>JANBXA010000729.1:23152500-24352500 GCA_030556225.1 Cricetiscus sungorus
TGGCCTCTGCTTGCTGTGTAGCTGAGAATGACTTAGCACTTTTGCTAGGCCTGTACCTCTGGAGGGGTAGGATTACAGGTGTGCTGGGGGTTAAACTGGCTTTGTAGAAGCTTGGCAAGCACCATACCAATTGAGCTACAGGAGCCCACTCTCTCCCTGTTTTAAATAATCAAAGGTTTTGTAAGCCATCTAGGTGCAGCTGACCATGCTTATAGTCCTAGCTAGCAGGGAGGCTGAGGCAGGAGGATCACTTGAACTCAAAACTTCTAGACTTGCCAGGGCAGCTGGATAACACAGGGAGAATGTCTCAAACGAAACAAATAAGAAAGAAAAGAGAAAGTTGTATAAACATATAGAATTATCCCTGAAACCCTTTTAAGAGTGACAGTGTTTGGTCTTGGCCAGGGCACACACCCATATTTGACTGCTGTTTTGTACTCAGAAAGGGTGTTTAGAGGCTGGAGAGATGGTTCAGAGGCTTGGAGCATTGGCTGCACTTCCAGAGGACCCACATGGCTCACAGCCATCTGTAACTCCAGTCCCAGGGGTTCTGGTGCCCTTTTCTGACCTTCACGGGCACCAAGAATGCAGGTGGTGTGTGAACACACATGCAGGCCAACATTAAATTAAATATAAACATTAAATGAAGAACAACCAAAAGAATAGAAAACTTGATCTTTTGGATGCTTGTGGGCCCTAAATGGTACAGATCCCGAGGCTCACACATGCCTTCTCCCAGCAGACAAAGAGGTACAATGTCCATGTTCTCTACTCCACCCCTACGTGTTACCTCTGGGAGCTGAACAAGGCCAATCTAACTTGGTATTTGGGGCAGGGGACTGGGGAGCTTGGGGTGGGGTTGGTGTGTTCTGTCTGTTGACTGCTTTCAATGGCCCTGTGCAGGTCTGTGAAGAAGGATGACTTCTTTCCTTATGCTGATGGCCCCCACATGTTCTGGACCGGCTATTTTTCTAGCAGGCCGGCCCTCAAACGCTATGAGCGCCTTAGCTACAACTTCCTGCAGGTGAGTGAGCATGTAGGGAGCCAGGATCCTTGAGGAGCTGCTGCCTAACATACTTCTTTCTCCTCAGGTGTGCAACCAGCTGGAGGCACTGGCTGGTCCCGCAGCCAGCATAGGACCCTACGGCTCAGGAGACAGTGCACCCCTTAGTGAGTGTCATCTGTTATCCATGGAACTGAATGGGTGGGAGAGAGGATTAAAGCTAGAAACCAAAACCATCCCTAGGGCACTTTCCTTTTGGTCATGCTCAGGATTGAACCCTGGACCTCTTGACCGCTATACAGCACTATATCCATGAACACTGAGCTACATCCCTAGACTTTGGGTTCTTTCTTTTAAATCTATTTATTTTTATGTGTGTGAGTGTTTTGCCTGCATGTATAATAGTGTACCACATGCATATCTGGTGATTTTGGAGGCCAAATAAATATGCCAGATCCCCAGAGTTGAAGTTATAGACAGCTTCTATAGACAAATAGACACGTGATGTCAGGAGCCAAACCCTAGACCTTTGAAAGGTCAGCCGGTGCTCTTGGCTAGTGGGCCATCGATGGCTGCAGCCTCCAGAGCTGTCTTAATTCTCCTAAGAACCCCGTTTCCCCGCACGGGGCCTTGTGTGTGCTTACTTGGTGTGGGGCTCAGTCCTGTGGAAGATGGCATCCAACGGATGTTCCTCCTGTTGTCAGATAAGGCAATGGCCGTGCTGCAGCACCACGACGCGGTCTCCGGTACTGCAAGGCAGAAAGTTGTAAATGATTACGCTCGTCAGCTGGCAGCAGGCTGGGGACCCTGTGAGGTGTGAGGGCCAGGACCATGAAGTAACCAGGAATGGGTGTGGTTCAGGGTGATGGGCCTGCCCCAAAGGATCTTAGAGGCAGGGTTTTGGGGAAGAGGAGGGGCCATTCTTGGGAGAGAAGGGGTGGAGCTTACAGGAAATGGTGCATGGTCTAGGTAGGAGAGACTGGGCCTTGGTAGGGGCTCCACCAGGTTTCCTGGGGTGTAGACCTTGGGTGCAGACCTTTTGGTGATTGTTATCAGGTTCTGGTGAGCAATGCACTGGCGTGGCTCAGCCACCACAAACACAACTTCTCGTTCTGCCGGGAGCTCAATGTCAGCATCTGCCCAGTCAGCCAGAAGTCCCAGCATGTGAGTAAGGACTGGGAGGCAGGTGGGGCTGAACCCCAGTAGGTGAAGGGAGTGAAGGGAAGGGAGTGGTTGCATAATTTCTTTTTGAAAGGCTGTTCTGGAAAATGGGACAGGATAGTTTATCACAAGGGGCATGGCTTGGCCTGGGAGGCCAGGACTGTGTGGGAAGATGCTCTGCTGGATGGGTTTAGAGGCCTGCTGTGACTCTGCCTTTCCTGTCAAAGTTCCAGGTAACTGTTTACAATCCTTTGGGCCGGAAGGTGCAACATATGGTCCGGCTGCCTGTCAGTGAAGGCCTCTTCTTTGTGAAGGACCCTAATGGAAAGACTGTGCCCAGTAATGTGAGCTTGCCTGCACAATGAGTCCTCCCTTCCCCAGTGCATTCCCAGAGCCTGTCAATATCTATCACCATGAGTTCCTTCTTCTGTGTGTCTCCCACCTCTGTCCCTTACATATCAGGAACATCTCCCTCCCACAAATGACAACCCTTCTAAATGTCCCTGTTGGAATTTCCCTTCCCTCTTTGTTCTGACCCCCTCCTCCTCTTCTTTCTGACAGGCTCTCACTGTTTAGCCCAGGCTAGCCTCCAACTTGTCATCTTCCTGTCTTAACCTCCTGAGTGTTAAGATTGCAGGTTTGGGTCACCTCATGGTTTCCCCAGCAGAGTCTCTGTTTGTGGATACCCTCTCCACCCCAGGAGTCCCCTTTCCTAACACCCCCTCTCCACCCCAGGAGGTCCCCTTTCCTGAACCTCTTACCCCCCTCCCATCTCTTGCTCTGCTCCCTATTTTCTCTCAGACCCCTGGCCTCTCTGCAGCTCCACCTCTCTCCCCTTCTCCCTTTCCTCCTTCCTCTTCTCCCACTCCTTCCTATGTCTTCTTCTTTGAAGTAGGTATAGAATGTGCTAAGCAAATGTCTTCTCCCTCTCAGGTTTCTTCTTCTGTGCATTCCTTATCCTCTGAGGTTGATGCTTGCACCCATGACTGTCTTCTTGACTTTTGACTAGCGTCCTCTTTCATCAAGGTGGTGTTGCGTCCCGGCTCCTACAGTAAGAGGTACCAGTGGGATCTGCTATTCTCAGCCTCAGTGCCTGCCCTAGGCTTCAGTATGTACTCTGTGGCCAAGGTGACCACAAAGGCCCCAAATTCCCAGGCCTACAGCCTGCTGACCAGGTCCAAGAAATCCAGGTTCTTGGCCATTGAAAATGAGGTGAGACTGTCTTTGAATTCCCTTCCTTGCCTCTGTGACAAATTTAAAGCATTATAAAACTGTTTAGATTCTGGGTCCTTGGTTTACATCCATCTCTCTTGATTGTGTGTTCTTTAGTGAGGAGGGTGGCTTTGAGCCTCAGTTTCCTTTCTAGAGCAGTGTAAGTCTAGTGTAACCATGAGGTTGATATATTTATGTCAGGGCCCATGGTAGGAAGGTGTGTGTGGGGTCACGGAAGGCTTCTTAGATAAGGAGACAGATGAAGGCTCGGATTGTACTTCAGTGATAGACTCTTGCCTAGCACCTGTGAAGCTCTGGCGTCCACCCCCAGCACCTCAGAAACAGATAAATGAAGAGCTGGTGTCTCAGTTAGGGTTTTTACTGCTATGATGAAACACCATGACCAAAAACAGTTGGGAGGAAAGAGATTGCGCCTACACTTCCAGGTAACAGTGCATCACTGAGGGAAGTCAGGACAAGAGCTCAAACATGGCAGGAGCCTGGAGGCAGGAGCTGATGCAGAGGCCATGGAGGCATGCTGCTCACTGGCTTGCTCTTCATGGTTTGCTCAGCCTGCTTTCTTATAGAACCCAGGACCACCAGCCCAGGGGTGTCTCTACCTACAGGAGGCTGGGTCCTCCCCATTAATCACTAATTAAGAAAATGTTCTACAATCTTGCCTATAGCCCTTATATCTTAAAGAGGTATTTTCTCAGTTGAGGTTCCCTCCTCTTAGATGACTCTAGCTCTGTGTCAAGTCAACATAAAACTATCCAGCACAGCTGGAGAAATGGCTCAGCAGGTGAAGAGAATACACTGCTCTTGCAGAGAAACCAAGTTCAGTTCCCAGTGCCTACATCTAGCATCACATAACCAACTGCCTATAACTCCACATCTAGAGAGACACAATGCCTCTGGCCTTGCAGGCACCTGCAATCATGTGTATATATCCACCCATATACATCACTAAAAATAATAAAAATTAATCATAGAAATATCCTGGCCAGGTGTAATGGTGAATGTCTTTAATCTTAGCATTCGAGAGGTAGAGGCAGGTGCATCTCTGAGTTCCAGGCCAGCCAGAGCTACATAGTGAGACCCTGTCTCAAAATCAAAAAACAAATAAACAAAAGAACAAAAACAAAACAACCCCAAACCCAGGTAAGTGAAAGAAAAAAAAAAAAAAAAAAAAAAAAAGCAGTCTATCCCAAGACCTGGTAAAATATACTAAAAATTGTATCAGGATGATGTGGACCTCAGTATGGTTGCAGTGTGTTTATAGTCCTGGGCACAGTTAGGATGGTGGGGTGGGGCTTGCTGGCCAGCCAGTGTTGTTGAGTTGGTAAACTCCAGGTTCAATGAGAATTCTGTCTCCAAATACAAGTTCTAGTCTACAGCCTGGTCTACATAGTGAGTTCAGGCCAGACAAAGGTATATAGCACAAACCTGCCTCAAAAAATAAAAATGAAAGGGCCTGGAGAGATGGATCAGCAGTTAAGAGCACTGACTATTTTCCCAGAGGATCCAGGTTCAATTCCCAGCACCCTCATAGCAGCTCACAACTGTCTGTAACTCCTGTTCCAGGAGATCCGACACCCTCACACAGACATACATGTAGGCAAATGCTAGTGTACATAAAATAAAAATAAATAAGACATTAAGAGAAGATTAAAAAGATAAAAATTATGGTAGAGAACCATTGACACCTAGCCAGCTTCAGCCCCTGGCTTCCACATGTATCACATGTTTGTAAACACACACATATGCATACAGACAGACATACACATTATAAAGGTATATGATGATATTTCTGTAAAGGTAATTATGTCCATGCAAGTCTCATTATGATATGTTCGTTGTTACTATTCAACTTTGTTGGTGGTGGTGTTTTACTTTTACTTTTTTGGCTCTTTGCTCTTTTGGGGAGTCTGCCACCCAGCTCCAAATAAATACATGGAGACTGACTTATTTATGTACGTCTGGCCTTAGCTTGGCTTGTTTCTAGCCAGCTTTTTTTTTTTTTTTTTTTTTTTTAATTTAAATTAACCAGTCTACCTTTTGCCTCTGGGCCTTTTCTTTTTCTTACTTCTGTAAATCTTACTTTCACTCTCACTCTGTGGCTGGGTGGCTACCTGGCCCCTGATGTCCTCCTCCCCTTGTTCTGGCTTAACTCCTTTCTCTTCTCCCAGATTTCTTCTTCCATTTATTCTCTCTGCTTGCCAGCCCCATCTATCCTTTCTCCTGCCTCACTATTGGCCATTCAGCTCTTTATTAGGCCCTCAGGTGTTTTAGCTAGACAAAGAATCACAGCTTCACAGAGTTAATCAAATGGAACATAAAGGAATGCAACTCATCTTGCATCATTAAAACAAATGTTCCACAGCATTAACAAATGTAACACACCTTAAAATAATATTCCTCAGCACAACTTTTTAAAGGAAATGAAAATATTCTTCAAGTTTTTTTGGGACAGAGTAGCATAGAGCCCAAATTGGCCTTGAACTTGATATGTATGTCAAAATGACGTTGAACTCCTAATCTTCCTGCCTCTACCTCCTGAGTGCTGGATTATAGGCATATACCACTGCTATGCCAGATTTATATGGTGCCGAGGGCGTTATACATGCTAAGCAAGCACTCTTGCCAACTGAATTATGATCACTTTTACAACATGAAAATATTTCTGTGCCCACTGGAAGCCTTATGGTTTCTGGTATTTGGCTCATGGGTCAGATGATATATATTGGTGTAGCTCTGGAGCAGATGAAGACTGTGATCAATTTCGGGTACCACAGTTGGTTCTGTTGCTGTGGGGTGAAGAGACTGGTTAAGTATAGAACTGAGGGTTTCTGCAAAAGGCTGAGTTAGCCCTAGAGGGACATGGTGTGTAGAGAAGTGGAAACGGAGGTTACAATGGTGTTTGCCTATTGGATCAGGCACAGCAGTGGCTGAAATGAGGGAAGTGATCGCAGGGAGGGTTGGTGCTTTCCCTGCTGAGGAGGTGCTTGTCCACATGTGTGCTCCATTTCCCACCCAGTATATCCGGGCTACGTTTGACTCTGCCACAGGATTGTTGATGAAGATTGAAAACATGGAACAGACCCTCTCGCTGCCTGTGAGACAAGGCTTCTTTTGGTGAGAAAGGGTTGCTATCTCAGTGCTGGTGTACAGAGCTGGGGCAGCTGAGAGCTGAGGGCCCTCCCTGATGTTCATTTGTTCTGGTCCCAGGTACAATGCCAGCACCGGTGATAACATAAGTTCTCAGGCCTCTGGTACCTACATCTTCAGACCCAAAAATCTTAAACCAATACCTGTAAGCCGTTGGGCTCAGATCCATCTGGTGAAGGTCTGTAGCCAGAAACCGTGAGTGAGTTTTGGGCCTAGGGGTAGGAATGTGGACTCTGAGAACAGGATGTACCACAGGTAGGGTGTGGGAGGGAATTATTTGTGTGTGTGTGTGTGCGCGCGTGCGTGCGTGCGTGCGTGCGTGCGTATTTCTGTGTGCATATGTGTGAAGGTTAGAAGACAGTTTGTGGTAGTCTACCATATGGGTCCCTAGGCTAGAATGCAGATCATCAGGCTTGGCAGCAAGCACCTTTACCCACCGAACCATCTCTCTGCTGCCTAAGAAAGCTTTTACTGTATAGCCCAGCCCAGCCTCAGAGCTCTTGATCTTGCCTCAGCCTCAGGAGTGCTAGAATTGCAGGACTGCACCACCATTCCTGGCTTTACTTCTTCTCCTTTACATATGGAGTAAGATCCAGGCTCCCTCTGCAGGAGGAAAACCTGCTTGTATACACATCTCTGTCAGCATGTTCACATCCATTCCTCACTGTGGAAATTGGAGGTGAAGGGGTTGGCAAAATATAATTGCTTAGAGTTCACCAAGGTCTATGAATGAGTTTATGTCTTGGAATGTAGACTGTAGTTTAGATCACTTGTATATGAGTAAAGGCTGAGTTCTAGCTCCATACCACCACAAAAGGAAGGGGCTGTAATAACAGCCTTGGATGGCTGAGGCAGGAGTATCTCAGGTTCAAAGCTAGCCTAGGCTATGTAATGGGACTTTCTCTCTCTGTCTCTGTCTCTGTCTCTGTCTCTCTCTGTCTCTCTCTGTCTCTCTCTCTCTCTCTCTCTCTCTCTCTCTCTCTCTCTCTCTCACACACACACACACACACACACACATGTGCACATATACACATACACACAAAACAGCAACAAAAACATTTATTTGTGTATATATATTTGATAATTCACTCTTTATTTTTCTTAAAAGTCTCAAGTGACCGCTAATGATTTCCTCATGTTTTCTTCTAGGGTGGGAAAGGAGTAGATTCAGGCTTCTGAGATTCACATCTGATGTGATTCCCTACTAGGCAAGTCTACACACTGACACTAAAAAAAGGGTTAGAGGCCAGGTGGTGCTGGCTCACACCTTCAGTCCCAGCACTCGGGAGACAGAGGCAGGTGTATATCCAAATTTGAGGACAGCCTGGTCTCTAGAGTGAGTCCCAGGATAGCCAGGGCTACACAGAGAAACCCTGCCTCGAAAAACAAACAAAAGTTTTTTTTCTTCTGGGCCATGCATGGTGGCACACACCTTTGATTCCAGCACTGAGAGGCGGAGGCAGGTGGATTTCTGTAATTTGAGGTCAGCCTGGTCTACAGAGTGAGACCCTATCTCAAAAAACAAAAACCAAAGAAAGAAAAAGACTTTTTCCTTCTAACAGAATGTCTGGGCATCCAGACATTTATCAACATTTCTTCTGTTTTGTTCTTATCTCTCTTTAATGTTCAACTTCCCCTTCATGATCCAAAATAAACACTCAGGTTCTAGCCACCACATCTGTATTTGAGCCAGTGAGAGAGAAAGAGTCAGGAACATTATTCAGATTACCTTGGTCATTTTGCATGGGGACAGAGTGTGGCCACACAGTTTTTTTTATTAAATATATATTTTTTATTTTATATAGCCATCCCAGTTCCCTCTCCCTCCCATCCTCCCATACCTCCCACAGTCCCCCCATCCCACCCCCATCCACTCCCCAGGGAGGGTGAGGCCTTCCATGAGGGATCATCAAAGTCTTAGACTCCTAGTCTAAGGAGGGAAGATGAAGAAATAGTGGATAGCAAGTGTTTATGGATTCAGGCAAGGGCTACGCGGCGTGTTAGGTATAGTAGCACATACCTGGGATCCCAGCGCTGAGGAGGTAGAGGCAGCAGTTCAGGAGTTCAGTGCCAGTTTTCCCTTTTGACTCCTACAGAGTTTGAGGTTAGCCTGAAGTACTTGAGACCCTAGCTCAAAAAATTCTATCAGCAAGGGTAAAGGGTAGAGGTGGGGGAGGGAGGTGAGAGGGAGGAGCTGGTAAGATGGTCAGTGGGTGACAGCAGTAGCCTGTGAGGTGATGTTAGTGGGACCTTCCTTTCTGGGATTCTTAGCATTCTCAATATGGCTGACGCCAGTGCTCCTGTGTGCCCACAGACAGCCTTGGTGCAGGAGGTACACCAGAAATTTTCAGCGTGGTGTTCTCAAGTGATTCGCCTGTACCCAGGAAAGCGTCACTTGGAGCTGGAGTGGACGGTGGGACCAATTCCAGTGAAGTATGTGGTATACTTTCTGGAGTGAGGAGCAGGCCCAGTGGTGTTTAGGAGACTCACAGGGGTACTTTCCCATTGAGCACAGTGATAACTGGGGGAAGGAGGTCATCAGCCGCTTTGACACCCCGATGAAAACAATGAGAGAGTTCTACACTGACAGCAACGGCAGGGAAATTCTGAAGAGGAGGTAGGAAAAGGGAGTCGGGGAGTCTGTGCTATGTTGGATTTCAGGGCTGTGGGGATTTGGAGATGATGAGTGTGGGAAGATGAAGAGGAAGCAGGACCCCAAATCTGATGGTTTCACACTTCTTCCCAGGCTTGATTATCGACACACTTGGATATTAAATCAGACTGAACCCGTGGCTGGAAATTACTATCCTGTCAACACTCGAATCTACATCTCGGTATCTGCCCTGCCACTGCCTCAGTCTAGAAGCATCTCCCAGATACCTGGGGCAAGGTGGGCTCCCAGAAGGGACCCACATTCTCAGTTACCCTTATACCTAGGATGGGCACATGCAGCTGACCGTGGTGACCGACCGCTCCCAGGGGGGTAGCAGTCTGAAGGATGGCTCACTAGAGCTCATGGTGAGAGGGGAGCCCCATCCAAGCTGGGTTTTCCCCATAGGGTCCATCCAGACCCAGACAAGCCGTTTCCTGGCTGTGGCCGTGGTCCCAACCTCTCCCCTTTGCTCCCTGTCTTGTGTTGGGATTACAGGCCTGCATCACCATGACTGGCTTTGGAATTATATTTCTGTTTCAACACTTTCCCTCCTCTTACCCAGCCCCTGTTCAGGCCTTGACTTACCTTTCTTTGTCTTCCTCTTTCATTAGTTGGACCTCACTTCTGCTGGAGTCCCTTCCAGCTCCTGACCTTGGTCTTCATTGTTCACTCATCTTTAGTTTCTGTGGAATTCCTGCAAGCCTCTCCCAGATTTCTGATCCCGGATGATTTGGTTGCTCTCTCACTCTCTCTCTCCTGGCCACCCCTCCCAGGTGCACCGACAGCTATTAGTGGATGATGAGCGAGGAGTGGTTGAACCCCTGCTGGAGTTTGGGACCGGGAGTACGGTGCGAGGGCGCCACCTTGTGCTTTTGAGTTCTGTTAGTGATGCAGCTGCAAGACACCGACTGCTGGCAGAGGAGGTGGTCCTGGCCCCTCAGCTGGTGCTGGCTGAGGGTCGGAGCAGTCCATATCACTCCCAGGAGGCACCAAGGACACAGGTGAGGGACAACAAGGTGGGCAGAAAGGGAGAACCAGAGTGACGCCTTCTAAGCCCCCTTTCCAGGCCTGAGTTCATCCTCAGATTAAGCCCTTCCACGTAGGAGTGAGCACCACCCTGTTGTAAGCAATGTGTTTCAGTACTGAGTCCGCCTCATCAATGTCCCTTCCCATTCAGCTTCATTTCCTGCAAGTGCATGCTGACTGCCAGCCAGGCTCCAGCCAGTCCTCTTAGACTTATCCCTTCTTTCCAGTTCTCTGGACTTCGCAAGGACCTCCCTCCCCAAGTGCATCTGCTTACTCTGGCCCACTGGAGACCAAATATGCTGCTGCTGCGCTTGGAGCATCAGTTTGCTGTGACAGAAGATTCAGGCCGCAACCTGAGCTCCCCTGTAACCTTGAACTTGGAGGTGAGGAGGGTTGAGCTAAAAGACAGGAGGAGAGAGACTGACAAAAACTGGGTTTTGCATCTCAGCCAGATCCATCCATTCCCTGCAGAACCTGTTCCAGGCCTTCACCATCACCCACCTTCAGGAGACCACTCTGGCAGCCAACCAGCTCCTGTCCAAGGCTTCCAGGCTAAAGTGGATGACAAACCCTGGTAAAGACCTGGCAGGAATCCTGCCTGGGGCTGGCTGCTGAGGGTGGAGTGTGAGGGTTGTTGTTTAGGACAGAACTTGAGGACAGGCGCTGAAGAGTGAGCAGTAGGTACAGCATACCAGCAATGAGCCTCGAGTTTGGGGCATGGAATTTTGAGCCAAGGATGTGTTGATCCCATCAGTGTCTAGTTCTAGGATGGTGTCTTATCACCTTTGGGGTATGAGGACAATGATTAGGAGTTAGAGAGGGTTTGGGGAATCCTGAAGTGTGTTCAGGCATAGGGAAGTGGCTTAAAGATCTGGATGTGAGGCCCTGGGGCAGAGTTGAGGAGGTGGGTGTGTATGGTGTTCAGGCCTCACTTGTCTTATGCTGATCAACAGGTACCAGCTCCTACCCTGCTCCCTCCAAGTTGGACCCTACCTCAGTCACACTGTATCCTATGGAAATTCGTACCTTTTTGGCCACGGTTCAATGGCAAGAATTCAGCTAGGCCTGCTGGGAGGAGGGGCAGGCCTGTCCCCTTTTCTTGCTATAATCACTCACAAAAATCATTAAAAGGCAACTACTAAGACTCAGATCACCTAGTGACTGTGAGTTATTTTTGAGGAGGGGACACAGAGTATGGGACCTAGGGAGGTGAGAGACACTAGCTCAGCTCTGACCCCAGGCCCTGTCTAGAGGTTACGTCCCCATTGGAATTGTTACACCAGTGTGTCCTCTCTCCATCTCACTTGTGGATGGCTTCCTCCCTCTCCCCTCACTCCTATCCTTTGTCCACACAGGCCCTCACACAACCTTCTCAACAGGCAGAGACTAGGCCCATGCAGAAACATGGCATCCAAAACCCAGCTGCACCCTGGGTCTTTGTATCCCGGCCTTTGGGTCAGATCTAGACAAGGAACCTGGGAGTCATGGAGGAGCTGGTGGGACAGCAGCAGGTCCCAGCCTTGGGCTCCTCCTACCAGTGAGATTCTTCGTCTTCTCAACTTGTGGAGCCCCTGGCTAATCCCTCTGCGGCACAGCCTGGAGCTCCCTGGGAGTTTAGTGCATTCTGGTGTCTATTAAGTAGATGTTGGGCTTGGAGAGACGGCTCTGATTAAAAGCACAAACTGCTCTTCCAGAGGATCCAGGGGGAGCTTCCAGCACCCACATCAGGTGCTCACCAGCCGTAA
This sequence comes from Cricetiscus sungorus, assembly GCA_030556225.1. Classification (NCBI taxonomy): domain Eukaryota; kingdom Metazoa; phylum Chordata; class Mammalia; order Rodentia; family Cricetidae; genus Cricetiscus; species Cricetiscus sungorus. Next base: position 23,164,469 of record JANBXA010000729.1, read on the forward strand.
CACCAGCCCTAGAGCGGTCCGCAGTGTGGCCTTTGTGGTCCATGCTCACCAGCATTCCCCTTGTGTGTGCCCACCCACACGAAACGGAGAGGAAACATCTTTCCAAAAAGGGCCTCTCCTTCTTTAATTAAAAGAAGTTTTTACTACATCCTGACTGAAGTTTACCCTGCCTGCACTCCTGCCATTATCCTCATCCCCACCCCATCTCTCCTAGATCCACGCCTCCTCCATTTTTCTTCAGAAAAGAGCAGTCTCCCAGGGATATCCACTGAACATAGCATAACAAGTTACAATAAGTCTAGGCACTAGGTGCAAACCAGAGTCTTTTCAAGGCTGGGTGAGGCAACCCAGTAGGAAGAAAAGGGTCCCAAGGGCAGGTGAAAGAGTCAGAGATGCCTCCCACTCCCACAAAAAACACCAATTATATACATGCACAGGACTAGTGTGGACCTATGTAGAGGAGATGTAGCTGGTGTGTAATCCAGTACCTAGGAGACAAGCGGGGGTTCAAGTTCTAGGTCAGAGTCTCTCTCTCAAAACAAACAAACAAACAAACAAACAAATAAACAAACAAAATAAAGGCGTGGGTTGTTGCCACAGACCACCCCAGTCAGGTATGGGAGCCCCTGGGAAGAGGCTCCTTGAAAGTTATGTGGGTAAGGATTCAGCGGTAACAAACAGAAACAAATACAGAGGCAGTTTGAATCGGAGCGTATTTTGCAGCTTTCAAGCAGGAGTTTTGTACATAATGAAACATATTAAAATTCTTAGAAGATGTGTTTAGTGAAGCAGTCATGGATAGAACAGATAACATCATTGTCATTTGGCACAGTAAAGCGCAAAAACAACCAAGGCTAATGGCGTATATCCAAGATCAGGTTAATAAATTTTTATAGTCAATTACTGCTTAACATCTAGTGCCTAATTCTTGTGAGTCTTCAGGGCGTAATTGTAAACTATTATGATTCTCTTTTGTTTAAGGCTTTCTTCACCACACACCTAAGCCACTTCGGATGACATTTCCAATGACACAAGTGCAGCCATGTGAAGTTTTACTGTTGGGAAAATTTTTATCATAATACTATTTTGTAATTTTGTAAATGATTATAAAGTAAAGCACTGGTGTAATTATGCTTCTAGCTAACTGTTCTTTCTAGCTGAAGTATGTCAACCTGGGATGAGGTTTTTGTGTTTGAAAACTCACCCCGAGAAAGGCTTGGGCTACACAATGGGAAGGCTTTCTATTGGTTTAAAGCCTTGTCTGAGTAATCTTCTCTGGTGGTTATTTCACTGAAGGAACCAGTGGGCTTATTGGTTACTGAAGGAGCATGGGTGACCACTAAGACAGCATCATTAGAAAGTCTTTACTCCTAGAGCTACAGTAGGACCCCTATCTCAAAAAAACAATCAAAGTCTTTACCCAGCAAGGCCGATGTCTTCCCTAGAGTCAAAGAAGTGGACCCTTTCTCCGTATTCACTCTAGACCCTCCTCAATACCACGTGGTCACATGCAGGTACAATAGAATTACATACAACAGGCTAGGGGTGGCTGGATACTAAAGTGAGGGTTCGGTGACACTCCCAGCCTTTCTTCTAAGAAAGAATACCAGCAGTCCACAGCGCAGCTGTGATGATCATTTGCAAGCAGACCTATCTGGTCTTAGGAAGATGGTGGCTGTTCTGCTCAGGAGAATTCTGTGCATCATGGAGGGAGTGAACACCTAGAGCACATTGAGCACCTACAGCAAGTTTCTATACCATACCTTTTGGTGATAGACCTGGCAGGGAGAACCAGAGAAGACCCCTGATTGGGACAGCTTGCTGTGGCATGTGAAGTACACAGGTGTACATTCAAGAAACAGTTCTGACTCTCCATACTGCCTGGCATATACTGCTCAGCCACAGAATCAAGAACACCCTTCCCCAAAGATCTTTCTAGTTATCTAGCTGAGACTATCTCAGAATGCACTGTTTATTTCAAGCTAGCCTTATAATTCTCTCTCCTCATTCTGTTTCCTAGCACATCTGATGTCCTCTTCTGGCTTCTGGGGGATGTGGAGTGCACACAAATTCAAGCAGGTAGACACACATAAAAATAGACAAAAGCCAGACAGTGGTGGCACACTCAGGAGGCAAAGCAGGCAGATCTCTGTGACTTTGAGGCCAGCCTAATCTACAAAGCTACAGAGAAACCCTGCCTCAAAACCATTAAAAAATATACATAAATATGATAATGGTGATAACTCCAAACAAAAAGTACAATGACAAAAAAGTATTTTTAATGTATGGGTTTTCTTTCATTCTTTCTTTTTAATAAGAATATATAAGGAAATATATACATACATAAAGAAACCATATATGAGTTTCTTTTGGTTGCCTATGCTAGAAATCTAGTAAAAATAAAATATACAGTAAGATTCTGCTTCCTTCCTCCCTTCCTTCTTGCCTTCCTTCCTTCCTCCTTCCCTCCCTCCCTTCCTCCCTCCCTTCCTCCCTTCTTTCCTTCCTCCCTCCCTTCCTTCCTCCCTCCTTCCCTCCCTCCCTTCCTCCCTCCCTTCCTCCCTCCCTTCCTTCCTCCCTCCCTCCCTCCCTCCCTCCCTTCCTTCCTCCCTCCCTCCCTCCCTCCTTTCCTTCCTCCCTCCCTCCCTCCCTCCCTCCCTTCCTTCCTCCCTCCCTCCCTCCCACCCTCCTTCCCTCCCTTCCTCCCTCCCTCCCTCCCTCCCTTCCTTCCTCCCTCCCTCCCTCCTTCCCTCCCTTCCTCCCTCCCTCCTTCCCTTCCTCCCTCCCTCCTTCACTCCCTCCGTTCCTTCCTCCCTCCCTCCCTCCTTCCCTCCCTCCCTCCCTCCCTTCCTCCCTCCCTCCCTTCCTCCTTTCCTCCCTTCCTCCTTCCCTCCCTCCCTCCCTCCCTCCCTTCCTCCCTCCCTCCCTTCCTCCTTTCCTCCCTTCCTCCTTCCCTCCCTCCCTCCCTCCCTTCCTCCTTCCCTCCCTCCCTCCCTCCCTTCCTCCCTCCTTCCCTCCCTCCGTCCCTCCCTCCCTCCCTTCCTCCCTCCTTTCCTCCCTCCCTCCTTCCCTCCCTCCCTCCCTCCCTTCCTCCCTCCCTCCCTTCCTCCTTTCCTCCCTTCCTCCTTTCCTCCCTTCCTCCTTCCCTCCCTCCCTCCCTCCCTCCCTTCCTCCCTCCCTCCCTTCCTCCTTCCCTCCCTCCCTCCCTCACTTCCTCCCTCCCTCCCTTCCTCCTTTCCTCCCTTCCTCCTTCCCTCCCTCCCTCCCTCCCTCCCTTCCTCCCTTCCTCCCTTCCTCCTTTCCTCCCTCCCTCCCTTCCTCCCTTTTTCCCTCCCTCCTTTCGTCCCTTCCTCCCTCCCTTCGTCCCTTCCTCCCTCCCTCTCTTCCTTCCTCCCTCCCTCCCTCCCTTTCTTCCTCCCTTCCTTCCTCCCTCCCTTCCTCCCTTCCTTCCTTTCTCCCTTTCTTCCTTCCTTTGTTCCTGTGGGCATGGGCGCCCATGGAGGTCAGAGAGCAGTTTGAGCCCCTGGAGTTGGAGTTACAGGTGGCTGTAAGCTGCTTCATGTGGGTGCTAGAAAGTGAATTTGGGTACTTTGCATGAGCAATACATGCCCTTAACTGTTGGCCATCTTTCCAGCTCCCCAAACAGGAGTTTTAAATTTCCCTAAATATTCAAAGTGAAATCGGAGAACGGTAGGGACTTCTAGCCCCCATCACATAACAGAACAGAGGAGCCCTAGAACGATGAGTGGGTAGAGGCAGCACAGTAAGGAGCCTGGACAACCACTGGTCGAAAGAATGAGTTATCTAATGGTAAAGGAGTGTGCTGTCCCCCTTCTCAGAACTCTTTATTCTTCTACCTTTGGAATATCAGTTCAAAAATTGCAGCCTTCAGGAACACTGGGACTAGATGGGTAACGCCTGCCCATTGCCAGGACTGCAGAGGAAGGAATAAGATGTTCTTAACTAAAAATCAGACTAATTTCTTTATAGAGATTCTGTTATATGCCTAATACTTAACACAAGATAAACCTGTGGGTGGCTCAGTGTCTAATATCACCGTGTTCCTGACTTAGTACACTTACAAATGCCTCTTGGCAACCCATACTGTTCTAGGCAGGCTACTGCTTAGAAGATAGGTAGTCGGGAGAGATAGCTCAACTGAGAATAAGCAGAACAGCTGGAAATTCTTGTGAACAGACTGGCTTTATCTGCAAATGAAGGGTCAGGGCTTTAACAGATAAAACACAGCAGGAGTCAATCTCTTTTAAAAAGGTGGCTTTGGCAAATGCAGACACATCAATACAAAGCTGGAAACAAACCTCTTTATAGGTAAATGATCAGGAACATGGGATTTTATATAGTGAATTAAAAAAAGAAATGACTCAAGTGAGATGTGTTTGTAGTATAAGTTGTAAAGAACACAAGACTGTCTCTGAAAGTGTCTTTTCCAAACATATAGCCTATAAAGCTCAGGCATCAACATTACCTCATCAACATCATATATCAACAGTATGAAAATGTTTGCATGCAATGCTGTCCAAAAACGTTCTGACAGAAATGCTCCCCATCTCGGAGTTATTCAATGTGGGGTCTACTATCATGTGCATATCTGGAATGTGGCTAATGTAACTAAGGGTGTAAAATTTTCATATCTGAGGTGGTCATATGTCACTGCTGTTTCATGAGTTGAGCCATGGGTTTATTGGGGAGGACCTCTCTAATTACTGCTAAGACGTTAAGGATTGGGTACAGACATAAAACCCAAACAAAACAAAAAACCTCTAGACACATCTGAAAGTCTTAGCTGGTTTTGGAGACGTAGTTGGCACAACCTATGGGAGAAAAAGACTCCTGGGGATAATTCAGTATGGTCTTCCCAACTCCTGACCTAAGGCTTTGCTCCTCAGAAGAATGCCTACAATCACAAAGTGTCTGAGGATGGGGCCACGCCAGGGCATCTGAGTGTCGATAGCACTGCTCTGAGGCTGATGGGGTGCTTATTTTCGGACAGGGTTTCCAAAGCCAGAGGAAGGATCTACAGGCCCAGGTCCTTTCTGGCCACTGGCAGGCTGCCCAGACCCTTTCTTTTTTGGGATTAAGATCTTGTTCTTGCTTTAGAACACTGCTGGGGTCCAGCTTGCTCACAAAGGAGTCAGTCTCTTCTGTGAGCAGACTCGTGTTGTAGGTGATGGATTTGCACATACTGAACCATTGCTTGGCCTGTGGGCTAATACCATAGCTGGTGAAGGCATATTGCTATTGGGGCAGGCCCAAGTGGGTGATGAGCAGGCGGTAATGGGTAGTAAAGGTGTCTGTGAGAAAATGCCAGTATATACTCTGTCCAGGAACCAGATCTCAGTGTCATGAGCTAACCCAGGTTTCCCATGTTTGTAGATGAAGCAAACCTTCTCATTACCATTGCATGAATCCAGCTCAAATATCACACTGCCACAATCAAAGTGAGGCTTCTCTGGCTGGTCTTTGTCCTCTAGGTCCGCCAGAGTTGGTGCTTTAGGAAGTGATAGAAGACTGGGTGAGCTGAGTCAGTTTTGAAATGTCATTAATCACTGTGCTTCCCAGTGGAATGATGTGCCCATCTAGCTTCACACTCCATGTCATATACAAACCATTGGTCATCACATAGAAGTTTCTCACTTCTTCAGGCATCACACAATTTTGTTCCCCTGAAGACATCATATGATGCTCAGCAGGCAGCTTTTCTATTATGCTCACCTCTGTCAAACCTGGGCAAGAGTCTAGGATGTGAGTGACTCCCAGGGTCAGCTTCTCTAGGTGCAGCTTGCTGCCAGCTTGCAGTGAGGGCAGCGTCTCCTCCATAGCATGTGTCCCCACACCGCACAGGGCAGTGGTCACAGTGCAGGATTCTGCTTTCTTTAGTGTGTAAAGTTACCTTACATGTTCCCCTTGGATTCTGTACTGATTTGTAACATCCTGGTCTTCCAATTTACTCCCTAAAATGTAAACCCAGAAAACAGTTATAAACTGTTAGGAATTGCAAAAAATTTTTTAAGGTTCTAAGTCCAAAAGCTAATAAGGCCTGATTTCTACCAATGTATTCAGTTTTTACATTCTAATTTTTAAAATAGTGATGGCAAGCAAGAAATCACTGTCATTGAGTTTGGTGAGGCAGGCAGATCTCTAGAAGTTTAAGGCCTGCTTGATCTACATAATGAGTTCAAGGTCAGCCAACGATAGAGTGAGACCTTGTTTCAAAGAAAATCCCAAGAAAAAAAATCCCTTGTCATACAATTATCTAAGTGAAGGAAACATACCCACAGAGACCAGGTTCTTTAAAGTTTCCCACATCACATCTCTGTAGACTTTCTTCTGTGAAGGATGCAATAGAGCCCACTCCTCCTGAGTGAAATTCACAGACACATCCTCAAAGGCCACTGAAGCCTAAATATTCCACATATGTAAAGAGTAAGATCAATAGGGCCTGGGCAACCTATATTCAAATCTATAAATTCGCACACACACCCCTTTTTTTTCTTTGCAGTTCTGGGGACTGAACCTGGTGTCATACATGCTAGACAAGCTCTACCACAAGGTAGCCTAGCCCAAAGTTGACATACAGTTCTGTGGTCTCTCAGTACTTAATACATGGTTTGCTTCCCTGTTGTTGATACAGAGTTCTGTAAGTTTAACAGCATCGAGAAAGCATGAACATAGGCTACATATTTTGGGGTGCAGTGAACTTTATTGATGGTATTCAAGAGAGTAGGGCTCCCCAAGTCTCTCCTGTTATTCTGGGATGGAAACAGAGGGAGATGCTCAGTGTCAGGGTTGTTGGACAGGGACTGCTCAGCAGCCAGGGCCTCTCTCTTGCCCATATCCTTGCTGGGGGTGGATGGTCCAGGGCTGGCTTCTTTCTTACTCCTTGGAGGTCACGTAGGCCATGAGGTCCACCACCCTGTAGCTGTAACCATATTCATTGTCATACCAGGAAATGAGCTTTACAAAGCTGTCATTGAGAGCAGTGCCAGCCCCAGCATCAAAGGTGGAAGAGTGGGAGTCACTATTGAAGATGTGGGAGACAACCTGGTCCTCAGTGTAGCCCAGGATGCTCTTCAGTGGGCCCTCAGATGCCTGCTCCACCAACTTCTTGATGTCGTCATACTTGGCAGCTTTCTCCACGATGGGCACATTGGGGGTAGGAACATGGAAGGCCATGCCAGTGAGCTTCCCGTTCAGCTCTGGGATGACCTTGCCCACAGCCTTGGCAGCACCAGTGGATGCAGGGATGATGTTCTGGACAGTCTCACGCCCATCACACCACAGCTTCCTGGAGGGGCCATCCACAGTCTTCTGGGTGGCAGTGATGGCATGGACTGTGGTCATGAGTCCTTTCACAATGCCAAAGTTGTCATGGATGACTTTGGCAGGAGACTAAGCAGTTGGTGGTGCAGGAAGCGTTGCTGACAACCTTGAGTGAGTTGTCATACTTCTCATGGTTTGCACCCATCACACACATGGGGGGCATCAGCAGAAGGGGCACAGATGATGACTCTCTTTGCCTCATTCTTCAAGTGGGCCCCAGCCTCCTCCTCTGTGCCAGTACACTCCACAACATGCTCAGTGCCAGCATCACCCCATTTCATGTTGGCGGGGTCTCCTCCCAGAAGATGGTGACAGCCTTCCCACTGATGACAAGCTTCTCATTCTTAGCCTTGACTGTGCCTTTGAACTGCTGTGGGTGGAGTCATATTGGAACATGTAGGTCATGTAGTTGAGGTCAACGAAGGAGTCACTGATGACAACAATGTCCACTTTGCCAGAATTGAAGGCAGCCCTGATAACCAGGAGTTCATTACAGCCAAATCCGTTCACTCTGACTTTCACCATAATTGTCTCAGGAGTAAGGCTGGCACTGCAGGGATGCAGCTGTCTCTAGAACAGGGAGGAGCAGAGAGCCCATAGGCTACATTTTTACTATGGCCACTGCACAAGTATTTTTTAAAAATTCAATTTAATTTTATTTTTGGAACAAGAGTCTCAAGTAGTCCAGACTGGCCTCAAATTTGCTATGTGGTGACAGATGGCCTTGAACTCCTGATCTGCCTGACTTTACCTTCTAAACGCTGGGATTAAAGGTGCAGGCTCCTATGTTTAGCTATTTATTAATTTATTTACTTAATTTATTTACAGACATGGTCTTACTCTGTAGTTCAAGCTGATCTGGAAGATGTGATCTTCCTGCTCCAGCCTCCTCAGTGCTATGATTATTGGCCATGTTTGGTTGTTGTTGCAAGACTTACTTGTCTATAAAGGTAGTTCAACTGGAAGAAATAAATATTTTTCATCATTTTTTTTCCTGGAGAAAATGCACTGAACTGAAGATCTGCAAGCTTTTTCCTGTTTCCCTCATTACACACAAGATGCCACACGTCCTATAGAAATCCAATTTGTAATGAGAATATGTCGTCTGTGGTGGTTGGAATAGGAATGGCCCCTATAGACTCATGTACTTGAGTGTTTGGCCCATATGAGGCATAGGTATGACCTTGTCGGATGAAGTGTGTTACTGTGGAGGTGGGCTTTGGGGTCTCGTGTGCTCAAGCTACACCCAGTGTGACACACAGTTGCTTCTGCTGCTTATGGATCAAGATGTAGAACTCTCAGCTCCTTCAGCACCATGTCTGCCTGCATGCCACCATGAAGATAATGGATTAAACCACTGAAACTATAAGCCAGCCTCAATTAAATGTTTTCCTTTATAAGAGTTACTATGGCTGCACAGTGGTGGTGCACAGATTTAATCCCAGCACTCAGGAGGCAGAGGCAGGTGGATCTCTGAGAGTTTGAGGCCAGCCTGGTCTACAGAGCAAGTTCCAGGACAACAGCCAAAGCAATACAGAAAAACCCTGTCTCAAAACAAAAACAAAACTCTCTCTGTGTGTGTGTGTGTGTGTGTGTGTGTGTGTGTGTGTGTAAGAAAACAAAGGGGAAAAAGTTAAACATCTCATCATGGAAGCTGCAGTGTGACACAGTGAGTCGTGCAGTAACCCCCTTTGTCCATTATCTCTGCAGTTCCAAGTGTTCATTGCAAAGAGTCATTGCTCTGGGTTGAGGCCTCTGATTTCTTCTCCGCCATCAATGCTGCGGCCTCACTGGGCCTCTCCTTGGTCATCCGGCTGTTGCCCTGTGTTGTGGAGATCCTGCAGCTTTGGGTCTTCGGGTCAGGTCTTCACATGCCCCAGCAGATCACAGATGGGGTGGATGATGGGGTGGGCCAAGTCGTAACCCTAGTTCTGGGTCTGCCAGCCAGTTTGCCTCAGCCATCACCACCAGGGGGAGCACTCCAGCACTGTCCAGGCTAATTCACTTCTGGCAGCAATGAGTGAGGGGTGGGGCGGTCCTCCTGCTTTCACACTCTCAGGGAAGGTTCTCACACACCTACACCAACACCACCAGCTCTACTGTGTTGCCCAGGTGAGCTACAGGGGCCCCTTTTCTGAGTAATACAGGTGGTGAAGGGTAAGATAGTCAACCTGTCCTATGACCCCAGGGCCAGCTCCTCCACCTATCTCAAACATTGATAGGCAGGAGGTGGGGGGAGGGCATCTCTCCTCTGCTAATGTTACCACATCTGATGAGTAATGGGGACAGCTCTCCGTTGCTCATAACATCAGTTCTGTGTCACCCTCCCCTCCAACCCCTGGGCAGGTCTGCTGTGCTGCCAAGGCAAGGGTCAGGGTGATTTCCTGAGTACTGCAGCTCTTGCATCTATTGCAGCTGGCAAGGAGCGAGGGGTAAAGGGTGCACCTCTCACCTTCACACACTGCCAGTTGACAGACAAGTAGTGGGGACAGCTCTCCCTGCAGACAACTTCAGGACTGGCTTACCCACACTTCTGCCAACAAGGCTGGCGTTGCTGTGTTACCCAGATGAGGTGCAGGGATTGCTCTCCCAAGTGTTGCAACTGGTGAGGAGCAAGGACAGCTCTCCTACTCTATAACCTGTGCGAGTGTGAGTTTGCCAGCCTACCTCAGCCATTGGTAGGCAGAGGTGGAGAAGGAGGCAACTCCCCCACTCATGCCATCACAGGAAAGACGGCGATGAGGACAGCTCTGCCTTGCTCACAACCCAGGCTGGCTCACCCACACCTGTACTAGCAGGCTTGAGGCTCCATTGTGTTGCCAGGCAAGGTGCAGGGCCGGCTCTGTACCTTGTGTTGTAGCTGGTGGAGGTCAGAGACAGCTCTCCTGTTCCTATGGCAACAGAGCCAGCTCTCCCACCTCTCTCAGGCATTGATGGATGGGGAAGGGGAGGTCATTTCCCCACCCATGATGGGGAATGGGAACAGTTCTCCCATGCTCACACCTTCCGGACTGGCTCAACCACACCTGTACTAATGGGAGAGAAACCCTGTCTCGAAATAATAATAATAATAATAATGATGATGATGATAATAATGATAATAATAATAATAAAGCGGGTTGAGGTAGCCAGTAGGCAGCACTCTCCATGGCCTCTGCATCAGCATCCACCTCCAGATTCCTACGCTGTCTGAGTTCCTGCTGTGACTGCCATTAATGTTGCACAGTAATGTGGAAGAGTGAGCCACAGAAACCTTTCCTCCCAACTTGCTTTTGGTCATGATGTTCATTACAGCAATAGAAAATTCCACCCAAGACCGCAGTCAAACAGAAACACCTGAAATGAAGGAAACGTCCAACTAAATAAAATCCACAACAGACATCGCCAAACCCAGGCAGACCATGAAGAGAGAGTTTCAGGAATATAAGACAAAGTTGATATTATACAAGCAGACAGTATATAATTGGGATTAAAAAAAAACACCTAAGGACTTGAATGATATTTCCAAAAAGTCTGGGATACATTCAAGGGGATAAAATTGAAAAGTAACGGTGTAGAAGAGGGAACAGACATAACACTGAATGAGACAGACAAACTAATGAATGCAGGAAGAAAGCCACTGCCACCTGATGCCATTCCTCTCAGGGGAGGGCTAGCCGGCCGGGGTCCCCAAGGCCCCAGCTGGTGGGAAGGCGGCCATGGGCTCGCCCAGCAGCGTGTGGCACCAGGCATGTGAGCCCTTATCATGATAAGGAGATATGTGGTAGAGAGATAGGAGAGACAGAGAAGAAAGTTGTCCCTGTGCTGCGGAAACACGGAAGAGAAGGAATGCGGAGGGCGAGGAGTGGCAGATGTCGGAGGCCTGCTTGACCCTGGGGCCATGTGAGGCAGTGAGGAGGAGACTGAGGGAGGAGGTCTGCTTGCCACATGGGACAATGGCAATATCTGGGTCGAGCTGCTGCCAAGGGCCATGTTGGGTCCCTGGTCCTACAGCAGGCAGGGACTGTGTTGATATCTATGCCTCATGTTGCCGTGCTCATTCCAGTGGACCTGGGCACTTCCTGGGGCTGTGTTTGGCTTCATAGGAGGCCCATGTTGCAGCCAGGGGCCATGGTGAGAACGAGGCCTAGGCTGCCGCTGAGGACCATGCCCGGGTCCTGGTTGACTGACATATGTGGCTCCTATTGACAACAAGCACTACTAGGATGCCCAGGGTCAGATCAGCCCCCGGAGTCCAGGGTGCCTGAGGCAGGATGAATGCAGATGTGAATGGCTGGGTGGAACACTGGACATCATGGTGTATTCACCCTGAGCTGCTGCTGAGGGCCGTCAGGGTCCAGGGGTCCTCCTGTTGCTGGGGTCTGTGCTGAAGTCCAGGTCCTGCATCGCCACAAAGGTCACATAGAGGACAAGGAAGTTTTGGTGGTGTCAGGAAGCCCTAAGGGCCACAGAACCATTCCCTCCTGAGTGGCCATTCCTTCAACCCAGAGGCAGGATGTCTTTTGAGCCTAAGCTGTTTCCAAGCACCCGTGGTCCAACAGCAGCTGGGGTCTGTGTTGATGTCTGTGGCCTAAGTAACATCAGGAGGCCTTAGGAAACATGTAAGATGAACCCAGACGGCCATGCTGAGCGGCTCCACACATCACTGGTCTTGGAGAAGCTTACCTTGCCTCTCAGTGGACACTACAACATGAAAGCCAGCCTCGCAGCCTCGGTGCTCGGGAGATATGGCCCCACCCCTCACTCAGGGTAAGGGTGAGCTGACTCTGAGGGATGCACGTAGGGGAGCTGACTGTTCCCTCACCTGAGGCAGCTCTCGCCAGTGGTCTGTACTGACCTGCTTGACCACCACCCAGGCCCACAGCCAGGCTTTCGGTTACCCACACTAGCATCTACGCCATCTAGGACCTGCTGGAGCTCTCGGAGTGACTGGTCCTGTGGAATGATACCTGAAAGATCTCCAAGCCCAGAGGAGTTCCGGTGAGGATCCAGTGATGGTGGTGTACCAGAAACCAGAGGCCTTGACCCAGAACAGTGAATCATTGCAAAGGACAGTTGCCAGGACAGCTGCGGGACAAAGGGGAATACCACATGGCACCCCGAAGCCACCAGTGCCACCAGGATGAATGTAGGGGTGCTGGAGAGGCTGGGAAGGAGGAGAAGCAAAGAGGATTTCCTGTTGTATTGTTTTGCTTTTGCTTTTGTGTACTTGGTTACTGCATTTTGTTTACTTTTGTGGGGGCGTGTGGCAGGGGGGAGGGGAAATTGTGGGGTGACTTGTGGTTGAGCAGAATTGGAGTGCATGATGTGAAACTCCCAAAGAGTCAATAAAGAAGGTAAATTAAAAAAAAAGGTTTTCCCGAAAACATAATAAAAACTATGACATTATAGCAAAAAGGCCTTGTATTTACAAAAAAAAAAAAATAAAAAAAAATAGGTATATAAAATTCCCAAAGAATAAACAGAGAAAAAAAAAATGCTCTGCAACATATAGCAGTCAGGATGTCAAAATACAAGTTAAAAGCTAATTCTAAGTGAGAACAACAACTCACATTCAAAGGCAAAAAGATCAGAATTGCCCCCTACTTTTGATCAGTATCTACAAAGTCCAGAGGCCATGAGATGAAGTATTTCAAGTTCTGGAACCAAACTGTGACCCCAAGAATGCCATATTCTGCAAAGCTGTCTTTCAGCAAGATGGAGAACAAAGGTATTTCAACACACACACAAATTAAGGCCATTGAGGACAACCAGCCAGACACTGCAGAAGGTTTGTAATGGAATACCTCACAGAGAGACTGGAGGACAGGTTTTCATGAGAATACATGAGCATACACTTTATGAAAACAACAGACAATTTAGACCTGAGAAAGAGCGACCATTCCAACACAGCGACTCAGCAAACCCTCAAAACCAGTATGGGAGAAAGCAAAGAAATTCCAATAATCCAGCAAAATGAAAGACCATCACCTAACAAATTCAGAGGGAATAGCAAGCCCTTCCCTATAATAATTTTAAATGTAAATGGCTCCAATTCACTGTTAGAAGCTACAGACTGATGGACTGGATTAAATAAAACAAAAACAAGAACCAACGATATATTATCTCAAAGAAACTCTTAACCAGCAAAGGAACAAAATCCACTATGTCAAAGGATCGGAAACAAACTACTAAGTGTGATGACTAATCTTGGTTGTCAAATGAACTACATCTGTAATCTACTAAAACCCCAGAATCTGGGCACATATGCAAGGACTTTCTTGAGTAGATCACTTGAGGTGGGAACACCCACCCTCAATCTGGATCTTTCTAAGTCACAAGAACTACCCTAAGCCTGGGCCATTCCTTCTGGTGGCAGCCCATAGAAGAGGACATGGAAGATGGAAGCTTTTGCTTTTTGCCCTCACTCTTGCTGACAAGCTCATCTGTCTTCCTGCTGAGGCATTCATTCTTTTGCTGGTATCACTTCTTCAGAATTCCAACATGGACGGAAGATCTCTCTGGGACTTGCTGGCGATTTCATCTCCAGATGGGGCTGCTGAGACATCCAGTCTTAGGGATTGATTCTTTTTGAACTACTTTGATCACAGCACGGAAGCCACACTCATAACTTATACACACAACACACGCACGCGGGCGCACAAACACACACACACACACACAGACACACACACACACACACAGACACACACACACACACACACACACACACACACACACACACACACACACACACACGTACGAACAGTGGCTAACAACTGTCTGTAATTCCACTTCTAGGGGATATGGTACCCTCTCCTGGCTTCCCCCAGAGCATAGTACACACACATATGTGCAGGCAAAGCACCCATATGCATAAAATAAAAATCTTAAAAAAAAAAAAGCAGCCAGGAGTGTTGGTGGTGTACTCTTTTAATCATAGCATTTGGAAGGTAGAGTGAATTCAATGCCTAGTCTACACAGTGAGTTCCAGGGCAGCCAGGGCTATGTAGACAAACCCTATCTTTCTTTCAAAAGAAAGAAAGAAAGAAAGACAGAAAGAAAGAAAGGAAGAAAGAGAAACAGAAACAGGAATTGTAACACTCCATTTAAATAAACTAAGGATAGCAATCACAACATTCTATTGATTGCAGAAAAGACATTTGACAAAGTTTAAAATGACTTCATAAAGTCTTGGAGACTTTAAGTATAGATTGAGCACATCTCTAAATAAGGAAGGCTATATGTAAGAAATGTACACCCTGTAGTAGAATATTAATTTAAGGTGTGACTTTTGTTTATGCTGCATATGTTTAACTCTGTAAAGCTGTGGTTCTTGGCCTGTCTAAAACACCTGATGGTCTAATAAAGAGTTGAACGGCCAATAGTAGGCAGGAGAATCCTTCTGCGCTGGTGGGTCTAGGTCCTTCAAAGGATGTAGACTCTTCAGAAAACTCTAAGGCTGACAGAATGGGAGATGTCACCAGAGTGCAGAAACAACTTACATCCCCGAAAATATGTGTGAATGACAGCATGGAGAACTTGTCAGGACACCTGGGAGTGAAGGGTGCTGTGTCATATGAGGGAGAAAGGCAGACTTCCACCGTGGCCCTAGGTCAAGAGAGGCCAGGGCCTGCTGGCTCTGCCTTCATCCAGGATGATGGGTATGTGGGATCTGCAAAGATGGGCGGGAGCCCATCCAATTAGTCTGTGTACGACAACACAGTACCAGAATGTCATAAAAGGGAGGTTCCTGCTTCCTCTTAATTTCATTTCATTACATTTATCATTGTGTAGAGCAGAGTGGCTTTGTTTTGGTTTTTCTTTTAGTTTCAAGTCTCATAACCCAGTCTTGGTGCATGTCCCTCAAGTGCTCTGCCACAGAGCTCAATGGACAGATTTCCTGAGGATTTAGAACCATTATGGGAAAAAAGGATTCATGTCCTTCTGGAAATGAATCTGGGGAAATGGACCTTCTAACACCGAATTTGTCGAGTCCTGACTCAAGTCCCTCCATGTATACAGACTTCCATTTTCTCAAGAATAATTTGTACCTATTAAATATTTTATCATGTTAGAAGATTTTAATATTTATTTGAAATTTATTTTTTATGTTTAATTGACATATAGTATTTGTGCCTACTCATGGAACATGCTGTGTCATTTCAATTTATCTAAGTGAAATTTAGTCTTCAGACATACTTTTTTGATGTTTGTTTCTTTTTTAAAATTTAATTTAGAAATGATCTTATTTTACATATCAGTCCCAGTTCCTTCTTCCTTCCATCCTCCCCAACAACCTCGCCATTCCACCACCCATCACTCCCCAGGAAGGGTGAGGATTGCTGTGGGGAACCATCAAAGTCTACCATGTCATTTGTGGCAGGGCCTAGGCCCTCCCCTGTGTATCTAGGCTGAGAGAGTAACCATCCATAGGCACAGGCTCCCAAAGTCCATTTGTGTACTAAGAATAAATACTGGATGAACTGACAGAGGGCTATAGACTGCCCAGAAGCTTACAGAGCACCAAATAGACATGACCACAAAAAAGAGTACCCTGACACATAAAAAACAAAACACCAAACATTCAGACTAAAGAGAGATTTTAAAAGCAGCAAAGGCCAAAGGCCAAAGAACATATAAAGGCAGAGCTATCAGAATTACACCTGATTTCTTAAGGGGAACTCTGAAAGCCAGATGGTCCGGGATAGATGTTCTAAAACAATGAAGCCTTCAGAAATTCTTAATCCTTTTCCTTTGTTTTTAGATCTATTTTCTGTTTACACTGTTCTGTAAGATTATATGAGTGCAGGCAAGGAGAAGGCATCACATCTTATTAGAGATGGTTGTGAGCCAACATGAGAAGACTGGTAATTGAAATCAGAACCTCTGGAAAAGCAGAATGTGCTGTTAATATCCAAGCCATCGCTCAAGGACATAGATGTTCTTATTCTTAAAAAATGACCATGCACTGGAGGCTACAGGTCTACTGATATTCTCATCGGCTGTGTCGTCGTCGTCCACATGGGGGCGGTGATGAGGCTCAGCGGCCATTGGGAAAGAAGAAGTGGACAGGAGCTGCTGAAGCCTGAGGCCTTGGGTCTGGGTCTCTCTCCAGTGTCTTTCCCTGCACTGCCTCCCTTGGTGGCAAACTTTTGAGCCCATAGGAGGTGACCTCAGCGGGCGGTGCCTAGGTGCACAGAGCTGCAGGAGCCCGTACCAAAAACCATGAAAATACAGCCAGGAGGAAAAAGGGGGAAGGAACGCTATGGCACTCTATGTCAACAAAGCACACGATTTTAATCAAGTCTACCAATGCCCCACTCTGGGCACACCTTTAATCCCAGCAGCAGCAGACAGAAAGCAGGTGGATCATTGTGAATTCAAGGCCAGCTTGGTCTACAGACTGAGTTATAGCACAGCCAGGGCTATACAAAGAAGCCCTGCCTGCCCTAAAATTACAAAATAAAATAAAGTTAAAACCTGGAGAAGAAAGCCCCACCATGACTTTCCTTGTGAAGTCCCAACACACTGAGGTAATTTGTGCTCGTGTTTCACAGAAAACACACAATGAAGTAGCCTGGAAGCAAGGCGGCATGTCTAGGATTTTGTGCCAGGGCAATCAGGGGTGAGCTGAGGATTAGGGTAGGAGATGCAGGTCAACAGTAGGCACTCAGGTGGCAAAGCTGAGGCGCCGCGTGTTCCCAGACATCCCCGGGAGCAGTGGAATGGGAAGCCCCTGTGTGAGGGTGTCGAGTAGTGCAGCTGGGAGGAGGGAGGGGACCTAGGGGACTGTTGGGAAAGCCCCATGTGAGGAGGAGACTCAGGTAGGGGACCCCAGGAGTGACCTCACTTCATTGGCTATGACCCAACAATGCAGAACCTTGCAACCAGGCAGGCAAGTGCTTACAGACAGCCCAGCAGGCTCACTTGTCTCGAGACACTGGAGAAAGCAGGATGTTTTCTTGCTGTCTTAGGATTACTCGAGAAGGAGGCTCAGACCTCGGGAAAGAGAAAAGTGGAGGCCGTGGAGGAGGCCGTGGAGGAGGCCGTGGAGGAGGCCGAGGTGGAGGCCGTGGAGGAGGCCGACGTGGAGGCCGTGGTGGTTCCTGGAGACAACGGGCACACTCCTGGCTCCAAGGCCTCTGGCCATTTGGCCGGAAGGAAACAAACTTGAGCCCGGCCAGCCAGGGCCAGGACCTCACAGAACGGGTGAGCTCTCCGAAATCCCCGTTTCCCCCGATTTCACTGTGGGTGTTTGGCAGTGTAG
Source organism: Cricetiscus sungorus (assembly GCA_030556225.1). Classification (NCBI taxonomy): domain Eukaryota; kingdom Metazoa; phylum Chordata; class Mammalia; order Rodentia; family Cricetidae; genus Cricetiscus; species Cricetiscus sungorus. Next base: position 23,182,059 of record JANBXA010000729.1, read on the forward strand.
AGGTTCGGGAACTCTTGACACAATGACAACCAATCAGAAGGTCGCAGTCCCGTGCCCGGCTGAACCCTCCACCTTGGTCTCTCCTCAGCTTGGGGAGGAGTCTGCCCCTAAGGTCCTGAAAGAGTGCCATAGATTCCCGCACTTCAGCTCTCTGGAAGAGACACTGAGTCACCTGGTGATATGCATGCGTGATGGAGAAACCTGCTTCGTCCTGGGATTCCTGTGCATGTACCGAATGTTCATCACCACCCAGCAGGTGCTGGACCAGCTCTTCAAGCGGTGAGTGCCCAGCTCCAAGCTCGGAGGCCTCAGGACCCAATAGCATGAAGTCAGAACGTGCTTCCTCCAGGGTTTTGCCCTAGAGACTGGCCTGTCCGGAGCTGAGAGCCGAATGGGGGTGGGTGTCCTCTGAACCTTCAAGAAGCTCTCTGTCCTTGGCAGCACTTCTCCCATTGTAAAGGAGGTTCTAGAATTCATAGTGGAGGATGGAAGAGAGCTGTGTCCGGACTGGAGAGCCGTGGAGGGTAACGTGAGGGAGGGACCCTGTGTCCACTGAGATGTCTGAGATGTCTGGACAGAGGTGTTTTTGATCCCCCACCCACTGCGCGCGCGCACACAGACACACACACACACACAGACACACACACACACACACACACACACACACACACACACACACACGTGAACCCCTGCGTCTGTGTAGGGGAACTAGCAGTTCTGAGAGCAGACAGAACTTGTAGGCTCCGGGTCTTTGATTTCTCTCCAGGAATCAGCAGGCCCCCCAGGTGTGTTTCAGGTGGGGGGACTTGGGATTCTCCAGGTGACGTGCTTGCGGGTCTCCTCCAGGTACTCGGCCTTCCACCCTGACTGTGAAGAGGATGAACAAGTAAAGAAGTGAGTGGGCTTTGCGGGAGAGAAGTGCCGTTTGGGTTCTAAGGGTAAGGGATGGCCGATGCTTGGGTCTCACCCTCCTGGTCTCTACTGCCATACTGAGGTAAGCATTGACTGGAGGCTGAGAAGCATTGCCCGGGCAGAGTCCCTGCAAGTAGGGATATGGAGGCCTGTGGTGCCTGTGGGAGACAGTACCCTCACCTCAGCCGGTGCCGTGCAGGCCGGGTCAGCTGGGCTCCCTCAGGGCCTGAGAAAGGGGTGTGTGGAGCTCCCTGCTCACACGGACCTCACAAGGGCTGGATCTCTTCCACCTTGAGGTCTCACATGGGCGCAGCCACCCCTCCCCTGGGTGGGACGGGTGGCAAAGGAAAGTGCAGGCCACCGACCGTGCTGGCTATCCCTTTCTGCCAGCACCCTCTGTGCCCTCCTGGACTACTGGATTGACAAGCTCCCCGAGGAGTTTTGCAAGACCGAACACCTGCCCCTTCTGAAGCAGGTGAAGACCTACTTGATTGTGAACATGCCCTACTCAGACCTTCTGGTCCGTGTGCACAATCTCCAGACCCAGTTGCAGGCAGAAGTGGCCAGCGATTCAGAGGACAGCGATGAGGAGGCCTCAGCTGAGGTGATTGACACCTGTGAGGAGGAGGATTCAGGACCTGGAGCGCTTGGGGATCCTTGAGAGGCGCCTCCTTGCAGGAGCTGTGTGGCTGGACACTCACCTGGACACATGCCCGCCTGTGTCTGGGACTCCAGGCAGACATGGTCTGCCCTGTGTTTGTAAAGGCTGATCCTGGCCTGGCCGTGTGGCGGTCTCCTCCTGTGCCTCCGAGGCCTCCGACCTTCCCAGAGAGGCCTGCATAGGCAGCTCATCTGTCTCCATCCTTAGACCTGGGATCCAGAGCTTCAAGGCTGTTTGTGAGCCAGCAATGAGGACGGCTGCTCTCAAGGCAAAGGCAGAAACAGCCTGTGTACCAGAGCCAGAGAGCACACAACCAACAGAAGGCTCTGTGACACGTGTGCAGCTGGAGCCAGATGTGAGAGCAGCAGGCGGGCCACCGTGCCTCTTGGAATTGTGGATACTGTATCTCGTATCTCTCTCCCGCCCAGACATCAGGCCCGGTGTCACTTTCATTGATTCGCCTGCTGTGGTCTACCTCCCCAGGGAATGACCCGGCCACCCCCTTCCTCCCCTGGTTGTCCATATGCATCTGCTCTACTGGTCACAGGCAGAACCAGCTGTGTTCTCCCCAGCCCCACATCAAGACGTACCCTCCCCTGGCTAGCAGCCTTTTCACTATTCTGTATTAGAGTTTAGTTTGAGTGTTGGTTTTAATAAATTGTTCTTGTTTGGTTTCCTCCATTGTCTAAATTCTTATGTCGGCTGGCTACACAGAGACAGACCATCCTGGAGAAAGGGAGACAAAAGGGCCTGCTTTGACAGAGACCAACTGAATGCCTGGGAGTGGTGCTACCAGTACAGAATGTGGTGACTGGCTGCCATTTGCTGGGGTCCCGCTGGCCAGGCTCCTGTGCTTAGAGGTCAGGCTGACCAGGTGTCCTTCAGAGGGGTGTCTGGGTTGTAGCACTATTTCAGGAGCCGATGAGGAGGTCAAGGCCACATACACTCTCTTTGTAGGGGGTAGAAATGAGGTACGAAGATGGGTGTAGAGGAGTTGGGATTTAAAATGAATGAAACAAAAGCATGGATACAAAGGATGAAAACCAAAAAAGTTCCCTGCACTGCCCAGAAGGTGACTCCTGGTATTATTACTCTTCTAACTGGTATTCTCACCGGCTGCGTCGTCGTCGTCCACATGGGGGCGGTGGTGAGGCTCAGCGGCCATTGGGAAAGAAGTGGACAGGAGCTGCTGAAGCCTGAGGCCTTGGGTCTGGGTCTCTCTCCAGTGTCTTTCCCTGCACTGCCTCCCTTGGTGGCAAACTTTTGAGCCCATAGGAGGTGACCTCAGCGGGCGGTGCCTAGGTGCACAGAGCTGCAGGAGCCCGTACCAAAAACCATGAAAATACAGCCAGGAGGAAAAAGGGGGAAGGAACGCTATGGCACTCTATGTCAACAAAGCACACGATTTTAATCAAGTCTACCAATGCCCCACTCTGGGCACACCTTTAATCCCAGCAGCAGCAGACAGAAAGCAGGTGGATCATTGTGAATTCAAGGCCAGCTTGGTCTACAGACTGAGTTATAGCACAGCCAGGGCTATACAAAGAAGCCCTGCCTGCCCTAAAATTACAAAATAAAATAAAGTTAAAACCTGGAGAAGAAAGCCCCACCATGACTTTCCTTGTGAAGTCCCAACACACTGAGGTAATTTGTGCTCGTGTTTCACAGAAAACACACAATGAAGTAGCCTGGAAGCAAGGCGGCATGTCTAGGATTTTGTGCCAGGGCAATCAGGGGTGAGCTGAGGATTAGGGTAGGAGATGCAGGTCAACAGTAGGCACTCAGGTGGCAAAGCTGAGGCGCCGCGTGTTCCCAGACATCCCCGGGAGCAGTGGAATGGGAAGCCCCTGTGTGAGGGTGTCGAGTAGTGCAGCTGGGAGGAGGGAGGGGACCTAGGGGACTGTTGGGAAAGCCCCATGTGAGGAGGAGACTCAGGTAGGGGACCCCAGGAGTGACCTCACTTCATTGGCTATGACCCAACAATGCAGAACCTTGCAACCAGGCAGGCAAGTGCTTACAGACAGCCCAGCAGGCTCACTTGTCTCGAGACACTGGAGAAAGCAGGATGTTTTCTTGCTGTCTTAGGATTACTCGAGAAGGAGGCTCAGACCTCGGGAAAGAGAAAAGTGGAGGCCGTGGAGGAGGCCGTGGAGGAGGCCGTGGAGGAGGCCGAGGTGGAGGCCGTGGAGGAGGCCGACGTGGAGGCCGTGGTGGTTCCTGGAGACAACGGGCACACTCCTGGCTCCAAGGCCTCTGGCCATTTGGCCGGAAGGGAAACAAACTTGAGCCCGGCCAGCCAGGGCCAGGACCTCACAGAACGGGTGAGCTCTCCGAAATCCCCGTTTCCCCCGATTTCACTGTGGGTGTTTGGCAGTGTAGAGGTTCGGGAACTCTTGACACAATGACAACCAATCAGAAGGTCGCAGTCCCGTGCCCGGCTGAACCCTCCACCTTGGTCTCTCCTCAGCTTGGGGAGGAGTCTGCCCCTAAGGTCCTGAAAGAGTGCCATAGATTCCCCCACTTCAGCTCTCTGGAAGAGACACTGAGTCACCTGGTGATATGCATGCGTGATGGAGAAACCTGCTTCGTCCTGGGATTCCTGTGCATGTACCGAATGTTCATCACCACCCAGCAGGTGCTGGACCAGCTCTTCAAGCGGTGAGTGCCAGGCTCCAAGCTCGGAGGCCTCAGGACCCAATAGCATGAAGTCAGAACGTGCTTCCTCCAGGGTTTTGCCCTAGAGACTGGCCTGTCCGGAGCTGAGAGCCGAATGGGGGTGGGTGTCCTCTGAACCTTCAAGAAGCTCTCTGTCCTTGGCAGCACTTCTCCCATTGTAAAGGAGGTTCTAGAATTCATAGTGGAGGATGGAAGAGAGCTGTGTCCGGACTGGAGAGCCGTGGAGGGTAACGTGAGGGAGGGACCCTGTGTCCACTGAGATGTCTGAGATGTCTGGACAGAGGTGTTTTTGATCCCCCACCCACTGCGAGCGCGCACACAGACACACACACACACACACACACACACACACACACACACACACACACACACACACACACGTGAACCCCTGTGTCTGTGTAGGGGAACTAGGAGTTCTGAGAGCAGACAGAACTTGTAGGCTCCGGGTCTTTGATTTCTCTCCAGGAATCAGCAGGCCCCCCCAGGTGTGTTTCAGGTGGTGGGACCTGGGATTCTCCAGGTGACGTGCTTGCGGGTCTCCTCCAGGTACTCGGCCTTCCACCCTGACTGTGAAGAGGATGAACAAGTAAAGAAGTGAGTGGGCTTTGCGGGAGAGAAGTGCCGCCTAGGCTCTCCAGAGTGGGGTCGTTTGGGTTCTAAGGGTAAGGGATGGCCGATGCTTGGGTCTCACCCTCCTGGTCTCTACTGCCATACTGAGGTAAGCATTGACTGGAGGCTGAGAAGCATTGCCCGGGCAGAGTCCCTGCAAGTAGGGATATGGAGGCCTGTGGTGCCTGTGGGAGACAGTACCCTCACCTCAGCCGGTGCCGTGCAGGCCGGGTCAGCTGGGCTCCCTCAGGGCCTGAGAAAGGGGTGTGTGGAGCTCCCTGCTCACACGGACCTCACAAGGGCTGGATCTCTTCCACCTTGAGGTCTCACATGGGCGCAGCCAACCCTCCCCTGGGTGGGACGGGTGGCAAAGGAAAGTGCAGGCCACCGACCGTGCTGGCTATCCCTTTCTGCCAGCACCCTCTGTGCCCTCCTGGACTACTGGATTGACAAGCTCCCCGAGGAGTTTTGCAAGACCGAACACCTGCCCCTTCTGAAGCAGGTGAAGACCTACTTGATTGTGAACATGCCCTACTCAGACCTTCTGGTCCGTGTGCACAATCTCCAGACCCAGTTGCAGGCAGAAGTGGCCAGCGATTCAGAGGACAGCGATGAGGAGGCCTCAGCTGAGGTGATTGACACCTGTGAGGAGGAGGATTCAGGACCTGGAGCGCTTGGGGATCCTTGAGAGGCGCCTCCTTGCAGGAGCTGTGTGGCTGGACACTCACCTGGACACATGCCCGCCTGTGTCTGGGACTCCAGGCAGACATGGTCTGCCCTGTGTTTGTAAAGGCTGATCCTGGCCGTGTGGCGGTCTCCTCCTGTGCCTCCGAGGCCTCCGACCTTCCCAGAGAGGCCTGCATAGGCAGCTCATCTGTCTCCATCCTTAGACCTGGGATCCAGAGCTTCAAGGCTGTTTGTGAGCCAGCAATGAGGACGGCTGCTCTCAAGGCAAAGGCAGAAACAGCCTGTGTACCAGAGCCAGAGAGCACACAACCAACAGAAGGCTCTGTGACACGTGTGCAGCTGGAGCCAGATGTGAGAGCAGCAGGCGGGCCACCGTGCCTCTTGGAATTGTGGATACTGTATCTCGTATCTCTCTCCCGCCCAGACATCAGGCCCGGTGTCACTTTCATTGATTCGCCTGCTGTGGTCTACCTCCCCAGGGAATGACCCGGCCACCCCTTCCTCCCCTGGTTGTCCATATGCATCTGCTCTACTGGTCACAGGCAGAACCAGCTGTGTTCTCCCCAGCCCCACATCAAGACGTACCCTCCCCTGGCTAGCAGCCTTTTCACTATTCTGTATTAGAGTTTAGTTTGAGTGTTGGTTTTAATAAATTGTTCTTGTTTGGTTTCCTCCATTGTCTAAATTCTTATGTCGGCTGGCTACACAGAGACAGACCATCCTGGAGAAAGGGAGACAAAAGGGCCTGCTTTGACAGAGACCAACTGAATGCCTGGGAGTGGTGCTACCAGTACAGAATGTGGTGACTGGCTGCCATTTGCTGGGGTCCCGCTGGCCAGGCTCCTGTGCTTAGAGGTCAGGCTGACCAGGTGTCCTTCAGAGGGGTGTCTGGGTTGTAGCACTATTTCAGGAGCCGATGAGGAGGTCAAGGCCACATACACTCTCTTTGTAGGGGGTAGAAATGAGGTACGAAGATGGGTGTAGAGGAGTTGGGATTTAAAATGAATGAAACAAAAGCATGGATACAAAGGATGAAAACCAAAAAAGTTCCCTGCACTGCCCAGAAGGTGACTCCTGGTATTATTACTCTTCTAACTGGTATTCTCACCGGCTGCGTCGTCGTCGTCCACATGGGGGCGGTGGTGAGGCTCAGCGGCCATTGGGAAAGAAGTGGACAGGAGCTGCTGAAGCCTGAGGCCTTGGGTCTGGGTCTCTCTCCAGTGTCTTTCCCTGCACTGCCTCCCTTGGTGGCAAACTTTTGAGCCCATAGGAGGTGACCTCAGCGGGCGGTGCCTAGGTGCACAGAGCTGCAGGAGCCCGTACCAAAAACCATGAAAATACAGCCAGGAGGAAAAAGGGGGAAGGAACGCTATGGCACTCTATGTCAACAAAGCACACGATTTTAATCAAGTCTACCAATGCCCCACTCTGGGCACACCTTTAATCCCAGCAGCAGCAGACAGAAAGCAGGTGGATCATTGTGAATTCAAGGCCAGCTTGGTCTACAGACTGAGTTATAGCACAGCCAGGGCTATACAAAGAAGCCCTGCCTGCCCTAAAATTACAAAATAAAATAAAGTTAAAACCTGGAGAAGAAAGCCCCACCATGACTTTCCTTGTGAAGTCCCAACACACTGAGGTAATTTGTGCTCGTGTTTCACAGAAAACACACAATGAAGTAGCCTGGAAGCAAGGCGGCATGTCTAGGATTTTGTGCCAGGGCAATCAGGGGTGAGCTGAGGATTAGGGTAGGAGATGCAGGTCAACAGTAGGCACTCAGGTGGCAAAGCTGAGGCGCCGCGTGTTCCCAGACATCCCCGGGGAGCAGTGGAATGGGAAGCCCCTGTGTGAGGGTGTCGAGTAGTGCAGCTGGGAGGAGGGAGGGGACCTAGGGGACTGTTGGGAAAGCCCCATGTGAGGAGGAGACTCAGGTAGGGGACCCCAGGAGTGACCTCACTTCATTGGCTATGACCCAACAATGCAGAACCTTGCAACCAGGCAGGCAAGTGCTTACAGACAGCCCAGCAGGCTCACTTGTCTCGAGACACTGGAGAAAGCAGGATGTTTTCTTGCTGTCCCGAGGCTCAGACCTCGGGAAAGAGAACAGTGGAGGCCGTGGAGGAGGCCGTGGAGGAGGCCGTGGAGGAGGCCGAGGTGGAGGCCGTGGAGGAGGCCGACGTGGAGGCCGTGGTGGTTCCTGGAGACAACGGGCACACTCCTGGCTCCAAGGCCTCTGGCCATTTGGCCGGAAGGAAACAAACTTGAGCCCGGCCAGCCAGGGCCAGGACCTCACAGAACGGGTGAGCTCTCCGAAATCCCCCGTTTCCCCCGATTTCACTGTGGGTGTTTGGCAGTGTAGAGGTTCGGGAACTCTTGACACAATGACAACCAATCAGAAGGTCGCAGTCCCGTGCCCGGCTGAACCCTCCACCTTGGTCTCTCCTCAGCTTGGGGAGGAGTCTGCCCCTAAGGTCCTGAAAGAGTGCCATAGATTCCCCCACTTCAGCTCTCTGGAAGAGACACTGAGTCACCTGGTGATATGCATGCGTGATGGAGAAACCTGCTTCGTCCTGGGATTCCTGTGCATGTACCGAATGTTCATCACCACCCAGCAGGTGCTGGACCAGCTCTTCAAGCGGTGAGTGCCAGGCTCCAAGCTCGGAGGCCTCAGGACCCAATAGCATGAAGTCAGAACGTGCTTCCTCCAGGGTTTTGCCCTAGAGACTGGCCTGTCCGGAGCTGAGAGCCGAATGGGGGTGGGTGTCCTCTGAACCTTCAAGAAGCTCTCTGTCCTTGGCAGCACTTCTCCCATTGTAAAGGAGGTTCTAGAATTCATAGTGGAGGATGGAAGAGAGCTGTGTCCGGACTGGAGAGCCGTGGAGGGTAACGTGAGGGAGGGACCCTGTGTCCACTGAGATGTCTGAGATGTCTGGACAGAGGTGTTTTTGATCCCCCACCCACTGCGAGCGCGCACACAGACACACACACACACACACACACACACACACACACACACACACACACACACACACACACGTGAACCCCTGTGTCTGTGTAGGGGAACTAGGAGTTCTGAGAGCAGACAGAACTTGTAGGCTCCGGGTCTTTGATTTCTCTCCAGGAATCAGCAGGCCCCCCAGGTGTGTTTCAGGTGGTGGGACCTGGGATTCTCCAGGTGACGTGCTTGCGGGTCTCCTCCAGGTACTCGGCCTTCCACCCTGACTGTGAAGAGGATGAACAAGTAAAGAAGTGAGTGGGCTTTGCGGGAGAGAAGTGCCGCCTAGGCTCTCCAGAGTGGGGTCGTTTGGGTTCTAAGGGTAAGGGATGGCCGATGCTTGGGTCTCACCCTCCTGGTCTCTACTGCCATACTGAGGTAAGCATTGACTGGAGGCTGAGAAGCATTGCCCGGGCAGAGTCCCTGCAAGTAGGGATATGGAGGCCTGTGGTGCCTGTGGGAGACAGTACCCTCACCTCAGCCGGTGCCGTGCAGGCCGGGTCAGCTGGGCTCCCTCAGGGCCTGAGAAAGGGGTGTGTGGAGCTCCCTGCTCACACGGACCTCACAAGGGCTGGATCTCTTCCACCTTGAGGTCTCACATGGGCGCAGCCAACCCTCCCTGGGTGGGACGGGTGGCAAAGGAAAGTGCAGGCCACCGACCGTGCTGGCTATCCCTTTCTGCCAGCACCCTCTGTGCCCTCCTGGACTACTGGATTGACAAGCTCCCCGAGGAGTTTTGCAAGACCGAACACCTGCCCCTTCTGAAGCAGGTGAAGACCTACTTGATTGTGAACATGCCCTACTCAGACCTTCTGGTCCGTGTGCACAATCTCCAGACCCAGTTGCAGGCAGAAGTGGCCAGCGATTCAGAGGACAGCGATGAGGAGGCCTCAGCTGAGGTGATTGACACCTGTGAGGAGGAGGATTCAGGACCTGGAGCGCTTGGGGATCCTTGAGAGGCGCCTCCTTGCAGGAGCTGTGTGGCTGGACACTCACCTGGACACATGCCCGCCTGTGTCTGGGACTCCAGGCAGACATGGTCTGCCCTGTGTTTGTAAAGGCTGATCCTGGCCGTGTGGCGGTCTCCTCCTGTGCCTCCGAGGCCTCCGACCTTCCCAGAGAGGCCTGCATAGGCAGCTCATCTGTCTCCATCCTTAGACCTGGGATCCAGAGCTTCAAGGCTGTTTGTGAGCCAGCAATGAGGACGGCTGCTCTCAAGGCAAAGGCAGAAACAGCCTGTGTACCAGAGCCAGAGAGCACACAACCAACAGAAGGCTCTGTGACACGTGTGCAGCTGGAGCCAGATGTGAGAGCAGCAGGCGGGCCACCGTGCCTCTTGGAATTGTGGATACTGTATCTCGTATCTCTCTCCCGCCCAGACATCAGGCCCGGTGTCACTTTCATTGATTCGCCTGCTGTGGTCTACCTCCCCAGGGAATGACCCGGCCACCCCTTCCTCCCCTGGTTGTCCATATGCATCTGCTCTACTGGTCACAGGCAGAACCAGCTGTGTTCTCCCCAGCCCCACATCAAGACGTACCCTCCCCTGGCTAGCAGCCTTTTCACTATTCTGTATTAGAGTTTAGTTTGAGTGTTGGTTTTAATAAATTGTTCTTGTTTGGTTTCCTCCATTGTCTAAATTCTTATGTCGGCTGGCTACACAGAGACAGACCATCCTGGAGAAAGGGAGACAAAAGGGCCTGCTTTGACAGAGACCAACTGAATGCCTGGGAGTGGTGCTACCAGTACAGAATGTGGTGACTGGCTGCCATTTGCTGGGGTCCCGCTGGCCAGGCTCCTGTGCTTAGAGGTCAGGCTGACCAGGTGTCCTTCAGAGGGGTGTCTGGGTTGTAGCACTATTTCAGGAGCCGATGAGGAGGTCAAGGCCACATACACTCTCTTTGTAGGGGGTAGAAATGAGGTACGAAGATGGGTGTAGAGGAGTTGGGATTTAAAATGAATGAAACAAAAGCATGGATACAAAGGATGAAAACCAAAAAAGTTCCCTGCACTGCCCAGAAGGTGACTCCTGGTATTATTACTCTTCTAACTGGTATTCTCACCGGCTGCGTCGTCGTCGTCCACATGGGGGCGGTGGTGAGGCTCAGCGGCCATTGGGAAAGAAGTGGACAGGAGCTGCTGAAGCCTGAGGCCTTGGGTCTGGGTCTCTCTCCAGTGTCTTTCCCTGCACTGCCTCCCTTGGTGGCAAACTTTTGAGCCCATAGGAGGTGACCTCAGCGGGCGGTGCCTAGGTGCACAGAGCTGCAGGAGCCCGTACCAAAAACCATGAAAATACAGCCAGGAGGAAAAAGGGGGAAGGAACGCTATGGCACTCTATGTCAACAAAGCACACGATTTTAATCAAGTCTACCAATGCCCCACTCTGGGCACACCTTTAATCCCAGCAGCAGCAGACAGAAAGCAGGTGGATCATTGTGAATTCAAGGCCAGCTTGGTCTACAGACTGAGTTATAGCACAGCCAGGGCTATACAAAGAAGCCCTGCCTGCCCTAAAATTACAAAATAAAATAAAGTTAAAACCTGGAGAAGAAAGCCCCACCATGACTTTCCTTGTGAAGTCCCAACACACTGAGGTAATTTGTGCTCGTGTTTCACAGAAAACACACAATGAAGTAGCCTGGAAGCAAGGCGGCATGTCTAGGATTTTGTGCCAGGGCAATCAGGGGTGAGCTGAGGATTAGGGTAGGAGATGCAGGTCAACAGTAGGCACTCAGGTGGCAAAGCTGAGGCGCCGCGTGTTCCCAGACATCCCCGGGAGCAGTGGAATGGGAAGCCCCTGTGTGAGGGTGTCGAGTAGTGCAGCTGGGAGGAGGGAGGGGACCTAGGGGACTGTTGGGAAAGCCCCATGTGAGGAGGAGACTCAGGTAGGGGACCCCAGGAGTGACCTCACTTCATTGGCTATGACCCAACAATGCAGAACCTTGCAACCAGGCAGGCAAGTGCTTACAGACAGCCCAGCAGGCTCACTTGTCTCGAGACACTGGAGAAAGCAGGATGTTTTCTTGCTGTTTCCCGAGGCTCAGACCTCGGGAAAGAGAACAGTGGAGGCCGTGGAGGAGGCCGTGGAGGAGGCCGTGGAGGAGGCCGAGGTGGAGGCCGTGGAGGAGGCCGACGTGGAGGCCGTGGTGGTTCCTGGAGACAACGGGCACACTCCTGGCTCCAAGGCCTCTGGCCATTTGGCCGGAAGGAAACAAACTTGAGCCCGGCCAGCCAGGGCCAGGACCTCACAGAACGGGTGAGCTCTCCGAAATCCCCGTTTCCCCCGATTTCACTGTGGGTGTTTGGCAGTGTAGAGGTTCGGGAACTCTTGACACAATGACAACCAATCAGAAGGTCGCAGTCCCGTGCCCGGCTGAACCCTCCACCTTGGTCTCTCCTCAGCTTGGGGAGGAGTCTGCCCCTAAGGTCCTGAAAGAGTGCCATAGATTCCCCCACTTCAGCTCTCTGGAAGAGACACTGAGTCACCTGGTGATATGCATGCGTGATGGAGAAACCTGCTTCGTCCTGGGATTCCTGTGCATGTACCGAATGTTCATCACCACCCAGCAGGTGCTGGACCAGCTCTTCAAGCGGTGAGTGCCAGGCTCCAAGCTCGGAGGCCTCAGGACCCAATAGCATGAAGTCAGAACGTGCTTCCTCCAGGGTTTTGCCCTAGAGACTGGCCTGTCCGGAGCTGAGAGCCGAATGGGGGTGGGTGTCCTCTGAACCTTCAAGAAGCTCTCTGTCCTTGGCAGCACTTCTCCCATTGTAAAGGAGGTTCTAGAATTCATAGTGGAGGATGGAAGAGAGCTGTGTCCGGACTGGAGAGCCGTGGAGGGTAACGTGAGGGAGGGACCCTGTGTCCACTGAGATGTCTGAGATGTCTGGACAGAGGTGTTTTTTGATCCCCCACCCACTGCGAGCGCGCACACAGACACACACACACACACACACACACACACACACACACACACACACACACACACACACACACGTGAACCCCTGTGTCTGTGTAGGGGAACTAGGAGTTCTGAGAGCAGACAGAACTTGTAGGCTCCGGGTCTTTGATTTCTCTCCAGGAATCAGCAGGCCCCCCAGGTGTGTTTCAGGTGGTGGGACCTGGGATTCTCCAGGTGACGTGCTTGCGGGTCTCCTCCAGGTACTCGGCCTTCCACCCTGACTGTGAAGAGGATGAACAAGTAAAGAAGTGAGTGGGCTTTGCGGGAGAGAAGTGCCGCCTAGGCTCTCCAGAGTGGGGTCGTTTGGGTTCTAAGGGTAAGGGATGGCCGATGCTTGGGTCTCACCCTCCTGGTCTCTACTGCCATACTGAGGTAAGCATTGACTGGAGGCTGAGAAGCATTGCCCGGGCAGAGTCCCTGCAAGTAGGGATATGGAGGCCTGTGGTGCCTGTGGGAGACAGTACCCTCACCTCAGCCGGTGCCGTGCAGGCCGGGTCAGCTGGGTTCCCTCAGGGCCTGAGAAAGGGGTGTGTGGAGCTCCCTGCTCACCCGGACCTCACAAGGGCTGGATCTCTTCCACCTTGAGGTCTCACATGGGCGCAGCCACCCCTCCCTGGGTGGGACGGGTGGCAAAGGAAAGTGCAGGCCACCGACCGTGCTGGCTATCCCTTTCTGCCAGCACCCTCTGTGCCCTCCTGGACTACTGGATTGACAAGCTCCCCGAGGAGTTTTGCAAGACCGAACACCTGCCCCTTCTGAAGCAGGTGAAGACCTACTTGATTGTGAACATGCCCTACTCAGCCCTTCTGGTCCGTGTGCACAATCTCCAGACCCAGTTGCAGGCAGAAGTGGCCAGCGATTCAGAGGACAGCGATGAGGAGGCCTCAGCTGAGGTGATTGACACCTGTGAGGAGGAGGATTCAGGACCTGGAGCGCTTGGGGATCCTTGAGAGGCGCCTCCTTGCAGGAGCTGTGTGGCTGGACACTCACCTGGACACATGCCCGCCTGTGTCTGGGACTCCAGGCAGACATGGTCTGCCCTGTGTTTGTAAAGGCTGATCCTGGCCATGTGGCGGTCTCCTCCTGTGCCTCCGAGGCCTCCGACCTTTCCAGAGAGGCCTGCATAGGCAGCTCATCTGTCTCCATCCTTAGACCTGGGATCCAGAGCTTCAAGGCTGTTTGTGAGCCAGCAATGAGGACGGCTGCTCTCAAGGCAAAGGCAGAAACAGCCTGTGTACCAGAGCCAGAGAGCACACAACCAACAGAAGGCTCTGTGACACGTGTGCAGCTGGAGCCAGATGTGAGAGCAGCAGGCGGGCCACCGTGCCTCTTGGAATTGTGGATACTGTATCTCGTATCTCTCTCCCGCCCAGACATCAGGCCCGGTGTCACTTTCATTGATTCGCCTGCTGTGGTCTACCTCCCCAGGGAATGACCCGGCCACCCCTTCCTCCCCTGGTTGTCCATATGCATCTGCTCTACTGGTCACAGGCAGAACCAGCTGTGTTCTCCCCAGCCCCACATCAAGACGTACCCTCCCCTGGCTAGCAGCCTTTTCACTATTCTGTATTAGAGTTTAGTTTGAGTGTTGGTTTTAATAAATTGTTCTTGTTTGGTTTCCTCCATTGTCTAAATTCTTATGTCGGCTGGCTACACAGAGACAGACCATCCTGGAGAAAGGGAGACAAAAGGGCCTGCTTTGACAGAGACCAACTGAATGCCTGGGAGTGGTGCTACCAGTACAGAATGTGGTGACTGGCTGCCATTTGCTGGGGTCCCGCTGGCCAGGCTCCTGTGCTTAGAGGTCAGGCTGACCAGGTGTCCTTCAGAGGGGTGTCTGGGTTGCAGCACTATTTCAGGAGCCGATGAGGAGGTCAAGGCCACATACACTCTCTTTGTAGGGGGTAGAAATGAGGTACGAAGATGGGTGTAGAGGAGTTGGGATTTAAAATGAATGAAACAAAAGCATGGATACAAAGGATGAAAACCAAAAAAGTTCCCTGCACTGCCCAGAAGGTGACTCCTGGTATTATTACTCTTCTAACTGGTATTCTCACCGGCTGCGTCGTCGTCGTCCACATGGGGGCGGTGGTGAGGCTCAGCGGCCATTGGGAAAGAAGTGGACAGGAGCTGCTGAAGCCTGAGGCCTTGGGTCTGGGTCTCTCTCCAGTGTCTTTCCCTGCACTGCCTCCCTTGGTGGCAAACTTTTGAGCCCATAGGAGGTGACCTCAGCGGGCGGTGCCTAGGTGCACAGAGCTGCAGGAGCCCGTACCAAAAACCATGAAAATACAGCCAGGAGGAAAAAGGGGGAAGGAACGCTATGGCACTCTATGTCAACAAAGCACACGATTTTAATCAAGTCTACCAATGCCCCACTCTGGGCACACCTTTAATCCCAGCAGCAGCAGACAGAAAGCAGGTGGATCATTGTGAATTCAAGGCCAGCTTGGTCTACAGACTGAGTTATAGCACAGCCAGGGCTATACAAAGAAGCCCTGCCTGCCCTAAAATTACAAAATAAAATAAAGTTAAAACCTGGAGAAGAAAGCCCCACCATGACTTTCCTTGTGAAGTCCCAACACACTGAGGTAATTTGTGCTCGTGTTTCACAGAAAACACACAATGAAGTAGCCTGGAAGCAAGGCGGCATGTCTAGGATTTTGTGCCAGGGCAATCAGGGGTGAGCTGAGGATTAGGGTAGGAGATGCAGGTCAACAGTAGGCACTCAGGTGGCAAAGCTGAGGCGCCGCGTGTTCCCAGACATCCCCGGGAGCAGTGGAATGGGAAGCCCCTGTGTGAGGGTGTCGAGTAGTGCAGCTGGGAGGAGGGAGGGGACCTAGGGGACTGTTGGGAAAGCCCCATGTGAGGAGGAGACTCAGGTAGGGGACCCCAGGAGTGACCTCACTTCATTGGCTATGACCCAACAATGCAGAACCTTGCAACCAGGCAGGCAAGTGCTTACAGACAGCCCAGCAGGCTCACTTGTCTCGAGACACTGGAGAAAGCAGGATGTTTTCTTGCTGTCTTAGGATTACTCGAGAAGGAGGCTCAGACCTCGGGAAAGAGAAAAGTGGAGGCCGTGGAGGAGGCCGTGGAGGAGGCCGTGGAGGAGGCCGAGGTGGAGGCCGTGGAGGAGGCCGACGTGGAGGCCGTGGTGGTTCCTGGAGACAACGGGCACACTCCTGGCTCCAAGGCCTCTGGCCATTTGGCCGGAAGGAAACAAACTTGAGCCCGGCCAGCCAGGGCCAGGACCTCACAGAACGGGTGAGCTCTCCGAAATCCCCGTTTCCCCCGATTTCACTGTGGGTGTTTGGCAGTGTAGAGGTTCGGGAACTCTTGACACAATGACAACCAATCAGAAGGTCGCAGTCCCGTGCCCGGCTGAACCCTCCACCTTGGTCTCTCCTCAGCTTGGGGAGGAGTCTGCCCCTAAGGTCCTGAAAGAGTGCCATAGATTCCCCCACTTCAGCTCTCTGGAAGAGACACTGAGTCACCTGGTGATATGCATGCGTGATGGAGAAACCTGCTTCGTCCTGGGATTCCTGTGCATGTACCGAATGTTCATCACCACCCAGCAGGTGCTGGACCAGCTCTTCAAGCGGTGAGTGCCAGGCTCCAAGCTCGGAGGCCTCAGGACCCAATAGCATGAAGTCAGAACGTGCTTCCTCCAGGGTTTTGCCCTAGAGACTGGCCTGTCCGGAGCTGAGAGCCGAATGGGGGTGGGTGTCCTCTGAACCTTCAAGAAGCTCTCTGTCCTTGGCAGCACTTCTCCCATTGTAAAGGAGGTTCTAGAATTCATAGTGGAGGATGGAAGAGAGCTGTGTCCGGACTGGAGAGCCGTGGAGGGTAACGTGAGGGAGGGACCCTGTGTCCACTGAGATGTCTGAGATGTCTGGACAGAGGTGTTTTTGATCCCCCACCCACTGCGAGCGCGCACACAGACACACACACACACACACACACACACACACACACACACACACACACACACACGTGAACCCCTGTGTCTGTGTAGGGGAACTAGGAGTTCTGAGAGCAGACAGAACTTGTAGGCTCCGGGTCTTTGATTTCTCTCCAGGAATCAGCAGGCCCCCCAGGTGTGTTTCAGGTGGTGGGACCTGGGATTCTCCAGGTGACGTGCTTGCGGGTCTCCTCCAGGTACTCGGCCTTCCACCCTGACTGTGAAGAGGATGAACAAGTAAAGAAGTGAGTGGGCTTTGCGGGAGAGAAGTGCCGCCTAGGCTCTCCAGAGTGGGGTCGTTTGGGTTCTAAGGGTAAGGGATGGCCGATGCTTGGGTCTCACCCTCCTGGTCTCTACTGCCATACTGAGGTAAGCATTGACTGGAGGCTGAGAAGCATTGCCCGGGCAGAGTCCCTGCAAGTAGGGATATGGAGGCCTGTGGTGCCTGTGGGAGACAGTACCCTCACCTCAGCCGGTGCCGTGCAGGCCGGGTCAGCTGGGCTCCCTCAGGGCCTGAGAAAGGGGTGTGTGGAGCTCCCTGCTCACACGGACCTCACAAGGGCTGGATCTCTTCCACCTTGAGGTCTCACATGGGCGCAGCCAACCCTCCCTGGGTGGGACGGGTGGCAAAGGAAAGTGCAGGCCACCGACCGTGCTGGCTATCCCTTTCTGCCAGCACCCTCTGTGCCCTCCTGGACTACTGGATTGACAAGCTCCCCGAGGAGTTTTGCAAGACCGAACACCTGCCCCTTCTGAAGCAGGTGAAGACCTACTTGATTGTGAACATGCCCTACTCAGACCTTCTGGTCCGTGTGCACAATCTCCAGACCCAGTTGCAGGCAGAAGTGGCCAGCGATTCAGAGGACAGCGATGAGGAGGCCTCAGCTGAGGTGATTGACACCTGTGAGGAGGAGGATTCAGGACCTGGAGCGCTTGGGGATCCTTGAGAGGCGCCTCCTTGCAGGAGCTGTGTGGCTGGACACTCACCTGGACACATGCCCGCCTGTGTCTGGGACTCCAGGCAGACATGGTCTGCCCTGTGTTTGTAAAGGCTGATCCTGGCCGTGTGGCGGTCTCCTCCTGTGCCTCCGAGGCCTCCGACCTTCCCAGAGAGGCCTGCATAGGCAGCTCATCTGTCTCCATCCTTAGACCTGGGATCCAGAGCTTCAAGGCTGTTTGTGAGCCAGCAATGAGGACGGCTGCTCTCAAGGCAAAGGCAGAAACAGCCTGTGTACCAGAGCCAGAGAGCACACAACCAACAGAAGGCTCTGTGACACGTGTGCAGCTGGAGCCAGATGTGAGAGCAGCAGGCGGGCCACCGTGCCTCTTGGAATTGTGGATACTGTATCTCGTATCTCTCTCCCGCCCAGACATCAGGCCCGGTGTCACTTTCATTGATTCGCCTGCTGTGGTCTACCTCCCCAGGGAATGACCCGGCCACCCCTTCCTCCCCTGGTTGTCCATATGCATCTGCTCTACTGGTCACAGGCAGAACCAGCTGTGTTCTCCCCAGCCCCACATCAAGACGTACCCTCCCCTGGCTAGCAGCCTTTTCACTATTCTGTATTAGAGTTTAGTTTGAGTGTTGGTTTTAATAAATTGTTCTTGTTTGGTTTCCTCCATTGTCTAAATTCTTATGTCGGCTGGCTACACAGAGACAGACCATCCTGGAGAAAGGGAGACAAAAGGGCCTGCTTTGACAGAGACCAACTGAATGCCTGGGAGTGGTGCTACCAGTACAGAATGTGGTGACTGGCTGCCATTTGCTGGGGTCCCGCTGGCCAGGCTCCTGTGCTTAGAGGTCAGGCTGACCAGGTGTCCTTCAGAGGGGTGTCTGGGTTGTAGCACTATTTCAGGAGCCGATGAGGAGGTCAAGGCCACATACACTCTCTTTGTAGGGGGTAGAAATGAGGTACGAAGATGGGTGTAGAGGAGTTGGGATTTAAAATGAATGAAACAAAAGCATGGATACAAAGGATGAAAACCAAAAAAGTTCCCTGCACTGCCCAGAAGGTGACTCCTGGTATTATTACTCTTCTAACTGGTATTCTCACCGGCTGCGTCGTCGTCGTCCACATGGGGGCGGTGGTGAGGCTCAGCGGCCATTGGGAAAGAAGTGGACAGGAGCTGCTGAAGCCTGAGGCCTTGGGTCTGGGTCTCTCTCCAGTGTCTTTCCCTGCACTGCCTCCCTTGGTGGCAAACTTTTGAGCCCATAGGAGGTGACCTCAGCGGGCGGTGCCTAGGTGCACAGAGCTGCAGGAGCCCGTACCAAAAACCATGAAAATACAGCCAGGAGGAAAAAGGGGGAAGGAACGCTATGGCACTCTATGTCAACAAAGCACACGATTTTAATCAAGTCTACCAATGCCCCACTCTGGGCACACCTTTAATCCCAGCAGCAGCAGACAGAAAGCAGGTGGATCATTGTGAATTCAAGGCCAGCTTGGTCTACAGACTGAGTTATAGCACAGCCAGGGCTATACAAAGAAGCCCTGCCTGCCCTAAAATTACAAAATAAAATAAAGTTAAAACCTGGAGAAGAAAGCCCCACCATGACTTTCCTTGTGAAGTCCCAACACACTGAGGTAATTTGTGCTCGTGTTTCACAGAAAACACACAATGAAGTAGCCTGGAAGCAAGGCGGCATGTCTAGGATTTTGTGCCAGGGCAATCAGGGGTGAGCTGAGGATTAGGGTAGGAGATGCAGGTCAACAGTAGGCACTCAGGTGGCAAAGCTGAGGCGCCGCGTGTTCCCAGACATCCCCGGGAGCAGTGGAATGGGAAGCCCCTGTGTGAGGGTGTCGAGTAGTGCAGCTGGGAGGAGGGAGGGGACCTAGGGGACTGTTGGGAAAGCCCCATGTGAGGAGGAGACTCAGGTAGGGGACCCCAGGAGTGACCTCACTTCATTGGCTATGACCCAACAATGCAGAACCTTGCAACCAGGCAGGCAAGTGCTTACAGACAGCCCAGCAGGCTCACTTGTCTCGAGACACTGGAGAAAGCAGGATGTTTTCTTGCTGTTTCCCGAGGCTCAGACCTCGGGAAAGAGAACAGTGGAGGCCGTGGAGGAGGCCGTGGAGGAGGCCGTGGAGGAGGCCGAGGTGGAGGCCGTGGAGGAGGCCGACGTGGAGGCCGTGGTGGTTCCTGGAGACAACGGGCACACTCCTGGCTCCAAGGCCTCTGGCCATTTGGCCGGAAGGAAACAAACTTGAGCCCGGCCAGCCAGGGCCAGGACCTCACAGAACGGGTGAGCTCTCCGAAATCCCCGTTTCCCCCGATTTCACTGTGGGTGTTTGGCAGTGTAGAGGTTCGGGAACTCTTGACACAATGACAACCAATCAGAAGGTCGCAGTCCCGTGCCCGGCTGAACCCTCCACCTTGGTCTCTCCTCAGCTTGGGGAGGAGTCTGCCCCTAAGGTCCTGAAAGAGTGCCATAGATTCCCCCACTTCAGCTCTCTGGAAGAGACACTGAGTCACCTGGTGATATGCATGCGTGATGGAGAAACCTGCTTCGTCCTGGGATTCCTGTGCATGTACCGAATGTTCATCACCACCCAGCAGGTGCTGGACCAGCTCTTCAAGCGGTGAGTGCCAGGCTCCAAGCTCGGAGGCCTCAGGACCCAATAGCATGAAGTCAGAACGTGCTTCCTCCAGGGTTTTGCCCTAGAGACTGGCCTGTCCGGAGCTGAGAGCCGAATGGGGGTGGGTGTCCTCTGAACCTTCAAGAAGCTCTCTGTCCTTGGCAGCACTTCTCCCATTGTAAAGGAGGTTCTAGAATTCATAGTGGAGGATGGAAGAGAGCTGTGTCCGGACTGGAGAGCCGTGGAGGGTAACGTGAGGGAGGGACCCTGTGTCCACTGAGATGTCTGAGATGTCTGGACAGAGGTGTTTTTGATCCCCCACCCACTGCGAGCGCGCACACAGACACACACACACACACACACACACACACACACACACACACACACACACACACACACACACGTGAACCCCTGTGTCTGTGTAGGGGAACTAGGAGTTCTGAGAGCAGACAGAACTTGTAGGCTCCGGGTCTTTGATTTCTCTCCAGGAATCAGCAGGCCCCCCAGGTGTGTTTCAGGTGGTGGGACCTGGGATTCTCCAGGTGACGTGCTTGCGGGTCTCCTCCAGGTACTCGGCCTTCCACCCTGACTGTGAAGAGGATGAACAAGTAAAGAAGTGAGTGGGCTTTGCGGGGAGAGAAGTGCCGCCTAGGCTCTCCAGAGTGGGGTCGTTTGGGTTCTAAGGGTAAGGGATGGCCGATGCTTGGGTCTCACCCTCCTGGTCTCTACTGCCATACTGAGGTAAGCATTGACTGGAGGCTGAGAAGCATTGCCCGGGCAGAGTCCCTGCAAGTAGGGATATGGAGGCCTGTGGTGCCTGTGGGAGACAGTACCCTCACCTCAGCCGGTGCCGTGCAGGCCGGGTCAGCTGGGCTCCCTCAGGGCCTGAGAAAGGGGTGTGTGGAGCTCCCTGCTCACACGGACCTCACAAGGGCTGGATCTCTTCCACCTTGAGGTCTCACATGGGCGCAGCCAACCCTCCCTGGGTGGGACGGGTGGCAAAGGAAAGTGCAGGCCACCGACCGTGCTGGCTATCCCTTTCTGCCAGCACCCTCTGTGCCCTCCTGGACTACTGGATTGACAAGCTCCCCGAGGAGTTTTGCAAGACCGAACACCTGCCCCTTCTGAAGCAGGTGAAGACCTACTTGATTGTGAACATGCCCTACTCAGACCTTCTGGTCCGTGTGCACAATCTCCAGACCCAGTTGCAGGCAGAAGTGGCCAGCGATTCAGAGGACAGCGATGAGGAGGCCTCAGCTGAGGTGATTGACACCTGTGAGGAGGAGGATTCAGGACCTGGAGCGCTTGGGGATCCTTGAGAGGCGCCTCCTTGCAGGAGCTGTGTGGCTGGACACTCACCTGGACACATGCCCGCCTGTGTCTGGGACTCCAGGCAGACATGGTCTGCCCTGTGTTTGTAAAGGCTGATCCTGGCCGTGTGGCGGTCTCCTCCTGTGCCTCCGAGGCCTCCGACCTTCCCAGAGAGGCCTGCATAGGCAGCTCATCTGTCTCCATCCTTAGACCTGGGATCCAGAGCTTCAAGGCTGTTTGTGAGCCAGCAATGAGGACGGCTGCTCTCAAGGCAAAGGCAGAAACAGCCTGTGTACCAGAGCCAGAGAGCACACAACCAACAGAAGGCTCTGTGACACGTGTGCAGCTGGAGCCAGATGTGAGAGCAGCAGGCGGGCCACCGTGCCTCTTGGAATTGTGGATACTGTATCTCGTATCTCTCTCCCGCCCAGACATCAGGCCCGGTGTCACTTTCATTGATTCGCCTGCTGTGGTCTACCTCCCCCAGGGAATGACCCGGCCACCCCTTCCTCCCCTGGTTGTCCATATGCATCTGCTCTACTGGTCACAGGCAGAACCAGCTGTGTTCTCCCCAGCCCCACATCAAGACGTACCCTCCCCTGGCTAGCAGCCTTTTCACTATTCTGTATTAGAGTTTAGTTTGAGTGTTGGTTTTAATAAATTGTTCTTGTTTGGTTTCCTCCATTGTCTAAATTCTTATGTCGGCTGGCTACACAGAGACAGACCATCCTGGAGAAAGGGAGACAAAAGGGCCTGCTTTGACAGAGACCAACTGAATGCCTGGGAGTGGTGCTACCAGTACAGAATGTGGTGACTGGCTGCCATTTGCTGGGGTCCCGCTGGCCAGGCTCCTGTGCTTAGAGGTCAGGCTGACCAGGTGTCCTTCAGAGGGGTGTCTGGGTTGTAGCACTATTTCAGGAGCCGATGAGGAGGTCAAGGCCACATACACTCTCTTTGTAGGGGGGTAGAAATGAGGTACGAAGATGGGTGTAGAGGAGTTGGGATTTAAAATGAATGAAACAAAAGCATGGATACAAAGGATGAAAACCAAAAAAGTTCCCTGCACTGCCCAGAAGGTGACTCCTGGTATTATTACTCTTCTAACTGGTATTCTCACCGGCTGCGTCGTCGTCGTCCACATGGGGGCGGTGGTGAGGCTCAGCGGCCATTGGGAAAGAAGTGGACAGGAGCTGCTGAAGCCTGAGGCCTTGGGTCTGGGTCTCTCTCCAGTGTCTTTCCCTGCACTGCCTCCCTTGGTGGCAAACTTTTGAGCCCATAGGAGGTGACCTCAGCGGGCGGTGCCTAGGTGCACAGAGCTGCAGGAGCCCGTACCAAAAACCATGAAAATACAGCCAGGAGGAAAAAGGGGGAAGGAACGCTATGGCACTCTATGTCAACAAAGCACACGATTTTAATCAAGTCTACCAATGCCCCACTCTGGGCACACCTTTAATCCCAGCAGCAGCAGACAGAAAGCAGGTGGATCATTGTGAATTCAAGGCCAGCTTGGTCTACAGACTGAGTTATAGCACAGCCAGGGCTATACAAAGAAGCCCTGCCTGCCCTAAAATTACAAAATAAAATAAAGTTAAAACCTGGAGAAGAAAGCCCCACCATGACTTTCCTTGTGAAGTCCCAACACACTGAGGTAATTTGTGCTCGTGTTTCACAGAAAACACACAATGAAGTAGCCTGGAAGCAAGGCGGCATGTCTAGGATTTTGTGCCAGGGCAATCAGGGGTGAGCTGAGGATTAGGGTAGGAGATGCAGGTCAACAGTAGGCACTCAGGTGGCAAAGCTGAGGCGCCGCGTGTTCCCAGACATCCCCGGGAGCAGTGGAATGGGAAGCCCCTGTGTGAGGGTGTCGAGTAGTGCAGCTGGGAGGAGGGAGGGGACCTAGGGGACTGTTGGGAAAGCCCCATGTGAGGAGGAGACTCAGGTAGGGGACCCCAGGAGTGACCTCACTTCATTGGCTATGACCCAACAATGCAGAACCTTGCAACCAGGCAGGCAAGTGCTTACAGACAGCCCAGCAGGCTCACTTGTCTCGAGACACTGGAGAAAGCAGGATGTTTTCTTGCTGTTTCCCGAGGCTCAGACCTCGGGAAAGAGAACAGTGGAGGCCGTGGAGGAGGCCGTGGAGGAGGCCGTGGAGGAGGCCGAGGTGGAGGCCGTGGAGGAGGCCGACGTGGAGGCCGTGGTGGTTCCTGGAGACAACGGGCACACTCCTGGCTCCAAGGCCTCTGGCCATTTGGCCGGAAGGAAACAAACTTGAGCCCGGCCAGCCAGGGCCAGGACCTCACAGAACGGGTGAGCTCTCCGAAATCCCCCGTTTCCCCCGATTTCACTGTGGGTGTTTGGCAGTGTAGAGGTTCGGGAACTCTTGACACAATGACAACCAATCAGAAGGTCGCAGTCCCGTGCCCGGCTGAACCCTCCACCTTGGTCTCTCCTCAGCTTGGGGAGGAGTCTGCCCCTAAGGTCCTGAAAGAGTGCCATAGATTCCCCCACTTCAGCTCTCTGGAAGAGACACTGAGTCACCTGGTGATATGCATGCGTGATGGAGAAACCTGCTTCGTCCTGGGATTCCTGTGCATGTACCGAATGTTCATCACCACCCAGCAGGTGCTGGACCAGCTCTTCAAGCGGTGAGTGCCAGGCTCCAAGCTCGGAGGCCTCAGGACCCAATAGCATGAAGTCAGAACGTGCTTCCTCCAGGGTTTTGCCCTAGAGACTGGCCTGTCCGGAGCTGAGAGCCGAATGGGGGTGGGTGTCCTCTGAACCTTCAAGAAGCTCTCTGTCCTTGGCAGCACTTCTCCCATTGTAAAGGAGGTTCTAGAATTCATAGTGGAGGATGGAAGAGAGCTGTGTCCGGACTGGAGAGCCGTGGAGGGTAACGTGAGGGAGGGACCCTGTGTCCACTGAGATGTCTGAGATGTCTGGACAGAGGTGTTTTTGATCCCCCCACCCACTGCGAGCGCGCACACAGACACACACACACACACACACACACACACACACACACACACACACACACACACACACACACGTGAACCCCTGTGTCTGTGTAGGGGAACTAGGAGTTCTGAGAGCAGACAGAACTTGTAGGCTCCGGGTCTTTGATTTCTCTCCAGGAATCAGCAGGCCCCCCAGGTGTGTTTCAGGTGGTGGGACCTGGGATTCTCCAGGTGACGTGCTTGCGGGTCTCCTCCAGGTACTCGGCCTTCCACCCTGACTGTGAAGAGGATGAACAAGTAAAGAAGTGAGTGGGCTTTGCGGGAGAGAAGTGCCGCCTAGGCTCTCCAGAGTGGGGTCGTTTGGGTTCTAAGGGTAAGGGATGGCCGATGCTTGGGTCTCACCCTCCTGGTCTCTACTGCCATACTGAGGTAAGCATTGACTGGAGGCTGAGAAGCATTGCCCGGGCAGAGTCCCTGCAAGTAGGGATATGGAGGCCTGTGGTGCCTGTGGGAGACAGTACCCTCACCTCAGCCGGTGCCGTGCAGGCCGGGTCAGCTGGGTTCCCTCAGGGCCTGAGAAAGGGGTGTGTGGAGCTCCCTGCTCACCCGGACCTCACAAGGGCTGGATCTCTTCCACCTTGAGGTCTCACATGGGCGCAGCCACCCCTCCCTGGGTGGGACGGGTGGCAAAGGAAAGTGCAGGCCACCGACCGTGCTGGCTATCCCTTTCTGCCAGCACCCTCTGTGCCCTCCTGGACTACTGGATTGACAAGCTCCCCGAGGAGTTTTGCAAGACCGAACACCTGCCCCTTCTGAAGCAGGTGAAGACCTACTTGATTGTGAACATGCCCTACTCAGCCCTTCTGGTCCGTGTGCACAATCTCCAGACCCAGTTGCAGGCAGAAGTGGCCAGCGATTCAGAGGACAGCGATGAGGAGGCCTCAGCTGAGGTGATTGACACCTGTGAGGAGGAGGATTCAGGACCTGGAGCGCTTGGGGATCCTTGAGAGGCGCCTCCTTGCAGGAGCTGTGTGGCTGGACACTCACCTGGACACATGCCCGCCTGTGTCTGGGACTCCAGGCAGACATGGTCTGCCCTGTGTTTGTAAAGGCTGATCCTGGCCATGTGGCGGTCTCCTCCTGTGCCTCCGAGGCCTCCGACCTTTCCAGAGAGGCCTGCATAGGCAGCTCATCTGTCTCCATCCTTAGACCTGGGATCCAGAGCTTCAAGGCTGTTTGTGAGCCAGCAATGAGGACGGCTGCTCTCAAGGCAAAGGCAGAAACAGCCTGTGTACCAGAGCCAGAGAGCACACAACCAACAGAAGGCTCTGTGACACGTGTGCAGCTGGAGCCAGATGTGAGAGCAGCAGGCGGGCCACCGTGCCTCTTGGAATTGTGGATACTGTATCTCGTATCTCTCTCCCGCCCAGACATCAGGCCCGGTGTCACTTTCATTGATTCGCCTGCTGTGGTCTACCTCCCCAGGGAATGACCCGGCCACCCCTTCCTCCCCTGGTTGTCCATATGCATCTGCTCTACTGGTCACAGGCAGAACCAGCTGTGTTCTCCCCAGCCCCACATCAAGACGTACCCTCCCCTGTTAGCAGCCTTTTCACTATTCTGTATTAGAGTTTAGTTTGAGTGTTGGTTTTAATAAATTGTTCTTGTTTGGTTTCCTCCATTGTCTAAATTCTTATGTCGGCTGGCTACACAGAGACAGACCATCCTGGAGAAAGGGAGACAAAAGGGCCTGCTTTGACAGAGACCAACTGAATGCCTGGGAGTGGTGCTACCAGTACAGAATGTGGTGACTGGCTGCCATTTGCTGGGGTCCCGCTGGCCAGGCTCCTGTGCTTAGAGGTCAGGCTGACCAGGTGTCCTTCAGAGGGGTGTCTGGGTTGCAGCACTATTTCAGGAGCCGATGAGGAGGTCAAGGCCACATACACTCTCTTTGTAGGGGGTAGAAATGAGGTACGAAGATGGGTGTAGAGGAGTTGGGATTTAAAATGAATGAAACAAAAGCATGGATACAAAGGATGAAAACCAAAAAAGTTCCCTGCACTGCCCAGAAGGTGACTCCTGGTATTATTACTCTTCTAACTGGTATTCTCACCGGCTGCGTCGTCGTCGTCCACATGGGGGCGGTGGTGAGGCTCAGCGGCCATTGGGAAAGAAGTGGACAGGAGCTGCTGAAGCCTGAGGCCTTGGGTCTGGGTCTCTCTCCAGTGTCTTTCCCTGCACTGCCTCCCTTGGTGGCAAACTTTTGAGCCCATAGGTGGTGACCTCAGCGGGCGGTGCCTAGGTGCACAGAGCTGCAGGAGCCCGTACCAAAAACCATGAAAATACAGCCAGGAGGAAAAAGGGGGAAGGAACGCTATGGCACTCTATGTCAACAAAGCACACGATTTTAATCAAGTCTACCAATGCCCCACTCTGGGCACACCTTTAATCCCAGCAGCAGCAGACAGAAAGCAGGTGGATCATTGTGAATTCAAGGCCAGCTTGGTCTACAGACTGAGTTATAGCACAGCCAGGGCTATACAAAGAAGCCCTGCCTGCCCTAAAATTACAAAATAAAATAAAGTTAAAACCTGGAGAAGAAAGCCCCACCATGACTTTCCTTGTGAAGTCCCAACACACTGAGGTAATTTGTGCTCGTGTTTCACAGAAAACACACAATGAAGTAGCCTGGAAGCAAGGCGGCATGTCTAGGATTTTGTGCCAGGGCAATCAGGGGTGAGCTGAGGATTAGGGTAGGAGATGCAGGTCAACAGTAGGCACTCAGGTGGCAAAGCTGAGGCGCCGCGTGTTCCCAGACATCCCCGGGAGCAGTGGAATGGGAAGCCCCTGTGTGAGGGTGTCGAGTAGTGCAGCTGGGAGGAGGGAGGGGACCTAGGGGACTGTTGGGAAAGCCCCATGTGAGGAGGAGACTCAGGTAGGGGACCCCAGGAGTGACCTCACTTCATTGGCTATGACCCAACAATGCAGAACCTTGCAACCAGGCAGGCAAGTGCTTACAGACAGCCCAGCAGGCTCACTTGTCTCGAGACACTGGAGAAAGCAGGATGTTTTCTTGCTGTCTTAGGATTACTCGAGAAGGAGGCTCAGACCTCGGGAAAGAGAAAAGTGGAGGCCGTGGAGGAGGCCGTGGAGGAGGCCGTGGAGGAGGCCGAGGTGGAGGCCGTGGAGGAGGCCGACGTGGAGGCCGTGGTGGTTCCTGGAGACAACGGGCACACTCCTGGCTCCAAGGCCTCTGGCCATTTGGCCGGAAGGAAACAAACTTGAGCCCGGCCAGCCAGGGCCAGGACCTCACAGAACGGGTGAGCTCTCCGAAATCCCCGTTTCCCCCGATTTCACTGTGGGTGTTTGGCAGTGTAGAGGTTCGGGAACTCTTGACACAATGACAACCAATCAGAAGGTCGCAGTCCCGTGCCCGGCTGAACCCTCCACCTTGGTCTCTCCTCAGCTTGGGGAGGAGTCTGCCCCTAAGGTCCTGAAAGAGTGCCATAGATTCCCGCACTTCAGCTCTCTGGAAGAGACACTGAGTCACCTGGTGATATGCATGCGTGATGGAGAAACCTGCTTCGTCCTGGGATTCCTGTGCATGTACCGAATGTTCATCACCACCCAGCAGGTGCTGGACCAGCTCTTCAAGCGGTGAGTGCCCAGCTCCAAGCTCGGAGGCCTCAGGACCCAATAGCATGAAGTCAGAACGTGCTTCCTCCAGGGTTTTGCCCTAGAGACTGGCCTGTCCGGAGCTGAGAGCCGAATGGGGGTGGGTGTCCTCTGAACCTTCAAGAAGCTCTCTGTCCTTGGCAGCACTTCTCCCATTGTAAAGGAGGTTCTAGAATTCATAGTGGAGGATGGAAGAGAGCTGTGTCCGGACTGGAGAGCCGTGGAGGGTAACGTGAGGGAGGGACCCTGTGTCCACTGAGATGTCTGAGATGTCTGGACAGAGGTGTTTTTGATCCCCCACCCACTGTGCGCGCGCACACAGACACACACACACACACACACACACACACACACACACACACGTGAACCCCTGTGTCTGTGTAGGGGAACTAGGAGTTCTGAGAGCAGACAGAACTTGTAGGCTCCGGGTCTTTGATTTCTCTCCAGGAATCAGCAGGCCCCCCAGGTGTGTTTCAGGTGGGGGGACCTGGGATTCTCCAGGTGACGTGCTTGCGGGTCTCCTCCAGGTACTCGGCCTTCCACCCTGACTGTGAAGAGGATGAACAAGTAAAGAAGTGAGTGGGCTTTGCGGGAGAGAAGTGCCGCCTAGGCTCTCCAGAGTGGGGTCGTTTGGGTTCTAAGGGTAAGGGATGGCCGATGCTTGGGTCTCACCCTCCTGGTCTCTACTGCCATACTGAGGTAAGCATTGACTGGAGGCTGAGAAGCATTGCCCGGGCAGAGTCCCTGCAAGTAGGGATATGGAGGCCTGTGGTGCCTGTGGGAGACAGTACCCTCACCTCAGCCGGTGCCGTGCAGGCCGGGTCAGCTGGGCTCCCTCAGGGCCTGAGAAAGGGGTGTGTGGAGCTCCCTGCTCACACGGACCTCACAAGGGCTGGATCTCTTCCACCTTGAGGTCTCACATGGGCGCAGCCACCCCTCCCCTGGATGGGACGGGTGGCAAAGGAAAGTGCAGGCCACCGACCGTGCTGGCTATCCCTTTCTGCCAGCACCCTCTGTGCCCTCCTGGACTACTGGATTGACAAGCTCCCCGAGGAGTTTTGCAAGACCGAACACCTGCCCCTTCTGAAGCAGGTGAAGACCTACTTGATTGTGAACATGCCCTACTCAGACCTTCTGGTCCGTGTGCACAATCTCCAGACCCAGTTGCAGGCAGAAGTGGCCAGCGATTCAGAGGACAGCGATGAGGAGGCCTCAGCTGAGGTGATTGACACCTGTGAGGAGGAGGATTCAGGACCTGGAGCGCTTGGGGATCCTTGAGAGGCGCCTCCTTGCAGGAGCTGTGTGGCTGGACACTCACCTGGACACATGCCCGCCTGTGTCTGGGACTCCAGGCAGACATGGTCTGCCCTGTGTTTGTAAAGGCTGATCCTGGCCATGTGGCGGTCTCCTCCTGTGCCTCCGAGGCCTCCGACCTTTCCAGAGAGGCCTGCATAGGCAGCTCATCTGTCTCCATCCTTAGACCTGGGATCCAGAGCTTCAAGGCTGTTTGTGAGCCAGCAATGAGGACGGCTGCTCTCAAGGCAAAGGCAGAAACAGCCTGTGTACCAGAGCCAGAGAGCACACAACCAACAGAAGGCTCTGTGACACGTGTGCAGCTGGAGCCAGATGTGAGAGCAGCAGGCGGGCCACCGTGCCTCTTGGAATTGTGGATACTGTATCTCGTATCTCTCTCCCGCCCAGACATCAGGCCCGGTGTCACTTTCATTGATTCGCCTGCTGTGGTCTACCTCCCCAGGGAATGACCCGGCCACCCCTTCCTCCCCTGGTTGTCCATATGCATCTGCTCTACTGGTCACAGGCAGAACCAGCTGTGTTCTCCCCAGCCCCACATCAAGACGTACCCTCCCCCTGGCTAGCAGCCTTTTCACTATTCTGTATTAGAGTTTAGTTTGAGTGTTGGTTTTAATAAATTGTTCTTGTTTGGTTTCCTCCATTGTCTAAATTCTTATGTCGGCTGGCTACACAGAGACAGACCATCCTGGAGAAAGGGAGACAAAAGGGCCTGCTTTGACAGAGACCAACTGAATGCCTGGGAGTGGTGCTACCAGTACAGAATGTGGTGACTGGCTGCCATTTGCTGGGGTCCCGCTGGCCAGGCTCCTGTGCTTAGAGGTCAGGCTGACCAGGTGTCCTTCAGAGGGGTGTCTGGGTTGCAGCACTATTTCAGGAGCCGATGAGGAGGTCAAGGCCACATACACTCTCTTTGTAGGGGGTAGAAATGAGGTACGAAGATGGGTGTAGAGGAGTTGGGATTTAAAATGAATGAAACAAAAGCATGGATACAAAGGATGAAAACCAAAAAAGTTCCCTGCACTGCCCAGAAGGTGACTCCTGGTATTATTACTCTTCTAACTGGTATTCTCACCGGCTGCGTCGTCGTCGTCCACATGGGGGCGGTGGTGAGGCTCAGCGGCCATTGGGAAAGAAGTGGACAGGAGCTGCTGAAGCCTGAGGCCTTGGGTCTGGGTCTCTCTCCAGTGTCTTTCCCTGCACTGCCTCCCTTGGTGGCAAACTTTTGAGCCCATAGGAGGTGACCTCAGCGGGCGGTGCCTAGGTGCACAGAGCTGCAGGAGCCCGTACCAAAAACCATGAAAATACAGCCAGGAGGAAAAAGGGGGGAAGGAACGCTATGGCACTCTATGTCAACAAAGCACACGATTTTAATCAAGTCTACCAATGCCCCACTCTGGGCACACCTTTAATCCCAGCAGCAGCAGACAGAAAGCAGGTGGATCATTGTGAATTCAAGGCCAGCTTGGTCTACAGACTGAGTTATAGCACAGCCAGGGCTATACAAAGAAGCCCTGCCTGCCCTAAAATTACAAAATAAAATAAAGTTAAAACCTGGAGAAGAAAGCCCCACCATGACTTTCCTTGTGAAGTCCCAACACACTGAGGTAATTTGTGCTCGTGTTTCACAGAAAACACACAATGAAGTAGCCTGGAAGCAAGGCGGCATGTCTAGGATTTTGTGCCAGGGCAATCAGGGGTGAGCTGAGGATTAGGGTAGGAGATGCAGGTCAACAGTAGGCACTCAGGTGGCAAAGCTGAGGCGCCGCGTGTTCCCAGACATCCCCGGGAGCAGTGGAATGGGAAGCCCCTGTGTGAGGGTGTCGAGTAGTGCAGCTGGGAGGAGGGAGGGGACCTAGGGGACTGTTGGGAAAGCCCCATGTGAGGAGGAGACTCAGGTAGGGGACCCCAGGAGTGACCTCACTTCATTGGCTATGACCCAACAATGCAGAACCTTGCAACCAGGCAGGCAAGTGCTTACAGACAGCCCAGCAGGCTCACTTGTCTCGAGACACTGGAGAAAGCAGGATGTTTTCTTGCTGTCTTAGGATTACTCGAGAAGGAGGCTCAGACCTCGGGAAAGAGAACAGTGGAGGCCGTGGAGGAGGCCGTGGAGGAGGCCGAGGTGGAGGCCGTGGAGGAGGCCGACGTGGAGGCCGTGGTGGTTCCTGGAGACAACGGGCACACTCCTGGCTCCAAGGCCTCTGGCCATTTGGCCGGAAGGAAACAAACTTGAGCCCGGCCAGCCAGGGCCAGGACCTCACAGAACGGGTGAGCTCTCCGAAATCCCCGTTTCCCCCGATTTCACTGTGGGTGTTTGGCAGTGTAGAGGTTCGGGAACTCTTGACACAATGACAACCAATCAGAAGGTCGCAGTCCCGTGCCCGGCTGAACCCTCCACCTTGGTCTCTCCTCAGCTTGGGGAGGAGTCTGCCCCTAAGGTCCTGAAAGAGTGCCATAGATTCCCCCACTTCAGCTCTCTGGAAGAGACACTGAGTCACCTGGTGATATGCATGCGTGATGGAGAAACCTGCTTCGTCCTGGGATTCCTGTGCATGTACCGAATGTTCATCACCACCCAGCAGGTGCTGGACCAGCTCTTCAAGCGGTGAGTGCCAGGCTCCAAGCTCGGAGGCCTCAGGACCCAATAGCATGAAGTCAGAACGTGCTTCCTCCAGGGTTTTGCCCTAGAGACTGGCCTGTCCGGAGCTGAGAGCCGAATGGGGGTGGGTGTCCTCTGAACCTTCAAGAAGCTCTCTGTCCTTGGCAGCACTTCTCCCATTGTAAAGGAGGTTCTAGAATTCATAGTGGAGGATGGAAGAGAGCTGTGTCCGGACTGGAGAGCCGTGGAGGGTAACGTGAGGGGAGGGACCCTGTGTCCACTGAGATGTCTGAGATGTCTGGACAGAGGTGTTTTTGATCCCCCACCCACTGCGCGCGCGCACACACACACACACACACACACACACACACACACACACACACACACACACACACACACACACACGTGAACCCCTGTGTCTGTGTAGGGGAACTAGGAGTTCTGAGAGCAGACAGAACTTGTAGGCTCCGGGTCTTTGATTTCTCTCCAGGAATCAGCAGGCCCCCCAGGTGTGTTTCAGGTGGGGGGACCTGGGATTCTCCAGGTGACGTGCTTGCGGGTCTCCTCCAGGTACTCGGCCTTCCACCCTGACTGTGAAGAGGATGAACAAGTAAAGAAGTGAGTGGGCTTTGCGGGAGAGAAGTGCCGCCTAGGCTCTCCAGAGTGGGGTCGTTTGGGTTCTAAGGGTAAGGGATGGCCGATGCTTGGGTCTCACCCTCCTGGTCTCTACTGCCATACTGAGGTAAGCATTGACTGGAGGCTGAGAAGCATTGCCCGGGCAGAGTCCCTGCAAGTAGGGATATGGAGGCCTGTGGTGCCTGTGGGAGACAGTACCCTCACCTCAGCCGGTGCCGTGCAGGCCGGGTCAGCTGGGTTCCCTCAGGGCCTGAGAAAGGGGTGTGTGGAGCTCCCTGCTCACCCGGACCTCACAAGGGCTGGATCTCTTCCACCTTGAGGTCTCACATGGGCGCAGCCACCCCCTCCCCTGGGTGGGACGGGTGGCAAAGGAAAGTGCAGGCCACCGACCGTGCTGGCTATCCCTTTCTGCCAGCACCCTCTGTGCCCTCCTGGACTACTGGATTGACAAGCTCCCCGAGGAGTTTTGCAAGACCGAACACCTGCCCCTTCTGAAGCAGGTGAAGACCTACTTGATTGTGAACATGCCCTACTCAGACCTTCTGGTCCGTGTGCACAATCTCCAGACCCAGTTGCAGGCAGAAGTGGCCAGCGATTCAGAGGACAGCGATGAGGAGGCCTCAGCTGAGGTGATTGACACCTGTGAGGAGGAGGATTCAGGACCTGGAGCGCTTGGGGATCCTTGAGAGGCGCCTCCTTGCAGGAGCTGTGTGGCTGGACACTCACCTGGACACATGCCCGCCTGTGTCTGGGACTCCAGGCAGACATGGTCTGCCCTGTGTTTGTAAAGGCTGATCCTGGCCATGTGGCGGTCTCCTCCTGTGCCTCCGAGGCCTCCGACCTTTCCAGAGAGGCCTGCATAGGCAGCTCATCTGTCTCCATCCTTAGACCTGGGATCCAGAGCTTCAAGGCTGTTTGTGAGCCAGCAATGAGGACGGCTGCTCTCAAGGCAAAGGCAGAAACAGCCTGTGTACCAGAGCCAGAGAGCACACAACCAACAGAAGGCTCTGTGACACGTGTGCAGCTGGAGCCAGATGTGAGAGCAGCAGGCGGGCCACCGTGCCTCTTGGAATTGTGGATACTGTATCTCGTATCTCTCTCCCGCCCAGACATCAGGCCCGGTGTCACTTTCATTGATTCGCCTGCTGTGGTCTACCTCCCCAGGGAATGACCCGGCCACCCCTTCCACCCCTTCCTCCCCTGGTTGTCCATATGCATCTGCTCTACTGGTCACAGGCAGAACCAGCTGTGTTCTCCCCAGCCCCACATCAAGACGTACCCTCCCCTGGCTAGCAGCCTTTTCACTATTCTGTATTAGAGTTTAGTTTGAGTGTTGGTTTTAATAAATTGTTCTTGTTTGGTTTCCTCCATTGTCTAAATTCTTATGTCGGCTGGCTACACAGAGACAGACCATCCTGGAGAAAGGGAGACAAAAGGGCCTGCTTTGACAGAGACCAACTGAATGCCTGGGAGTGGTGCTACCAGTACAGAATGTGGTGACTGGCTGCCATTTGCTGGGGTCCCGCTGGCCAGGCTCCTGTGCTTAGAGGTCAGGCTGACCAGGTGTCCTTCAGAGGGGTGTCTGGGTTGCAGCACTATTTCAGGAGCCGATGAGGAGGTCAAGGCCACATACACTCTCTTTGTAGGGGGGTAGAAATGAGGTACGAAGATGGGTGTAGAGGAGTTGGGATTTAAAATGAATGAAACAAAAGCATGGATACAAAGGATGAAAACCAAAAAAGTTCCCTGCACTGCCCAGAAGGTGACTCCTGGTATTATTACTCTTCTAACTGGTATTCTCACCGGCTGCGTCGTCGTCGTCCACATGGGGGCGGTGGTGAGGCTCAGCGGCCATTGGGAAAGAAGTGGACAGGAGCTGCTGAAGCCTGAGGCCTTGGGTCTGGGTCTCTCTCCAGTGTCTTTCCCTGCACTGCCTCCCTTGGTGGCAAACTTTTGAGCCCATAGGTGGTGACCTCAGCGGGCGGTGCCTAGGTGCACAGAGCTGCAGGAGCCCGTACCAAAAACCATGAAAATACAGCCAGGAGGAAAAAGGGGGGAAGGAACGCTATGGCACT
This sequence comes from Cricetiscus sungorus, assembly GCA_030556225.1. Taxonomy (NCBI): domain Eukaryota; kingdom Metazoa; phylum Chordata; class Mammalia; order Rodentia; family Cricetidae; genus Cricetiscus; species Cricetiscus sungorus. The sequence goes on from JANBXA010000729.1 coordinate 23,216,667, forward strand.
CTATGTCAACAAAGCACACGATTTTAATCAAGTCTACCAATGCCCCACTCTGGGCACACCTTTAATCCCAGCAGCAGCAGACAGAAAGCAGGTGGATCATTGTGAATTCAAGGCCAGCTTGGTCTACAGACTGAGTTATAGCACAGCCAGGGCTATACAAAGAAGCCCTGCCTGCCCTAAAATTACAAAATAAAATAAAGTTAAAACCTGGAGAAGAAAGCCCCACCATGACTTTCCTTGTGAAGTCCCAACACACTGAGGTAATTTGTGCTCGTGTTTCACAGAAAACACACAATGAAGTAGCCTGGAAGCAAGGCGGCATGTCTAGGATTTTGTGCCAGGGCAATCAGGGGTGAGCTGAGGATTAGGGTAGGAGATGCAGGTCAACAGTAGGCACTCAGGTGGCAAAGCTGAGGCGCCGCGTGTTCCCAGACATCCCCGGGAGCAGTGGAATGGGAAGCCCCTGTGTGAGGGTGTCGAGTAGTGCAGCTGGGAGGAGGGAGGGGACCTAGGGGACTGTTGGGAAAGCCCCATGTGAGGAGGAGACTCAGGTAGGGGACCCCAGGAGTGACCTCACTTCATTGGCTATGACCCAACAATGCAGAACCTTGCAACCAGGCAGGCAAGTGCTTACAGACAGCCCAGCAGGCTCACTTGTCTCGAGACACTGGAGAAAGCAGGATGTTTTCTTGCTGTCTTAGGATTACTCGAGAAGGAGGCTCAGACCTCGGGAAAGAGAAAAGTGGAGGCCGTGGAGGAGGCCGTGGAGGAGGCCGTGGAGGAGGCCGAGGTGGAGGCCGTGGAGGAGGCCGACGTGGAGGCCGTGGTGGTTCCTGGAGACAACGGGCACACTCCTGGCTCCAAGGCCTCTGGCCATTTGGCCGGAAGGAAACAAACTTGAGCCCGGCCAGCCAGGGCCAGGACCTCACAGAACGGGTGAGCTCTCCGAAATCCCCGTTTCCCCCCGATTTCACTGTGGGTGTTTGGCAGTGTAGAGGTTCGGGAACTCTTGACACAATGACAACCAATCAGAAGGTCGCAGTCCCGTGCCCGGCTGAACCCTCCACCTTGGTCTCTCCTCAGCTTGGGGAGGAGTCTGCCCCTAAGGTCCTGAAAGAGTGCCATAGATTCCCCCACTTCAGCTCTCTGGAAGAGACACTGAGTCACCTGGTGATATGCATGCGTGATGGAGAAACCTGCTTCGTCCTGGGATTCCTGTGCATGTACCGAATGTTCATCACCACCCAGCAGGTGCTGGACCAGCTCTTCAAGCGGTGAGTGCCCAGCTCCAAGCTCGGAGGCCTCAGGACCCAATAGCATGAAGTCAGAACGTGCTTCCTCCAGGGTTTTGCCCTAGAGACTGGCCTGTCCGGAGCTGAGAGCCGAATGGGGGTGGGTGTCCTCTGAACCTTCAAGAAGCTCTCTGTCCTTGGCAGCACTTCTCCCATTGTAAAGGAGGTTCTAGAATTCATAGTGGAGGATGGAAGAGAGCTGTGTCCGGACTGGAGAGCCGTGGAGGGTAACGTGAGGGAGGGACCCTGTGTCCACTGAGATGTCTGAGATGTCTGGACAGAGGTGTTTTTGATCCCCCACCCACTGCGCGCGCGCACACAGACACACACACACACACACACACACACACACACACACACACACACACACACACGTGAACCCCTGTGTCTGTGTAGGGGAACTAGGAGTTCTGAGAGCAGACAGAACTTGTAGGCTCCGGGTCTTTGATTTCTCTCCAGGAATCAGCAGGCCCCCCAGGTGTGTTTCAGGTGGGGGGGACCTGGGATTCTCCAGGTGACGTGCTTGCGGGTCTCCTCCAGGTACTCGGCCTTCCACCCTGACTGTGAAGAGGATGAACAAGTAAAGAAGTGAGTGGGCTTTGCGGGAGAGAAGTGCCGCCTAGGCTCTCCAGAGTGGGGTCGTTTGGGTTCTAAGGGTAAGGGATGGCCGATGCTTGGGTCTCACCCTCCTGGTCTCTACTGCCATACTGAGGTAAGCATTGACTGGAGGCTGAGAAGCATTGCCCGGGCAGAGTCCCTGCAAGTAGGGATATGGAGGCCTGTGGTGCCTGTGGGAGACAGTACCCTCACCTCAGCCGGTGCCGTGCAGGCCGGGTCAGCTGGGCTCCCTCAGGGCCTGAGAAAGGGGTGTGTGGAGCTCCCTGCTCACACGGACCTCACAAGGGCTGGATCTCTTCCACCTTGAGGTCTCACATGGGCGCAGCCACCCCTCCCCTGGATGGGACGGGTGGCAAAGGAAAGTGCAGGCCACCGACCGTGCTGGCTATCCCTTTCTGCCAGCACCCTCTGTGCCCTCCTGGACTACTGGATTGACAAGCTCCCCGAGGAGTTTTGCAAGACCGAACACCTGCCCCTTCTGAAGCAGGTGAAGACCTACTTGATTGTGAACATGCCCTACTCAGACCTTCTGGTCCGTGTGCACAATCTCCAGACCCAGTTGCAGGCAGAAGTGGCCAGCGATTCAGAGGACAGCGATGAGGAGGCCTCAGCTGAGGTGATTGACACCTGTGAGGAGGAGGATTCAGGACCTGGAGCGCTTGGGGATCCTTGAGAGGCGCCTCCTTGCAGGAGCTGTGTGGCTGGACACTCACCTGGACACATGCCCGCCTGTGTCTGGGACTCCAGGCAGACATGGTCTGCCCTGTGTTTGTAAAGGCTGATCCTGGCCATGTGGCGGTCTCCTCCTGTGCCTCCGAGGCCTCCGACCTTTCCAGAGAGGCCTGCATAGGCAGCTCATCTGTCTCCATCCTTAGACCTGGGATCCAGAGCTTCAAGGCTGTTTGTGAGCCAGCAATGAGGACGGCTGCTCTCAAGGCAAAGGCAGAAACAGCCTGTGTACCAGAGCCAGAGAGCACACAACCAACAGAAGGCTCTGTGACACGTGTGCAGCTGGAGCCAGATGTGAGAGCAGCAGGCGGGCCACCGTGCCTCTTGGAATTGTGGATACTGTATCTCGTATCTCTCTCCCGCCCAGACATCAGGCCCGGTGTCACTTTCATTGATTCGCCTGCTGTGGTCTACCTCCCCAGGGAATGACCCGGCCACCCCTTCCTCCCCTGGTTGTCCATATGCATCTGCTCTACTGGTCACAGGCAGAACCAGCTGTGTTCTCCCCAGCCCCACATCAAGACGTACCCTCCCCTGGCTAGCAGCCTTTTCACTATTCTGTATTAGAGTTTAGTTTGAGTGTTGGTTTTAATAAATTGTTCTTGTTTGGTTTCCTCCATTGTCTAAATTCTTATGTCGGCTGGCTACACAGAGACAGACCATCCTGGAGAAAGGGAGACAAAAGGGCCTGCTTTGACAGAGACCAACTGAATGCCTGGGAGTGGTGCTACCAGTACAGAATGTGGTGACTGGCTGCCATTTGCTGGGGTCCCGCTGGCCAGGCTCCTGTGCTTAGAGGTCAGGCTGACCAGGTGTCCTTCAGAGGGGTGTCTGGGTTGCAGCACTATTTCAGGAGCCGATGAGGAGGTCAAGGCCACATACACTCTCTTTGTAGGGGGGTAGAAATGAGGTACGAAGATGGGTGTAGAGGAGTTGGGATTTAAAATGAATGAAACAAAAGCATGGATACAAAGGATGAAAACCAAAAAAGTTCCCTGCACTGCCCAGAAGGTGACTCCTGGTATTATTACTCTTCTAACTGGTATTCTCACCGGCTGCGTCGTCGTCGTCCACATGGGGGCGGTGGTGAGGCTCAGCGGCCATTGGGAAAGAAGTGGACAGGAGCTGCTGAAGCCTGAGGCCTTGGGTCTGGGTCTCTCTCCAGTGTCTTTCCCTGCACTGCCTCCCTTGGTGGCAAACTTTTGAGCCCATAGGTGGTGACCTCAGCGGGCGGTGCCTAGGTGCACAGAGCTGCAGGAGCCCGTACCAAAAACCATGAAAATACAGCCAGGAGGAAAAAGGGGGAAGGAACGCTATGGCACTCTATGTCAACAAAGCACACGATTTTAATCAAGTCTACCAATGCCCCACTCTGGGCACACCTTTAATCCCAGCAGCAGCAGACAGAAAGCAGGTGGATCATTGTGAATTCAAGGCCAGCTTGGTCTACAGACTGAGTTATAGCACAGCCAGGGCTATACAAAGAAGCCCTGCCTGCCCTAAAATTACAAAATAAAATAAAGTTAAAACCTGGAGAAGAAAGCCCCACCATGACTTTCCTTGTGAAGTCCCAACACACTGAGGTAATTTGTGCTCGTGTTTCACAGAAAACACACAATGAAGTAGCCTGGAAGCAAGGCGGCATGTCTAGGATTTTGTGCCAGGGCAATCAGGGGTGAGCTGAGGATTAGGGTAGGAGATGCAGGTCAACAGTAGGCACTCAGGTGGCAAAGCTGAGGCGCCGCGTGTTCCCAGACATCCCCGGGAGCAGTGGAATGGGAAGCCCCTGTGTGAGGGTGTCGAGTAGTGCAGCTGGGAGGAGGGAGGGGACCTAGGGGACTGTTGGGAAAGCCCCATGTGAGGAGGAGACTCAGGTAGGGGACCCCAGGAGTGACCTCACTTCATTGGCTATGACCCAACAATGCAGAACCTTGCAACCAGGCAGGCAAGTGCTTACAGACAGCCCAGCAGGCTCACTTGTCTCGAGACACTGGAGAAAGCAGGATGTTTTCTTGCTGTCTTAGGATTACTCGAGAAGGAGGCTCAGACCTCGGGAAAGAGAAAAGTGGAGGCCGTGGAGGAGGCCGTGGAGGAGGCCGTGGAGGAGGCCGAGGTGGAGGCCGTGGAGGAGGCCGACGTGGAGGCCGTGGTGGTTCCTGGAGACAACGGGCACACTCCTGGCTCCAAGGCCTCTGGCCATTTGGCCGGAAGGAAACAAACTTGAGCCCGGCCAGCCAGGGCCAGGACCTCACAGAACGGGTGAGCTCTCCGAAATCCCCGTTTCCCCCGATTTCACTGTGGGTGTTTGGCAGTGTAGAGGTTCGGGAACTCTTGACACAATGACAACCAATCAGAAGGTCGCAGTCCCGTGCCCGGCTGAACCCTCCACCTTGGTCTCTCCTCAGCTTGGGGAGGAGTCTGCCCCTAAGGTCCTGAAAGAGTGCCATAGATTCCCCCACTTCAGCTCTCTGGAAGAGACACTGAGTCACCTGGTGATATGCATGCGTGATGGAGAAACCTGCTTCGTCCTGGGATTCCTGTGCATGTACCGAATGTTCATCACCACCCAGCAGGTGCTGGACCAGCTCTTCAAGCGGTGAGTGCCCAGCTCCAAGCTCGGAGGCCTCAGGACCCAATAGCATGAAGTCAGAACGTGCTTCCTCCAGGGTTTTGCCCTAGAGACTGGCCTGTCCGGAGCTGAGAGCCGAATGGGGGTGGGTGTCCTCTGAACCTTCAAGAAGCTCTCTGTCCTTGGCAGCACTTCTCCCATTGTAAAGGAGGTTCTAGAATTCATAGTGGAGGATGGAAGAGAGCTGTGTCCGGACTGGAGAGCCGTGGAGGGTAACGTGAGGGAGGGACCCTGTGTCCACTGAGATGTCTGAGATGTCTGGACAGAGGTGTTTTTGATCCCCCACCCACTGCGCGCGCGCACACAGACACACACACACACACACACACACACACACACACACACACACACACACACACGTGAACCCCTGTGTCTGTGTAGGGGAACTAGGAGTTCTGAGAGCAGACAGAACTTGTAGGCTCCGGGTCTTTGATTTCTCTCCAGGAATCAGCAGGCCCCCCAGGTGTGTTTCAGGTGGGGGGACCTGGGATTCTCCAGGTGACGTGCTTGCGGGTCTCCTCCAGGTACTCGGCCTTCCACCCTGACTGTGAAGAGGATGAACAAGTAAAGAAGTGAGTGGGCTTTGCGGGAGAGAAGTGCCGCCTAGGCTCTCCAGAGTGGGGTCGTTTGGGTTCTAAGGGTAAGGGATGGCCGATGCTTGGGTCTCACCCTCCTGGTCTCTACTGCCATACTGAGGTAAGCATTGACTGGAGGCTGAGAAGCATTGCCCGGGCAGAGTCCCTGCAAGTAGGGATATGGAGGCCTGTGGTGCCTGTGGGAGACAGTACCCTCACCTCAGCCGGTGCCGTGCAGGCCGGGTCAGCTGGGCTCCCTCAGGGCCTGAGAAAGGGGTGTGTGGAGCTCCCTGCTCACACGGACCTCACAAGGGCTGGATCTCTTCCACCTTGAGGTCTCACATGGGCGCAGCCACCCCTCCCTGGATGGGACGGGTGGCAAAGGAAAGTGCAGGCCACCGACCGTGCTGGCTATCCCTTTCTGCCAGCACCCTCTGTGCCCTCCTGGACTACTGGATTGACAAGCTCCCCGAGGAGTTTTGCAAGACCGAACACCTGCCCCTTCTGAAGCAGGTGAAGACCTACTTGATTGTGAACATGCCCTACTCAGACCTTCTGGTCCGTGTGCACAATCTCCAGACCCAGTTGCAGGCAGAAGTGGCCAGCGATTCAGAGGACAGCGATGAGGAGGCCTCAGCTGAGGTGATTGACACCTGTGAGGAGGAGGATTCAGGACCTGGAGCGCTTGGGGATCCTTGAGAGGCGCCTCCTTGCAGGAGCTGTGTGGCTGGACACTCACCTGGACACATGCCCGCCTGTGTCTGGGACTCCAGGCAGACATGGTCTGCCCTGTGTTTGTAAAGGCTGATCCTGGCCATGTGGCGGTCTCCTCCTGTGCCTCCGAGGCCTCCGACCTTTCCAGAGAGGCCTGCATAGGCAGCTCATCTGTCTCCATCCTTAGACCTGGGATCCAGAGCTTCAAGGCTGTTTGTGAGCCAGCAATGAGGACGGCTGCTCTCAAGGCAAAGGCAGAAACAGCCTGTGTACCAGAGCCAGAGAGCACACAACCAACAGAAGGCTCTGTGACACGTGTGCAGCTGGAGCCAGATGTGAGAGCAGCAGGCGGGCCACCGTGCCTCTTGGAATTGTGGATACTGTATCTCGTATCTCTCTCCCGCCCAGACATCAGGCCCGGTGTCACTTTCATTGATTCGCCTGCTGTGGTCTACCTCCCCAGGGAATGACCCGGCCACCCCTTCCTCCCCTGGTTGTCCATATGCATCTGCTCTACTGGTCACAGGCAGAACCAGCTGTGTTCTCCCCAGCCCCACATCAAGACGTACCCTCCCCTGGCTAGCAGCCTTTTCACTATTCTGTATTAGAGTTTAGTTTGAGTGTTGGTTTTAATAAATTGTTCTTGTTTGGTTTCCTCCATTGTCTAAATTCTTATGTCGGCTGGCTACACAGAGACAGACCATCCTGGAGAAAGGGAGACAAAAGGGCCTGCTTTGACAGAGACCAACTGAATGCCTGGGAGTGGTGCTACCAGTACAGAATGTGGTGACTGGCTGCCATTTGCTGGGGTCCCGCTGGCCAGGCTCCTGTGCTTAGAGGTCAGGCTGACCAGGTGTCCTTCAGAGGGGTGTCTGGGTTGCAGCACTATTTCAGGAGCCGATGAGGAGGTCAAGGCCACATACACTCTCTTTGTAGGGGGTAGAAATGAGGTACGAAGATGGGTGTAGAGGAGTTGGGATTTAAAATGAATGAAACAAAAGCATGGATACAAAGGATGAAAACCAAAAAAGTTCCCTGCACTGCCCAGAAGGTGACTCCTGGTATTATTACTCTTCTAACTGGTATTCTCACCGGCTGCGTCGTCGTCGTCCACATGGGGGCGGTGGTGAGGCTCAGCGGCCATTGGGAAAGAAGTGGACAGGAGCTGCTGAAGCCTGAGGCCTTGGGTCTGGGTCTCTCTCCAGTGTCTTTCCCTGCACTGCCTCCCTTGGTGGCAAACTTTTGAGCCCATAGGTGGTGACCTCAGCGGGCGGTGCCTAGGTGCACAGAGCTGCAGGAGCCCGTACCAAAAACCATGAAAATACAGCCAGGAGGAAAAAGGGGGAAGGAACGCTATGGCACTCTATGTCAACAAAGCACACGATTTTAATCAAGTCTACCAATGCCCCACTCTGGGCACACCTTTAATCCCAGCAGCAGCAGACAGAAAGCAGGTGGATCATTGTGAATTCAAGGCCAGCTTGGTCTACAGACTGAGTTATAGCACAGCCAGGGCTATACAAAGAAGCCCTGCCTGCCCTAAAATTACAAAATAAAATAAAGTTAAAACCTGGAGAAGAAAGCCCCACCATGACTTTCCTTGTGAAGTCCCAACACACTGAGGTAATTTGTGCTCGTGTTTCACAGAAAACACACAATGAAGTAGCCTGGAAGCAAGGCGGCATGTCTAGGATTTTGTGCCAGGGCAATCAGGGGTGAGCTGAGGATTAGGGTAGGAGATGCAGGTCAACAGTAGGCACTCAGGTGGCAAAGCTGAGGCGCCGCGTGTTCCCAGACATCCCCGGGAGCAGTGGAATGGGAAGCCCCTGTGTGAGGGTGTCGAGTAGTGCAGCTGGGAGGAGGGAGGGGACCTAGGGGACTGTTGGGAAAGCCCCATGTGAGGAGGAGACTCAGGTAGGGGACCCCAGGAGTGACCTCACTTCATTGGCTATGACCCAACAATGCAGAACCTTGCAACCAGGCAGGCAAGTGCTTACAGACAGCCCAGCAGGCTCACTTGTCTCGAGACACTGGAGAAAGCAGGATGTTTTCTTGCTGTCTTAGGATTACTCGAGAAGGAGGCTCAGACCTCGGGAAAGAGAAAAGTGGAGGCCGTGGAGGAGGCCGTGGAGGAGGCCGTGGAGGAGGCCGAGGTGGAGGCCGTGGAGGAGGCCGACGTGGAGGCCGTGGTGGTTCCTGGAGACAACGGGCACACTCCTGGCTCCAAGGCCTCTGGCCATTTGGCCGGAAGGAAACAAACTTGAGCCCGGCCAGCCAGGGCCAGGACCTCACAGAACGGGTGAGCTCTCCGAAATCCCCCGTTTCCCCCGATTTCACTGTGGGTGTTTGGCAGTGTAGAGGTTCGGGAACTCTTGACACAATGACAACCAATCAGAAGGTCGCAGTCCCGTGCCCGGCTGAACCCTCCACCTTGGTCTCTCCTCAGCTTGGGGAGGAGTCTGCCCCTAAGGTCCTGAAAGAGTGCCATAGATTCCCCCACTTCAGCTCTCTGGAAGAGACACTGAGTCACCTGGTGATATGCATGCGTGATGGAGAAACCTGCTTCGTCCTGGGATTCCTGTGCATGTACCGAATGTTCATCACCACCCAGCAGGTGCTGGACCAGCTCTTCAAGCGGTGAGTGCCCAGCTCCAAGCTCGGAGGCCTCAGGACCCAATAGCATGAAGTCAGAACGTGCTTCCTCCAGGGTTTTGCCCTAGAGACTGGCCTGTCCGGAGCTGAGAGCCGAATGGGGGTGGGTGTCCTCTGAACCTTCAAGAAGCTCTCTGTCCTTGGCAGCACTTCTCCCATTGTAAAGGAGGTTCTAGAATTCATAGTGGAGGATGGAAGAGAGCTGTGTCCGGACTGGAGAGCCGTGGAGGGTAACGTGAGGGAGGGATCCTGTGTCCACTGAGATGTCTGAGATGTCTGGACAGAGGTGTTTTTGATCCCCCACCCACTGCGCGCGCGCACACAGACACACACACACACACACACACACACACACACACACACACACACACGTGAACCCCTGTGTCTGTGTAGGGGAACTAGGAGTTCTGAGAGCAGACAGAACTTGTAGGCTCCGGGTCTTTGATTTCTCTCCAGGAATCAGCAGGCCCCCCAGGTGTGTTTCAGGTGGGGGGACCTGGGATTCTCCAGGTGACGTGCTTGCGGGTCTCCTCCAGGTACTCGGCCTTCCACCCTGACTGTGAAGAGGATGAACAAGTAAAGAAGTGAGTGGGCTTTGCGGGAGAGAAGTGCCGCCTAGGCTCTCCAGAGTGGGGTCGTTTGGGTTCTAAGGGTAAGGGATGGCCGATGCTTGGGTCTCACCCTCCTGGTCTCTACTGCCATACTGAGGTAAGCATTGACTGGAGGCTGAGAAGCATTGCCCGGGCAGAGTCCCTGCAAGTAGGGATATGGAGGCCTGTGGTGCCTGTGGGAGACAGTACCCTCACCTCAGCCGGTGCCGTGCAGGCCGGGTCAGCTGGGCTCCCTCAGGGCCTGAGAAAGGGGTGTGTGGAGCTCCCTGCTCACACGGACCTCACAAGGGCTGGATCTCTTCCACCTTGAGGTCTCACATGGGCGCAGCCACCCCTCCCCTGGATGGGACGGGTGGCAAAGGAAAGTGCAGGCCACCGACCGTGCTGGCTATCCCTTTCTGCCAGCACCCTCTGTGCCCTCCTGGACTACTGGATTGACAAGCTCCCCCGAGGAGTTTTGCAAGACCGAACACCTGCCCCTTCTGAAGCAGGTGAAGACCTACTTGATTGTGAACATGCCCTACTCAGACCTTCTGGTCCGTGTGCACAATCTCCAGACCCAGTTGCAGGCAGAAGTGGCCAGCGATTCAGAGGACAGCGATGAGGAGGCCTCAGCTGAGGTGATTGACACCTGTGAGGAGGAGGATTCAGGACCTGGAGCGCTTGGGGATCCTTGAGAGGCGCCTCCTTGCAGGAGCTGTGTGGCTGGACACTCACCTGGACACATGCCCGCCTGTGTCTGGGACTCCAGGCAGACATGGTCTGCCCTGTGTTTGTAAAGGCTGATCCTGGCCATGTGGCGGTCTCCTCCTGTGCCTCCGAGGCCTCCGACCTTTCCAGAGAGGCCTGCATAGGCAGCTCATCTGTCTCCATCCTTAGACCTGGGATCCAGAGCTTCAAGGCTGTTTGTGAGCCAGCAATGAGGACGGCTGCTCTCAAGGCAAAGGCAGAAACAGCCTGTGTACCAGAGCCAGAGAGCACACAACCAACAGAAGGCTCTGTGACACGTGTGCAGCTGGAGCCAGATGTGAGAGCAGCAGGCGGGCCACCGTGCCTCTTGGAATTGTGGATACTGTATCTCGTATCTCTCTCCCGCCCAGACATCAGGCCCGGTGTCACTTTCATTGATTCGCCTGCTGTGGTCTACCTCCCCAGGGAATGACCCGGCCACCCCTTCCTCCCCTGGTTGTCCATATGCATCTGCTCTACTGGTCACAGGCAGAACCAGCTGTGTTCTCCCCAGCCCCACATCAAGACGTACCCTCCCCTGGCTAGCAGCCTTTTCACTATTCTGTATTAGAGTTTAGTTTGAGTGTTGGTTTTAATAAATTGTTCTTGTTTGGTTTCCTCCATTGTCTAAATTCTTATGTCGGCTGGCTACACAGAGACAGACCATCCTGGAGAAAGGGAGACAAAAGGGCCTGCTTTGACAGAGACCAACTGAATGCCTGGGAGTGGTGCTACCAGTACAGAATGTGGTGACTGGCTGCCATTTGCTGGGGTCCCGCTGGCCAGGCTCCTGTGCTTAGAGGTCAGGCTGACCAGGTGTCCTTCAGAGGGGTGTCTGGGTTGCAGCACTATTTCAGGAGCCGATGAGGAGGTCAAGGCCACATACACTCTCTTTGTAGGGGGTAGAAATGAGGTACGAAGATGGGTGTAGAGGAGTTGGGATTTAAAATGAATGAAACAAAAGCATGGATACAAAGGATGAAAACCAAAAAAGTTCCCTGCACTGCCCAGAAGGTGACTCCTGGTATTATTACTCTTCTAACTGGTATTCTCACCGGCTGCGTCGTCGTCGTCCACATGGGGGCGGTGGTGAGGCTCAGCGGCCATTGGGAAAGAAGTGGACAGGAGCTGCTGAAGCCTGAGGCCTTGGGTCTGGGTCTCTCTCCAGTGTCTTTCCCTGCACTGCCTCCCTTGGTGGCAAACTTTTGAGCCCATAGGTGGTGACCTCAGCGGGCGGTGCCTAGGTGCACAGAGCTGCAGGAGCCCGTACCAAAAACCATGAAAATACAGCCAGGAGGAAAAAGGGGGAAGGAACGCTATGGCACTCTATGTCAACAAAGCACACGATTTTAATCAAGTCTACCAATGCCCCACTCTGGGCACACCTTTAATCCCAGCAGCAGCAGACAGAAAGCAGGTGGATCATTGTGAATTCAAGGCCAGCTTGGTCTACAGACTGAGTTATAGCACAGCCAGGGCTATACAAAGAAGCCCTGCCTGCCCTAAAATTACAAAATAAAATAAAGTTAAAACCTGGAGAAGAAAGCCCCACCATGACTTTCCTTGTGAAGTCCCAACACACTGAGGTAATTTGTGCTCGTGTTTCACAGAAAACACACAATGAAGTAGCCTGGAAGCAAGGCGGCATGTCTAGGATTTTGTGCCAGGGCAATCAGGGGTGAGCTGAGGATTAGGGTAGGAGATGCAGGTCAACAGTAGGCACTCAGGTGGCAAAGCTGAGGCGCCGCGTGTTCCCAGACATCCCCGGGAGCAGTGGAATGGGAAGCCCCTGTGTGAGGGTGTCGAGTAGTGCAGCTGGGAGGAGGGAGGGGACCTAGGGGACTGTTGGGAAAGCCCCATGTGAGGAGGAGACTCAGGTAGGGGACCCCAGGAGTGACCTCACTTCATTGGCTATGACCCAACAATGCAGAACCTTGCAACCAGGCAGGCAAGTGCTTACAGACAGCCCAGCAGGCTCACTTGTCTCGAGACACTGGAGAAAGCAGGATGTTTTCTTGCTGTCTTAGGATTACTCGAGAAGGAGGCTCAGACCTCGGGAAAGAGAAAAGTGGAGGCCGTGGAGGAGGCCGTGGAGGAGGCCGTGGAGGAGGCCGAGGTGGAGGCCGTGGAGGAGGCCGACGTGGAGGCCGTGGTGGTTCCTGGAGACAACGGGCACACTCCTGGCTCCAAGGCCTCTGGCCATTTGGCCGGAAGGAAACAAACTTGAGCCCGGCCAGCCAGGGCCAGGACCTCACAGAACGGGTGAGCTCTCCGAAATCCCCGTTTCCCCCGATTTCACTGTGGGTGTTTGGCAGTGTAGAGGTTCGGGAACTCTTGACACAATGACAACCAATCAGAAGGTCGCAGTCCCGTGCCCGGCTGAACCCTCCACCTTGGTCTCTCCTCAGCTTGGGGAGGAGTCTGCCCCTAAGGTCCTGAAAGAGTGCCATAGATTCCCCCACTTCAGCTCTCTGGAAGAGACACTGAGTCACCTGGTGATATGCATGCGTGATGGAGAAACCTGCTTCGTCCTGGGATTCCTGTGCATGTACCGAATGTTCATCACCACCCAGCAGGTGCTGGACCAGCTCTTCAAGCGGTGAGTGCCCAGCTCCAAGCTCGGAGGCCTCAGGACCCAATAGCATGAAGTCAGAACGTGCTTCCTCCAGGGTTTTGCCCTAGAGACTGGCCTGTCCGGAGCTGAGAGCCGAATGGGGGTGGGTGTCCTCTGAACCTTCAAGAAGCTCTCTGTCCTTGGCAGCACTTCTCCCATTGTAAAGGAGGTTCTAGAATTCATAGTGGAGGATGGAAGAGAGCTGTGTCCGGACTGGAGAGCCGTGGAGGGTAACGTGAGGGAGGGATCCTGTGTCCACTGAGATGTCTGAGATGTCTGGACAGAGGTGTTTTTGATCCCCCCACCCACTGCGCGCGCGCACACAGACACACACACACACACACACACACACACACACACACACACACACACGTGAACCCCTGTGTCTGTGTAGGGGGAACTAGGAGTTCTGAGAGCAGACAGAACTTGTAGGCTCCGGGTCTTTGATTTCTCTCCAGGAATCAGCAGGCCCCCCAGGTGTGTTTCAGGTGGGGGGACCTGGGATTCTCCAGGTGACGTGCTTGCGGGTCTCCTCCAGGTACTCGGCCTTCCACCCTGACTGTGAAGAGGATGAACAAGTAAAGAAGTGAGTGGGCTTTGCGGGAGAGAAGTGCCGCCTAGGCTCTCCAGAGTGGGGTCGTTTGGGTTCTAAGGGTAAGGGATGGCCGATGCTTGGGTCTCACCCTCCTGGTCTCTACTGCCATACTGAGGTAAGCATTGACTGGAGGCTGAGAAGCATTGCCCGGGCAGAGTCCCTGCAAGTAGGGATATGGAGGCCTGTGGTGCCTGTGGGAGACAGTACCCTCACCTCAGTCGGTGCCGTGCAGGCCGGGTCAGCTGGGCTCCCTCAGGGCCTGAGAAAGGGGTGTGTGGAGCTCCCTGCTCACACGGACCTCACAAGGGCTGGATCTCTTCCACCTTGAGGTCTCACATGGGCGCAGCCACCCCTCCCTGGATGGGACGGGTGGCAAAGGAAAGTGCAGGCCACCGACCGTGCTGGCTATCCCTTTCTGCCAGCACCCTCTGTGCCCTCCTGGACTACTGGATTGACAAGCTCCCCGAGGAGTTTTGCAAGACCGAACACCTGCCCCTTCTGAAGCAGGTGAAGACCTACTTGATTGTGAACATGCCCTACTCAGACCTTCTGGTCCGTGTGCACAATCTCCAGACCCAGTTGCAGGCAGAAGTGGCCAGCGATTCAGAGGACAGCGATGAGGAGGCCTCAGCTGAGGTGATTGACACCTGTGAGGAGGAGGATTCAGGACCTGGAGCGCTTGGGGATCCTTGAGAGGCGCCTCCTTGCAGGAGCTGTGTGGCTGGACACTCACCTGGACACATGCCCGCCTGTGTCTGGGACTCCAGGCAGACATGGTCTGCCCTGTGTTTGTAAAGGCTGATCCTGGCCATGTGGCGGTCTCCTCCTGTGCCTCCGAGGCCTCCGACCTTTCCAGAGAGGCCTGCATAGGCAGCTCATCTGTCTCCATCCTTAGACCTGGGATCCAGAGCTTCAAGGCTGTTTGTGAGCCAGCAATGAGGACGGCTGCTCTCAAGGCAAAGGCAGAAACAGCCTGTGTACCAGAGCCAGAGAGCACACAACCAACAGAAGGCTCTGTGACACGTGTGCAGCTGGAGCCAGATGTGAGAGCAGCAGGCGGGCCACCGTGCCTCTTGGAATTGTGGATACTGTATCTCGTATCTCTCTCCCGCCCAGACATCAGGCCCGGTGTCACTTTCATTGATTCGCCTGCTGTGGTCTACCTCCCCAGGGAATGACCCGGCCACCCCTTCCTCCCCTGGTTGTCCATATGCATCTGCTCTACTGGTCACAGGCAGAACCAGCTGTGTTCTCCCCAGCCCCACATCAAGACGTACCCTCCCCTGGCTAGCAGCCTTTTCACTATTCTGTATTAGAGTTTAGTTTGAGTGTTGGTTTTAATAAATTGTTCTTGTTTGGTTTCCTCCATTGTCTAAATTCTTATGTCGGCTGGCTACACAGAGACAGACCATCCTGGAGAAAGGGAGACAAAAGGGCCTGCTTTGACAGAGACCAACTGAATGCCTGGGAGTGGTGCTACCAGTACAGAATGTGGTGACTGGCTGCCATTTGCTGGGGTCCCGCTGGCCAGGCTCCTGTGCTTAGAGGTCAGGCTGACCAGGTGTCCTTCAGAGGGGTGTCTGGGTTGCAGCACTATTTCAGGAGCCGATGAGGAGGTCAAGGCCACATACACTCTCTTTGTAGGGGGTAGAAATGAGGTACGAAGATGGGTGTAGAGGAGTTGGGATTTAAAATGAATGAAACAAAAGCATGGATACAAAGGATGAAAACCAAAAAGTTCCCTGCACTGCCCAGAAGGTGACTCCTGGTATTATTACTCTTCTAACTGGTATTCTCACCGGCTGCGTCGTCGTCGTCCACATGGGGGCGGTGGTGAGGCTCAGCGGCCATTGGGAAAGAAGTGGACAGGAGCTGCTGAAGCCTGAGGCCTTGGGTCTGGGTCTCTCTCCAGTGTCTTTCCCTGCACTGCCTCCCTTGGTGGCAAACTTTTGAGCCCATAGGTGGTGACCTCAGCGGGCGGTGCCTAGGTGCACAGAGCTGCAGGAGCCCGTACCAAAAACCATGAAAATACAGCCAGGAGGAAAAAGGGGGAAGGAACGCTATGGCACTCTATGTCAACAAAGCACACGATTTTAATCAAGTCTACCAATGCCCCACTCTGGGCACACCTTTAATCCCAGCAGCAGCAGACAGAAAGCAGGTGGATCATTGTGAATTCAAGGCCAGCTTGGTCTACAGACTGAGTTATAGCACAGCCAGGGCTATACAAAGAAGCCCTGCCTGCCCTAAAATTACAAAATAAAATAAAGTTAAAACCTGGAGAAGAAAGCCCCACCATGACTTTCCTTGTGAAGTCCCAACACACTGAGGTAATTTGTGCTCGTGTTTCACAGAAAACACACAATGAAGTAGCCTGGAAGCAAGGCGGCATGTCTAGGATTTTGTGCCAGGGCAATCAGGGGTGAGCTGAGGATTAGGGTAGGAGATGCAGGTCAACAGTAGGCACTCAGGTGGCAAAGCTGAGGCGCCGCGTGTTCCCAGACATCCCCGGGAGCAGTGGAATGGGAAGCCCCTGTGTGAGGGTGTCGAGTAGTGCAGCTGGGAGGAGGGAGGGGACCTAGGGGACTGTTGGGAAAGCCCCATGTGAGGAGGAGACTCAGGTAGGGGACCCCAGGAGTGACCTCACTTCATTGGCTATGACCCAACAATGCAGAACCTTGCAACCAGGCAGGCAAGTGCTTACAGACAGCCCAGCAGGCTCACTTGTCTCGAGACACTGGAGAAAGCAGGATGTTTTCTTGCTGTCTTAGGATTACTCGAGAAGGAGGCTCAGACCTCGGGAAAGAGAAAAGTGGAGGCCGTGGAGGAGGCCGTGGAGGAGGCCGTGGAGGAGGCCGAGGTGGAGGCCGTGGAGGAGGCCGACGTGGAGGCCGTGGTGGTTCCTGGAGACAACGGGCACACTCCTGGCTCCAAGGCCTCTGGCCATTTGGCCGGAAGGAAACAAACTTGAGCCCGGCCAGCCAGGGCCAGGACCTCACAGAACGGGTGAGCTCTCCGAAATCCCCGTTTCCCCCGATTTCACTGTGGGTGTTTGGCAGTGTAGAGGTTCGGGAACTCTTGACACAATGACAACCAATCAGAAGGTCGCAGTCCCGTGCCCGGCTGAACCCTCCACCTTGGTCTCTCCTCAGCTTGGGGAGGAGTCTGCCCCTAAGGTCCTGAAAGAGTGCCATAGATTCCCCCACTTCAGCTCTCTGGAAGAGACACTGAGTCACCTGGTGATATGCATGCGTGATGGAGAAACCTGCTTCGTCCTGGGATTCCTGTGCATGTACCGAATGTTCATCACCACCCAGCAGGTGCTGGACCAGCTCTTCAAGCGGTGAGTGCCCAGCTCCAAGCTCGGAGGCCTCAGGACCCAATAGCATGAAGTCAGAACGTGCTTCCTCCAGGGTTTTGCCCTAGAGACTGGCCTGTCCGGAGCTGAGAGCCGAATGGGGGTGGGTGTCCTCTGAACCTTCAAGAAGCTCTCTGTCCTTGGCAGCACTTCTCCCATTGTAAAGGAGGTTCTAGAATTCATAGTGGAGGATGGAAGAGAGCTGTGTCCGGACTGGAGAGCCGTGGAGGGTAACGTGAGGGAGGGACCCTGTGTCCACTGAGATGTCTGAGATGTCTGGACAGAGGTGTTTTTGATCCCCCACCCACTGCGCGCGTGCACACACAACACACACACACACACACACACACACACACACACACACACACACACACACACACACACGTGAACCCCTGTGTCTGTGTAGGGGAACTAGGAGTTCTGAGAGCAGACAGAACTTGTAGGCTCCGGGTCTTTGATTTCTCTCCAGGAATCAGCAGGCCCCCCAGGTGTGTTTCAGGTGGGGGGACCTGGGATTCTCCAGGTGACGTGCTTGCGGGTCTCCTCCAGGTACTCGGCCTTCCACCCTGACTGTGAAGAGGATGAACAAGTAAAGAAGTGAGTGGGCTTTGCGGGAGAGAAGTGCCGCCTAGGCTCTCCAGAGTGGGGTCGTTTGGGTTCTAAGGGTAAGGGATGGCCGATGCTTGGGTCTCACCCTCCTGGTCTCTACTGCCATACTGAGGTAAGCATTGACTGGAGGCTGAGAAGCATTGCCCGGGCAGAGTCCCTGCAAGTAGGGATATGGAGGCCTGTGGTGCCTGTGGGAGACAGTACCCTCACCTCAGCCGGTGCCGTGCAGGCCGGGTCAGCTGGGCTCCCTCAGGGCCTGAGAAAGGGGTGTGTGGAGCTCCCTGCTCACACGGACCTCACAAGGGCTGGATCTCTTCCACCTTGAGGTCTCACATGGGCGCAGCCACCCCTCCCTGGATGGGACGGGTGGCAAAGGAAAGTGCAGGCCACCGACCGTGCTGGCTATCCCTTTCTGCCAGCACCCTCTGTGCCCTCCTGGACTACTGGATTGACAAGCTCCCCGAGGAGTTTTGCAAGACCGAACACCTGCCCCTTCTGAAGCAGGTGAAGACCTACTTGATTGTGAACATGCCCTACTCAGACCTTCTGGTCCGTGTGCACAATCTCCAGACCCAGTTGCAGGCAGAAGTGGCCAGCGATTCAGAGGACAGCGATGAGGAGGCCTCAGCTGAGGTGATTGACACCTGTGAGGAGGAGGATTCAGGACCTGGAGCGCTTGGGGATCCTTGAGAGGCGCCTCCTTGCAGGAGCTGTGTGGCTGGACACTCACCTGGACACATGCCCGCCTGTGTCTGGGACTCCAGGCAGACATGGTCTGCCCTGTGTTTGTAAAGGCTGATCCTGGCCATGTGGCGGTCTCCTCCTGTGCCTCCGAGGCCTCCGACCTTTCCAGAGAGGCCTGCATAGGCAGCTCATCTGTCTCCATCCTTAGACCTGGGATCCAGAGCTTCAAGGCTGTTTGTGAGCCAGCAATGAGGACGGCTGCTCTCAAGGCAAAGGCAGAAACAGCCTGTGTACCAGAGCCAGAGAGCACACAACCAACAGAAGGCTCTGTGACACGTGTGCAGCTGGAGCCAGATGTGAGAGCAGCAGGCGGGCCACCGTGCCTCTTGGAATTGTGGATACTGTATCTCGTATCTCTCTCCCGCCCAGACATCAGGCCCGGTGTCACTTTCATTGATTCGCCTGCTGTGGTCTACCTCCCCAGGGAATGACCCGGCCACCCCTTCCTCCCCTGGTTGTCCATATGCATCTGCTCTACTGGTCACAGGCAGAACCAGCTGTGTTCTCCCCAGCCCCACATCAAGACGTACCCTCCCCTGGCTAGCAGCCTTTTCACTATTCTGTATTAGAGTTTAGTTTGAGTGTTGGTTTTAATAAATTGTTCTTGTTTGGTTTCCTCCATTGTCTAAATTCTTATGTCGGCTGGCTACACAGAGACAGACCATCCTGGAGAAAGGGAGACAAAAGGGCCTGCTTTGACAGAGACCAACTGAATGCCTGGGAGTGGTGCTACCAGTACAGAATGTGGTGACTGGCTGCCATTTGCTGGGGTCCCGCTGGCCAGGCTCCTGTGCTTAGAGGTCAGGCTGACCAGGTGTCCTTCAGAGGGGTGTCTGGGTTGCAGCACTATTTCAGGAGCCGATGAGGAGGTCAAGGCCACATACACTCTCTTTGTAGGGGGTAGAAATGAGGTACGAAGATGGGTGTAGAGGAGTTGGGATTTAAAATGAATGAAACAAAAGCATGGATACAAAGGATGAAAACCAAAAAAGTTCCCTGCACTGCCCAGAAGGTGACTCCTGGTATTATTACTCTTCTAACTGGTATTCTCACCGGCTGCGTCGTCGTCGTCCACATGGGGGGCGGTGGTGAGGCTCAGCGGCCATTGGGAAAGAAGTGGACAGGAGCTGCTGAAGCCTGAGGCCTTGGGTCTGGGTCTCTCTCCAGTGTCTTTCCCTGCACTGCCTCCCTTGGTGGCAAACTTTTGAGCCCATAGGTGGTGACCTCAGCGGGCGGTGCCTAGGTGCACAGAGCTGCAGGAGCCCGTACCAAAAACCATGAAAATACAGCCAGGAGGAAAAAGGGGGAAGGAACGCTATGGCACTCTATGTCAACAAAGCACACGATTTTAATCAAGTCTACCAATGCCCCACTCTGGGCACACCTTTAATCCCAGCAGCAGCAGACAGAAAGCAGGTGGATCATTGTGAATTCAAGGCCAGCTTGGTCTACAGACTGAGTTATAGCACAGCCAGGGCTATACAAAGAAGCCCTGCCTGCCCTAAAATTACAAAATAAAATAAAGTTAAAACCTGGAGAAGAAAGCCCCACCATGACTTTCCTTGTGAAGTCCCAACACACTGAGGTAATTTGTGCTCGTGTTTCACAGAAAACACACAATGAAGTAGCCTGGAAGCAAGGCGGCATGTCTAGGATTTTGTGCCAGGGCAATCAGGGGTGAGCTGAGGATTAGGGTAGGAGATGCAGGTCAACAGTAGGCACTCAGGTGGCAAAGCTGAGGCGCCGCGTGTTCCCAGACATCCCCGGGAGCAGTGGAATGGGAAGCCCCTGTGTGAGGGTGTCGAGTAGTGCAGCTGGGAGGAGGGAGGGGACCTAGGGGACTGTTGGGAAAGCCCCATGTGAGGAGGAGACTCAGGTAGGGGACCCCAGGAGTGACCTCACTTCATTGGCTATGACCCAACAATGCAGAACCTTGCAACCAGGCAGGCAAGTGCTTACAGACAGCCCAGCAGGCTCACTTGTCTCGAGACACTGGAGAAAGCAGGATGTTTTCTTGCTGTCTTAGGATTACTCGAGAAGGAGGCTCAGACCTCGGGAAAGAGAACAGTGGAGGCCGTGGAGGAGGCCGTGGAGGAGGCCGTGGAGGAGGCCGAGGTGGAGGCCGTGGAGGAGGCCGACGTGGAGGCCGTGGTGGTTCCTGGAGACAACGGGCACACTCCTGGCTCCAAGGCCTCTGGCCATTTGGCCGGAAGGAAACAAACTTGAGCCCGGCCAGCCAGGGCCAGGACCTCACAGAACGGGTGAGCTCTCCGAAATCCCCGTTTCCCCCGATTTCACTGTGGGTGTTTGGCAGTGTAGAGGTTCGGGAACTCTTGACACAATGACAACCAATCAGAAGGTCGCAGTCCCGTGCCCGGCTGAACCCTCCACCTTGGTCTCTCCTCAGCTTGGGGAGGAGTCTGCCCCTAAGGTCCTGAAAGAGTGCCATAGATTCCCCCACTTCAGCTCTCTGGAAGAGACACTGAGTCACCTGGTGATATGCATGCGTGATGGAGAAACCTGCTTCGTCCTGGGATTCCTGTGCATGTACCGAATGTTCATCACCACCCAGCAGGTGCTGGACCAGCTCTTCAAGCGGTGAGTGCCAGGCTCCAAGCTCGGAGGCCTCAGGACCCAATAGCATGAAGTCAGAACGTGCTTCCTCCAGGGTTTTGCCCTAGAGACTGGCCTGTCCGGAGCTGAGAGCCGAATGGGGGTGGGTGTCCTCTGAACCTTCAAGAAGCTCTCTGTCCTTGGCAGCACTTCTCCCATTGTAAAGGAGGTTCTAGAATTCATAGTGGAGGATGGAAGAGAGCTGTGTCCGGACTGGAGAGCCGTGGAGGGTAACGTGAGGGAGGGACCCTGTGTCCACTGAGATGTCTGAGATGTCTGGACAGAGGTGTTTTTGATCCCCCACCCACTGCGCGCGCGCACACAGACACACACACACACACAGACACACACACACACACACACACACACACACACACACACACACACACACACGTGAACCCCTGTGTCTGTGTAGGGGAACTAGCAGTTCTGAGAGCAGACAGAACTTGTAGGCTCCGGGTCTTTGATTTCTCTCCAGGAATCAGCAGGCCCCCCAGGTGTGTTTCAGGTGGGGGGACCTGGGATTCTCCAGGTGACGTGCTTGCGGGTCTCCTCCAGGTACTCGGCCTTCCACCCTGACTGTGAAGAGGATGAACAAGTAAAGAAGTGAGTGGGCTTTGCGGGAGAGAAGTGCCGCCTAGGCTCTCCAGAGTGGGGTCGTTTGGGTTCTAAGGGTAAGGGATGGCCGATGCTTGGGTCTCACCCTCCTGGTCTCTACTGCCATACTGAGGTAAGCATTGACTGGAGGCTGAGAAGCATTGCCCGGGCAGAGTCCCTGCAAGTAGGGATATGGAGGCCTGTGGTGCCTGTGGGAGACAGTACCCTCACCTCAGCCGGTGCCGTGCAGGCCGGGTCAGCTGGGCTCCCTCAGGGCCTGAGAAAGGGGTGTGTGGAGCTCCCTGCTCACACGGACCTCACAAGGGCTGGATCTCTTCCACCTTGAGGTCTCACATGGGCGCAGCCACCCCTCCCTGGATGGGACGGGTGGCAAAGGAAAGTGCAGGCCACCGACCGTGCTGGCTATCCCTTTCTGCCAGCACCCTCTGTGCCCTCCTGGACTACTGGATTGACAAGCTCCCCGAGGAGTTTTGCAAGACCGAACACCTGCCCCTTCTGAAGCAGGTGAAGACCTACTTGATTGTGAACATGCCCTACTCAGACCTTCTGGTCCGTGTGCACAATCTCCAGACCCAGTTGCAGGCAGAAGTGGCCAGCGATTCAGAGGACAGCGATGAGGAGGCCTCAGCTGAGGTGATTGACACCTGTGAGGAGGAGGATTCAGGACCTGGAGCGCTTGGGGATCCTTGAGAGGCGCCTCCTTGCAGGAGCTGTGTGGCTGGACACTCACCTGGACACATGCCCGCCTGTGTCTGGGACTCCAGGCAGACATGGTCTGCCCTGTGTTTGTAAAGGCTGATCCTGGCCTGGCCGTGTGGCGGTCTCCTCCTGTGCCTCCGAGGCCTCCGACCTTCCCAGAGAGGCCTGCATAGGCAGCTCATCTGTCTCCATCCTTAGACCTGGGATCCAGAGCTTCAAGGCTGTTTGTGAGCCAGCAATGAGGACGGCTGCTCTCAAGGCAAAGGCAGAAACAGCCTGTGTACCAGAGCCAGAGAGCACACAACCAACAGAAGGCTCTGTGACACGTGTGCAGCTGGAGCCAGATGTGAGAGCAGCAGGCGGGCCACCGTGCCTCTTGGAATTGTGGATACTGTATCTCGTATCTCTCTCCCGCCCAGACATCAGGCCCGGTGTCACTTTCATTGATTCGCCTGCTGTGGTCTACCTCCCCAGGGAATGACCCGGCCACCCCTTCCTCCCCTGGTTGTCCATATGCATCTGCTCTACTGGTCACAGGCAGAACCAGCTGTGTTCTCCCCAGCCCCACATCAAGACGTACCCTCCCCTGGCTAGCAGCCTTTTCACTATTCTGTATTAGAGTTTAGTTTGAGTGTTGGTTTTAATAAATTGTTCTTGTTTGGTTTCCTCCATTGTCTAAATTCTTATGTCGGCTGGCTACACAGAGACAGACCATCCTGGAGAAAGGGAGACAAAAGGGCCTGCTTTGACAGAGACCAACTGAATGCCTGGGAGTGGTGCTACCAGTACAGAATGTGGTGACTGGCTGCCATTTGCTGGGGTCCCGCTGGCCAGGCTCCTGTGCTTAGAGGTCAGGCTGACCAGGTGTCCTTCAGAGGGGTGTCTGGGTTGCAGCACTATTTCAGGAGCCGATGAGGAGGTCAAGGCCACATACACTCTCTTTGTAGGGGGTAGAAATGAGGTACGAAGATGGGTGTAGAGGAGTTGGGATTTAAAATGAATGAAACAAAAGCATGGATACAAAGAATGAAAACCAAAAAAGTTCCCTGCACTGCCCAGAAGGTGACTCCTGGTATTATTACTCTTCTAACTGGTATTCTCACCGGCTCTGTCGTCGTCGTCCACATGGGGGCGGTGGTGAGGCTCAGCGGCCATTGGGAAAGAAGTGGACAGGAGCTGCTGAAGCCTGAGGCCTTGGGTCTGGGTCTCTCTCCAGTGTCTTTCCCTGCACTGCCTCCCTTGGTGGCAAACTTTT
Organism: Cricetiscus sungorus; assembly: GCA_030556225.1. Lineage (NCBI taxonomy): Eukaryota > Metazoa > Chordata > Mammalia > Rodentia > Cricetidae > Cricetiscus > Cricetiscus sungorus. The sequence goes on from JANBXA010000729.1 coordinate 23,240,321, forward strand.
GAGCCCATAGGAGGTGACCTCAGCGGGCGGTGCCTAGGTGCACAGAGCTGCAGGAGCCCGTACCAAAAACCATGAAAATACAGCCAGGAGGAAAAAGGGGGAAGGAACGCTATGGCACTCTATGTCAACAAAGCACACGATTTTAATCAAGTCTACCAATGCCCCACTCTGGGCACACCTTTAATCCCAGCAGCAGCAGACAAAGCAGGTGGATCATTGTGAATTCAAGGCCAGCTTGGTCTACAGACTGAGTTATAGCACAGCCAGGGCTATACAAAGAAGCCCTGCCTGCCCTAAAATTACAAAATAAAATAAAATAAAATAAAAGTTAAAACCTGGAGAAGAAAGCCCCACCATGACTTTCCTTGTGAAGTCCCAACACACTGAGGTAATTTGTGCTCGTGTTTCACAGAAAACACACAATGAAGTAGCCTGGAAGCAAGGCGACATGTCTAGGATTTTGTGCCAGGGCAATCAGGGGTGAGCTGAGGATTAGGGTAGGAGATGCAGGTCAACAGTAGGCACTCAGGTGGCAAAGCTGAGGTACTGCCTGTTCCCAGAGATCCCTGGGAGCAGTGGAATGGGAAGCCCCTGTGTGAGGGTGTCGAGTAGTGCAGCTGGGAGGAGGGAGGGGACCTAGGGGACTGTTGGGAAAGCCCCATGTGAGGAGGAGACTCAGGTAGGGGACCCCAGGAGTGACCTCACTTCATTGGCTATGACCCAACAATGCAGAACCTTGCAACCAGGCAGGCAAGTGCTTACAGACAGCCCAGCAGGCTCACTTGTCTCGAGACACTGGAGAAAGCAGGATGTTTTCTTGCTGTCTTAGGATTACTCGAGAAGGAGGCTCAGACCTCGGGAAAGAGAAAAGTGGAGGCCGTGGAGGAGGCCGTGGAGGAGGCCGTGGAGGAGGCCGAGGTGGAGGCCGTGGAGGAGGCCGTGGAGGAGGCCGACGTGGAGGCCGTGGTGGTTCCTGGAGACAACGGGCACACTCCTGGCTCCAAGGCCTCTGGCCATTTGGCCGGAAGGAAACAAACTTGAGCCCGGCCAGCCAGGGCCAGGACCTCACAGAACGGGTGAGCTCTCCGAAATCCCCGTTTCCCCCGATTTCACTGTGGGTGTTTGGCAGTGTAGAGGTTCGGGAACTCTTGACACAATGACAACCAATCAGAAGGTCGCAGTCCCGTGCCCGGCTGAACCCTCCACCTTGGTCTCTCCTCAGCTTGGGGAGGAGTCTGCCCCTAAGGTCCTGAAAGAGTGCCATAGATTCCCCCCACTTCAGCTCTCTGGAAGAGACACTGAGTCACCTGGTGATATGCATGCGTGATGGAGAAACCTGCTTCGTCCTGGGATTCCTGTGCATGTACCGAATGTTCATCACCACCCAGCAGGTGCTGGACCAGCTCTTCAAGCGGTGAGTGCCCAGCTCCAAGCTCGGAGGCCTCAGGACCCAATAGCATGAAGTCAGAACGTGCTTCCTCCAGGGTTTTGCCCTAGAGACTGGCCTGTCCGGAGCTGAGAGCCGAATGGGGGTGGGTGTCCTCTGAACCTTCAAGAAGCTCTCTGTCCTTGGCAGCACTTCTCCCATTGTAAAGGAGGTTCTAGAATTCATAGTGGAGGATGGAAGAGAGCTGTGTCCGGACTGGAGAGCCGTGGAGGGTAACGTGAGGGAGGGACCCTGTGTCCACTGAGATGTCTGAGATGTCTGGACAGAGGTGTTTTTGATCCCCCACCCACTGCGCGCGCGCACACAGACACACACACACACACACACACACACACACACACACACACACACGTGAACCCCTGTGTCTGTGTAGGGGAACTAGGAGTTCTGAGAGCAGACAGAACTTGTAGGCTCCGGGTCTTTGATTTCTCTCCAGGAATCAGCAGGCCCCCCAGGTGTGTTTCAGGTGGGGGGACCTGGGATTCTCCAGGTGACGTGCTTGCGGGTCTCCTCCAGGTACTCGGCCTTCCACCCTGACTGTGAAGAGGATGAACAAGTAAAGAAGTGAGTGGGCTTTGCGGGAGAGAAGTGCCGCCTAGGCTCTCCAGAGTGGGGTCGTTTGGGTTCTAAGGGTAAGGGATGGCCGATGCTTGGGTCTCACCCTCCTGGTCTCTACTGCCATACTGAGGTAAGCATTGACTGGAGGCTGAGAAGCATTGCCCGGGCAGAGTCCCTGCAAGTAGGGATATGGAGGCCTGTGGTGCCTGTGGGAGACAGTACCCTCACCTCAGCCGGTGCCGTGCAGGCCGGGTCAGCTGGGCTCCCTCAGGGCCTGAGAAAGGGGTGTGTGGAGCTCCCTGCTCACACGGACCTCACAAGGGCTGGATCTCTTCCACCTTGAGGTCTCACATGGGCGCAGCCACCCCTCCCCTGGATGGGACGGGTGGCAAAGGAAAGTGCAGGCCACCGACCGTGCTGGCTATCCCTTTCTGCCAGCACCCTCTGTGCCCTCCTGGACTACTGGATTGACAAGCTCCCCCGAGGAGTTTTGCAAGACCGAACACCTGCCCCTTCTGAAGCAGGTGAAGACCTACTTGATTGTGAACATGCCCTACTCAGACCTTCTGGTCCGTGTGCACAATCTCCAGACCCAGTTGCAGGCAGAAGTGGCCAGCGATTCAGAGGACAGCGATGAGGAGGCCTCAGCTGAGGTGATTGACACCTGTGAGGAGGAGGATTCAGGACCTGGAGCGCTTGGGGATCCTTGAGAGGCGCCTCCTTGCAGGAGCTGTGTGGCTGGACACTCACCTGGACACATGCCCGCCTGTGTCTGGGACTCCAGGCAGACATGGTCTGCCCTGTGTTTGTAAAGGCTGATCCTGGCCATGTGGCGGTCTCCTCCTGTGCCTCCGAGGCCTCCGACCTTTCCAGAGAGGCCTGCATAGGCAGCTCATCTGTCTCCATCCTTAGACCTGGGATCCAGAGCTTCAAGGCTGTTTGTGAGCCAGCAATGAGGACGGCTGCTCTCAAGGCAAAGGCAGAAACAGCCTGTGTACCAGAGCCAGAGAGCACACAACCAACAGAAGGCTCTGTGACACGTGTGCAGCTGGAGCCAGATGTGAGAGCAGCAGGCGGGCCACCGTGCCTCTTGGAATTGTGGATACTGTATCTCGTATCTCTCTCCCGCCCAGACATCAGGCCCGGTGTCACTTTCATTGATTCGCCTGCTGTGGTCTACCTCCCCAGGGAATGACCCGGCCACCCCTTCCTCCCCTGGTTGTCCATATGCATCTGCTCTACTGGTCACAGGCAGAACCAGCTGTGTTCTCCCCAGCCCCACATCAAGACGTACCCTCCCCTGGCTAGCAGCCTTTTCACTATTCTGTATTAGAGTTTAGTTTGAGTGTTGGTTTTAATAAATTGTTCTTGTTTGGTTTCCTCCATTGTCTAAATTCTTATGTCGGCTGGCTACACAGAGACAGACCATCCTGGAGAAAGGGAGACAAAAGGGCCTGCTTTGACAGAGACCAACTGAATGCCTGGGAGTGGTGCTACCAGTACAGAATGTGGTGACTGGCTGCCATTTGCTGGGGTCCCGCTGGCCAGGCTCCTGTGCTTAGAGGTCAGGCTGACCAGGTGTCCTTCAGAGGGGTGTCTGGGTTGCAGCACTATTTCAGGAGCCGATGAGGAGGTCAAGGCCACATACACTCTCTTTGTAGGGGGTAGAAATGAGGTACGAAGATGGGTGTAGAGGAGTTGGGATTTAAAATGAATGAAACAAAAGCATGGATACAAAGGATGAAAACCAAAAAAGTTCCCTGCACTGCCCAGAAGGTGACTCCTGGTATTATTACTCTTCTAACTGGTATTCTCACCGGCTGCGTCGTCGTCGTCCACATGGGGGCGGTGGTGAGGCTCAGCGGCCATTGGGAAAGAAGTGGACAGGAGCTGCTGAAGCCTGAGGCCTTGGGTCTGGGTCTCTCTCCAGTGTCTTTCCCTGCACTGCCTCCCTTGGTGGCAAACTTTTGAGCCCATAGGTGGTGACCTCAGCGGGCGGTGCCTAGGTGCACAGAGCTGCAGGAGCCCGTACCAAAAACCATGAAAATACAGCCAGGAGGAAAAAGGGGGAAGGAACGCTATGGCACTCTATGTCAACAAAGCACACGATTTTAATCAAGTCTACCAATGCCCCACTCTGGGCACACCTTTAATCCCAGCAGCAGCAGACAGAAAGCAGGTGGATCATTGTGAATTCAAGGCCAGCTTGGTCTACAGACTGAGTTATAGCACAGCCAGGGCTATACAAAGAAGCCCTGCCTGCCCTAAAATTACAAAATAAAATAAAGTTAAAACCTGGAGAAGAAAGCCCCACCATGACTTTCCTTGTGAAGTCCCAACACACTGAGGTAATTTGTGCTCGTGTTTCACAGAAAACACACAATGAAGTAGCCTGGAAGCAAGGCGGCATGTCTAGGATTTTGTGCCAGGGCAATCAGGGGTGAGCTGAGGATTAGGGTAGGAGATGCAGGTCAACAGTAGGCACTCAGGTGGCAAAGCTGAGGCGCCGCGTGTTCCCAGACATCCCCGGGAGCAGTGGAATGGGAAGCCCCTGTGTGAGGGTGTCGAGTAGTGCAGCTGGGAGGAGGGAGGGGACCTAGGGGACTGTTGGGAAAGCCCCATGTGAGGAGGAGACTCAGGTAGGGGACCCCAGGAGTGACCTCACTTCATTGGCTATGACCCAACAATGCAGAACCTTGCAACCAGGCAGGCAAGTGCTTACAGACAGCCCAGCAGGCTCACTTGTCTCGAGACACTGGAGAAAGCAGGATGTTTTCTTGCTGTCTTAGGATTACTCGAGAAGGAGGCTCAGACCTCGGGAAAGAGAACAGTGGAGGCCGTGGAGGAGGCCGTGGAGGAGGCCGTGGAGGAGGCCGAGGTGGAGGCCGTGGAGGAGGCCGACGTGGAGGCCGTGGTGGTTCCTGGAGACAACGGGCACACTCCTGGCTCCAAGGCCTCTGGCCATTTGGCCGGAAGGAAACAAACTTGAGCCCGGCCAGCCAGGGCCAGGACCTCACAGAACGGGTGAGCTCTCCGAAATCCCCGTTTCCCCCGATTTCACTGTGGGTGTTTGGCAGTGTAGAGGTTCGGGAACTCTTGACACAATGACAACCAATCAGAAGGTCGCAGTCCCGTGCCCGGCTGAACCCTCCACCTTGGTCTCTCCTCAGCTTGGGGAGGAGTCTGCCCCTAAGGTCCTGAAAGAGTGCCATAGATTCCCCCACTTCAGCTCTCTGGAAGAGACACTGAGTCACCTGGTGATATGCATGCGTGATGGAGAAACCTGCTTCGTCCTGGGATTCCTGTGCATGTACCGAATGTTCATCACCACCCAGCAGGTGCTGGACCAGCTCTTCAAGCGGTGAGTGCCAGGCTCCAAGCTCGGAGGCCTCAGGACCCAATAGCATGAAGTCAGAACGTGCTTCCTCCAGGGTTTTGCCCTAGAGACTGGCCTGTCCGGAGCTGAGAGCCGAATGGGGGTGGGTGTCCTCTGAACCTTCAAGAAGCTCTCTGTCCTTGGCAGCACTTCTCCCATTGTAAAGGAGGTTCTAGAATTCATAGTGGAGGATGGAAGAGAGCTGTGTCCGGACTGGAGAGCCGTGGAGGGTAACGTGAGGGAGGGACCCTGTGTCCACTGAGATGTCTGAGATGTCTGGACAGAGGTGTTTTTGATCCCCCACCCACTGCGCGCGCGCACACAGACACACACACACACACAGCACACACACACACACACACACACACACACACACACACACACACACACACACACGTGAACCCCTGTGTCTGTGTAGGGGAACTAGCAGTTCTGAGAGCAGACAGAACTTGTAGGCTCCGGGTCTTTGATTTCTCTCCAGGAATCAGCAGGCCCCCCAGGTGTGTTTCAGGTGGGGGGACCTGGGATTCTCCAGGTGACGTGCTTCGGGTCTCCTCCAGGTACTCGGCCTTCCACCCTGACTGTGAAGAGGATGAACAAGTAAAGAAGTGAGTGGGCTTTGCGGGAGAGAAGTGCCGCCTAGGCTCTCCAGAGTGGGGTCGTTTGGGTTCTAAGGGTAAGGGATGGCCGATGCTTGGGTCTCACCCTCCTGGTCTCTACTGCCATACTGAGGTAAGCATTGACTGGAGGCTGAGAAGCATTGCCCGGGCAGAGTCCCTGCAAGTAGGGATATGGAGGCCTGTGGTGCCTGTGGGAGACAGTACCCTCACCTCAGCCGGTGCCGTGCAGGCCGGGTCAGCTGGGCTCCCTCAGGGCCTGAGAAAGGGGTGTGTGGAGCTCCCTGCTCACACGGACCTCACAAGGGCTGGATCTCTTCCACCTTGAGGTCTCACATGGGCGCAGCCACCCCTCCCTGGATGGGACGGGTGGCAAAGGAAAGTGCAGGCCACCGACCGTGCTGGCTATCCCTTTCTGCCAGCACCCTCTGTGCCCTCCTGGACTACTGGATTGACAAGCTCCCCGAGGAGTTTTGCAAGACCGAACACCTGCCCCTTCTGAAGCAGGTGAAGACCTACTTGATTGTGAACATGCCCTACTCAGACCTTCTGGTCCGTGTGCACAATCTCCAGACCCAGTTGCAGGCAGAAGTGGCCAGCGATTCAGAGGACAGCGATGAGGAGGCCTCAGCTGAGGTGATTGACACCTGTGAGGAGGAGGATTCAGGACCTGGAGCGCTTGGGGATCCTTGAGAGGCGCCTCCTTGCAGGAGCTGTGTGGCTGGACACTCACCTGGACACATGCCCGCCTGTGTCTGGGACTCCAGGCAGACATGGTCTGCCCTGTGTTTGTAAAGGCTGATCCTGGCCTGGCCGTGTGGCGGTCTCCTCCTGTGCCTCCGAGGCCTCCGACCTTCCCAGAGAGGCCTGCATAGGCAGCTCATCTGTCTCCATCCTTAGACCTGGGATCCAGAGCTTCAAGGCTGTTTGTGAGCCAGCAATGAGGACGGCTGCTCTCAAGGCAAAGGCAGAAACAGCCTGTGTACCAGAGCCAGAGAGCACACAACCAACAGAAGGCTCTGTGACACGTGTGCAGCTGGAGCCAGATGTGAGAGCAGCAGGCGGGCCACCGTGCCTCTTGGAATTGTGGATACTGTATCTCGTATCTCTCTCCCGCCCAGACATCAGGCCCGGTGTCACTTTCATTGATTCGCCTGCTGTGGTCTACCTCCCCAGGGAATGACCCGGCCACCCCTTCCTCCCCTGGTTGTCCATATGCATCTGCTCTACTGGTCACAGGCAGAACCAGCTGTGTTCTCCCCAGCCCCACATCAAGACGTACCCTCCCCTGGCTAGCAGCCTTTTCACTATTCTGTATTAGAGTTTAGTTTGAGTGTTGGTTTTAATAAATTGTTCTTGTTTGGTTTCCTCCATTGTCTAAATTCTTATGTCGGCTGGCTACACAGAGACAGACCATCCTGGAGAAAGGGAGACAAAAGGGCCTGCTTTGACAGAGACCAACTGAATGCCTGGGAGTGGTGCTACCAGTACAGAATGTGGTGACTGGCTGCCATTTGCTGGGGTCCCGCTGGCCAGGCTCCTGTGCTTAGAGGTCAGGCTGACCAGGTGTCCTTCAGAGGGGTGTCTGGGTTGCAGCACTATTTCAGGAGCCGATGAGGAGGTCAAGGCCACATACACTCTCTTTGTAGGGGGGTAGAAATGAGGTACGAAGATGGGTGTAGAGGAGTTGGGATTTAAAATGAATGAAACAAAAGCATGGATACAAAGAATGAAAACCAAAAAAGTTCCCTGCACTGCCCAGAAGGTGACTCCTGGTATTATTACTCTTCTAACTGGTATTCTCACCGGCTCTGTCGTCGTCGTCCACATGGGGGCGGTGGTGAGGCTCAGCGGCCATTGGGAAAGAAGTGGACAGGAGCTGCTGAAGCCTGAGGCCTTGGGTCTGGGTCTCTCTCCAGTGTCTTTCCCTGCACTGCCTCCCTTGGTGGCAAACTTTTGAGCCCATAGGAGGTGACCTCAGCGGGCGGTGCCTAGGTGCACAGAGCTGCAGGAGCCCGTACCAAAAACCATGAAAATACAGCCAGGAGGAAAAAGGGGGAAGGAACGCTATGGCACTCTATGTCAACAAAGCACACGATTTTAATCAAGTCTACCAATGCCCCACTCTGGGCACACCTTTAATCCCAGCAGCAGCAGACAAAGCAGGTGGATCATTGTGAATTCAAGGCCAGCTTGGTCTACAGACTGAGTTATAGCACAGCCAGGGCTATACAAAGAAGCCCTGCCTGCCCTAAAATTACAAAATAAAATAAAATAAAATAAAAGTTAAAACCTGGAGAAGAAAGCCCCACCATGACTTTCCTTGTGAAGTCCCAACACACTGAGGTAATTTGTGCTCGTGTTTCACAGAAAACACACAATGAAGTAGCCTGGAAGCAAGGCGACATGTCTAGGATTTTGTGCCAGGGCAATCAGGGGTGAGCTGAGGATTAGGGTAGGAGATGCAGGTCAACAGTAGGCACTCAGGTGGCAAAGCTGAGGTACTGCCTGTTCCCAGAGATCCCTGGGAGCAGTGGAATGGGAAGCCCCTGTGTGAGGGTGTCGAGTAGTGCAGCTGGGAGGAGGGAGGGGACCTAGGGGACTGTTGGGAAAGCCCCATGTGAGGAGGAGACTCAGGTAGGGGACCCCAGGAGTGACCTCACTTCATTGGCTATGACCCAACAATGCAGAACCTTGCAACCAGGCAGGCAAGTGCTTACAGACAGCCCAGCAGGCTCACTTGTCTCGAGACACTGGAGAAAGCAGGATGTTTTCTTGCTGTCTTAGGATTACTCGAGAAGGAGGCTCAGACCTCGGGAAAGAGAAAAGTGGAGGCCGTGGAGGAGGCCGTGGAGGAGGCCGTGGAGGAGGCCGAGGTGGAGGCCGTGGAGGAGGCCGACGTGGAGGCCGTGGTGGTTCCTGGAGACAACGGGCACACTCCTGGCTCCAAGGCCTCTCGCCATTTGGCCGGAAGGAAACAAACTTGAGCCTGGCCAGCCAGGGCCACGACCTCACAGAACGGGTGAGCTCTCCGAAATCCCCGTTTCCCCTGATTTCACTGTGGGTGTTTGGCAGTGTAGAGGTTCGGGAACTCTTGACACAATGACAACCAATCAGAAGGTCGCAGTCCCGTGCCCGGCTGAACCCTCCACCTTGGTCTCTCCTCAGCTTGGGGAGGAGTCTGCCCCTAAGGTCCTGAAAGAGTGCCATAGATTCCCCCACTTCAGCTCTCTGGAAGAGACACTGAGTCACCTGGTGATATGCATGCGTGATGGAGAAACCTGCTTCGTCCTGGGATTCCTGTGCATGTACCGAATGTTCATCACCACCCAGCAGGTGCTGGACCAGCTCTTCAAGCGGTGAGTGCCCAGCTCCAAGCTCGGAGGCCTCAGGACCCAATAGCATGAAGTCAGAACGTGCTTCCTCCAGGGTTTTGCCCTAGAGACTGGCCTGTCCGGAGCTGAGAGCCGAATGGGGGTGGGTGTCCTCTGAACCTTCAAGAAGCTCTCTGTCCTTGGCAGCACTTCTCCCATTGTAAAGGAGGTTCTAGAATTCATAGTGGAGGATGGAAGAGAGCTGTGTCCGGACTGGAGAGCCGTGGAGGGTAACGTGAGGGAGGGACCCTGTGTCCACTGAGATGTCTGAGATGTCTGGACAGAGGTATTTTTGATCCCCCACCCACTGTGCGCGCGCGCGCGCGCACACACACACACACACACACACACACACACAGACACGCGCGCGCACACACACACACACACACACACACACACACACACACACACACACACACACACACACGTGAACCCCTGTGTCTGTGTAGGGGAACTAGGAGTTCTGAGAGCAGACAGAACTTGTAGGCTCCGGGTCTTTGTTTTCTCTCCAGGAATCAGCAGGCCCCCCAGGTGTGTTTCAGGTGGGGGGACCTGGGATTCTCCAGGTGACGTGCTTGCGGGTCTCCTCCAGGTACTCGGCCTTCCACCCTGACTGTGAAGAGGATGAACAAGTAAAGAAGTGAGTGGGCTTTGCGGGAGAGAAGTGCCGCCTAGGCTCTCCAGAGTGGGGTCGTTTGGGTTCTAAGGGTAAGGGATTGCCGATGCTTGGGTCTCACCCTCCTGGTCTCTACTGCCATACTGAGGTAAGCATTGACTGGAGGCTGAGAAGCATTGCCCGGGCAGAGTCCCTGCAAGTAGGGATATGGAGGCCTGTGGTGCCTGTGGGAGACAGTACCCTCACCTCAGCCGGTGCCGTGCAGGCCGGGTCAGCTGGGCTCCCTCAGAGCCTGAGAAAGCTCACACGGACCTCACAAGGGCTGGATCTCTTCCACCTTGAGGTCTCACATGGGCGCAGCCACCCCTCCCTGGGTGGGACGGGTGGCAAAGGAAAGTGCAAGCCACCGACCGTGCTGGCTATCCCTTTCTGCCAGCACCCTCTGTGCCCTCCTGGAGTACTGGATTGACAATCTCCCCGAGGAGTTTTGCAAGACCGAACACCTGCCCCTTCTGAAGCAGGTGAAGACCTACTTGATTGTGAACATGCCCTACTCAGACCTTCTGGTCCGTGTGCACAATCTCCAGACCCAGTTGCAGGCAGAAGTGGCCAGCGATTCAGAGGACAGCGATGAGGAGGCCTCAGCTGAGGTGGTTGACACCTGTGAGGAGGAGGATTCAGGACCTGGAGCGCTTGGGGATCCTTGAGAGGCGCCTCCTTTCAGGAGCTGTGTGGCTGGACACTCACCTGGACACATGCCCGCCTGTGTCTGGGACTCCAGGCAGACATGGTCTGCCCTGTGTTTGTAAGGTGATCCTGGCCTGGCCGTGTGGCGGTCTCCTCCTGTGCCTCCGAGGCCTCCGACCTTTCCAGAGAGGCCTGCATAGGCAGCTCATCTGTCTCCATCCTTAGACCTGGGATCCAGAGCTTCAAGGCTGTTTGTGAGCCAGCAATGAGGACGGCTGCTCTCAAGGCAAAGGCAGAAACAGCCTGTGCACCAGAGCCAGAGAGCACACAACCAACAGAAGGCTCTGTGACACGTGTGCAGCTGGAGCCCGATGTGACAGCAGCAGGCGGGCCACCGTGCCTCTTGGAATTGTGGATACTGTATCTCGTATCTCTCTCCCGCCCAGACATCAGGCCCGTTGTCACTTTCATTGATTAGCCTGCTGTGGTCTACCTCCCCAGGGAATGACCTGACCACCCCTTCCTCCCCTGGTTGTCTTTATGCATCTGCTCTACTGGTCACAGGCAGAACCAGCTGTGTTCTCCCCAGCCCCACATCAAGACGTACCATCCCCTGGCTAGCAGACTTTTCACTATTCTGTACTAGACTATTTTTACTATTCTGTATTAGAGTTTAGTTTGAGTATTGGTTTTAATAAATTGTTCTTGTTTGGTTTCTTCCATTGTCTAAATTCTTATGTCGGCTGGCTACACAGAGACAGACCATCCTGGAGAAAGGGAGACAAAAGGGCCTGCTTTGACAGAGACCAACTGAATGCCTGGGAGTGGTGCTACCAGTACAGAATGTGGTGACTGGCTGCCATTTGCTGGGGTCCCGCTGGCCAGGCTCCTGTGCTTAGAGGTCAGGCTGACCAGGTGTCCTTCAGAGGGGTGTCTGGGTTGTAGCACTATTTCAGGAGCCGATGAGGAGGTCAAGGCCACATACACTCTCTTTGTAGGGGGTAGAAATGAGGTACGAAGATGGGTGTAGAGGAGTTGGGATTTAAAATGAATGAAACAAATGCATGGATACAAAGGATGAAAACCAAAAATGTTCCCTGCACTGCCCAGAAGGTGACTCCTGGTATTATTACTCTTCTAACTGGTATTCTCACCGGCTGCGTCGTCGTCGTCCACATGGGGGCGGTGGTGAGGCTCAGCGGCCATTGGGAAAGAAGTGGACAGGAGCTGCTGAAGCCTGAGGCCTTGGGTCTGGGTCTGTCTCCAGTGTCTTTTTCTGCACTGCTTCCCTTGGTGGCAAACATTGAGACCACAGGAAGTGACATTAGCTTTGTGTAGGTACACAGAGCTGCAGGAGCCTGTACCAAAAACCATGAAAATATAGCCAAGAGAAAAAAGGGAGAAGGAACGCTATGATACTCTATGTCAAGAAAGCATATTATTCAAATTAAGTATCAAATTGAGCCAGTTTTGAAAGTTTTTATGAGTTTGGACTGCTAATATATTTGTGTATTTACTTTCTCCACTTTTATTTTAATTTTAATTATGGTCTATTCATTAATCCAAGTAGAATAGGGATTAAAGACCCTGCAGTGTTGATAGCAGAGCAGTTATCCAGTGCAACCAACAGAAGTGAGACTCATATAATTAATTTTTCCTGCCATATAAGAGTTTGTGTAATTATTCCTGATCAATTAGCGTTGAATCAACTGGTTCTCCCTAAGTTATCTCTCAGGTATCTTATTCAGGAGAAATCTGAGCTATCATTTTCATAGGATGATTAATGTAAAGGAATTGAGCTGTTGCTTTAAGAATCAGAAACAGATTACCTGTAGGTCCTCATCAATTTATTTACATAGTCTTATCATTAGTAGAGGAAATTTAACCAGTCTGCTGCATGACCACAAAGCAGTCTCAGAGGTCCAGTAACATATTTATCCATCTTTTAAGGTAGAGAAACATGCTTCAGAATAAGTGGAACGGCCTAGGTTAAAGGCTTTGGATTCTAGACAATTTTAGCTCCTTTTAAGTCCTGTAATATTGATTTTGGCTGCCTTTAGTCACATTGAGCTTTGTCAGTTAATGGGCTGACTCTCTGGTACCTATTCCTATCAAATACAAGGCTTGGATCTACACATAAGCAGGATCCTGTTTGATTTTTTGCTCTACTCACAAGATCCCTTCCTGAGGCATAAAGTTTGTTTCTGTAGGATTTTCCTGTTTTCCAAAAGCCAGAATCTCTCAGGAAACCTCAGTTTTAAGTCTCGATTTTTTTATTTTTTAATTTAAAAACAATCTTATTTCTTTACAGAGCCTGTCTTCCCCTCATCCTTGGCCCTGCTGTGTCCACTCACTGCTTGGGTTAAGTGTTTGGCCAGTGTGTGAGTCAAACACTCCCACCATCTCCTTGGAACTTCCTTAGTTGGCTCTGTGCATACTGAACCCACCTCTCCATGCCAGACAATCTGGAGCCTGCTCTCACCTGAACTTGGGTCCCTTGACTGCCTTCTGCTTGAGTGGTTCAGTCCTTGTAATCCAGACTATCCACCATATACAGCCTGCCTTCTCCCCATCCTTGGCTCTGTTGTGGCCTCTGCTTGAGAGACCACTAAGACAGCTTGGATCATCCAGGGTTACTTGCATCGCACCCTTGACCCACCTACACTCTCCGGGAGAGCAGAACAGAGAGAGAGAGAGAGAGAGAGAGAGAGAGAGAGAGAGAGAGAGAGAGAGAGAGGACAGAGAGGAAAGAGGAGAGAGAGAGGAGAAAGGAGAGAGACTCCACCTGCACCCACTGGAGGAAGCAATGGGAAGACAGCAATACAAGAATACACTCAACAATAAAAAGACCAGTATGACACCACCAGAATCTAGGGACTCTATACCCTTTAGACATGAACACAACAAGGCAGATGAAGCAGAAGAGAAAGACCTAAAAAATAGCTTCACCAAAATGATAGAGGCCCTCAAATATGATATGAGAAAATCCCTTAAAGAAATGGAAGAAAAAACAAAAAAATTGGAAGAATTAGAGGAAAAGATCAAGCAAAAATTCAAGAAATAAACAAATCTCTTAAAGAAAGCAAGTACAGCCAGGAAAAAACAGATGAAGGTAATAATTCAGACAGTTCAATACCTGAAAACTGAAATAGAGACAATAAATAAAACACACACTGAGGGCATGCTGGAAATAGAAAATGTGGGTAAATGATCAGGAACTACAGATGAAGCATAACAACAGAATACAGAACACAGAGTACAGAGTGCAGAATACAGAAGAGAAAATCTCAGGTGCTGAAGATAAACTAGAGGAATTAAAGTCATTGACCAAAGAAAAGCTTAACTCCAACAAATCCTTAACACAAAACATCCAGGAAATGTAGGACACCGTGAAAAGTCCAAACCTAAGAATAATAGGCATCGAAGAAGGCAAAGAAGCCCGGCTCAAAGGTACAAGAAATATATTCAACAAAATCATTGGAGAAAACTTCCCTAATCTGAAGGACATGCCTATGAAAGTAGAAGAAGCATATTGAACACCAAATAGACTGAACCAAAAAAAAAAGTCCCCTCACCACATAATAAAAACACCTAACATACAGAAAAAAGAAAGAATATTAAGAGCTGGGAAGGAAAAAGGCCAGGTAACAAATAAAGACACACTTCTCCATGGAAACTCTAAAAACCAGAAGGTCCTGGATAGATATTCTACAAATACTAAGAGCTCATGGATGCCAACCCTGACTACTATACCCAGCAAAACTCTCAATCACCATAGATGGAGAAAATATATTCCATAACAAAACCAAATTTCCACAATACATATCCACAAATCAAGCCCTACAGAAAGTTCTGGAAGGAAAACTCCCATCCAAGGAAGTTAACTACACTCATAAAGACGTAGACAATAGATAATCCCACTTTACCAGAACCCAAAAGAAAAAGCAGGGTAAATATACTCACAATACCATTGCCAACAAGAAATCTAAAACAAACAAGAATTAACAATCAATGGTCTTTACTTTCCCTCATTATTAGTTGTCTTAATTTACCTATAAAATGACACAGGCTAACAATGGATACGAAGACAGAACCCATCCTTCTACTGCATACAAGAAACACATCTAAGCTTCAAAGACAGACACTATCTCAGGGTAACAGGTTGGGAAAAGATCTTCCAATCAAATGGACCCAAGAAGCAAGCACGGATAGCTAAGCTAACATCTAACAAATTGGACTTCAAAATCAATCAAAAGGGATGAAGAAGGTCATTTCATATTCATCACAGGAGAAATCCATTAGTACAAAGCCTCAATTCTGAACATCTAAGCCCCATATTCAAAGGCACCCATATTCATAAAAGGAACACTACTAAAACTCAAATCTCAAGTAAAACCTCACATACTCAGAGTGGGAGACTTCAATACCCCACTCTCATCACTAGACAGGACTACCAGACAGAAACTTAAAAAAGAAAAAAAAGAACTAACAGAAGTTATGTCCCAATTGGGTTTAACAGATAACTATAGAACATTCCATCCAAACACAAAAGAATATACCTTCTCAGCTCCACATGGAACCTTCTCTAAAACTGACCACATAGTTGGCAACATAACAAACCTCAACAGATACAAAAAAATTGGAATAGCCCCCTGCATCTTATCAGACCACCATGCTTTAAAAGTTGGAAATCAACAACAGCACAAATTGCAGAAATCCTACAAATTCATGGAAACTGAACAATGTGCATTTGCACCATTCTTTGGTCAAGGAAGCAATAAAGAAAGACTTCCTAGAATTCAACAAGAATGAAGACACAACAAACCCAAATTTATGGGACACTTTGAAAGCAGTGCCAAGAGGAAAGTTCATTGCACTAAGTGCCCATGTGAAGAGAACAGAGGATAGTCACATTAGAGAATTAACAGCACAACTGAAAGTCCAAGAATAAAAAGAAGCAATCTCACCCTGGAGGAGTAGATGCTAGGAAATAATTTGAGGGCTGAAATCAATAAAGTAGAAACTAGGAAAACAATACAAAGAATCAGTGTAACAAAGAGTTGGATCTTTCAGAAAATCAACAAGTTAGACAAATCCTCATCCAAACTAACGAGAGAGAGAGAGAGAGAGAGAGAGAGAGAGAGAGAGAGAGAGAGAGAGAGAGAATCAGAAATGAAAGCGTGACCTAACAACAGACACTGAAGAAATCCAGAGACTCAAGTCATACTTTAAAAACCTTTACTCCACAAAATTTGAAAATTCAGAGAATATGGACAAATTTCTGGATAGTGTCACTTACCAAAATTAAATAAAGTGTTAACAGGTATGTAATTTAAAAGACATAACCTGTAATGAAATAGAAGCCGTCATCAAAAGCCTCCAAACCAAAAAAAGCCCATCACCAAATGGCTTCAGTGCAGAATTCTATCAGAAATTTAAAGAAGAGCTAATACTAATACTTCTCAAATTGTTCCACACAATATAAGCAGAAGGTTCATTGCCAAACTCTTTTTACAAGGCTACAATTACCTTGTACCCTAGCCACACAAGATACAACTAAGAAAGAAAACTACAGACTAATATCCCTCATGAACATTGATGCAAAAATACTCAATAAAATACTGGCAAATCGAATCCAAGAACACATCAGAGAAATCATCCACCATAATCAAGTAGGCTTCATCCCAGGGATGCAACGATGGTCAACAAATGACAATCTATCAGTGTAATCCACCACATAAGCAAAATGAAAAGAAAAGTCATATGATTATCTTCCTTGATGCTGAAAAAGTATGACAAAATCCAACACTCCTTCATGATAAAGGTTTTGGAGAGATCAGGAGTAACAGGAGCATACCTAAACATCATAAAAACAATATATAGTAAACCAACAGCCAACATCAAACTAAATGGAGATGAACTTAATGCCATTTCTCTAAAATCAGGAAGAAGACAAAGCTGTCCACTCTCTCCATAACTCTTCAATATTTTTCTTGAAGTTCTATCCAGGGCAATAAGACAACAAAAGGAGATCAAGGGGACACACATTGGAAAGGAAGGAGTCAAACTTTCACTACTTGCAGATGATATGATAGTTTACATAAGTGACCCTCCCCCCAAAAAAAACTCTAGCAGGGAACTCTTACAGCTGATAAACCTTCAGTAAAGTGTCAGGATACAAGATTAACTCAAAGAAATCAGTAGCTCTATTATATACACATGATAAATGGTCTGAGAAAGAAATAACAGAAACATCACCCTTTGTAACAGCCACAAACAACATAAAATACCTTGGGGTAATGCTAACCAAACAAGTGAAAGACCTATATAGCAAGAACTTTAAAGAAAGAAATTAAAGAAGTTACCAGAAAATGGAAAGATCTCCCATGCTCTTGGATAGGCAGGATAAACATAGCAAAAAGGGCAATCTTGCCAAAATCAATCTACCGATCGAATTTTCAAATTTTATGGAGTAAAGGTTTTCAAAGTATGACTTGTGTCTCTGGATTTCTTCAGAGAAAAAATCCCCATCAAAATCCCAGTACAATTCTTCACTGACATTGAAAGGATAATACTCAATTTTATATGGAAAAGCAAGAGACCCAGAATAGCCAAAACTACCCTGTTTAATAAAGGAACTTCCAGAGGCATCATCATCCTCGACTTCAAGCTTTATTATAGAGCTATAGTCCTGGAAACAGCTTGGTATCGGCACAAAAATAGACAGGTAGACCAATGGAATCTAATTGAAAATCCTGATATTAACACACACCTATGAACACCTGATTTTTGACAAAACAGCTAAGTTTTACAACGGAATTATGAAATTAGGAATTATGTTGTATAACGTAATTATACAACGGAAGAAGGAAAGCATCTTCAACAAATGGTGCTGGAATAACTTGATGATAGTGTATAGACGACTGTAGCTAGACCTATGTCTCTCACCATGCACAAAACTTAAGTCCAAATGGATCAAAGACCTCAACATAAATCCAACCACACTGAACCTCTTAGAAGAGAAAATGGTACAAGAGACTGCTTCCTGAACATAACACCAGTAGCACAGACACTGAGATTGACAATTAATAAATGGGACCTCCTCAAACTGAGAAGCTTCTGTAAGGCAAAGGACACAGTCCACAAGACAAAAACAGCAGCCCACAGAGTGGGAAAAGATCTTCACCAACCCCACGTCTGACAGAGAGCTGATATCTCAAATATACAAAGAACTCAAGAAACTAGTCATCAAAACACCAAATAATCCAAATAAAAAGTAGGGTACAGAACTAACCAGAGAATTCTCAATAGAAGAATCCAAAATGGCTGAAAGACATTTAAACAGCCTTAGCCATCAGGGAAATGCAAATCAAAACAACTCCGAAATACCATCTTACTCCTGACAGAATGGTTAAATCAGAAACACCAATGACAGTTTATGCTGGAGAGGATGTGGAGAGGAGGGAACACTCCTCCACTGCTGGTGGGAGTGCAAACTTGTATTGCCATTTTGGAGATCAGTATGGCAGTTCTTCAGGAAAATGGGAATCAGTCTACCACTCTTAGCCATATACCCAAATGATTCCCATCCATGCAACAATGACATCTGTTCAACTATGTTCATAGCAGTATTATTTGTAATAACGAGAACCTGGAAGCAACCTAGATGCCCCTCAACTGAAGAATGGATAAAGAAAATGTGGTATATTTACACCATGGAGTACTACCAGAAAAAAAAATGGAATCTTGAAATTTGATGGCAAATGGATGAAACTCAAAGAAACCATGCTGACCCAGTCACAAAAAGAGGAACATGGTATGTACTGACTCATATATGGATTTTAGACATAGAGTAAAGGATCACCAGCCTACAGTTCACACTGCCAGAGAAGCTAGGATTTGAGGATGACCCTAAGAGAGTATTTTTTTTTTGAACAGGTGTAGTGAACTTTATTGCCCTAAGCCCCTTAATTCTGGGGGGTTTGGGATGAAACTGTGAGGGAGATCAGTGTCAGGGTTGTTGGACAGGGACTGCTCAGCAGCCAGGGCCTCTCTCTTGCTCATGTCCTTGCTGGGGGTGGAAGAGGCATCCAATACGGCCAAATTTGTTCTCTCTGACCTTCACCATTGTGTCTCAGAAACGAGGCTGGCATTGCATGAAAAGATGCGGCTGTCTCTAGAACAAGGAGGAACAGAGAGACCCCTAAGAGAGTCTTACAAGGTCTGCCACAGAAGGGGAAAGGGACAAGATCTCCTGAGCATATTGGGAGCGGGGGTGGGGAGGCAGTGAGTAGAGAGGCAGTTAGGAGAAAGAAGGGGAAAAGAATAGGGGAGAGGAGAATATGAGGAACCAGGAAGATTGAGTCCGGGGATGAATAGAGGAGAGCAAGAAAGGAGATACTATAATAGAGGGAGCAATAGGTTTGAAGAGAGAACTGACATGAGAGAAATGTCCAGAGACCTACAAGAGTGACCCCAACTAACAACCTGAGCAATGGTGGAGAGATTATTTTAAATGCCCTTCCCTGATAATGAGATTGATAACTAACTTATATACCATCCTAGAGCCCTCATCTAGTAGCTGATGAAGATAGAAGCAGATACCCACGGCTAAATAGTGAGTCGAATACCTGTAGTCCAGTTGCAGAGAGGGAGGAATGATGAGCAAGGGAGTCAAGACCAGGCTGCGGAAACCCATAGAAACAGCTGACCTGAACAGGGGGGAGCTCATGGACCCCAGAATGATAGCTGGGAAACCAGATTTGGACCAACCTGGATCCCCTGAATGTGGGTCTCAGTTGGAGGGCCTGGGCAGTCTAGGAGTCCTCTGACAGGAGAATCAGGATGTATCCCTGTTGAATGGAAGGACTTCGGGAACATATTCCCCATGGAGGGATACTCTGTTAACTTAGAGATAGGAGGGAGGGCCTAGGCCCTACTCCAAATGACTTGACAGATTTTTGATGGTCCCTCTTGGAAGTCTTCACCTTCCCTGTGGAGTAGGTGGGGAATGAGATGGGGAGGGCGGGAGAGGGAACTGGGATCAATATGTAAAATAAGAAAAAGAATAATAATAAAAAAGAAAATGCCAAAGTTAAAAGAAGAAGGTGGAGGAGGAGGAGAAGAAAGAAAGAAAGAAAGAAAGAAAGGAAAAAAGAAAAAAAGAAAAGAAAGAAAAGGAACCCCCACCTTTGGAATGATATTTTAATTGGACCACCCTAGCCTGGGTGAAGGTTTGAGACAACAGAAAACATTTTTACATACAAGTGAATACAATTTACCTTCAAAAAACTGACAGAATCCACTATCAATATGAGCTACACAAATTAGGTCAAGATTCTATGCCTCTAAACTTTAAGATATCATTTTGTGTTTTTCAGACCATCTCACACTGTAGCTCAGGTTGGCTTGTCTTGGAACTCCTATGCACCTCAGGCTGACATGGAACTTAGGGGAACCTTCTTGCTTCAGCCTCCTGAGTGCTGGGATTGCAGACAAGGGCAATGGGATTGATGCTCTTGGTTGTCAACTTGACACACCTGGAATTAAGTCAAACACAAATGGCATCACACAGCTGTGAGGGGTCTGTTTCTTAATAAAAAGCTCTGAAGTTGGAAAACCTACTTCTAATCCAGATCTTTGAGGTCTGAAGAGCCACCTGTAATCTAGACCACGCCTTTGCCGGCAGCCTCTATAAAGGCCATGGAAGAAGGACTCCTGCTCTCTTTGCATAGGCATATACTGAAGGCAAACTGAGACACCTAGGCCCATGGACGAACAACACTGGGGCTGGACCTTCCATACAGAGGCAGCCAGTGTTGTGTTAGCTGGACCACAGCTTGTAAGCCATTCTAATAAAACCCTTTCGTATATGGAGAGATTCATTCTGTATGTTTTGTTTCTCAGAGAACCTAGACTATTACAGGCTAAATGATTTGGTTTCAAATTGAATTTCATGATAGGAGGAATGATTAGGGTGAGCATAGTTAAATGCAGTGCTAATCATTATGATATCCCATCATCTCTATAGCAATATGCAGGTATAGGTTATTAGAATATTGAAGAAAAATAAAAACTTATCTTCTCTTTAATAAGCATATCAAATGGGAAGGTAAACTGACTAGTATTATGCAATTAAGCGACTTTGTGGATCATTAAAATAAAACCTGAACATCTGGGCGAGAACAAGGGTTAGTGGCATGTTGGCAGTGCTGGGATCTACTTAGAGTGCACACACACACACACACACACACACACACACACACACACACACACGCACGCACGCACTCACGCACACACACACAGAGAACTCAAAAGAAAAGAATCTTTTCCTTCCTTCAACTCTCTATGTTTGAGGATGTCAAATATATATATTTCTGAAACAAGAAGATTAAACTGTTATTAAGGAGTGGACATGGTCAAGGATGGGATCAAAAAACAAGCGTGGAGAAGCTCTACCTTGGATGGGGGAATATTAGAAAAATGAGGTGGCTGACGAGGTCCTTGAGTGAGTGTGTAGTGAGGATGTGTAAGAAGCTAGATTTTGCCTCCTTAGACAAGCAGTGCCACCACACAAGGGTCTTGAGGCAGGATGGCTAGCCTCTGATGACTGTGTTAGCTGTTTGGAGATCTATAGAATGGGGCTATGTGTGTGCTCCCTGCCTTCAGCATGGTATTGCAAAGGCTGGTATATAGTTATCAATTAGAAAGGGATAAAAGAGCCTGTGTAGGTCTGGAAGTGCTAGTGTAGAGGAAGGAGAGGGGGAGGGATGGAGACAGGAAGAGAGGATAGAAGAAAGTCACCAGGCCTGATAAAGGCATTGGAAAACTCAAAGCCCACCCCCCAGTGACAGACCTCCTCTAACAGGACCACTTTTTTCTAATACTTTCCTTACAGTCCACCAACTGGAAAACAAACATTGAAATATATGAGCCTAATAGGAATTCCACTTAAACCACCATAGGGAGTGGCAGAATGGGTTAGTGTCAGTCTTCCTAATTCCTGCTTCTTTGAGAAGTCTGCCAGATACTATTGACCTGTAGTATGATGATGGGAAAATGGTACATTATTACAATTAAAAAAGGGGAAGTAGATTACTGAATCTACTTTAATCCAAAAAGCCCTCAATCTGAAAATATTTTTCATGTGTATGAATTTTGGTTTACAGATACAAATTTAAGGTCAATTTTGTTATTTACATTTCTACTCCTAAGGTAGTATGCTTATACAGCTCACTAAAAATGTAATGAGCAGCTAGAAATACAAATAGTCAATATAATTGTCAAACTTATTTATTAGTTAGGTTTTCTAAATATGCAGAGATATATTCCAGATGGATAAAAATAATCTTCAAACACTTCAAAGACTTACAGGATATCACATTATATGTTTTAAGGACTTAGACTTTTGACAGTGAAACATGTCTGTGCCTGGCAGCACCAGTTTTTCAAAGAACATGATAGGCATCAAACAAACTCGTTATGAAGTTTGCTTTCAGTGTGGCAAGGCTAGCCATTTGGATAAGACCCTGCTCTTGACTGCACTGCTTGACTGTATTTTGTACAAACTGGACAAGAGGCCCACGGGAAAATGACTGCTGAACTTGGTCAAAACAAGTGGGGATGGTCCTTCAGGATCCTGTTTCACAGAAGGAACTACTGGACCTTCTGCACGGCATAGAGGAAAGTGACGGACAGATTGCTAATATAGGTGGGAAAGTCTTTCAAATTCCTGCTCCATTAAAAAGTCTTCTAGCTACTATGGGCCTGCAGGCTGAAGATGGATGCCTCAACGTTACTGAAGAATTTGGATGACTATGCAGGCAGTTAGATGTCTCTGTCACTTCCAGAGTTTTGGAAGTTGCATGCAATGCACTTTCTGTTTACTCAGGTAATATTACATCCTTCTGGCGCTTTTGATGGAGTAGAAGATTAGGTAGTTGTAAGTATAGTTTTCCTTAGTTATGATAAAAGATAAATTAGATCTAAAACTGTAGACTCACAAAAATCAGATAGATGATAGTGTATTTTCTTTTATTTTGTTAAATACAAACAGACTACATAACACAAGTATAATTCTTGCTTGATTATCAATTTGTTATACACAATTTTACTATATTAGAGTTAAAACCTTCCTCTTAAAAATGTAATACTGTTTTATTATAACTACTTAGATTCTGGAAATTTATGAAGGGCATTTTACTTTTTTTTTTTTGAGACAGGGTTTCTCTGTTTTGATTTTGGAACCTGTCCTGGAATTAGCTCTGTAGACCAAGCTGGCCTTGAACTTACAGAGATCCCCTTGCCTCTGAAGGGCATTTTACTTAAAAACAACTATATGCCAAGAATTTATATTATGATAGATCAAAACAAAGGAGTAACGAAAATAAAAATAATCACCACATTTACTTACATACTTCGTTAAATCATATTAAGAGATCTGGATGTTATAAGCAATTAAGAGTTTATGGATTTTAAATTGTATGTATTTTTAAATTTTTTATTAATTTATTTTTTGTATTCCAATTCCAGTGCTCACTCCTTCCTCTCCTCCCACTCCGTCCACTCCCCCCTCCATTCCTAGGATGTCTTCTAAGTCTGTCCCATCATCTAGTTGAGCCAGGACCAAGGTAACTCTCCGCCCCTGGCACCCCTGTGCCTAGGCTGGGCATGGTATCTCTCCATATAGAATGGGCTCCACTAAGTCAGTTTGTGCATTAGAGTTAGATCTTGAATTCACTGCCATTGGCCTCATGTATTGTCCCAGTAACACCATTGTCTTAAGCAGGTTCCCCATTTGTCAGACCTGAGTCAGTGATCTCTCACTGGCTTGGGTCAGCTGATTTGTGGGTTTACCCATCATGCTCTTGACTCCTTTAATATTGTTACTCCTCCCTCACTTTGATTTTATTCCAGGAGCTTGGCCCATTGGTTAGTTTTGGATTTCTGCATTTGCTTCCATCTCTTTCTGAAAGAGGGTTCAAGCTTCTCTGGAGTTACGGATTGTAGGCTGGGTATCTTTTGCTTTATGTCTGGTATCTTCTTATGAGTGAGTACATACTATATTTGTCTTTCTGGTTTTGGGTTACCTCACTTAGGCTGGCTTTTCTAGTTCTGTTCATTTGCCTGCAAATTTTAGGATGTCATTGTTTCTTAGTGCTGAGTAGTATTCCATTGTGTAAATATACCACATCTTCTCTATCCATTCTTCAGTTGAGAGGCATCTTGGCTGTTTCCAAGATCTGGAAACACTAATGCAGCATTACAACTAATGCAGCTATGAACATAGTTGAGCAAATGTCCTTGTAGTGTGAATGAATATGTCCAACAGTGTGGTATTGCAAGGTCTCAAAGTAGGTTGATCCCTAATTTTCTGAAAAATTGCCATACTGATTTTCACAGCAGCTGTACAAGAATGCACTTCAACCATCAATGGAGAAGTGTTCCCCTTTCTCCACATCCTCTCCAGCATAAGCTGACATTGGTGTTTTTGGTCATAGCCATTGTGTTCTGTGTAAGATGGAATCTCAGAGTGGTTTTGATTTGTATTTCCCTGATGACTAAGGATGTTAAGTATCTTTCTGCCATTTGAAATTGTTCTGTTGAAAATTCTCTATTTAAATCTGTACCCCAGTTTTCATTGGATTATTTGGTATTTTGATTTCTAGTTTCTTGAGTTCTTTGTATATTTTGGAGATCAACCCTCTGTCAAATGTGAGTTTGGTGAAGATATTTCCCATTCTGTAAAGAGCCATTTGTCTTGTTGAGTGTGTTCTTGCTTTACAGAAGCTTTTCACTTTCAGGAGGTCCCACTTATTAATTGTTGCTTTCAGAGTCTGTGCTACTGTTGTTCTATTTAGGAAGTGATCTGCTGTGCCTATGCATTCAAATGTATTTCCCACTTTCTCTTCTATGAGGTTCAGTGTGGATGGATTTATATTGAGGTCTTTGATCCATTTGGACTTGAGTTTTGTGCATGGTGGTAGATATTGATCTATTTGCATATTGACAGCCAGTTATACCAGCACAATTTGTTGAATATATTTTCTTTTTTCCATTTTATATTTTTAGCTTCTTTGTCAACACTTAGGTGTTCATAGGTGTGTGGTTTGACATCAAGGTCTTCAATTTAATTCCATTGGTCCACCTGTCTGTTTTTAGGCTAATACCAAACTGTTTTCATTACTAAAGCTCTATAGTAGCGTGTGAAGTCAGGAATGATGATGCCCCAGATGATCCTCTATTGTACAGGATTGTTTTGGCTATCCTGTTTTTTTGTTTTTGTTTTGTTTTGTTTTTCTATATGAAGTTGAGTACTGCTCTTTCAAGGTCTGTGAAGAATTGTGTTGGGATTTTGTTGGGAATTGCATTGAATCTGTAGATAACTTTTGGGTAGGAATACCATTTTTCCTGTGCTGATCCTAGCTATCCAAGAGCATGGGAGATCTTTCCATTTTCTGATATCTTCTTTAAATTCTTTCTTTAAAGACTTGGCACATAGTCTATAGAATACTACTCTGCAGAAAAAATAATGGAATCTTGAAATTTGCAGGCAAGTGGATGGAACTTGAAGAAACCATCCTGAATGAGGTAACCCAGTCACAAAAAGAAGAACATGGTATGTACTTGCTCATATATGGATTTTAGACCTAGAGCAAAGGATCACTAGCCTATAATTCACACTACCAGAGGAACTAGGATACAAGGTGTATTCTAAGAGATTCATATAAGGTCCCTCACAAAAGGGGGAAGGGACAAGTCCCCCAGAGCACATGGGAAGTGGAGGGGGCAGTGAATGAAGAGAGAACTAGGAGAAAGAGAAGGGGAGGAGAGGAAAGCACATGTGACTAGGAAGATTGAGTCAGGGTAGGAATAGAAGACAGAAGAAGAGAGAGAGAGAGAGAGAGAGAGAGAGAGAGAGAGAGAGAGAGAGAAAGAAAGAGAGAGAGACAGAGAGAGAGAGAGAGAGAGAGAGAGAGAGAGAGAGAGAGAGAACATAAAAGAGGGAACCATTATTGGAGAGAAAACGGAACCTAAAGAAAGGTCTAGAGACCTACAAGACTGACTCCAACTAACAATTTGAGCAACCATGGAAAGGCTACCATAAATGCCCTTCCCTGATAGTGAGATCAACAACTAACTTATCCACCATCATGGAGCTCTCATCTAGTACCTGTTGGGAACAGAAACAAACACCCATAACTGAACACTGAGTTGAACTTGAATCCAGATGCAGAGAGAGAGAGGACAAGACCAGGTTGCAAAAACACATAGAGACAACTTACCTGAACAAGGAGGAGCTAATGGGCTCCCCAGACTGATAGCTGGGAATCCAGCATGGGACTAACTCAGACCCCCTGAATATGGGTCTCAGCTAGAAGGACTGAGCAGTCTAAGGGACCTCAGACAGTGGAACCAGGATGTATTCCTGGTGCACAAAAGGACCTTGTAGACACATACTTAATGGAGGGATACTCCCTTAACCTAGAGACAGGAGAGAAGTCCTAGTCCCTACTTTAAATGATTTGGCAGATTTACATGACCCCTGGATGGCATAGCCCTACATGTGGAATGGGGCTGGGGGGAGGGGAGGGTGGTCAGGGTGCACTTGAAGGGGAAGAGAGGGTGAGAAGGAGGGAGGGAGAGGGAACTGGGATCAACATGTAAAAAAAAAAAAGACTTGAAGTTCTTGTCACACAGGACTTTCACTCATTTGGTTAGAGTTTTTATGTTATTTGTGGCTATTGTAAAAGGTGATGTTTCTTTCATTTCTTTCTCAGCCCATTTGTCATTTGGGTATAGGAGGGCTACTGATTTTTTTTTTGAGTTAATCTTGTATCCTGCTACAATACTGATGGTGTTTATCAGTTGTAGGAGTTCTCTGGTAGAATTTTTGGGGTCACTTATGTATACTATCATATTATCTGCAAATACTGACAGTTTGACTTCTTTTCCAATTTGTATCCATTTGATCTCCTTTTTTTTGTCTCATTGCTATAGCTAGAACTTCAAGTACTATGTTGAATAGATATGGAGAGAGTGGACAGCCTTGTCTTGTTCCTTATTTTAGTGGGATTGCTTTTAGTTTCCATTTAGTTTGATGTTGGTGGTGGGGTTACTGTATATTACCTGTATTATGTTTAGGTATGTTCCTTGTATCCCTATTTTCTCCAAGACCTTTATCATGAAGGGCTTTTGAATTTTGTCAAAGTCTTTTCCAGCATCTAGTGAGATGATTATGTGTTTTTTCTTTCAGTTTGTTAATAAGTGGATTAGATCGACGGATTTTTGTATGTTGAACCATCCCTGCATCTCTGGGCTGACTCCTACTTGGTCATGGTAGATGATTTTTCTGATGTGTTCTTGAATTTGGTCTGCCAGTATTTTATTGAGTATTTTTGCATTCTTTTTCATGAGGGAAATTGGTCTAATTCTCTTAGTTGTCTCTTTGTGTAGTTTTGCTATCAGTATAATTGTAGCCTTGTAGAAAGAGTTTTACAATGTTCCTTGTCTTTCTATTGTGTGTAATAATTTGAGGAGTATTGGTATTAGCTCTTTTTTATTTCTGGTAGAATTCTGCACTGAATACATCTGGGTCTGGGCTTTTTTTTTTTTTTTTTTTTTTGGTTGGGAAACTATTGATGACTGTTTGACTGTTTCTATTTCTTTAGGGGTTATAGGTGTATTTAAGTTGTTTATCTGTTCTTGATTTAATTTTGGTATATGGTACTTATTTAGAAAATTGTCCATCTCCTTAAAGTTTTCCAGTTTTTTGGAGTACAGGTTTTTGAAGTATGACCTAAGGATTCTCTGGATTTCCTCAGTGTCTGTTGTTATGTTCCTCTTTTCGTTTCTGATCTTGTTAATTTGGATATTCTGTGTCTGCCTTTTAGTTGGAAAAAGGTTTGTCTATTGTGTTGAATTTCTCAAAGAAACAACTCTTTTTCTCATTGATGCTCTGCATTGTTTTCCTTGTTTCTGTTTTATTGATTTCAGCCCTCAATTTGACTATTTCTTGCCATCTGCTCCTCCTGGGTGAGTTTGCTTCTTTGTGTTCTAGCACTTTCAGTTGTCCTGTTAATTCACTAGTGTGGGATTTTTCCAGTTTCTCAATGTAGGCATTTAGAGCTATGAACTTTCCTCTCAGCACTTCTTGCATTGTGCCCATAAGTTGGGTATGTTGTGCGGTCATTTTCATTAAATTTTAGGAAGTTTTTTCTGTCTTTCCTTCCTTCTTTCCTTCCTTCCTTCCTTCCTTCCTTCCTTCCTTCCTTCCTTCCTTCCTTCCTACCTTTCTTCCTTCCTTCCTTTTTTTCTTTCTACCTTGACTCAGTGTTGGTTCAGTTGATCATTATTCAATTTCCTTGTGCTTGTGCGCTTTCTGAAATTAATGTTGCTGTTGAATTCTGACTTTAAGCTGTGCTGATCTGATAAGGTACAGGGGTTCATTTTAATTTTTTTTTATTGAGATTTGCTTTGTTACCAAGTATGTAGTTGATTTTGAGAAGGTTCCATGAGGTGCTAAAAAGAAAGTATATTCTTTTTTGTTTGGGTGCAATGTCCTATAGATGTCTGTTAAGTCAGTTTGAGTCAACCTCTGTTAGTTCCCTTATTTCTATATTAAGCTTCTGTCAGGCAAATCTGTCAGTAGTGAGAGTGGAGTGTTGAAGTCTCCCACTATTAGCATGTGGGGCTTGATTTGGGATTTAAGTTTTAGTGATGTTTGTTTGGGGCACAGATGTTCAGAATTGAGATTTCCTCTTGATAGATTTTTCTTGTGATGAATATGAAATTCCCTTCTTTATATTTTTTGCTTGATTTTAGTTTGAAGTCTATTTTGTTAGAGGTTAGGATAGCTACACCAGCTTGTTTCTTAGGTCCATTTGATTAGAAACTTCTTTCCCAACCTTTTCTCTGAGGTAATGTCTGTCTGTGAGTTTGAGGTGTGTTTCTTGTATGTAGCAGAAGGATGGATTCTGTTTTCATATCTAATCTGTTAGCCTGTGTCTTTTTATAGGTGAATTGAGACCATTTATGTTAATGGATATTAATGACCAGTGATTGCTGGTTCCTGTTATTTTTTGTTTTTGTTGTTGGAAATGGCATTGTGTGTTCAATTTTCTTCTTTGGGGTTTGCTACTATAAGCTCATTTATTTCTTGTGTTCCTGTGGATGTAAGTGATTTCCTTCTAGTAGGTTCTGTATAGCTGGGTTTATGGATAGGTATTGTTTAAATTTGGTTTTATCATGGATTATCTTGTGTTCTCCACACAATAATCTATGGTTATTGAAAGTGTTAGGGAATGTAGTCTAGCCTGGCATCTGTGGTCCTTTAGTGTCTTCATAACTTCTGACCAGGACCTTCTGGCTTTCATTGAGAAGTCATGTGTAATTCTGATTGGTCTGCCTTTATTAACTGGCCTTTCTCTTTTGCAGCTCTTAATATTCTTTCTTTACTCTTTGTGTTTATTGTTTTGATTATTATGTGGTGAGTGGACTTTTTTTCTTTTTTAGGACCAGTCTATTTGGTGTTCTGCAAGTCTCTTGTAGTATTTCATAGCATGTCTTTCTTTAGGTTAAGGAAGTTTCTTCTATGACTTTGTTGAATATATTTTCTGTGTCTTTCAATTGGACTACTTCTCTTTTTTCTATCCTAAGTTCCTAAGTTCAGTCTTTTCATGGTGTTCCAGATATCCTGCATGTTTTGTGTTAAGGATTTGTTGGATTTAAATTTTCTTTGATCAATGCATCTGTTTCCTCCAAGTTACCTTCAATGCCTGAAATTTCCTCTTCCATCTCTTGTATTCTGTTGTTTATGCTTGTATTTGTGGTTCTTTATTGCTTACTCAGATTTTCATTTTCAGACTTCCCTCAGTTTGTGTTTTCTTTATTGCTCTATTTCAGATTTTATGTCTTGGATCATTTCCTTGACTTTTCTGATTGCTTTTTCTTGGTTTTCTTTACGGGATTTATTGATGTCTTCCAATTTTTGTATGTCTCTTCCTCCATTTCTTTAAGAGATTTTTTTCTCGTCCTCTTTTAGGGCCTCAGTCATCCTCATAATATTTATTTTCAAGTTGTTTTCTTCTATTTCATCCATGTTGGGATGCTCAGGTCTTGCTGTTGTAGCATCACTAGTTTCTAGTGGTGCCATATTGCTCTTTATATTGTTGTGTTCCTCCTTTGTCTATGCATCTCTTGCTCTAATTGGTATAGGTGGAGCTTGTGCTTCAGGGGTTCCCTCTTCCTCCAATTAGTATAGTTGGGGGCTATGGTTCAGTTGACTGCTCCTCGGTTTATGCTTCTCCTGCTGGAAGGGGGCCTAATGCTCAAGTGGTCCTTGAGGTGCAGGTGGGGCTACAGCTCTGGTGGACTCTCCTCCTGTTGGAGGTGTTGAAGGGGCTGAGTTGATGTAGTAGCAGGGTATCTCCCACCGAGAAATGGCAGAGGATGCTGGCTGGGACACAGGTGCTCTTTCCCAGAGGAACTTTTTGCAGTAGTTTCTGGAAGCTACTGCTGGAAAGCACTGCTGTTGCTTTACCAAGTAATCCCTCCTCGCTCTTGGGATTGAGACTGAGGCCTCCCCCTCTGACACTTCTCCCAGTTCTGAGGCTTAGGGCTCCCTTGATGCTGCTCTGGGCCAGAAGCTCTGGCCTTTCTCTGTTTCTGCTTCCAGGTTGGGATTTGGGCCTCTCACTGACACTGCTCAGGGCCTATACCTTGAATCTACCTCTGATGCTGCTCCTGGGTCTGAACAAAAAACCTTCCTTTCTGATTAGACACAAAGGAGAAAACTATGTGGATGTTGTCTGTATGTTGTGAATATGTGTTGCTCTCCTTGGTTTATAAAAAAAAATCTGCTTTGGCCCATGGCAAGGCATGATAGAGTCAGGTGGGAAATTCAAGCTAAGAGGGGGAGAAGAACAGAAGGAGAGAGACAGCATCAGCTGCCTAAATAGCAACATGAAAGAACACTACCAGTAAGCCATGGGCCACATGACTATACACGGATTAATGGAAATGGGTTAATTTAAGTATTAGAGCTCGCTAGTAATAAGCCTGAGCCACTGGCCAAACATTTCTAATTAATGCTAACTTTGAGTGATTGTTTAGAAACAGCTGTGAGAGGGTGGGACAGAGAAGTCTCCAATTATGGAGAGAGAGGGAGGGAGAGATAGAGATTGAGAGAAAGAGAGATAGGGAGAATGAGGGAGGGAAGAAGACAGGGAGGAAGAGGGAGAGAGATGTAGGTATCTATCCATTGCAGAGAGCTTTTTGATTAGGATGGGACATTGTGCCCACTCCCCCTTCTCTGTGCTGGGATTTTTGTCTGGGTTGAACCTGTGCAGCTCTTGTGCCTGCTGTCACAGTCTCTGAGTTCATGTGTGCATCAGCGCTGTTGTGTCTGAAAGATTATTTCCTTCCATCATGGTTACTTCTGGCTCTTACAACTTTCTCACTCTTCTTCCATACTAAACCTGAGCCTTATGGGGAGTGGTTTAATAAATACATCCTATTTAGAGCTGAGTGCTGCAAGTCTCTCTCTCTCTGCACATTGTCCCCTTGTGGGTCTCTGTGTTTCATGGATTCTTTGTACTGTTTTCTCTGTTTCTATTTTACTGATTTGGCCCTCAATTTGATTGTTTCCTGGCCTTTACTCCTCCTTTGTAAGTTTGCTTCTTTTTGTTCTAGAACCTTCAGGTGTGCTGTTAAGTCTCTAATGTACTATTCTTTAGTTTCTCTATGTAGGCACTTGATGGTATGAACTTTTCTCTTTGCACTGCTTTCAAAGTGTCCCATAAGTTTGGGTGTGCTGTGCCTTTACTTTCATTGAATTCTAAGAAGTCTTTATTTTCTTCCTTGACCCAGGGGTGATGCAATTGAGCATTGTTCAAATTTCCATGAGTTTGTAGGCTTTCTTTAATTTGTGTTGTTGTTAACTAACTTTAAACATAGTGATCTGATAAGATATGGGGGTTATTCCAATTTTTTGTATCTGTTGAGGTTTGTTATGTTGCCTAGTATGTGGCCGATTTTAGATATGGTTCCATGTGGAGCTGAGAAGTAGTTAAATTCTTTTATGTTTGGATGGAATATTCTATCGATGTCAGTTAAACCCAGATTTTTCCATCTTGAGCATTCCCTCAGTTTGTGGTTTTCTTATTACCTCTCTTTCAGTGTTCAAGTCTTGAACTGATTAAACTGTTTCCTTCACTTTTGATTGCTTTTTTTCCTTGACCTTCCTTGCTTTTTAAAAGAGATTTGTTGATTTCTTCCATTTTTTTGTCTTTTCCTCCATTTCTTAACCACCAAGCCATCTCATTAGCCCACCTTTTTCTCCATTTCTTGAAGGGAATTTTTCATTTCCTCTTTAGGACCTTTATTTTCTGCATAAAGTTATTTTTAAGATCATTTTCTTCTGCTTCATCTGTGTTGGGATATTCAGGTTTTGCTGGTATGTAGAACCCCTAGTCTCTGGTGGTGTAATATTGCTCTTTATGTTGTTGAATGTATTCTTTTTTAAAAATTTAAATTAGAATCAAGCTTGTTTTACATGTCAATCCCAGTTCCCTCTCCCTCCCCTGCTCCTCACCAACTCACTATCTCATCCCCTTTCTGCTCCCCAGTGAGGGTGAGGCCTTCCATGGGGAGTCTTAAAAGTCCATCATATCATTTGGAGCAGGGTTTAGGCCCTCCCTCCTGTGTCTAGGCTGAGAGAGTATCCCTCTATGTGGAATGGGCTCCTAAAGTCCATTTGTATACAAAAGATAAATACTGATCTACTATCAGAGGCACCATAGATTTCCCAGGCCTCCTAACTGACACCCACATTCAGGGCATCGGGGTCGGTCCTATGCTGGTTTCCCAGCTATCAGTCTGGGGTCCATGAGCTCCCTCTTGGTCAGGGCAGCTATTTCTGTGGGTTTCTCCAGCCTGGTCTTGACCCCTTTAGTCGTCACTTCTCCCTCCCTGCAACTGGATTCCAGGAGTTTGGCTCAGTGTTTAGCTGTGGGTGTTTGCTTCTGCTTCCATCAGCTACTAGATGAAGGCTCTAGGATGGTATAAAAGGTAGTCATCAATCTCATTTTCAGGGGAGGGCATTTAAGGTAGCCTCTCCACTATTGCTTAGATTGTTAGTTGGGGTCATCCTTGTAGATCTCTGAATATTTTCCTAGTAGGAGATTTCTCTTTAAACCTAATATGGCTCCCTATGTATCTCTTTTGTTGCTCTCCTCTTTTCTTCCCCCGACTCTATCTTCTTACTCCCTCATGTTCTCCTCTCCCCTCATTTTCCCCTTCTCTTTCCTAACTTCCTCTCCCCTTCACCCATGCTCCCAATTTGTTCGGGAACTCTTGTCCCTTTCCCCTTCTGTTTGGGACCATGTGTGTCTCTTTTAGAGTCCTCCTTGTTTCCTAGCTTCTCTGGTGGTGTTGATTGTAGGCTGGTGATCCTTTGCTCAATGTCTAAAATCCATAGATGAGTGAGTACATACAATGTTCGTCTTTTCGTGACTGGGTTACCTCACTCAGGATGGTTTCTTCTAGTTCCATCCATTTGCCTGCAAATTTCAAGATTGTTTTGTTTTCATCTGCTGAGTAGTACTCCATTGTGTAGATGTACCATTTTTTTTTTTTTTTACATTCTTCAGGTGAGGGGCATCTAGGTTGCTTCCAGTTTCTGGCTATTACAAATAATGCTGCTATGAACAAAGTTGAACAGATGTCTTTGTTGCATGAATGTGCATATTTTGTGTATATGTCTAAGAATGGAAATGCTGGATCTTGCGGTAGACTGATTTCCATTTTCCTGAGGAGCTGTCATACTGATTTCCAAAGTGTCTGTACAAGTTTGCACTCCCATCGGTAGTGGAGGAGTGTTACAAGTAGGTTTTCACTTGCCGCCCTGGACCCACAGCTGTGCCAGCCCCAAATAACACACAGAGACTCTGTATTTGATACAATGCTGTTGGCCAGTTACTAGTTTCTTATTGGCTAGCTCTGTCTTAATTATTGACCCATTTCTACTAATATAAGTATTTCCACGTGGTCTCATCTTACCGGAGAGTGGGGCTGGCGTTCTGCTCTCTCCAGTCTCTCCATGTTGACTCCTCCCAACTACTTCCTCGAATCCTCCTTGTCTCCTAGTCCTGCCTATCTTGCTTTCCTATTGGCTAACAGTGCTTTATTCATTAACCAGTATGAGAAACATATTTACAGAATAACATCTCCCATCATCTCCTCTTTTCTGTCTAAATTAAAAGAAGGGTTTTAACCTTAGCATAACAAAATATATCACACAACAGTTATCAAATAAGAATCACAGTTAACAATATTTAGTCCATTAACATTTAGTAAGACTTAAAGAAAATATTCTATCATCTATTCTATCTTTGTGAGTCTGAAATCTTATATGTAACTTATCTTTAATCCTAACTAAGGAAAACTATAACCATAACTATCTGTCTTCAACTCCTTCAAAGACCACAGAAGGATAATATATAAACTCTAGAAATGACAGAGAACTCGCCTGGTCAGTCACCCGAAGTTCTTCTGTAATGTTTCTTCTTCAGCCCATAGGCCATAGTGTCTGGCAGACTCTTCAGCAAAGCAGGAAACTTTAAACTGTCTGCCTGTATTGGCAATTTGTCAGTCACTTTTCTCTGTGTCCTGCAGAATGTCTGGCAGACTCTTCCATGAAGCAGGAATCCTGTAGCAATGTCCATCTTGAATCAGCAGTTACTTTCCTGTGGGTCCTGCATGTCCAGTTTATACAGCATAAAGTCAAACAGTACAGACAAAAGCAGTACCTTGCCCAAATGGCTAGTCTTGCCATATTGAAAGCAAACTCCATAACGCCTTTCTTTAATGTCCATCTTCCTTTCTGGTGTTGCCAGGAGCAGTTGTGCCTCACTGTCAAGAAAATCCCTAAACCATTTTAAATGCCATATTCTGTAGGTCTTTGAAAGGTTTGAAGAATGCCTATTCATGTCAAATACATCTCTGTATATCTAGAAATCCTAACTAACTTAACTCTAAGTTTTCACTATCATAGGTAATTATCTATAATCTGTGTTAAATTATACATTACATTTCTAAATGAGCTATATAAACACAATACCTAAACAAGAGGAGAAATATACATATTACAAAATTAACCTTAAATTGTATCAATAAATGAAAATCCATTCCAAAACAAAGTATTCATATATATACCATAATTCCCTTTTTACCTTTAAAAAGATAAGTGATTGGTAAATCATTAACCATTTGTAAGCAACCCCATTTAAATGAAAACAAGCATTTATAGACAATATTTGGGAATTTGGGCGTTGTTGTTTCCAAACTACTTCTTGCTGGTAGGGGGCGCTGTCATGGGGAATCCTAAGAAGACACAGAAATCTTGGCTGTAGTCTGCAAGGCTGTCTTGTACCAACTGTTTTGAATGTTGGATCACCTGGAATTAAATTAATTCAGCAGCATTTCTTTTATCAGTTGTTATTTCCTCAGCAGTCAAAGAATTTAAAGATAACAGTACAGCATACAATATCCAAAGTTTCTCTGTGCTTTTCATCTTTACATGGGTTTTTTATTACTCGATTTCTTTTACTTCTATTTTTACATATTTTGAGACAGGGTTTCTCTGTGTAACTTTTATCTATCCTGGAATTCACTCTGCATACCAGGTTTACTTTGAAACCACAGAGATCTGCTTGACTCTGTCTCCTGAGTGCCGGGATTAAAGGCATGTGCCACCACACCCAGTTACTCTACTTCCTTTTTTCTTTTTTAAATCATTGTATCCTGTTTCTCTTTCCCTCCCAAGCCTATGTATATTTGAAAACAGAATGTAAACTTTAGCGGTTTTTCTTAATGTGAATCTGTCTTTACTGTAAATCTTTATCTTTTTCTGGCCACGAGTCTTTTATCTGCTAAACAACAACATCGCTAAAATGAAAACCACAGTTTTAGCTGTGGTCTATCCAAAATGGTGGCAGCTATTTTACTGCCAGCAGTGAGAGCTGTGCTCACCACCTTGATCTATGTTGCATCCAACAGGATGCTGCTGGCTTGGAGATGTGGTCACTATCATTGCCAGCTCTTGTACACACCGATAAATTGTTAGCAGAGCTTCTTAAAAGCCGTGTGGTTGTTTGCCATTTACCCTGAGTCAGGAAACCTCCCTTACAGGAGCCACGCAAATCTTTGCTTTTCTCTCACAAGACAGAGTCCAACCCAGAAAAATGCTATTAGCATGAAGCCTTGTTTGTCTTTGTTCTTTTGTTTCTAAAACCCCCTTTCAAGCTTTTATCAAGTTTTAAGTGAAAGTTCTCAGTTCCACTTCTGACACCATTTGTTACGAGCAGGTTTTTCCCCCATATGGCCCCATGTTGGGCGCCATATGTAACGATTCCCTGTATTAGATATAATTCTGTTTGTTCAGTTACTAGTTTCTTATGGGCTAGCTCTGTCTTAATTATTAACCCATTTCTATTAAACTTAGTACTTCCATGTGGTCTCATCTTACTGGAGAGTGGGCTGGCGTTCTGCTCTCTCCAGTCTCCCCATGTTGACTCCTCCCAACTACTTCCTCTTTCCTCCTTGTCTCCTAGTCCCTCCTATCTTTCTTTCCTATTGGCCAACAGTGCTTTATTAATTAACCTATACAAGAAACATATTTATAGAAATACATCTCCCATTAGAGGAATGTCCCCCTTTCTCCACATCCTCTCCAGAATGAACTGTCATTGGTGTTTCTTATTTTAGCCATTCTGACAGGCGTTAAGATGGTATTTCAGAGTTGTTTTGATTTGCATTTTCCTGATGGCTAAGGATGTTGAGCATTTTCTTAAGTATCTTTCAGCCATTTTAGATTCCTCTAGTGAGAATTCTCTGTTTAGTTCTGTATCCCCTATTTAATTGGATTATTTGGTGTTTTAGTGACTAGCTTCTTGAATTCTTTGTATATTTTGGAAATCAGCCCTCTGACAGATCTGGGGTTGGTGAAGATCTTTTCCAACTCTGTGGGCTGCTGTTTTTGTCTTGTCCACTGTGTCCTTTGCCTTACAGGAGCTTCTCAGTTTAAGGAGGTCCTATTTATTAATTGTTGATCTTTGTGTCTGTATTATTAGTGTTATATTCAGGAAGCAGTCTCCTGTACCAGTTCATTCAAGGGTATCTTCTAATAGGTTAAGTGTGGCTGGATTTATGTTGAGGTCTTTGATCCATTTGGACTTAAGTTTTGACATGGCAATAGATATGGATCTGTCTGCAGTCTTCTACACACCAGCATTCAGTTGTGCCAGCACCAAATGTTGAAGATGCTTTCTTTTTTCCATCATATAATTTTAGCTGCTCTGTCAAAAATCAGGTGTTTATAGGTGTTTGTGTTAATATCAGGGTTTTCAATTAGATTTTTTTTTTTGCCAATACCACACTGTTTTCAGGACTATAGCTCTATAATAGAGCTTGAAGTCAGGGATGGTAATGCCTCTGGAAGTTTCTTATTTTTCAGGGTAGTTTTTGACTATCCTGTGTCTCTTGCTTTTCCATATAAAGTTGAGTATTATCCTTTCAATGCCAGTGAAGAATTGTTCTGGGGTTTTGATGGGGATTGCATTGAATCTGTAGATTGCTTTTGGAAAGATTGCCATTTTCACTATGTTGATCCTGCCTATCCAAGAGCATGGGAGATCTTTCCATTTTCTGGTATCTTCTTTAATTTCTTTCTTTAAAGACTGAAAGTTCTTGCTATATAGGTCTTTCACTTGTTTGCTTAGAATTACCTCAAGATATTTGATGATGTTTGTGACTATTGTAAAGGGTGATGTTTCTCTGATTTCTTTCTTAGCCCATTTATGTAGCATGTATGTTTCTGCCAGCCCGCCAGCCCGCCAGTCTGGGCCCACAGCCGCGCTAGCCCCAAATAACACTCAGAGACTCTGTATTTGATACAATCCTGTTGGCCAGTTACCATTATTGTTTATGGGCTAGCTCTGTCTTAATTATTAACCCATTTCTACTTATCTAAGTATTTCCACGTGGTTGTCTTATCGGGGAGCCGCAGCGGGCGTCTTCCTTCCTCCCCGGGCTACATCTCGACCCCTTCTTCCCACTTCCTCTTTCTTCCTTGTCTCCTAGCCCCGCCTATCTTGCTATCTCATTGGCTACAGAGCTTTATTAACCAGTATGAGAAACATATATATAGAATAACATCTCCCATCATCTCCTCTTTTCTGTCTAAAGTAAAAGAAGGGGTTTAACCTTAACATAGCAAAATATACCATTCAACAGTTATCAAATAAGAATCACAGTTAACAATATTTAGTCCATTAACATTTTGTAAGACTTAAAGAAAATATCATCTATCCTATCTTTGTGAGTCTAAAGTTCTATATGTAACTTATCTTTAATCCTAACTAAGGAAAACTATAACCATAACTATCTGTCTTCAACTCCATCAAAGACCACAGAAGGATAATATATAAACTCTAGAAATGACAGAGACAACTCATTGCCTGGTCAGTCACCCGAAGTTCTTCTTTAATGTTCCATCTTCAGCCCATAGGCCATAGTGTGTGTCCAGACTCCTCAACAAGGCAGGAAACTTTTCTCTGTGTCCTGTAGACTGTCTGGCTGTCTGGCAGCCTCTTCCATGAAGCAGGAATCCTGTAGCAATGTCCATCTTGAATCAGCAGTCACCTTTTTGTGGGTCCTGCATGTCCTGTTCCACAAGGAATAATAACAGTTCCCAACAGTAATCTTTGAACACTCCAGAAGGAAGATGGGGCCCCAAATGGACATTTCCATTCTACTCATCCTGATGCATCTGAGCTACAAACTTCACCCTTTAACCGGTTTGGGACTGCTTTGCTCAAGACAACTCCTGAGTAGCTAGCTGTAATGGTGCACCTTCTTATTACAACCTGGCCAGAGTTCCAAATAGAACTCCAGTCAAGCATTTTCTGCCACACTATGAATACCTACATACGTCACAGCCAGTTCTGTTGAGAAATTTGGTTGCTAAACATTTTCTTCCTACAGGATCCCATGGAGCAATCATTGTCCCATTTCAGCAGGAAGTACTCTTAAGATAACGACGCCCCTCTCCCCACTCTTGGAATTTAGGGATAATATTCATCTTCATAGGGTTGGTTTTAGTTAC
This sequence comes from Cricetiscus sungorus, assembly GCA_030556225.1. Taxonomy (NCBI): domain Eukaryota; kingdom Metazoa; phylum Chordata; class Mammalia; order Rodentia; family Cricetidae; genus Cricetiscus; species Cricetiscus sungorus. The sequence goes on from JANBXA010000729.1 coordinate 23,279,158, forward strand.
TTGGGGTTGGGTATGGAAAGTGATAGTTAGACTCGGTTATCTCTTTTAGACAGGAATAGGGTATGGTTGGGAAAGGTATGGTTCAGAATGATATAGGTAGATTGGCCTACCTTCTTGTGAATTGTTTAGTAAGAGTGAGATATTAGTATTTCAGCTTACACTGTTCTATATTCTTATCCGTGGTAATTTATGTACTGGAAGAATTGCATATTATATTTTGTCATATTGTCTGAAATCTTTCCATTTATGTTTTATGCACATTATTCTCGCTATATTCTACGTATGTATACTTTGTTGGCGTTCAAGACATTTTGCATATTGATACAATTTAGGATATTTATCTTGCTGCCCTCTTGTCTAGACATTTCTACTCTACCTCTACTTTAGGAATTTACATGTGCATAATTATATTGTTTAGGTGTGTATCCTTGCTTTACTCAAGGAAGTTTTAATCAGGTTTTTAGCTAAGTTCCTGAATATTACAGATTATCCTCACCCGTGTTTCCTTTGCCTATGAGATTAGCCAGAAATAGATGCTTAATCTCCAATCACTTCATAGACCTGCAGAACACGGCATTTAAATGTTTTAATATTAGTACTCCGTTGACATGAGACACTGTTGCTCCTGACAGCACCATGCACTTTCCTGAAAGTATGTTGGACACTGTTGTCGCTCCTTCTGGAGTTCACCCCCACTTCGGCCATGGCCTCTTGGGCAAGGAACTGCCCCTACCTTGACAACTGATCTGGACATGCGGTCCTATGTGCTTGCAGGAGACAAACAGAAGACTGCTGAACCTTGCCAAGTCAGGGTAAGACAGCCTTTCTTCCTCCCTGCTTTTGTTGTGATCTGTCAGGTACTCTTGGCCTTAGCCAAAACTGGCTGTACCAACATTGCTCTGAGACCTTGGGTGACTGTCCAGGTAGCTTGCTGTTTCTGTCTTCGAGGCATCTTTTGGAAGTTGCCCATCTGCACTTCCTGTCTACCCTAGTATTGCTATTTTCCTTCTCAGGTCTTGATGAGGTTGTAGATTAAACCATCACAACTATTATTCTCTCTTCCTAGTTAGATAGATTAGGTACTAGGCTTAAGCTTTCTAGCTTAGGATAACTCTATTGTAAACTCCATTATGTCTTCATCCTAGGACTAGATATGTAGGTCATTTTGTTCTCAATTTTCCTTTTCTAGAGCACACTTGTTATTCACTGTTTTGTATATAGTTTTGTATCAAACCCAAATCTTTTCTTTAGACTAAAAGGGGAATTGTAGCGAGATATTCACCTTGTCTGCACCTGTGGCTTAGGCCATGCCCATTGGGGCGGAGACAGGGCCGGATGGGAGCGGGGAGAAAAGGCTGGGAGAGGGTCGGGCCTCCCCTTTTTGGTGGTGGACGCTGGAAGGCTCAGGATCTGCTGGAACCCGCCGCGTGCATCTGCCTATGTTGTGAGTTATTTCTCCCTTAATAAACTTCTGTTCGGCCTAATTGTTTATCCTGATCCTTATTAAATCGCAATACATTTATCATATGTATATAGTAGGGCTACTGATTTCTTTGAGTTAATCTTGTATCTTTCCACTTTGCTGAAGTTGTTTATCAGCTGTAGGGTTTCCCTGAGTTTTCAGGTCACTTATGGAAACTATCATATCATGTGCAAAATAGTGTAAGTTTGACTTCTTCCTTTCCAATTTGTGCCCCCTTGATCTCCTTTTGTTTTCTTATTGCTGTAGCTCAAACTTCAAGTACAATATTGAAGAGCTATAGAGACAGTGGACAACCTTGTCTTGTTCCTGATTTTAGAGGAATCATGTTGAGTTTCTCTCCTTTAGTTTGATGTTGGCTGTTGGTCTGCTGTGTATTGCTTTTATTATGTTTAGGTATGTTCCTGTTATCCCTGATCTCTCCAAGACCTTTGTCATGAAGGGGTGTTGGATTTTGTCTTAGGCTTTTTCAGCATCTGGTGAGATAATCATGTGGTCTTTCTTTTTGAGTTTGTTTATATGATTGATTACATTGATAGATTTTCATATGTTGAACCACCTTGCATCCCTGGGATGAAGCCTACTTGGTCATGGTGGATGATTTCTCTGATGTGTTCTTGGATTCTATTTGCCAGTATTTTATTGAATATTTTTGCATCAATGTTCACGAGGGATATTGGTCTATAGTTCTCTTTCTTAGTTGTATCTTTGTGTGGATTGGGTACCAAGGTAATTGTAGCCTTGTAAAAAGGGCAATGACCCTTCTGCTTCTATTATGTTGAACACTTTGAGGGGTATTGGTATTAGCTGTTCTTTGAATATTTGGTAGAATTTTGCACTGAAACCATCTGGCCCTGGTTTTTTCTTTTCTTTTCTCTTCTCTTCTTTTCTTTTCTTTTCCTTTCTTTTCTTTTGGTTGGGAGACTTTTGATTAATGCTTCTATTTCATTAGTGTTTATAGGTCTACTTAAATTGCATACCTGTTCTTGACTTAATTATGGTAAGTGATATCTATCCAGGAAATTGTTCAAAGAATAAACCATCCTACAATTCACAACCCCAGAGAAGCTAGGAAAGAAGGAGGCCCCTAGGAAAGAAGCAGAAACAGATAAGTTCTCCTGAGCAAGTTGGGAGCATAGGGTGAGGGCAGAGGGAGGTATGAGAAAGAGAAGTGAAGGGGAATGGGGAGGTGAACATGAGGGATCAGGAAGTTGAGCTAGGGGAAGAAAAGAAAAGGAGAACAAGGAAAGAGATACCTTAATAAAGGGAGCCCTTATAGGCACTAGGGAAATCTCCAGGGATCCACAAGGATGACCCTAGCTAGGCATCTAAGCAATGGTGGAGAAGCTACCTTAAATGTCCTTCCCCTACAATGAGATTGATGATTATGGCCTTCATCCAGTATCTGATGGATGCAGAAGCAGAGATTCATAGCTAAGCATTGAGCCAAACTCCTGGAATCCAGTTGTAGAGAGGGAGGAGTAATAAGCAAAAGGGGTCAAGACCATGCTGGAGAAACCCATGAAAACAGTTAACCTGAGTAAGCAGGAGCTCATGGACCCCAGACTGACATGTGGGGAACTTGCATAAGACTGTACCAGGCCCCATGAATGTGGGTATCATTTGGGGGGCCTGGTTAGTCTATGAGGCCTCTGGTAGTGGAAGTAGTATTTATCCCTAGTGCATGAGTGGGCTTTGGGAGCCCATTCCCTATGAAGGGATACTGTCTCAGCCTAGATACGTGTGTGTGTGTGTGTGTGTGTGTGTGTGTGTGTGTGTGTGTGTGTGACTGCCCCAAATGATGTGAAAAACTTTGATAATCCCTCATGGAAGGTCTCATCCTCCCTGAGGAGTGGATCAGGGTGGGATGGGGGTGGGTGGGTAGGAGGCATGGGAGGATGGGAGGGAGAGGGAGCTGGGATTGTTACGTAAAATAAGATTGCTTTTAATTTAAGTAAAAATTAATTAAAAGAAAAGAAAAGAAAAACTTTTATAATTGTGATAGTTTAGTATAACGGTGCTTTAGGAATTGCTTCCTATTTCAAAGCTCAAAGTGTCTTCTCAAATGAGTAGAATTTGGCATTTTTACAGAAATTTTATTAAATCGTTCAGACCATTGTTGAATAAGATTATCTATTATCCATCCATCCATCCATCCATCCATCCATCCATCCATCCATCCATCCATCCATCCATCCATTCCATCATCTAATATAAGCTGGCAGATCTAACGTACAAAGTTAAATATAACCGTTCAGTTGGGGCTAGATTCTCCAGGAGAGAAATCCAAATTAACCTGTTATTGTTCATTCAATTGCCGGTTGGATCAATCCGCTGTCACTCTGGCTCTGGACGTGAGGTCCTATCCAATCGGAGGCATTAATGCGATGCTTATCCAATCAGGAGCAAAGACACATTCTGTTAGGCTCATTATTGTCTCAGACCAGCCATCTTGGGACCTGTCGCCGGGTACCAACCCTCTCAGGAGATCCTTCCTGAACACTTTGTGCTGGCCTCTGTGGTCCGGTGCCTCGGTGGTGCGAGGAGAGCCATAGTGAGGACTTGTGATGCCCGGGAAGCTGGAGATGGTGAGTGTGGCGCGTGCTGAGAGGGAGAGCAGCTGTGCACTCGGTCACCTGCTGCTGTGGGGTTGGGGCTGGATCGGCTCCGGACAGCCAGGCGTCCTGTTGGTTCCCTGCTCCTGATCTTGAGTCCTGCTGCGGTCCTCTCTGCGAGCTCTGCCCTGGAATGTGTGGCGGCCGAGCCGGGAGAGCCCTGTAACTGGTCGGCCAGCGCCACTGTACCGGGAAGGACCACGGTGGAACGACCTGCAGGTGGAGCCGACAGGCGGGAGTCTTGGGCCCCGGTCCCACAGAGGACTCTGCAGGAGCTCCTGAGCTGCAGCGAAGCCAGGACTGCTGTGTCTTCACTGGGTGCTTGGGTCAGATCCCTGCGTCCTTAGACAACCTTTGCATCAGCATCGGGCGGCAGATTCCTTCCCCTGCAGCACCTATGGGACTGTTATCTCAGAGGTTACAGCCACCCAGCTCTCCACCTCCTAGAACTTAACCCGTGTTCTGGTCGTTTCCCTGACCCCCTCACTACCACCGGTCCCACCCGCTGCTTTGCCTTTGTCTGGGTTTGTGTCTCTGACGGTCCTGAATCTGCTTGATCTCTCATCTTTGAGCTGCTGTGACTGCTTCTCTGACAGTTTGAATCTAGTCCTGTATGTCACATACCCTGTTGGCTCGGTTGTCTGTCCCATCTTTCCCTGGGTCTCTCATCACTTCTGCAGGACACATTTCCTTAAAAAACTGGGTCGCTAAGACCTAGGAATTGCTAGAAAAGCAATTTGCCAAGAGCCACCTTCCCAGTATTGTGGTGTGTGTGTATGGGAGGGGGGGATTGAGTCAGGTTCTTCTAGGGAGCCCAGAGTGGCCTTGGACTTGGACACCCTGCATTGGTCTCCAGAGTAGTTGAGATCAAAGGCTGGAGCCCTTAGGATTGTGACTTTTTTTGTGGAGATAAACAATGGAGCCCAGGTCAGAAACTGGCATTTTTCAGGTTTCCAGGTACTAGCTCCCCTTCTCCTTCCCAACCCCCAGCTGCATACTGGTCTCCTGCACATATGTCCAGGGGCAGATCTGGGGCCAGTTGGAGATGCACAGAAGCCATGGATGGGTCTGTCCTTCAGGATCCCTGGATTTTGCCAAGAGCCCTCCACATTCAAGGTGATGCTTGAGGAATCCTAGATGATAGAGCAAAAGGTATGTGTGGACAGGTGCAGAGATGAGGACCCTCTCCCACCCCTCAAAAAAAGCAAACAGGCCAGGAGAAGGTGTGTCGGGAGCCAAAGAATACCACAGGTCACATAAGTGTAGCAGCTCACAGCCCTGCTTCAGGGAAGGCTTCCCCAGTGTAATAGCCCTGGTCCAGTTTGGCTCAGGTCCCCGGTGGGTAACAACTCCACTTCCTTAGGAGAAGGTTTCCCCTATGTAAGTGTTACAGCTCTGTTCTGTTCACTCTGCTGTTGCTCTGGCTCCAGGGAAAAGTTGTTACTTCCCTCCTCCTCTCCATTCCAGCAAAGGAAGGTCTCACCTGAACCTCATTCAAGAGATTTATTGGGAGAGAAGAATCCAGGACAGTGGCTGCCTCTGCCAGGGTGGAAGGAGGCAGCCAGACTGCCACAAGCTGAACAGCCACAGGGTTTATATAGGGAGTCTTAGGGGCAGAGTTATTCCCCGGGGAGATTTCCAGGGTGGGGATTGGTCAGATTTCAGTCCCTGAGCTCAGCTTGGCTAGATCTCCTGCTAGGGATTGGTTGGTTTTCTGCTCAGGTTCAGGTTCAGATTTGGCTCTGGTTTCAGGGCCAAAGTGTTTTTCCTTCACCGATTCTTTTTTATCCTTTTGGCTCTAATTTCAGAGCCAGAGTGTATTTCTTTCATTGGCTCTGATTCCAGGGACAAAGTGTGTTTCTTTGGCACTGGTTTCAGGATCAGGATCTTTGGTTCTGGTTGCAGGGCCAAGGTGTATTTCTTTTGACTCTGCTCAGGGTGTGTTTCTTTGGCTGGCCCTTTTTTCCTACACCTACTGCCTTGGGAATCACATGCAGGAGGAACAGGATTTGAAGCCAGTTAAAAGGTACATAGGAGCCTAGTGGTGGTGGTGCATGCCTTTAATCCCAGCACTTGGGAGGCAGAGGCAGGCAGATCTCTGTGAGTTCTAAGACAACCAGAGATACACAGAGAAACCTGCCTCAGACCCCCCCCCAAAGTACATAGGAAATCTTGTCTGAGTGAGAGAACAAGACGGAGAGAGGGGAGGGGGGTTGTTGCTTGGGGTCAGAAACCTTGCTTAGCATCTGCAAGACCATCATGGGCTCCACTAGAGACACACAAATAACCCTTCTCAAAAATCCCAAACACCCTGATTCTGTTGGGTAAAAAAAGGAGGATTTTCGGGATGTGGAAAGTATTATTTTAAATAAGTATTCGTAACAGAGGGGCCCACTCCATTCTCCTTCAAGAAAGAATTTGTGGCCCACATGCTAGGGGTGTGGATTAATGACAGTGTTCAATAGCAGCTTGAACTGGAAACTGAAGACCTGTCAGGCTAGGACTGGGATAGTAGAATCTCTGTTCCATCCTCGTAGACTCCTCTTGAGAGGAGGCTTCTGCCATAGCTCATTGTCCTCCCGTCTGTCTCTGCCTCCTGTCTTTACATAGATGGTACACTCGTCAGCCTTTTGTCACCTTGGTGCTACTGTCATGTCTGATTTCATGGGCTATGGAGCCTTGGTTGTCTTGCATCTGACCTTTCAGGGCCTCAGTTCCCCTTGGTTATCTGCATAATGACAGTATTAAAATAGGACAGCAGGGAATTTACATTGTCATGTCAGCATCTCTGACAACTCCCTGGGAGAGTGCTAGCCTCCAGGCAGCTCTCCATCTTCCTGGGTGAGCATCCAGAGCTCAGGTATCTGTGGCAAGTTAGCCTGTTCCATGCCATAGCCTGCTATGGAGCTTGCCTGAAGGTGGGCTACCTTCCTTCCTGAGAAGAGTTTAGCAAGGTCCAGCAAACCCAGTTCTGGAGGAGCCAGCCAGACTTCCTCATGGAGACATGGCACTATCGGTGTGATGAGTAAGAAGCATCTGTGTGGCCGGCACATCAGGGAGGCTCACAAAGGGAAGGTGCTTGGGCTAAGAGACATGCTGCATTACCTCAAAAAGCCACTGCTTTTAGGATTTACCTTATGTGCAGGGAAGGGGAGCCTGCAGAACTTGCTTCTCCGTCAGCCAGGGAAAAGAGAAAGCACAAAAATGATGGTCCTAGCTGCCCCCCCCCATCCCCATGTCCCCATGATGCTGTACACTTGTCATCCTAGCATTGAGGAGTCTAAACCTGGAGTATGTTTTGATTTGGAGGGTTACCTGAGCTACCTAGAAAGACCTTGTCTCCCACTCTTACACACAGAAGTGCAGATTGTGGACAAGGCACACTAGTGGACCATTTTCAATTCTGCCTCTTGGGAGCTGAGGCAGGTGGGTTATGACTTTGAGGCCAACCTGGGCTCCACTTGAAACCCTGTGGATGGAGAGAGACCAGAGTGGTAAGCTAGTAGACACAGGATGTTCCATGCCTGTGGTTCCCCACTGGAGAGATGGTGGCAGGAAGAATGCTGTGAGTTCTAGTCCTGTGAGGGAAGTCCTGCTCGCTGTAGCATCTCGGTTCCTCCTGGGAGAAAGCAGCAATGGGGAAGTTCAGAAGAGGCACCTTGCTCGACTTGAGTGCTGAAAGACAGAATGCGCTGTCAGTGGACACCACATCTGTATTAATGTTGCTAGCTTTGCAGGAAGGCAAATAATTTAATTAAAACAATTCAGAGATGCCCAAGGGAATGGTGTAAGGTTCTCTGCAAGTACTACAGCTAGCAGAGGAACTATGTTAGAGTGGCAAGAGGGAAATCTGGTTCATCATAACTTAATTAGACAGACTGGTTCAAGCTTCTAGAGTCTGACCCCAAGCTGCTTATTTTTTGACAATAATAAGCGCAGTGCAGTTTTGGAAAACAGGCATACATTCCCTTCCATTGAAAAGAAAAGCCCATGTATATAACTTCTCCAGTTTCTCTAAACTATCTGTGAGCACAAAGACCTCGTTCCTGTCTACATCTCCTTGTTTCTAAGTTTTTAAAGAAAAAATTAGTGGCTGTTATAGAGCCCATGATTGAATGCATTGTCTTTATGGCTAGTCTAATTAATATAGCAAGCATAAGCATAAGAGAATTATAAGAATGGCTAACAGAGGACCAAGAGAAAGGGAAAGCCGTCTTAACCATGATGGCCATTCAAAGGTCACTTGGGGGCTGGAGAGATGGCTCAGAGTTTAAGAACACCAACTGCTCTTCCAGAGGCCCTGAGTTTAATTCCCAGCAACCATATGGCAGCTCACAGCCATCTATAATGAGATTGGGTGCCCTCTTCTGACATGCAGGCATACCTGCAGGCAGATAATAAATAACTTTTTTTTTTTTTAAAGTCACTTGAGAGATTGTATCTATATCTTTATGCAAATCATTAATTTAACCATCAATAGTTTAAGAAAAATCTAACACATTAAAGCAACACATGCCAGGGAATTGTTGACAAACAAGATTATGCTTGAGCAACAAATAATCTATAGTAGTTCTGTGTTGTAAAACTGTGGTCCTCAATTCACCATCTCTTGATTTATTTCTGCTAATATGTTTGCTGTAATATTATTAGTTTTACTAATCATGCAGGCCATCTTTGTGTAAGTACCACTTGCTAACTGATTGCACCACTGGGGTACCCACAGGCCATCTTTGAGACCTCACCTTGTATTCCAGGAAGTATTCCTGGGATGGGCAATAAAAAGCCCATTGCAGGTGTGACCATTTTTACAGGATCCAATACATGCAAAGAATCATCACAATTCCTAGGGTGAGTTCCCTCTCTCTCTGTTTTTTTCTAGGCAGAGTTTTTCTGTAGCCTTGGCTATCCTTAATCTTATTGATCAATTGCAAAGATTTACTGAGCAAAGTGTGTGTAATATGACCTGTCCTACATAAACCCTACATAACCTGCAGGAAGGGCAGTGTAAGTAGCATTTTCACACACACACACACACACACACACACACACACACACACACACACACACAGAGTCCATCCCAGAGGGCAGGGTATTATTAGAGGTGGAATTGCAATAAGGAGGGATATAAGTACATTTAAAGTGTAAACAATGTGATAGAAAAACACCATAGATAGGAATATCAGAAGAAGCCCTATGTATATTGGTGCAAGGGGATTCTATTTTGTCCCCTGTAATTTATGCATAGTGCATATGAATGATTACTATGCATATAAATTTGTTTTTAAGAGCCAAGGAATAGATGGATCTCCTCTGACACAAAAGGATTGTTCCTGTTGACTGCCATGTGGCAAGTGAAGCCAGAGGTTATTGTCCAAACCCTTGGCAATAGATAGAACTAGTCTAGATACAATAATACCAACTTTGGTAAGCAACATACCAGGTATTCCCTTTTTCATCTTAATACAACTATAGTTTCTACTATCAATCTTTCTAAAAAGTACTTATTTTATGCTAAAGTTAGTATCACTGCATTTGGACTGACCCCATTGGATTAGTCCAACCAAAATGTCCCCCATTCATGGAACTAAATATTTTTAACCATCTTTTACCCAGAAAACTCTTCTTAAAAGATAAAAATAATCCTCAGCATGGCAAAACAATATCATACTGTCTCCTCTTACATATATGCATTTTATTTCCCCTGAAAGAAGGCATTTGGATTTTGCATTGACAAGCTGAGAATTAGCATGTAATACAGTCTGTAAAACTAACACTAACATTTTTGGGTCAGTAGTATTGTATTCTTGCTGTTTCCCCAGTCTCAGCTTGATGAGTCTTGATTCTCCCCAAGTCATCATTATCTTCCTCCTCCTGTTGGGGTGTCTCCTTCATGGGTTTGCCATCTATCCTCAGATGCTTCATTTGTCTGGTGGTCTCTGGTGCTGTCCTGGTTGAATTCATCAAAGCAAGAGCCATCTGAGACTTCATCTTCTGGAAAGATACAGTATAGCCTTGTCCTGATGTTGGAAGAGCATCAGAACCTTCCTACTGATTAATCTTCAGATCTTTCCATTTAACCCATTCTTTTAAAAATTTTTTTATTTAATATTTTTTTCTTATTTTACATATCAATCCCAGTTCCCTCTCCCTTCCATCCTCCGATGCTTCCCACAGACCTCCCCATCCCATCTCCCATCCATTCCCCAGGGAGGGTGAGGCCTTCCACAAGGGATCATCAAAATCTGTCAAGTTTTTTAGGGTAGGGCCTAGGCTTTCCTCTGTGTCTCTAGGCTATTGGATTATCCCTTCATGGGGAATGAGCTCCCGAAGTCCATTTGTGCACTAGGGTTACATCCTGGTTCCATTGTCAGATTTCCCAGGCCACCTAACTGAGACCCATGTTCAGGGGTCTGGGCCGGTCCTATGCTGGTTTCCCAGCTATCAGTCTGGGGTCCATGAGCTCCCCCTTGTTCAGGTCAGCTGTTTCTGTGGGTTTCTCCAGCCTGGTCTTGACCCCTTTGCTCATCATTTTTCTCTCTCTGCAACTGGATTCCAGGAGTTTGGCTCAGCTGCATTTAACACATTCTTTAGGCGGTGTCTCCTTTAAGGAAAAATGCTTTGGCGCCATCAGAAGAAGCATTATCCTTTAAAGTGAAACATTTTAAAACTTAACATAGCTAATTGTAGCATAGTATGTGGGGATTTAGATGGGTGTATATACTTTTTCTTTTAAAATTTTGATGTTTAAATATATAATGGTGTCATTCTACAATAGCCTGACCCAGTAGATTGTATGGGGTTCTAGTAACATGATTAATATTCCATAAACAACAAAATTCTCAAAAATGTTTGTTGGTATAAGCAGGGTGGTAATCAGTTTTATTTGTTGTGGGAATCCTAGAAAGGGTGTGTAATACATGTTTAATGGTATCCGAGGTTGTTTCACCCCTGTGAGCAGAAGAAGCAGTCATATTAGAAAACGTATCAGCTGTTACATGAGCATATTTGAAGTGTACAAATTTTGGGATATGAGTAATATCTGTTTGCCAAGTGACATTAAATTTTAACAAACCCTGAGGATGAATTCTACCAGCAATGGGCAATTTAGTAAAAGAGGTAAAAACAGGGCCAGACAATTTGCTGGGCCTGCTCCCGAGGCAAAGAGAAATGCGTCTGTAAAGGTCTTGCATGTTTAGTTAACTTTTTTTTTTTTCATTTATTTTACATACTGACCACAGCTTCCCCTCCCTCCATCCCCTCCCTCCTCTCCTTCCACACAACTCCCATCTAACCCCCTTCCCCATCCACTCCTCCTCCATCTCTGCTCAGAAAAGGGCAGGCCTCCCATGGGAGTCAACAAAGCATAGCACATCAAGTGGAGGTAGGCCTGCTCCTCCCTTGCATCACGATTAGGTAAGGCAACTCAGCATGGGGAATAGGTTTCTAAAAGCCAGTTCAGGTGTTAGGGACAGAACCTGAGCCCACTGCTAGGAGCCCCACAAACAGACCAAACTACACAACTGTCACACATGCAGAGGGCTTAGGTCTGCCCCATTCAGGCTCCCTAGTTGTTGGTCCAGAGCCTGTGAGCTCCCACAAGATCAGGTCAGCTGTCTCTGTGGGTTCTCCTGTTATGACTGTCACACACACACACACACACACACACACACACACACACACACACACACACACACCTGCTATTACAATCCCTTCTCCCTCTCTTCAGCAGGACTCCTGGAGCTTGGCCCAGTGCTTGGCTGTGGATCTCTGCATCTGCCCTTCTCAGTTACTAGATGAAGGTTCTTGGTGACATTTAGGGAAGTCACCAATCTGATTACAGAAGGCCAGTTCAGGCATTCTCTCCACCGACTTCTCGGAGTTTTATCTGGGGTCATCCTTGTGGATTCCTTTGGGTTTCCCCGGCACTGGGTTTCTTCCTAACCCTCAAATGCTCCCCCATCAAGATATTTCTTTCATTTTTCTCCTTTTCATTGTCCATCCTGCCCCCAGTCCACCCAACCCAGTCCCTCATGTTCTCACACACCTTATAGTGATATATTTATGATTTATTAAAGCTTGCCTGAGGATTCAGAAAGCAAAATCATCCTCAAGCTATAGAGATCAGGTAGTGGAGGCACACACCTTTAATCCCAGGACTCAGGATTAAGAGGTAGACAGATCTCGGTTAGTTCAAGGCCACCATGGCTTACACCAGAGTGAAGAATAACAGAGCTCATGCCTTTGATCCCAGCACCTGCGATCACACACCTTTAATCTCAGCATTATGGAGGTGTATAAGACAGGAACAGGGTCTCAGAGTTGGCATTCAGTCTGAGAGTTCGTCTCTAGTCACTTTGAGGAGAGCATAGCAGTGATTCTGGTAGTGCCATATTGCCCTTTCTGTTGTTGAATGTGTTCTTACACTGTCGTTGATACATCTGTTCATCCAACTGGTGTGGGTTGTGCCTGCACCTGTGTAGTCTGCTGGCATTGGAGGGGAGGGCTGGCCATGAGGAGGATGACCAGGTTCATGGGGTGAGTCTTGGAGGAACAGAATCCATGGGTGGTGGTGGTGCTGGTGCAGCCTGCAGGCTGGTCTCTCACCTGCTTGCCCAAGATGTTGCATTTTTATGAAAAAGTTCATGAGATTTTTGAGTGGCCTGAAAAGAAAGTATTAGGGGTGAGGAAGAGGCCAGGACATTGGCTTGAGCATTAACAGACCTGATTAATTAGAATGAGCACAAATATGAGTTATAAAAAATGTTGAGTTTGTTGTCATATAGACGTTTGAAGGGAGAGAAGTAATTGTGAAATAACATTAGAAGTGAGGTTGGGGTCAAGTCTTGCAGTTTCTAAAAGAGAAAGTGTTTGAGACACTATGCAGAGTCAGTTAAAATAATCAGTGATTGGGAAACATTTGATAACAGCTGATTGAGTTAAATGAGTTCAGACTGTTACTGCATAACTTGGCGTGGGTACAGTATTTTTGAGGAACAAGTGGAATTTGTATACATAACATGCTCCTTGTCCTTTTGAAGAGCCATCTATAAAAGCATTAAGAGCAATCTATGGGATTTTAAAATGTAATTTTAGGTAATCCCCATGACGTATCTTCAAAAAATGTTAAAAGAATCTTAAATGATTAAATGTTAAATGAATAGCATGCTAGTGAAACCTGCTGTTTATTATCACTGTGGAACAAAGTAATCAACCCACATTTCATTTAGTGATTTCCATGTGCTCTTTACCAGTAAGTTCTTTATGAGGTGTCCTTCCCATCATTGTTAAGTCTATAATTTCTTGCAAATAGGGAGTTACAGATTGTTGTTGGGAATTATGAATGCATAAATTTCTATGACATCATTACCTTGTTGATAGGTAATTTCAATGCAGAGAAAGGGGGGAAGGATAAATAATTGGTAGGGAAGTGAGGGATTAATTCTATGAGCTATTCTTTTAGCAGTGGAGTTATTTAATGGGCTAATAACCCAATTTGCTTCAGGTGTTATCTGTCTTATAGCACCTAACTGAGAATCTCCAGAAAGCAATTTAAAGAGTGGAGCCAAACTCTTACCCACATACCAAACTGACATGGCCCAATTTTTTTTTTTTTTGTACATAATTGAGGGTGCACTGTTTGGGAAGTTTTAATTTTAAACTGAGACAATGATGGTATTTTTTTTGTTGAGAAATAAATATCCTAAATAATTATAAAGTGGGTGCTGTGTATTTTATCTGGAGCTATATTTAAATTTTGTTCTTTTAATTTATTTACCCTAAAAGTTAAGAGCTGGTGGGATGAGCAGGAGAGGAGACTGTCATCCTTATCATGACTACCTTAGGAAATTTAATCACCACCAGTTTAGGTGCTTCATGTACATAATATTGACATATAATGGTCTATTCTTCATCCTCTGTGATAAACCTGTCCATTGCTATCTGGATATTGGCTATTGATTATTTAAAGTAGGGACAGAGAATGCAAAATGTTCCTTATCAGTGGGATGTAAAGGAATAGAGAAAACAGATTTTTAAGTCAAGTATAATACTGTATGTCCCCAAGGAATCTTAGTAGGAGTCTTGGGAATCCTGGCTGGAGGGCCCCCTTGTTTTCATAGTAGCATTTATGCTCCGAAGATCAGGTAACAGTCAAGATTTATTCTTTGCCTTTTTATGAACTACAAAAATAGGAGAATTCCAAGGACTAACTTAGGGCTGTCTATCTCTTAGTTGCAATTGCTCCTGTACTATAAGTTGGGTCTGTTTTCATTTTTTCCCATGAAGGTACAATCCTCTGAATGACTGGATATTGTTCCTGAGCCTAGTTTATTTTTTGTTGCCTGGGTTGGTTTCCCATTTGTCATGGAATTAGGGTTGCCCCCTTGGAAGTTTAAAGCCTCCTTGTCAAATTTGGATTAACATTCTTTTCTGTTTAAGACAAGGTCTCATTATATAGATCTGACTCCTAGAAATTCAATATGTGGATCAGACTGGCCTCAAATTCTGCCTCCCAAGTGCTGGGATTAAAGGCATGTGCCATTATACCCAGTTTGGATCAACATTCTTTAGCCCAATGTTTTCTTCCTGTACATTATGGGCAAAGGTGAGTTAGACGAGTAGATTTTTAAAATTAATTCTTTTCAGTGTCTTCTATTTCCACATTCAAAGCAAGGTCCTTTTTGAAATGTTTCAGAATGGCTGCTGCAACATGAGAGGAGCTGAAAATATCTTGAGTGGTCGTTACCCAGTTAGAAAACTCACCATGTTTAACTGGCGTTGTGGCCGCTCCGCCAAACACAAGTTGCCTGAACAGGATATCTGCAGCTAACTCCACAAGTTAGTAAGAAATTCATGCCAAGACTCATTAACTTCTGTCTTAAAGTGGCCAGAGGAGCCAGGAGTCGTTCTCCAGGCTCACAGTGCACAAAGGCGCACCTGTTCTAAGTACTGAGCGGAACACTCCATTTGTACTAGAGTGTCACTAAATTGTCTCATTCGCTGAAACATATCCAAATTAATAGGGGCATTGTTGCTATAGTTTCTTTCCTCTTACTCATCATAATAGTTTGTGTTCCACATCAAGTATTGTCCTGAGGTTCAGGAAGCTTTGTCTATTTGCTTATAGTCCCAAAGAGTGACAATGTTTGTCTCAGGGTTTTATTGCTGTGAAGAGACACCATGATCAAGGTAACTCTTATAAAGGAAAACATTTCATTGGGACTGGCTTAGAGTCCATTATCATTATCATGATAGGGAATATGGCAGTGTGCAGACAGACATGTGCTGGAGAGTAGATGAGAATTCTATACCTGGACCCATAGGCAGCAGGAAGGCAGAGCCTCTACACCAGACTTAAGCATTTGAAATCTCAAAGAAAGCCCACCTTTAGTGACACACTTCCTTCAACAAGGCCACACCTCCAAATAGTGCCACTTCCTATAAGCCTATGCAGACCATTTTTATTCAAACCACCATATTTGTCTTAGAGTTTTTATTATTGTGAAGAGACATCTTGACTACAACAATTCTTATAAAAGAAAACATTTAATTGGGGCTGGCTTATAGTTTCAGAGGTTTAATCCATTAGTGTCATGACATGCAGGCAGACATGTTTTTTGGAGAAGGAGCTGGGAGTTCTGCATCTTAATCTGCAGGCAGCTGAAGGGGACTGCCACACTAGGTCTAGCTTGAGTATATGAGACCTCAAAGCCCAACTCCACAGTGATACACTTCCTCCAACAAGGCCACACCTCCTAAAAGTACCACTCCTTATGGACTAAACATTCACATACATGAGTCTATGAGGCCATTCTTATTCAAACCACTGCAACATTCCTGCTTAAATTGTTTCACATCATATCAGTAAATGCCATTGTCAGCAATGAGTTTTCTGAAATTATTCAGGATCTGAAAAGTAAATGGACATTGTTGATGCACATCTGGGCCTTGATGGTTTGAAATCACAGGCATCATAAGGACTGCCACGAGAGGGTCAAGCGTGAAAATGTCCAAGCATTTCCTGTTCATTATTTTCCTCATCTTCTATAAGCAGTCTCTGGAAGTGATGCAGCATAGGCTGAATTTCTGAATGGGATTGATGAGAATGAATATTTGTTGTACATGGATATAAATTTGGGGATTTTGAAAGGGGAGGCAGCATATCCAAGTCAGTCTCCTTAGCCATGGGAGTGGTAGCCCCCTGCTGAGAAGTGTCCAGGGAATCCAGAGGATTTTATTTTTAATGGTCCTCAGGTGGATTCAAGCAGTGCATTACTGCAGTCCAGACTTCAAAATAATTGAAAGGGATTTTAACTTCTTTCTCATGGGCTGTTTTTTACATTGACTCCTATACATTTCCAATTTTCAACGTCTATGGTTCCTTGTTTAGGGAACCAAGGATTAAATCTTACAGTTGCTTGTACAAAATATAGAGCTCTTGCTTTGAATGTTTTGCTCCATTATATTTTAACAAATATTTCAATAATTGTATAATATGCTTTGTCTCAGAGGACTGGGAAGACTCCATATTAATTCTGTTCTCTGAGTAAGAGGCCCAGATTTCTGCCCCTAATTTCTGTTTAAAGAAAAATTTCTTACTGTCTTAGCCAGTGTTCTATTGCTGTAAAGAGATGTCATGATCATAGCAACACTTACAAAGGAAAGCACTTAATTGGGGGCTGGCTTACAGTTCAAAGTTTGGAACGTTATGGTCGTGGCAGAGAACATGGCAGTACACAGGCAGACATGGTGTTGGAGAACTGGCTCTACAGGCAGCAGGAAGAAAGACTGTGCACTTGGAATGGGTTTTTGAAACCTCAGAGCCCACCCCTAGTGACACATTTCCTCCAACAAGGCTACACCTCCTAATCCTTTCAAGCAAGTAGTCTACTCCCTGGTGACCAAGTATGCAAATCTATGGGGCTGTGGGGACCATTCTCACTCAAACCACCACACTTACCTTCTCCAAGGGTTGAGTCCCTCATATTGGGCACTAGTTGAGGGGGTTCCTGCAAATGCTGTAGCTCCAGCCAGTAGAGGAACTATATGCAAGAGCTAAGAGGAAAATCTGCTTTAGTATGGCTTAAGTAGCCAGACTAGTTCAAACTTCAGACCCCAAACAGTTTATTTTTTTTTAAACATATTTAAACACAGTACAATTTTGGAAAAAAAGAAAAAAGAAAAGAAAAGAAAAGAAGTTTTCTCATGGCATTTATCACACACTTAAGGTATGACTACATCAAAACTCCTTTGCAAAGTGCATGGGACCTTTCATGAGAATGGGTTCTATTGACTGAGAAACAATGCTTGGGAGTCTGTGGGATTTGGGTGAAACTTGGCCTAACAGAATAGCAAAGGTCACCAGGCTAGAAACAAAAATCCACTCCTAACCTTCTTGGTGGAAAACGTGTAAATTCCTTCTGTGGAAGAGAAAAGCCTGCATGTATAACATTCCTGGTTTTTCTAGTGATATCTGTGAGTACCAGGACCTGGTGCTCTTCTACAGAATGGAATTAATTTTTATGCAGCTGTCAAAGCTGGAAGATGACTCCAGAGCTTAAAAGCACTTACTGCTAGCCTGTGATGGCAGGGCACGCCTTTAATCCCAACACAGTGAAGTCAGAGACAGGTATATCTCTGAGTCCCAGGTCAGCCTGGTCTACAGAGTGAGTTCCAGGTCAGCCTGGTCTACAGAGTGAGTTCCAGGTCAGCCAGGGCTACAGAGTGAGTTCCAGGTCAGCCAGGGCGTCTCAAACAAAGAAACAAACATACAAAGCAAGCATGTACTGTTCTTGCAGAGGACTTGAGCTCCATTCTCAGCACCCACTCTGGGAGGCTCACAGCCGCCTATAACTTGTAGCTCCAAGAGATTCAAACCTTCTGACACTTCTGGCATCGATGGGCTGCTGCACTTAAAAACAGGAGCACATACACATGTGCATAATTATAAATAAAATCAATCTTTAAAACATACACAAAAATCACACTTCTTATCTCAGCAGTGACAAGAATTTATTTTGGAACCAAATATGAGTGATCATAATTTTGGAGCACTGATTTACATTACCCCAAATTCCATGTTTCAATATGGTTAACAATTTCAGGAAGCTTCTATAGTAAAAGTCAAAGTAATGCGTGAAAGCACTTGGGATACCTGGGTGGAGACATCGGGTAGTCAGTTCACAGCTAGGTGGGGAGACCACAAGTGTGAGTCTCCAACATCATAAGATATAATTCTTAGCCATTGGTTGCTAGAAGCTTGTGGTTTGATACATTAATTAACCCATAATTAACCAAGGCATCATAGGATAGTTACAAGGCTATCAGGTAAGACACAGATAGTGGATATTGTGGGGGAGGGAGGAGGAATGGGGAATACCCAAGGTAATTTGTAATTGGACTGTGGAACTGCACCATTCCAGACTTTCCACAATCCAAATTCAAGTTCTAATTAGTCAATCAGTTTTCACAGAAGGTGTGGTGTAGCCTGGGAGTGGTAGCTCATGCCTTTAATCCCAGCATTTGTGAGGTAGAGGCAAATCAGTAATTGAATTTAAGGCCAGCCTTGTCTGCATAGCAAGTTCTAGGCCAGCCAGGGCTACAAGAAGAGACCTTGATACAAAAAGAAAAAACAAACAAACAAAAAAACACTACTAGCTGTTTTATTTCTGAGAATATCATATTTACATCATTTTTTAACTCTCCTTCCTCTCCCTTGGACTACTTCCATGTCTCCTCCACTCTCTCTAATTGATGACTACTTCTATAATTGTTAATGATAGATCTCTCATAAACTTACATTACTTGTGTGTGTCATGTGTGTGTGTGGGGGGTGCGCATGTGTGCATGTGTTTAATGCTGAGCACTTGGGACTGAATAACTTACTGAGGGACTCATCCTGGAGAAAACTGAGTATCCCTTGATGAGCAGCCATTCATTACCTGTGGCTCTTTAGGAGTAGGGCCTTGTGAAATTTTTCCCATTCACATTGACATTTCAACTGATGCTGTCATTATGCAAGTCTTGCTTAGGGTACCACAGTGCACAGGTTTCTTGGGTACAGCTCCCTCATCATGTCTAGAACACTCTAGGAGCAAATAACCTGATCCTCTGGCTCTTGAAGTTTTTCTTCCCCTTTTCTGTGATACATCCTGAACATTAGGTGTAGGGTTGCATTTTAGATGTAGCAGTTGGGGCTGGGTACTCCCTGGTTACTTACTCTCCACATTTGGCCAGTTGACTAAAGATTGAAGCAATGATACAGTCTAAGGAGATGAATGTGCATTTTTTACTAACACAACACAATTCAGATATATGCTAATTGATCCTTGAGTACTGAAATGATGGTAGGAAAACTTCTTTGTTTTTTGAAGACAGGGTTTCTCTTTGTAGCCCTGGCTGTCCTGGAACTCAGTATGTAGACCAGGCTGGCCTTAAACTCGCAGAGATCCACCTGCAGTAGGAAAACATTTAAAATTTGCTTTCCATAATTGAGCCATTCTGTTTTTGTGAACAGTACAATAAAACATGGCAGGTCACACAGCTGGGCTTGGTATGCTCTTAATAGACTCCTCAGAATCCATTTATGTGGAATGATAGATTAAGTGTATTACATGCCTTTTTCCTATGTTTTTTCTTCAGAGATCAAGGCATGCAGTAAAAGGTGTATGTTGCACATATACTACTCCTAATGCAGTATTGGGGAGTGCTGCCCCAAACACATTGGGATCATGGCATATTTGACGCTCAACTAATTTTTGGTTGTGTTTTCTGAAACTGCTTAAGTATTGCCAAACTTTTATTTGGCAGTACTTGGCCTCTACATTCTTGTGTGACCCTATATGGAGTCATAATTCACATGTAAAGACATGTCTTTTGGATTTAGTTATTCTATGTGTTTTGATTACACATATGTACATGCACCACATTCATGCCTGATGACTGAAGAGGTCAGAATAGGGTGTCAGATCACTTGGGCCAGATGCACAGGTGGTTGTGGCCACTGTATGAGTGCTGGGAACAAAACCAGGGTCCTCTGAAAGCAAAAGAAGTGCCCTTAACCTCTGTGCCATCTCTTCAGCCCCAGCGATCCATTTCAACAGCAGTACCTAGTCTGCAATAGATGCTAGGAACAGATCTCATAGCCTTGCAACTGAGGGCATAGATTTTATTACAATTCTGTGCCACCAGCCTGAAATTTGGTATTTTCATTGAGGTTCTTGCTTTCACAGTTTGATACTATTTTTATATGGCTGGAGTTACACATTTCTTACCCTTGCTCTTTATAACACAATCATTACACACACATACATTACTTGGATTTTGTTTCCATTTTAAGTGCATGGAAGTTCCACAATCTTATTTTTTTTGAATCACTGTACTGACACAGAAGGTATTTGCATTGATTTTTCTTTCCCCCAAAATAGACTATGTGTTTTCTTTTTTTTCTTTCTTTCTTTTTTTATGGGCAATGTGATATAAACTATATATAGTTTATAAACTATATATAGTTCCTTTCTGGGAAAGGAACCTTGATGGGGAAATGCCTGTGGTGCATTTTTTTGACTGATAATTGGTGTAGGAAGGTCCAGTCCATTGTGGGTTGAGCCACTGCTGGGCAGGTGGTCAGGTTGCATAAGAAAAAGCAAACTGAGCAAGTCATAGAGGCCAGTAACCAGAGCTCTCTGCTTCAGTTCCTGTCATGTGTCCCAGCCTTGGCTTCCCTTGGTGGTGAACTGTCACTTGTAAGCCAAACAGACTCTTTCCTTCCCAGGTTGCTTTTTTTTTTTCTAGCCAGTTTGTTGTTGTTGTTGTTGTTGTTGTTGTTTTGTATTCTTAGAGTAATAGAGAAGCTAATTAAGCCAGAATACAAATTGAGCTGTGCCTTCTGTAAGATGCTGTTTAAGTGTATGTCACAGTGAAGGTAAGTGAAGACTGGGGAGTCAGTTTCTGTTCCCAAGGCTTAATGGTGCCTGGGTCAAAGAGAAATGTGTCATTACAGGAATCAGTGTCATTTGAGGATGTGGCTGTGGACTTCACTAGGCGGGAGTGGCAGGACCTGGATGCTGCTCAGAGGACCCTCTACAGGGATGTGATGCTGGAGACCTACAGCAGTCTGGTGTTTGTGGGTGAGTCTAGCCCTGTAAGTCTACTAGCAACTCTCTTCTGCTGGTTGATAAATAAGAGAATATGACTAACTGTTGGTGGTAACTGATAGACATTTTAGGAGACACACTTCTGTGCATATTTATGTAGGACAGTGTGTCTTTGCAATACACTTATAGATGTCTTAAGATCAGATGATGGTAATTGCTGAGTCTGTCAGCTTGGATAATCTTTATTTGTAGATCATTTAGAGTTTCTCTGACAGCTATTATCAACGAGCAACTATAAATTCACTGCTGTACTACTGAATATTACAAGTTTCTCATTCCTTCCAAGTGCACCCCAGTGGCTAGACACATCTTTTGTGTGTGTGTGTGTCTTTGTCCTGTATCTTTTCCACACTTTAATAACCAGTACTTTACAGCTTGAGGTAAATTATAGCTTGCAAGAATGATGGGAACATGCCAGGTTCTGCTTCTGTCACATTTTACTTGTATCTTCTGACATTGCTAAGGCTTCTGACAAAGCCTTTCCTCTGGGCTTTTTTTCTGTCTTTTCTTCTTACTCCATGGCTGGTTGTGTGGCTGGGAGACTGGTTCCTGGCAATCTCTTCTCCTGCTCTCCCTCCTCCTTCCTCTGTCCTCAGCTTGGATTTCTCCTGTCCATTCTCTGCCCACCAGCCCTGCCTATCCCTCTCCTGCCTAGCTCTTGGCCATTCAGCTCTTTATTAGGTCAATCAGGTGTTTAGACAGGCGAAGTAACACAGCTTTACAGAGTTAAACAAATGCAACCTAAAAGTATGTAACACATTTGCAGCATTAAACAAATATTCCACAGCATAAATGAATGTAACACATCTGAAACTAACATTTCCCTCTTTGATCTAAATAAAAACGAAGTTTTAACTTTAACATAGTAAAACTATATACAACAAAACAGTGATCAAGTAAGAATTAGATTTACAATATTTAGTCCATTTGTATTTAACAAATTCAGAGAAATACTACATTATCTATCTTACCTTAGTGATTCAAAAGTTTTATACCTAATTTGCTTTCTATCTTAACTAAGGGACAATTAAATCTGACTATTTAGTCTTTAACTCAATCAAAGACCCCAGAAGGATGTAATGTTACCTAATAACAGAGACATCTGACTGCCTGGACAGTAACACAAAGTTCCGATGCCCTATGGGGCACCCATCTTTGGTTTACAGGTCTAAAATATCTGGCAGACTCTTCTGTGAAGCAGGGATCTTGAAGGACTGTCCTGCCTTGTCTTGTCAGTGTTCAGCAGTCACTTTCTGTTTGTTCAATGGACACAGCACTGTCAGCAGTAGTCAAGGCAAGAGCAGCCTTGCCACAGTGAAATCAAACTCCAAATGGAGTTTCTTCTGTCCATCATCTTTTTTTTTTGAAGAATTAGTGCTCCCAGGAGCAGATGTGTCTCATTTCCATGAAAAATCTTTGGTTATTAAACATCTTAACTTCTGTATTCTGTAGGTCTTTGGAGTGTTTGAAAATCTGTCTAAAATATATGTGTTTAACCTTGAAAATGTACCTAATGTGACTACAAGATTGACTGTTATAGATTAACTATTAACCTCATTTCTTAATTATACTTTGCATTTTTAAATGAATTGCATAAGCACAATACCCCAAGCAAAAGTAGAAAACTATATACAGTATAACAAAAATAGCTTTAAATTTGTATCAAGATAACAAAATCCATGCCAATACAAAATATTAATAGTTGTTTTTTATTCTACATTCCTATATTCCCCTAAATGATAAATATCTATAACCCACCAAATAGCCAAAACTATTCACACCTCAACTCTTGGGAATGTGGGTGTCATTTTCTTTAGACTGCTTTCTGTAGTCTGTGAGCAAAGGCATCTTTAGGGGAACCTGAGAAAATTGAGACAATGACCAATTCCTGGGAAGACCATCTGTCACCTTTGTTGATATATATCACCTGTCAAGATTCAGGAGGTCTCCCCCAATTAAACCTGAACCATATTAACCCTGAAGGAATCCACAGCTTCTCATTTCCTTTGGAAATAAAAGCAGAACCTCTTCTCCAAAGCAATGCATTTTCTTGAGTTTCATTTTAAAGCTAGGGCATTCTTAAACTATGTAGGGTGGTTTAATTTAGCAGTCCAGTTCACAATCCCATGTCTGTCAGCAGCTGCCATTCAAAAAATTCAAGGTCAATAAAGCAGCATACCTGATGTGTTTCCTGTCCATCTCTACGTGGCTTATTCTCTTTTATTTATTTATCTCTTTAAATACTACTATAGTATTTTTAACCTATTTTCAACCTATTTTTTTCTATAACCTACATACATTTTTAAACACACTAACCTGTTTAGAGGTTTTTGTTGTTGTTGTTTTTCCTGTTTGAATCTGTCTTTACTGCATATCTTTGGTCTGTTTTGACCACATGAGCCTTTAAACTGCTAAGCATAGCAGCTAGGACCTCCACCACAACCTCGGTGGCTGGCCCCACCCACTTCTTGGGTCATGAAAGCCAAACCTAAAGCTGGTAGCCTCATTGGAGGTGTGTAACTGGGAACTACATTCATTCACCCAGCTCTGGAATGCCCTGTTTTGTGGCAGGATTTTTTTAACTTAATTTTTTGTTTCTCCTTAGTGTACAAAAGATCGTTTAAGTGTTCTGTTGTGTGGCAGAGACTCTTAAAGGAGCAGTATCTATTTTCTTTTTTCAGCTTTCTCAGGCCTTACATGGAAATAAGGGCCCATGCTGCAACACCAAAATGTAGTTGGTTTTGTTATTCTTTCTCCTTTGGGGTCCCACCACCTAGCTCACAAGTAAATCACACATGGAAGCTTATTTTTAGTTATGAATGCCTGACTGCAGCTTGACTTGTTTCTAGCCAGCTTTTCTTGACTTAAATTATCCTGTCTATCTTTGGCCTTGGGGCTTTTATCTTCCTCTATTCCTGTATACCTTTTCTCTCCTTCTTACTCTGTGTCCGGATAGCTGGTCCCTGGCCTCCCCCTCTCTTTCTCTCACCCCTCCCTCTTCTGTCCTCCCCAGTCTGGATTTCTCCTTCTCTTTATTCTTTCTGCCTGCCAGCCTCACCTATCCTTTCTCCTGCCTAGCTATTGGCCATTCAGCTCTTTAGTAGACCAATAAGTTGTTTTAGACAGGCACAGTACCACAACTTCACACAACTAAACAAATGCAACATAAAAGAACACAACAGAGCTTTGCGTCATTAAGGAAATATTCTACAGTATAAACAAATAATAATATTCCACAACAAAGTTGCCTTTTCAACTTCATCTTTTTTGTCTCTTCTTGTCATCTACTTATTAAATTTTTAAAAATTATGTTGCATAATTTATTGTGCATTAATGCCACTTGAGGGCATTCCAGACAGTGAAGAACATGAGTGTGAAGCTAACAAATTCAAATGCACCCATCATAGCCCAAATCAAAAATGGGGTTGAGGTCTTTCTTCAGTGGACTTGGTAGAACTTTCTCACCATTTCTGTATGATCCCCCATTTACAGGGCACTGCACAACCAAACCTGAGTTGATCTTGAAGTTGGAGCAGGGATTTGGGCCTTGGAGTAAAGCAGAAGCCTCAATATGGAATGTTCGAGGTCTGTGAATGTATACTGGGCAAAGGAGGTAAATCAGAAGAGAGATGGCTGGGCGTTGGTCACAGCCCTGAAAACAGCTGGTCATATGATCCAGGCACATGGCTTTTGAAGTCCTTAGAGAGGTCTCCCTATCAAGCCACCTTGCTAGTTTTGTTGATATAATTACCCCATATATACATGGGAGTAATTTATTTTTGTTTTTGTTTGATTGGTTGGTTTTCCACAACAGGGTTTCATGGTTTAGTAGCCCTAGCTGTCTTGGATATTACTCTGTAGACCAGGCTAACAGAGGTCTCCCTGTTTCTGCCTCCCCAGTGCTGGGATTAAAGGCGAGCACCACCACTGCCTGGTGAAATAGAAATAGTTTGTGGGAAATAATTTTTTTATATTATTTTAGGTGTTAAAAAAGCATGTGTCCCAATTGAGACCATCCAGGAAAAGGAAGAAAGACATTGGTGTGACATGAAAACCACCAGTATCAGTAAATCAAATGAAGAGATGGCTGAAGTAAGTGACGTTTTTAATGTGGATGCAGACACTTGTAATCTGAACAAGAAGAGTGGAATTGTTTGGGGAGATTTCCTTTTAATTTCTCTCATGTCAAAATACACTACTTCTTCATACTGAGTCCTATACCCTATGATGAAATTGAGAAACTTCTCCCATATTCTATACATCTTAGTCCTGAAAGACCTGCAGAGCGTGGACCTTCATGCTCCCACTCAGGAAAGGCGACACCCCAAATCACTCACGAGAAGGGGTCTCGATGCAAATAGCATGAGGAATTTTTATTCCAAGTGCACTGGGGTTCACAGTCATATGCCACGCAGGGGTAGCCTGTTATTTTCACTAGGCCTAAAAGCAAGGTCGTGGGACAGTTCAAAACTTGGATGGTTAATAAGATGTCCAAGGTTACAGAGATTTCATAGAGTACACAGAGTTTTTATAAGGCGGGATTGTTTAACGGACCTGCAATGTTAGGGGGTTTTCTTTCTCTAGGACCAGTGGGCTCAGTGGCCTTGTCCTTAAGATAATGGGGAACAGGGAGAATGTCCTCTCCAGTCAGGGAGTTATATATATATCTTTTGGTAGAAACACTTGTTCTTTCTAGTTTTCCCTTCTTGCCATGAGTCCTGTATTTTTTAGTTATTAATTTTCTCTGTGGACAGAATGATCCATAACAATTCCCAGACTGTTGTGGATAACAACATTTCTCAGAAAGTAGGTAGTTATGAATAATAATAATAATTTCCAGAAACTGGTCATCGTGACCAAGCTATTTCATGTGTTTTCTTTTTCCTGAGCTTTGCATGCAGCTAGGGTGAGTTTTAAATACATGCTGGTGGATATTTTTAAATTTCTAACTTTTAGTGGTCATTAGAGTTAGACTATATTTTCATCCTTTCAGTCACTGTAATAAGATAAAAGAGCATCCTGCCATATTCAATATATTCAATTAGGATCTTTCTGTACAAAGGTAATATTCAACAAAGGAACTTCACATTCAAGAGACCTAGTTATCTCGGAATTTTTTGAATCCTGTGTTAAATAGCACTTAATGCTCAAAACACAGTTAATTTAAGGATGCAACTCATTGGATGAAAAAAATCAGCGAATAATAAATTACACAGAAGAGAAGTTCTATAAATATACTGTTCATGAGGTTACATGTGAAAAAAAAATACACCTTATAAAACATTAGGATGCCATGTTGGGACAATGTGTACAATGAATAAAAGACATTCTTCTTTCTTAAGGCACAACTAAAGGTTCAGTGGAAAATTCAGCAAGGAGAAAAATCCAGTTCATGGATGGAAACATACTATCAGAGGCCACAGCACAAGAAGAATCACAAGTGTGGGAAACACTGTCAGGACTGCTGTGAAGTTGTCCTTGATAAGTCAACACTCACCGAACACCAGAGAATGGAAAATAAAGAGAAGACCTATGAGTGCAAACAGTGCAAGAAAGGTTTCTACCACAAGTCACATCTCTTTCGACACCAGAGAACTCACACAGGAGAGAAACCCTATGGGTGTGAGGAGTGCCCAAAAGCTTTCTACCACAAGTGCCATCTCATCCAACACCAGAGAACTCACACAGGAGAGAAGCCCTATGAGTGTGAAGAATGCAAGAAAACCTTCCGCCGCAAGTGGCTTCTAACTTTACATCAGAGAACTCATACGGGAGAGAAGCCTTACGGGTGTAAAGAATGTAAGAAAGCTTTCTTTTACAAGTCCCATCTCACTCGACATCAGAGGACCCATACGGGTGAGAAGCCCTATGAATGTAATGAATGCAAGAAAGCTTTTTGGCAGAAATCAAACCTTACTGCACACCAGAGAATTCATACGGGTGAGAAGCCCTATGAATGTAAAGTGTGCAAGAATGCTTTCTACAACAAGTCAAACCTCACTTTACATCAGCGAACCCACACAGGTGAGAAGCCCTATCAGTGTAAAGAATGCTTGAAAGCTTTCTACAGCAAGTCAAAACTCAGTCGACATCAGGCAACTCATACAGGTAAGGTCCTTATTAATATAAACAATGCAGAAAAGTTTCTCCGTGGAAGTCGTTTCGCTCTCAAAATCAGTTTTCATTCAAGTTTACTTACAAAGTTTGTGTTGTTTGTCTCTTTTATATTAAAATTTCAATGTCAGTGATGCCCAGTGTGGTTAAGGCATTTGCTAACAAGGCCAAGCACCTGGGTTTAATCCTCAGGACCCATCTGGTGTACAGAAAGAACTACTTCTCTACGTGTACAGCATAGTATGGCTAGGCATGTAGCATGCATTGGCAAACACACACTATGTAAGTTTTTAAATTTTTTTAAGTTTCCTACATGTCACTTTTTGTTGAACATTTATGTATGATATTCAATTGTAGGTATAAGCAAACATGCAAGATGTTGCACCAAATTTAGAACGTATCATTGGGAAATTTCAGCCCCCCCACACACAAAAAAAATATCCACCACTGATAGTGGTACATGCCTTTAGTCCCAGCACTGAGGAGGCAGAGGCAGGCCTGTCTTGAAAAATCAACAACAACAACCAAAAAAATGTAGTGGTTTATTTTTAATTAAGGTATCTATTTAAAGCTCCACTTTTTTTTTTTTTTGGTACTTATATTGTAGTCAAAGCTATTCTAATATTCGTGTTCCTCCTCCTCTGTTGAGACCTGCCAGTGCCCAGTGCCCATGCAATTCAAGATTAGATGGAACTGAGAACTCAAAGCTAAGTTGCTCAAGAGTGCCCTCACTGACATTCTGTGGTGCTTTTATCCTGGATAGCCCAGAGTTCAAAGCAGGAAGAGAGAAACTGTAAAAAAGAAAAGAAAAACACAGAGAGTATTTCTCATCACTGTCACTGATGTGCTCAGATCTCTTGGCCAAATGAGAGCTGTTTGTTTAATGCCCTTTAGTGCTCTAAGTTACATTGCTAAAGTGTTGGGAGAATCTTGTCCAAGGCAGGGCAGGCAGATCCACACATCCCAGGAGAGCACACAAGCATGAAAATCTTATTATTTTCGGCCTGCATGTCACCCCTTTCTTGTGAACTCATTAAGAGCAGTATAAAGTTTGTGTTGAGAAGTAAGATGATATGTGGAGTTTGTGAAGCATTGAAAATGAAGGTTAAACCAAAGCTGTAATATTTGTCATTGCTCCCTGAAAGGAAAGTGAGGCCAACTCCACCACTTTTGATCTCTCAAAAGTTGATTTAACGGTTGTGAGACCACGTGAGAATCGCCTATAATACTGAAAAACATACCAGGAGACATTCCCAACCAGTATCTTTTAGCAGTAAATCTTCAATGGCAGTTCAGGTTTTGTAAAACTGCTGTTCAGAGTTCCCTCATTTTTACATTTAATTCTCCAAAGATAGTAGCCATGACATTGACAGTTTTGCTGAAGATACTAAACTAGTTGGGAGATTTCATGCTGAAGGCGCTATCAGTCCCAGTGCTAGAAGCAGAGAAGCTCCAACTGCAATCTGCTTTATACTTGATAACTGCAGTCTGTTGTAGCAAGTTGATGGCAAACTTCTAGTAGCTCCGGGTGTGTTATCTAGAAAGGGCAAGAGTGCAGGACTTCCGTGTGTAGAACAATATCCCAAGAGACTGGCTAGCAATGCCTCAAAAGCTATTTGATGACATAAACAGGCCCTTGTAGAAGGCAAAGCTTTACCTAAAAGCAAAGACATATTTCTTTCCACAGTATAGTTAGAGTGCACAGTTAACATTAGAACACTCAGTACATAAGCAATGAGGAACCCACATCAAAAACACAATGGATGAGGCCGGGTTAAATGTCATGACCGAATCACCCTATGTAGTGACCTTGTCATATATGCCTGGAAATGAAAGCGCCAACACACTCAAAACCATGTTTCTCATGATATTAGCTGTCATTCATGTTTATACTATACAAGGGAGTTGTCAACCATCTGTCTCTATTAAGGGTTCATTTGTCATTCACCTGGTGACATTAACATAGTCATCATAGCTTGCTGACAATCCAACCAGATTCTTTAAAATAGATGATGAACAGATTGTCCCTCCTGAACACAAATGAGGTTTTGTTCATGGCATCTATAGCCAGTTACCCAAGAATGTTGATTAGCTGTAAGTGAATCCAAGTAAGTCTACTTTTAAACTTACATTAGCATGAAAAGCATTCAGATTGCTCTCTGTAAGTTTTGTACAAGTATAATTTCCTGTGTATTGGATAGATTTGTTAGCAGTTATTGAGCCAGAAAATGATATCAAAGACTTAGGGCTGTTTTCACTTTGCCTAATAATAACCATTTCTAAAAGTGTTGATGGAACTGTAAAATATCGAGACTCAGTCACAGAATTAAGTGGGGAGGAAGCATATTTTAGCAATATCTGTACAGCTCCCTTTGTTTTGTTGAGGAAGAGGCAGTTTGTAAAATCCCTGTGAATGGTCCAGCTCAAGCTGCCATTCTGTGACTGGTACCCTCAGTCAAGCAGGTAGAAGCTCCCTCCAGGGGATGAAGTGTGAAAGACTTTGGGAACTATCCAAACAGTAGATTTAAAAAGGAGAAACAGTTTGCTTTAGGCTTAACTTTGAAAACATATACATGGGACTAAAGAGGGAGATACAAATTAGTCTTTTTTGCTAATCTTGTCTCTGTAATTAAATTACATTTGTATTTAACATGACTATAAACAATTCTGGGCCCATTAGAGACATTTGATGATTTATGAGGTGACATTAATTTTTATATTTGAATGATCTGTCTTAAAAATGAATTAGTAACTCTTGTAAGACTAGGATTTTATAAATTATGGTAGTTTATCCTTGTTAAGATTTTGAGCCTTAAAAACTACTGGAATCAGGCTTTTTCATCAGACCATCAGCTCTCCAATAAGGACACAGAGACTTGTTATTAATTATAAAAGATTGGCCAATACCTTAGGTTTCTAGCTAGCTCTTAGAACTTAAATCAACCCACTTCTATTAATTTACATGCTACCACATGGCTCGTAGCTTGTTACTCCTCTCCTACATGTCATGCTTCCTCCAAGTCTGGCTTCTGTGCCTTCTTCCCAGCATTCTCTCTTTCCAGAAAGTTCTGTGTAGCTATTGGCCATTTAGCTTTTTATTAAACCAATCATAGTGGCACATCTTCACACAAAGGAATATCCACAACAAATTGGCACTTTTGAGTTGAAGCTACTTCATAAATACAGCTCAAAATAACTGGGCACAACCTCTCTTGATCTTTCTATAATGTACTTTTACAAAATCTAAGTTAATTTAATTGATTATTTTAGGTTGCTTATTTCTTTATAAAGCATATAATTATTGGAGAGACTTGCAAGATTGGTTTTCACAAGGAGACATTTATTATAATAATAGAAAGGTATTTTTTTTTTCACATGGGTAAGACAACAAAGTTAGGTTTTGTTATCAAGAATAGATCATTCTAACATTAGGAAATTATATATCTTAATCCTCAAACATATATCATCCGTAAATCCCATCGGCCATAAACCTTAGGAAGTTTACTCAGACCTTCTGCTACTTGACTTTAAGCTGTCTTGACTTTATTTTTATCTGTCAGTTTTCTTTTTTGTTTTATCATATAAAATCCATCTTTATCCTAAATGCTCTTTTTGAAAGTCCTTTTTACCAGAAATATACCCTCAATCCAGTTGAGGTACCACATGACTTTAATCCCAGCCTTGGGAAGCAGAGGCAGATGGATCTCTGGGAGTTTGAGGTCAGCCTGATCTACAACATGAGTTCCAAGATAGTCAAGTGACGTAATAGAGAGACATTGTCTCAAATAAATGAATGAATGAATAAATAAATAAAGCAGCAAGGTGTGGTTGTGTATACCTCTAATCCTAGCACTTAGGAGGCAGAGGCAGGCAGACTTCTGTGGGTTCAAGACCAGCTTGGTATACAAAGTGAGTACCAGGACAGCCAGGGCTATACAGAGAAACCCATGTGTGTGTGTGTGTGTGTGTGTGTGTGTGTGTGTGTGTGTGTGTGTGTATGACTCATACTTTTTTTGTTTATATTTTATTTTTCTAGATAACTTTTTGTTTCGAGTTTTACACAAACTTTTTCTGCTTGAAATTTTCTCCACTCCTTAGGGTCTTATAAGGCCTGAGAGGTGGGGTGCTTTTATTTTAGCCATAGATTAAGAGATGATGATGACGTTGAACAGATGACATTTTTATGAGCAGCAACCACAAGCAGGGAAGTACTAAACATCTGTAGTTATACCCAGCCCTCTTGACCTTTGTGTACAAATTTCCCTTTATTACAAAACCATCTAAGTGCTGTTGGCACACGCCTTTAACTCTGCAGTTAGGAGACAGACAGGTGGATCTCTGAGTGAAAGACCAGTCTATAAAACAAGTTCCATCTACAAAGCCAGAGCTGTTACTCAGAAAAACTCTGTCTTCAAAAACTAAAAACCATAAAAAGTAAATATCATGAGATATAATAGCAATAACATTAACAAATCATACATTTGTTGTGAAATGGTGTTCTCTAAGGGGGCGGTAAGCAGTATCTATTTTTACTGGGGCTTTATCCAGAATATGTAGCTGTATGGGTGGACACATAACACCCCTCCCGATTCTTAGCTTTACCATGTATCCCCTAGTTTCTCTAGAAAACCTTGGGGCCTCATGAATTAGAGTCTAATTGCATACAAGTAGCTAGGAAGAGTGCCTGGATACTCAAGTGAAGTTCCAATGGCTTTCTCTAGCTCATCTTTTATTGAAGGAAGATTAAAAATAAAAAGAGACTTATAAAAGAAATAGCTTATTGGGATTACAGTTCCAGGGGGTGAGTTCATGACCATTATGGTAAGGAACACAGCAGCAGCCAGGCAGGCATGATGCTGGAGCAGTAGCTAAGAGCTCATCTGAAGACAACAACCACAAGACAGAGTTAACTGATAATGGTGTGGGCTTTTAAAACACAAAAACAGCCCCTAGTGACACATCGCCTCCAGCAAGGCTATGCCTCATAACCCTCCCCAAACAGTCTCACCAATTTCTAAGTATTTGTATGTATGAGCCTGTGGGGACCATTCTGGTTCAAACCACCGTATTTCACTTCCTGGTCCCTATGGGCATCTCTAGCCATCATAATGCATTTAGTCCAACTTAAAAACTCCCTTTGGCCTTTCAGCCACCAAAGTGTCTCCTGAAACTTAGAGCAATCTCTTTACTAATCCCCTATAAAATCAAAATCACAAAGCAAATCTAGCGTCCAACATACAATAGCACAGAATACACATCACCATTCCAAAAGGGAGGAAAGCAGGACCAAAACCAAGCAGGGAAAACTCCAAATACTGTAACTGATGGCAAAGGGGTCAGATAACTGCACCCTTCCAGCTTTGCTGACTGCAATACACTCCTCTCTCTTAGGTTGGTTCTATTCCCAGTATGCAGCTCTCCTTGGCAGATATCCCTTGTCTCTGGCACTCCCAACATCTTAGGGTCTCCAACACGTTCCAGGCCACACTTCACAGCTTCACTCAATGGCCTCTCCAGACTTCCTTCCTTGCAGGGACACCCCTGCCTGGCCTCAGCCTGGCCTTTTCTTTAACCTCCAAGAAAGATCCCATGATACCTTTGCCTTACCAATGCCATGTATCCTTTATGACTCTAAAGCTAGAACCACATGGCTGATGCTGCTAAGTTCAGCTGCCCAATAGGGATGAAACCTAACCCCCTTCTTGAATTATGTTTGTGTAAGCTTTAATTTGTGAGGTCACAACCTGTGAACACCAGTCCCTGAATTCCACGTCACATCTTGATTTCTCTTTTTCTCTTCCAGCATAAGCCATAGTTCCAACATTAAATTTCCTGGTGTTCTTTTTCTCCTCAAAGTAAACGTTTTATACCCCCCCCACCTTGCTATTTTTCATTGTAGATGGATCTATATGAGCCCGATCACTAATTATCATGTAACACAGTCAAATGAATCAGTACAGAAGTTTTTAATTCAGCCTCAGGCAGATTCTTAGGACATGGACAAAAAGCAGCCACACACATTCTTTGCCAAGTATCACAAGAATGGTCTCCAGACCAGTTGTTAATTGTTTCCCTCTGAAACTTCTTGAACTGAGCCTCAGGACTAATACCTTATTAATTATCTCAGGACTCAGCTCCTACTAGGGTTGTAGCCTGTTTCCTAGTCAAAAGTCCCAAAGCCTTCCCCATTCCTCCAAACACCAACATGATCAGGCCTGTCACAGCAATACCCCACTCCTGGTACCAATGTCTGTCTTAGTTATTTTTTTTCTGAGATAACATATATATATATATATGTATGTATGTATGTATGTATATATTGTGTATGTATATATATACACACACACATATATATACATACATGTATGCATACAGACATACACATACACTATGTATATATATGTTTATTGGAACTTATAGTTCAGAGGGTGAATCCATGACCATCATGGCAGCAAGCAGGCAGGCATGATACTGAAGCCAGTAGCTGAAAGCTTACATTCTTGTCTGCAAGTAAAAGGCTGAGAGAGAGCTAATTCGAATTTGTGAGCTTTTGAAACTTCAAAACCCACCCCCAGTGACACACCATCTCCAACAAGGCCACACCTCCTAATCCTTCCCAAACAGTTCAACTAGGGACCACATATTCGAACAAATGAGCTTATGGGGGCCATTCTTATTCAAGCCAACAAAAGCATTAACATTTTGTAAACACAGCTGCGGCTTTTAAGCAAGCACAGCTGGAGTTACTTTTGTTTGTTTCTTTGTTTTTGTTTTTGGAGGCAGGGTTTCCTCTGTGTAGCCTTGGCTATCCTTGAACTTGCTCTATAGACCAGGCTGGCCTTGAACTCAGAGATGTGTCTGACTCTGCCTCCCACAAAGGTGTGCACCACCACTAGGCTACAGCAGGAGTTATTAATGAGAAACCTTTAGGCAGGATATTTTTCTTGAGTATGAACATATAATTAACTTTTTAAGTACAGCTGTGTGCTAACAACAATAACAAAAAGTTTTTCTTTGATTTTCGTTTGGTTTGTTTTTCTTTTCCTGTCACAGAGTCAGGGGGCCAGCCTGACCCAGGACAAGGGCTTGAAAGGAAACTTTGAGATAATTATTTGAGTCTTGAGTAGGCAGACAAGATCCTGTCTCAGAGGCAGCTTTCCAGTGAGCTAAAACAGCACATGGCAGTAATTTTTAATATTCAATGCCAGACCCTGAAGGACTTAGAAAGTGGTACCATCTGTGTCTTTTTAAATGAAAGAAGGAAGGAAAGCAAATGTTTCCAGGCTTGGTAGTGCAGAAACAAAAATGTGGCAAACTTTCTTGTCGGACTTTTTTTTGGATCACCGGCCCCCAAATAATGACACAGAGACTTGTTATTAATTATGAATGCTTGGCCTTAGCTTAGGCTTGTTCAGCACTAGTTCTTATAACTTAAATAGTTGTTTGTATTAATTTACATTTTGCCATGTGGCTCTTTGCCTTTCTTCCATATGACATATGACCCCCTCTGTGTCTTTCTGGTGAAAAACACGTGTGGAGATTCATCCCCTCAGTTTCTCTTTCTGCTTGGAAGTCCTGCCTAACCTCTTCACCTAGCTATTGGCTACTCATCTTTTTATGAAACCAATCACAATAACAAGTATACTACTTCAGTTAGTGGAAGCCAGCTTGGGGACCCAATGTCCTTTCAGGCTCCTATGTAATCTCAAGGGCCTTTAGCTGTTTGAACTGAGTGTAGAGCTTGTTGGCATTCTCTGCTAGCACTGTCAAAGACTGCCGTTTCTAATAACATCTCTTTAAGATCAGACTGAGAAACAGTCTCTTCATGCCACTGTTGGGTCCTGGGGCACAAAAGATGGAGGAACAGACCACCAAAGTCTGAGACAGAGGCAAGCTCAGCTTTATTCCACAAAAAGAAAAAGGGGGAAAAATCTCCAGGGGACACAAAAGCGTATCAGTTACAGCTGAGACCAAACTGTGGCAGTGGGGGCTGGTTTGGGGCCCCTTATAGTAAAATCAAGCAGCAGGTGTGGGTTAAAGAGCTTTTATAGCCTTGAGGTCAGGCTTAAAGTCACATTACATTGTAAGTGTTACAACTTTTGGTTCTGGGATGGTTGGATGTTAACTTAAGATGCTTTCGAAAGCCTGTGGCTGGCACAGCCACTTTTCGCTGTCCCTGAAAGAATGCAAGGCAGAGAGTAGAGTCATATAGGACAGTTTAAAAATTAAGAGGATACAATGTAGAGTGTAAAGGCCATGACTAGAAGCTAACCTTTTTCTGCTGTACCTGCATGCCAGGAAACTGGAAGGCTGGAGATATTTGTTAAAAGTTTACCACTACCCGGTGGCTGCCATGATGTCTACTCTTAAGACAGAAAGTGGTTGTTAAAGAATAACTAGCTGCCAGCTTTATTTATTTCTTTCTTTCAAAATGTTATTTGGGCTTACAATGGTATATTTCTGTATTCCTGGGCCCCTCATTTCTGTAGTCCTGTTTCTGGAGCCTCCACCATAAAGTCCTGAAATGAAGGAATTCAGCAGGTTTAAACAAGTCCTGGGTTTTTAGTTAGGATTAGGTGAAGACACACCATGATTATGGCAACTCTTTTATTATTTTTTTATTTTTAAAATAATCTTACTTTACATACCAATCTCAGTTCCTTCCCCAATTCTTTTCTCCCACCTTCCCCCCTTCTTCCCACCCCGCTCCCCCTCCACTCCTCAGAGATGGTGAGACCTCCCATGGGGGATCATCAAAGTCTGTCATATCACTTGGCAGGACCAAGCCCCACTCCCTCCATGCCTTATCTAGGCTGAGCAAGGTGTCTCTCCATAGAGAATGACCTCCAAAAACCCAGTCCATGCACTACTGGATAAATACTGGTTCCACTGCTAGTGGCTCACAAACTGCCCAAGCCACCCAACTGTCACACACATTGAGGGTGTCTAGTTTGGTCTTATGCAGGTTACCCAGCTGTCAGTCTGGAGCCAGTGAGCTCCCACTTGCTTGGGTCAGCTATTTCTGGGGGTTTCTCCAGCATGATCTGACCCCTTTGCTCTCTGCAACTGAACTTTAGGAGATTGGCCCAATGCTTAGCTGTGGATCTCAGCATCTGCTTCTATCAGTTACTGCAT
The DNA here is from genome assembly GCA_030556225.1 of Cricetiscus sungorus. Taxonomy (NCBI): domain Eukaryota; kingdom Metazoa; phylum Chordata; class Mammalia; order Rodentia; family Cricetidae; genus Cricetiscus; species Cricetiscus sungorus. The sequence goes on from JANBXA010000729.1 coordinate 23,315,655, forward strand.
GAAGGTTCTATGATGTTACTTAAGGCAGTCATCAATCTGATTACAGGGGAAGGGCACTTAAGGTACGCTCTCCACCATTGCTTAGATTCTTAGCTGTGGTCATGCTTGTGGATTCCTGGGGATTTCCCTAGGGCCAGATTTCTCCATAACCCCATAACCCCTCTATCAAGGAATCTCTTTCTTTGTTCTTCCTCTCTGTCCTTCCCCCGACTTGACCTTCCCTATCCCTCATGTTTTCCTCCTCCCTCCCCTTCTCTTCCCCATACCTACCACCCCTCACTCCACACTCCCAGTTTACTCAGAAGATCTTGCCTATTTCCTCTTCTTAGGGAGGGGGAGGTATCCATGTGTAGCTCTCTTAGGGTCCTCCTTGTTACCTAGCTTCTCTGGGGTTGGAGATTCTACTCTGGGTATCTTTTGCTTTATGTTTAATATCTACTTATGAGTGAGTACATACTGTGTTTGTCTTTCTGTGTCTGAGTTACCTCACTCAGGATGTTTTTTTCCTAGTTCTGTCCGTTTCATTTGCCTTTGAATTTCAAGATGTCATTTTTTTTTCTTTAAATCACTGAGAATTGCTCCATTGTGTAAATACACTACATTTTCTTTATCTATTCTTTGGTTGAGGGGCATCTAGATTGTTTTCAGGTTCTGGCTATTACAAATATGAACATAGTTGAACAAATATCCTTGTGTTATGAGTGAGCAACCTTTGGGTGTATACCCATGAGTGGTATTGCTGGGTCTTGAGGTATATTGCTTCCCAATTTTCTGAGAAAATGGACTATGATAACTTTTATAAAGGAAAACACTTAATTGAGATGGTGGCTTACAGTTTAGAGGTTCAGTCCATTATCATCATGACAGGAGCATGGTATCTTGCAAACAGACATGGTGCTGGCTACATCTTTGGTCAGAAGGCAACAGGAAATGGACTGAGACACTAGGCGATATTCTGAGCATAGGAAACCTCAAAGCCTGTCCCCACAGGGACACACTTCCTCCAGTAAGTTCATACCCACTCCTACAAAGCCACACCTCCTAATAGTGCCACTCCCTTTGAGATTATGGGGACCAGTTACATTCACGCTACTGCACCTGGCCAGCTTGCCCCAGTCATGGGGGAAGAGTTGCTCTGTTTCAGCTGTCACTCTCAACAATCCTTTATAAGTGGAGATGTAGGTCTGTAAGAGGAGATGGTTTGTTTTAAATCCCTAAGTATTGTATAGGGACTAGATCCCTATTCTGCTCATATTCCCTCTAGGAAAATTATCATCAACTCTAAGTCTAATGGGTTAGAAGTCACCAGGGCTGCAGGTGATGAGGTTAGGTGTGCCTCCAAAACCTCTTCACTTTTGAGCTAACCAAATCCTGGGGTAATACAGGAGCACAGGGATGCAGAGGAGCATCGAGCAGAGACCTTTTTGTCTTCAAATCATCAAGAGTCAGAAGACAGCAAAGGAAGCAGAGCTTAAGGCAGGGCTCATGTGCATTTTCTCATTTCCTGACCTGTCCCATGGTGTCTCCTTGTACAGGAGTCATTTGCAATGGCTGTGTACTGCAGCCCAGAGATTACAAGATCAGACATTTAATAGGCTCACTTCTCCCTGCCCATGAACCTGTTTAAAACAACACAAATATCTTTCTAATGCTTTCTGGACAGTGTTCCCAGTGCTGGCAGCCAACAATAGTATTTGTCTATATAGTGAAGGTCACAGAAATCTTGTTTTTGTACTTTTGATGAAAAAGAAACTTGCCTGGCCATTGTAGTGTACACATTTAACCCCAGCATTCAGAAGGCAGAGGCAGGCGGATCTCTGAGTTCTTCAAGGCCAGCCTGGTTTACAGAGTGAATTCTAGTACAGCCTGGGTTACATAGAGAAATCCTGACTTGATGGGGGATGTCCTTCTGTATGACGTGAATATGTTTCTCTTATTGGTTGATGAACAAATGCTTATTGGCCAGTAGCCAGGTAGGAAGATAGGCAGGGCTACCAGACTAGGATAATTCTGGGAAGAGGGAAGGCAGGGAGAAGTCACAAGAGGGAGAGATGCCATGTAGCCACCAAAGGAGTAAAATACAAGAACATTACAGGTAAGCCACAGCCTCATGGCAATACATAGTTTAGTAGAAATGGGTTAATAATTAAGAGAGAGCTAGCCACTAAGAAGCCTAGCCATCAGCCAAACAGTTAATATAAGCCTCTGTGTGTTTATTTGGGACTAAACAGCTTCAGGACCAAGCAGGACAGAAACTCTGCCATCACTGTCTAATAAAAAAAGAGAAAAGAAAGAAAGAAACTCAAAGTAATAATATTGATGCTAGAAAAAAACATACTAATAGATGTGCTTAGGAGACAATAAGTAATACAAGTAAAATTTAGCTAAGGAAAAACTACCTCCCAATGACTCTGAAGATTAGCATGCTAACTAGGCCTGTTAGGAATAAGGGGACTTTAGGATGCTAGGATGTGAATGTTTATTTAGCAGAGCTGACCAGTCGTTAGACTCCATTCCCATGACAAAAGAAACAGCATTGACTTAAAGCCAGCCATTAGACTCTGATTACCTTTCCCAAAGACATACATCTAAAGGGCAGTTCTCAGGGGCAGTTGGGGTCTGTTTTTAAGTCTCCTGTCCTCTTATCAAAAAAGCATAATTCTTTCTTTCAGTTAGGCAAGATGACCCTTAGTAATAACTATTCCAAAATATTTTTTTTAAAGAACAACATTGGTAAGCTTAAAATAATTCTGGCAATATGGAAGATTCATGCTGTGCAAATCTCCTGTCTGCCTATGTGGCAGACGTATAGTCTCCTTTTTCTGCTTAGATTCAAATGTGACCTGGGACCAGGAACCAAAAAAGATTTGAGGATGACAGTGTTTGTGGAATATGTAATTATAAAGTGTATGTATGCAAGTAAATTCTTTTGTTCATGTCAAACTCTTCTTGGGTATTAGCCTAGCTGAACAAACACTATTAAAGAGCTTTTCTTTAATTAACCTCTAATGTAGAATGACTCCTCCTCAATGGGGATGCATATTATTTCTGTAACACTTTAGCCCCTGATACTGTTATCAATGTGAGCAATGAGTTTTTGCTTTTGGTTTGACATATGGGTATCCTGGATCCTAGAGTAGGCTCCTTGTAAGATTAAAAAACCCACATACCTCTCTGGTGTTCTTCAGTAGAGTCCATATACATCTGTCACAGCCCTGTTTCAGGCACCACATACTGATGTCCATCAGCAACTTGTTACAGACAACTGAAGTTGAATTTGAGATTCAACAGAACCAAGGGGCCTCAAGGCTTTGTTGCTCAAGACCACATTAACTGACATCCTGTGACTCTCTTATTCTGGATAACTCAGAGTCAAAGCATGTAAACTCACTCAGTATTTCTCATCACTATCGCCAGATGGAAGCTGCTTACATATTGTCCTAAAAAAACACTAAGCTGCATTGCTCAGAAGGGAGGACACACCTTTCTCACAGCATTCCTTGGACAGGCAGAGGCATTGCTCTAAGTGGGGTAAACAAAGTTTTATAGGAAGAGAGTTCAACAGCAGGATATTGTCAGAAAGCCTATTATATGCATACTACACCCCTCCATCTTGCTGAATGCTAAGACTGTAGGCATGTGGCACAAGCCTGTCAGCATTAATTAATATGTGAACACTGTGGGTAAAACATTCAACTTTTCATATGTGAGCAATTTGTGAGAGAACATATCAGTTTGTGTAAGCTGAGTGCTTTCAGGTGGAATTGCCATTGTGGCATGGAAATTAAGGTATTCTGCTATGTGACTGGGGAACATTCTCAGAGTGGCTTTTTTGCGGGGACACACCATGCAGAGTGCTCTTTTCTCTGATGGTACAAAGTGTAAAAGGAGTCACGTATGCTTGAGGAACCTGAAAGGTTGGCTACTCCTAGTAGGGTGGGGCCCCAACAGAGCAGACTGCTTGGGGGCTATGATGAACTTACATAAATCATCAAGTACTTAGAAAGGGTAGAGATTATTCTCCTAGCTTGAAGTCTGCCAACATTCTGTACAGCCAAATAGCTCCTGGAGGACCATACTGGCTTAATGAGTTAAATGAGGTAGTTGCTGGCATCCGTGCTGCTGTAGCCATCATGTCTCTTGTGATGGAACAATTGATGAAAGCAGTTAGGTCTTTACGGTTGGACTTCACAAGACTTTCATAGTGTCCCCCTGATTTCCTGAGATCAAATGCATTTGTTTGGAATGGATGATGGTGAGCCTTCAGGGATCCTGTCTACACTGTGTTACAAGATTTATTTATATATTGCTCACCATTGAATGTCTTAAGAAATATTCTAAAAGAACTAGAAGTACAATTAAGATAAAAATTAAGGCATTTAAATTAAAAGGCACACATTTTAAGACTTAGCATGGCTGGATAAAATGTTCAGTACCAGAACTATGGTGAGAAAGGTCCCAGAGTCCTTCCCAAACAGTAAAGGCTGTTGTCCCTGCTGTAACATATACGCCAGAACTATATGGTAAAACTCAGTTTCTGAAGATGACAGGTGCTTTGGTTGCAGGACACAAAGGAGTAAAACTGTGATGGAGCTGGATAGTTCCCCAAGTCTCCATGCTGGCTGCTTGGCTTTGTGCCAGGCAAGATGCCTGCTAGTGCCAAGGTGGCATGAGTATGGTGAATACAACCAGCAGCTCTCTGATTGGATTTTAGGCCTACACCACAGGAAGGGATTTGTGTCTGCTACTGTAAGCCAGGGGGAGCCGGTGGGTGAGGAGTCCCAAGCCTCACTGGACAAACGACTGCTATTGCTGTTTGAGTGGGTGTGACCTTATCAAACTGTCTCCTGCATATTTGTGCTTATGCCCATAGGTCACTGCTTCTGTCAACTACAATCCGCCATGGCAGGAAACTTCCTCTTTACAGTGGTGTACCACAAAGCCACCTGAACTCCTGAGACTAAGTGACTATTGTGACATTGTGATCCAATGCTCAATCACAGATGGAGGAAAATAATCAGACATCTATGCCATCCATCTAAACCTCAGGGAATGTTCTGGAAGAGGTGGCTTGAAAGAATGTAAGAGATGTAGGAAAGTTGGAGTGTTTTGTATCAATATCCTCTGAATTGAAACATTTCCATCCTGGAGGGAGGCTCATTAGTACACAGGAAATAAACTCACAAGTGTCAAGAAGTCCCTGAAACTTACAAGATTCACCAGGTCCCTTTCTCCCGAGGTGACATAGGTAGTATTAAACACTAAGGAGAGGAGGCTGAGCAGTTGAGATGTCTGGAGGACACTGATTTGATGATCTGGCTGCAGGTAACTTAGAGAAATTAGGGGCCGTAGCTTTTGTGAGTTATCCCCCATGCTGATGTGGTCATGGCAGTGGTACATCTGCCTTTGACTTGTCCATGCTCATTTAAGTCACTCATCCCTCAGGTTTCTATAAGTTATCCTAGTAATCTCATTTGTTCATGAAACTTTGCTCTGTCATTGGTGCCCTGCCTAGGGTGACTGGATGTTTATTTTGTGTCTTCCCAGGAAAAGTCAAAAACAGCATGAGAAGATGAACCTGCTTAACCTGAACCTGAAATGCATCAGAATCTGTCCACAGTCTGGAAAAGGTCTCAGCACTACTGATCACATCCGTTGGCAGAGATGTGTTGGTATATGTCTTAGTTAGGGTTACTATATGATGGTGAACACACAGACATGGAGCTGGAGCTGAGAGTCCTACATCTTGATTGGCAGGCAACAGGAAGTGTACTGGCTGTGGCTGGGGCAATTATGAGACATCAAAGCCCACCCCACAGTGACACACTTCTTCCAACAAGGCCATACCTACTCCAGCAAAGCCACACCCCCGATAGTGCCACTCACTATGAGCTTATGGGGGCCAATTACATACAAACTACCACAGTATATAACCTCTGCTCACTCCAAATCAGTTTAGTAAACAGTCGATAAGATGTTTTAGCAGTAAATAATTAGTGTCAGCTTATGTTTTGTTTGAAGTTCCTTCACTTTTGTTTTTAATTATCCTCACATAGTAGCCATGTTTTAAAGTATTAATTCTTCTCATTAGTCAGACGGAGTCGTAGAGCTTTGAAAGAAACTTTGAGAAAAAAATGCTTGGGTCTGAAAATGGTAGGCTAAATCCCATCTTAGAGATGAAACAGCACATGGCATGGCAATATATTATTTAATATTATCCATACCCAAAGGGCATTTGAACCAGACATCTAAGAAACTTGAAAGTGGTGGCATCTGCGTCTTTACAACTGACAGGTGGAAACAAAAGCAGAAGTGTCCAAGTTTGGTAAGGAAGAAACACAGGCAGACCACAGGCATAAGGAGAGGAGCCCCAGGAACAGGAAGAATGTCCTGTCTCAGAGGAGACGGGATTGGGGACCCAATGTCATTGCAGGCTCCTATGTAATCTTCTCAAAGGCCTTTAGCTGTTTGAACTGAGTGTAGAGCCCGTTAGCATTCTCTGCTAGCACTGTCAAAGGATGACATTTCTAATAACTTCTCTGCAAGATCAGACTGAGAAACAGTCTCTTTATGCCACTAAGTCCTGAAATGAAGGAATTCAGCAGGTTCAAACAAGTCCTGGCCAGCTTGCCTCAATCATGGGGGAGAGTTGCTCTATCTCAGCTATCCCTCTTAACAATCCCATCATACATGGAGATGTGAGTCTGTGAGAGGAGATGGTTTGCTTTAAATCCCTAAGTATCGTATAGGGACTAGACCCCTATTCTGCTTTCCCCTCTTAGGAAAATTATCACCAACTCTGGGTCTAATGGGTTAGAAATGTATTGGCCCTTCAAAGAGACACAGATAGGTATGCATCTTATTTTTGAGATAACTGAGTCCCAGGGCTATTGCAGCAGCACCAACTGCAGGGATGCAGAGGAATGAAGTGGGAACAGAGAACGTTTCATCTTCTGAATCAAGGGAGGCAGATCACTGGGATCCAGGGAGCCAAAGGAGGAAGGCAGAGCTCCTTTGCATCATCTCATTCCTTCTGAAAGAGCTGTCTGGCCCCTGGTGTCTCCTTATCCAATAGGACAGGAGTCATTTGCAATGGCCGAATTCTAAGGTGAAGGAGACACTTCATGGGATCACCTCAGCCTGGCCAGAAGCCTGTCTGAAAGAGCGTGGACGTCTTCCCATTGCTTCTTGGGCAATGCTCCTGTGCCAGCAGAAGTAAAAGTATGTCTGTATGCTCTGACAGATCATAGAAACTTGGTTTTTCTACTTTATATCAGATGCTTTTAGCACTGTTAACAATATGCATGTGTGACTGACCTGCCCTTTGCCCTGGCATCCAAGAGTGGGTCCCTTGCATGTTTTATAATTTTGTTTTTATTTCCCTGTTGCACTAGGAAAGAACAAAGCTCTTTAAAAAATTCCCATTTTTCAGTTTTGTCCCTTTAACCAAAAATTCAAACTCTTAAACTACTACTACTACACCACTACACCTACTGTTTGGTTAGTTACTTTACCATGAATTTTCTATTTTAAAATTATTAAGAATTTAAGTAGGGAAAAAAAAACAGATCTAAAGCTATAAGAATAATACCTACTTTTGCAAGGCTAAGTTTTCAGAACTTAAATTCAAATTATATGCAACTGCATCAAAACTATGGGGCTTGAGTATGTCACAAAAAATGCCCACAAGTCTAAATAATTGTTTCTCATAAAACGGCATTGACATTTCATATCTGAAGTCATTGCGAGTATTAATGAATTTAGAACAATGGTAGAGCTGAGGGATTGGCTCAGTTCACAGAGAATGACCTAGCGGACTAGAGGTCTTGGGTCTGATCCCCATGGCTACAAACACCTAGTGAGGTGGGGTTGGGCTCATTCATCTATCCAGCAGTTCAGAGGTTGAAGCAGGACCTCACAGGGATGTTTCTCTAGCCCTCTCATCAGCCTCCCTGGAAACTATAGCTCCAAACAAAAACTAAAGTTACATGTTTGCTGTTCTAGACTGTTGGGTATTTGTTTCTTTGGGTTAGGTTTGTTTGAGATAGGGTTTCCCTACATAGCTCCTGGACTCCACTTTGTGGACCAGGCTGGCCTCAAACTCACAGACATCAACTTGCCTTTGTCTCCCCAGTGCTGGGAATAAAGTTGTGGGCCATCATGCCTGGCTCTTCTAGCTTTATTTGTTTGTTCTTCAATTTCTTTTTTAAATAATATATTATATTTTTTTTACGTGTATTAGTGTTTGTCTGTAAAGTGTGTTCTTACCTGGTAAGAAGAGTGTGATGATAAACATTTTGTTTAGAGGACAATTTTCTGTGCTAGACTTGTGAAAAAAATTGCTTTTAGCTTTTAAAAGCCATGAGGAAGTTACTCCTTGAACTTACCTGTCAACTAGCTTAAGATAGACAACTTCTTGGTGTAATTGGGCTGTTCTTCAAAACTGCTGATTATTGCAAAATATTTCACTGCCTCAACTATTCTTACAAGGTTATGGTCATAACATTAAACAATCTAACTGCCAAGTGCCACTTTGGTATGAAACACTTTCTTGCTTGAATGGGTGAGGCTCCAGACAGAATGAGTTAATTTGGCTCTCCAAAATCATAACTTTTTGGGTTTTACCTTTATAAACCTTGGACTGACAATAGCCAGGGCCTTACCTAGAGAACTTTCTCTGGTTCCATCCTACTAGTCTTTTGGTTTTAAATAAAAGTCTCTAATTTACTAAAACCAAAATGAGTCAGACTGGTGAATCTCTGAACGACCCACAATCAGAGCAAGTTGGATTCCCTAGGACTGGAGCTACAGACAGTTGAGAGTTGCCATGTGGGTGCTCAGAATTAAATCCAAGTTGTCTAGAAGAACAGGCAATGCTCTTAACAACTGAGCATCTCTACAGCCCTTGTCCTTCAATTTCATCCTTCAGCAAAGGATGATAGGTTTGTCCTGTCTGTGTTCTGCATCCATGAACTGTAATTAACAGCTCACAAATCCCGTTCCTGAAAGTTGATGAGATTGTCCAGGAGGGAGGTGGCCGGAGTCCATTTGAAAACCCATCAATCGTTACTATCTCCAATACACGTGAATACATGTATGTGAATACCAGGCTTTGGGCTCTAGAGACGTGGGATCTAAAGCTCAGGGATCTTAAAGTGAATGTCTCTGGTTACAGGCAGGGCACCTTGAGCCTCATATAAGAGTGAATATTTCCCACTTACTGGTTTTCTAGTGTATGAGAGTCAGAGTTCACTTTTCAATGCAAATGAGAGAGATTAAACCCAGCTTGGCCACAAGTTACTCTGCTTTGCATTTGGCCCATTCAGAAGCTCCACCAGTGCACTGGATGTTTTTGGGTCAACTTGCCACAACTAGTGTCATCAGAAATGTGCCTCTTTTGAATGCCTCAAGCTATAAGACAGTATCTCAATTAGTGATTAACGGGGAAGGGTCCAGGCCATGGTGGGTGGGTAGTTTCTTCCCTGGGGTGCTGGTCCTGGGATCTATAAGAAAGCAGGGTGAAAAAGCCAGGAGGCAGTTCCCTTCCATGGCCTCTACTCAGTTCCTGCCTCAGGACCTACCCTATTGTGAGTTCCTCTCCCAACTTTCCAGTGGGAACAGCAATGTGGAAGTGTGAGCTGAATAAACTCTTTCCTTCCCAACTTGTTTTACGGCCAAGGTGTTTCATTGTCACAATAGAAATGCTAACTAGGACATTCAATTAGTGTTGGAAACTATAAAATGCCTATTAATACTCAAAGGAATGAAAGAATTTGCATACATGTTGTATACACTGTGTATTTTCAAATGTGTACAACCTTGAGCAATGATAACATGTCATTGTTTGTCATATGGTTGTTATAATCCATGGTATCTGTTCTCATATTTTATGTCACTTATATTAGTTTAATTTTGACTTGGGATACCTGCAGCATGAAAGCTAGGAGTAGTACATCACTAGAAGGAAGTAGCCAGTGGGAATGAAGCAGGAGGCACAGGTGGAGACAGTGGTGATGGAGAATGAAGTAGGTCAGAGTGTAATAACACACTGGGCTGGCAAAATGGCTCAGCTAGTAAAGGTGTTTTCTTTCTGAGGGTGCAAGCCTGACAACGTGCATTCAATCCCCAGGACCCAAATAAAAGTAAAAGAAAAAGTCAGTTCCACAAAGATACCTCCAACCTCCACACACATCTTTTACAGTAGAAGTAGAAATGGTGTGACAGATCTAGTGGTCACACAAAGTTAGAAATTAATAATTACCCCCAGTTATTAATAGTCTTCATGTGAAGGTGAGAAGCCACACTTGGCTTTGCCTCAGTACATCACTCAGTCCTTACCAGGGAAACTTCTTGCAGTAGATGGGAAATGAGAGACCCACAAGGGAACAATGTGCAGAGAGAGAGAGACTTGCAGCACTCAGCTCTAAATAGGATGTATTTATTAAACCACTCCCCGTAAGGCTCAGGTTTTGTGTGGAAGAAGAGTGAGAAAGTTGTAAGAGCCAGAAGTAACCATGATGGAAGGAAATAATCTTTCAGACACAACAGCGCTGATGCACACATGAACTCAGAGACTGTGACAGCAGGCACAAGAGCTGCACAGGTTCAACCCAGACAAAAATCCCAGCACAGAGAAGGGGGAGTGGGCACAATGTCCCATCCTAATCAAAAAGCTCTCTGCAATGGATAGATACCTAAATCTCTCTGCCTCTGTCTCTCTCTGTCTCTTGTGTCTGTGAATCAGAGGCTTCTCTGTCCCCACCACCATTTCTACATAATCACTCAGAGACTTAATATTAATTAGAAATGTTTGCCAATGGCTCAGGCTTATTACTAGGTAGCTCTTACATTTACATTAACCTGTTTCTATTAATCTGTGTATTGCCTTGAAGTCCATAGTTTACTGGTAGTGCTTTGGTATTATTGCTCATTGGGCAGCTGATGGAGTCTCTGACTCTGCCCTTCTTCTCCTGGATTTCCTGCCTGGTTCTATCCTGGTGTCAAATCATCTTTATTTATCAACCATTGAGAGTAACACATATTCACAGTGTACAAAAGGACAGCTCACATCACTTTCCCCTTTCTGTCTAATGAAAAAAAGGGAGGTTTTAACTTTAACGTAATAAATTACATGTAACAAAACACTTATCAAGCAAGAATTAGTTACAATATTTGGCCTATTTTTATCTCACAAAATTAAGATACTCTATCATCTATCTCCGTGAGTCTAAAGTTTCATATCTAATTTACCTTTTATCATAACTAAGAAAAACTATAATTACAACTATCTAGTCTTCTCAAAGACTCAAGAAGGGTATAATATCACCTGAGTAAACAGGAATTGCTTTGCCAGCAACTTCCAACACTCTAGAAATGACAGAGACATCTGGATCTCTTGACGGTCACCAAAGTTCTTCACTAACACTGGGGTTTCCATCTTCAGCCTACAGGCCACAATATCTGGTAGACTTCTCAAAGAAGCAGGAATTGGGAAGACTGACACTAACCCATTCTGCCACTCCCTATGGTGGTTTAAGTGGAATTCCTATTAGGCTCATATATTTCAATGTTTGTTTTCCAGTTGGTGGACTGTAAGGAAAGTATTAGAAAGAGTGGTCTTGTTAGAGGAGGTCTGTCACTGGGGGTGGGCTTTGAGGTTTCCAAAGCCTTTATCAGGCCTGGTGACTTTCTTCTATCCTCTCTTCCTGTCTCCATCCCTCCCTCTCTCCTTCCTCTACACTAGCACTTCCAGACCTACACAAGCCCTTCTATTCCTTTCTACTTGATAACCAACTACCTACCAGCCTTTGCAATACCGTGCCAAAGGCAGGGAGCACACACATAGCCCCATTCTATAGATCTCCAAACAGCTAACATGGTCATCAGAGACTAGCCATCCTGCCTCCAGACCCTTGTGTGGAGGCACTGCTTGTCCAGGAGGCAAAATCTTGCACCCCAGCCCCTACACATCCTCACTACACACTCCCTCAAGGACCTCGTCAGCCACCTCATTTTTCTAATATTCCCCCGTCCAGGGTACAGCTTCTATATACCTGGTTGTTACATCCCAACCATGTATTGTAGTCATGCCCATTCCTCAACCTAACAACACGCTGCTCCAATAACCTTTTAGTTTTCTTGTTTCAGAAATATGTATTTGATATCCTCAAACATGGAGAGTTGAAGGGAGAAAAGGTCTGTTTCTTTGGGGCTCTCCCTCCCTCCCCTCTGCCTCTCTGTGGTCTAAGTGGATCCCACCGTGACTAACATGCCTAGTAAGCAGCACTAATTGTTATTCTCATCCAGAGTTTTGCTTTAATGATCCACAAAGTGCCATAAGTCCACGATATTAAGTTTTGTTAGTATTCAGGCATTTGTACTGGCATACCCTAGGAGATCTGACAGGGCACGCCCTCAGCTGTAGCCACTAAGAGCACCTCCTGCACGTGTTCCCTTTTAAAAGGGCCTTGCCCACCTCTCACACCTCTTACCTCCCGCCTCCTAATGCTCTTGGGCGCCTTGTCACCCCTCCCATCTCCTCCTTTTATGATCTATTTTCCTAATAAAAACCCTTCCACTTAAGCTCACATGGCATCTTTCTCTCTCATTCCACCTTTTACAGTTACAATGTTCCCTTCCCATCTGATAAACTAATTAAAGAGCAAATACTTTTTAAATTTTATTCAATATTTCTGAAATGGTTAAAAATTGAATAAACCTCAGCAAATTTTCCAGAGTAGAGAAACACCACCTTGACCTCTGAGTTACTCAGTTTCACCGTGTTCCAAGGAATTTTAAAAAACCAGACCACTTTTGGGAAAAGTGAAAAGGTCACGGTGCAAACCCTGAAACCATAGGATATTCCCTCCCCATGACAACCAATAAAATATGTAAAATAACTATAGAATAAATTGCCAAAAATATGAATTCCTCTGACCCTGCTAAATGTCAAGCAATCAGAAAGGGACTTCACCCATCACTCCTTTAAGACCCCTCTGGAGACTGTGTCATCAGTTTTCCAGTAGAGGTCCCTGCCGGCTTGTATACAATGAAAACCTTGTATTCAGGAGAGTTTTTCTCCGGTGGGATTTGGGGGTCTTTGTGATCTGGGCAAAACTTTTGGGGGCTCATCCATTGTCACGACTGCCTCAACCAGCAAGGAAGATGCAACACTTGGACTCTTCTTTAAGCAGTTTCATTCAGGAACCTTGAACAATCTTCTGACCCCGGGGAAAGCTAGCCCACAGCTTAAAAAACCTTGGGCAGCCAACCCCAGAATGCCACGTGGAAAGTGCCGACAGGTCCACATACGAGGAAGCAAGCCAGATCCTCAGCCTTAGCCAAATATGGAGTTGAACCTCCACAGGCCCAAGCTCTGGCGCTGGGAGATAATTTTTCCCCTCCTCTGTCCCCCACACAGCCAGACTCCACAGTACCAGACCCCCCTGAGGTGCCACATCAAGGACAGGCTGGAGCAATTAGGAGCCAGAGAGGGGCAACCCCACAGTCGGAAGCGGTTGCTGTGCCCTTCAGCTCCCCCCCCCCCCCCCCTTTAAGACAGGGAATCTATCATCTGGCCGTTTGCCACTGATGACCTTTACAACTGGCGTTCGCAGAATGCCCCCTTTTCAGAAAACCCCAGAGACCTTATTAACATCTTAGAAACTGTCCTTTTCACTCACCAGCCCACTTGGGACAATTGTCAGCAACTTCTCAAGGTTTTACTCACTACAGAGGAACGAAACAGAATCTTGGAGGCATCCCGGAAACTAGACCTGGGGCCACCCAGGGAACCCCATTGATCCTGCTGTAGTCGAAACCAATTTCCCCTCTCCTCCACTGGACTGGGACTAAAACACAGCAGAATATAATGGGAGATTCCTTGTTTATTGCCGGGTTCGAAGTGGCAGCTTGAATGCCAGCCAACATGTCTAAACTCTGCGATGTTCAAGAGGGACCTGATGAAAGTCCAGAGGCTTATTTAGAGAGACTTCAGGAAGTGTTCCATAGGTATACACCATATGATCCCGAAGCCGAGGGAACAGCACAGAAAATAGTGTTTGCCTCTGTTAACCAGGCCACTCCAGGTAGTAAGAAAAAGTTACAGTCATTAGAAAGACTGGTGAGAAAAGTCTCAGGGATCTAGTAGCAATGGTGGAAAAGGTGTATATAATGAGAGAGAAACAGCAGAATAAAGGGAGGAGAAGAGGGAAAGGGACGGGAAAGGGGGCTCAGTAAGATACCGCAACAACAGCAAAACAAGCTAGAAAAGATTCTACTGGCACCCAACCTTCCCACAACCCCACACCTCCAAGACAGACTGAAAAGGAAGAACAGAAGCCTAAACCAACAGTGGGGGGGGGGCAGTGGGCATACTGTAAGGAGGAGGGACCGGGAATGTCCAAAGAACCCCAGACGCTCCAAAAATGCCCAGGTAATGCAGGCACACACGGTGGAGGAAGACAGTGACTGAAGGGAACGGCACACTGTGGAGTGATTGGAGATGTCATTCTGTAAATATGTTTATCTTATTGGATAATGAATAAAGCACTGTTGGCCAATAGCAAAGCAAGATAGGCGGGACTAGGAGACTAGGAGGAGAGAGGAAGTAGTAGGGAAGAGATCCAAGATGGAGGATAGAGAAGAATGCCAGCCCCTCTCTTTGGTAAGATAAGACCGTGTGGAAGTACTTAGATTAATAGAAATTGTCTAATAATTAAGACATAGCTAGCTTATAAGAAATGAGTAACTGGCCAACAACATTGTATCTAATATAATGTCTCTGTGTGTTATCTAATATAATGTCTCTGTGTGTAAGTAAGGGGAAAACTTACTCATAACAGTGGAGGAAAACGGTGACTGAAGGGATGGGACTCAGATCCCCTCTCTGAGCCCAGGACAACCCTGAAAGTAGAGGGGAAAGCAGTTGACTTCATGATGGACACAGGGGCAGAAAACTCAGAAGAAAACCAGAAGGGCCCATGTCCACCAAGATCACCTGGGTCCAAGGGGCACAGGGACAAAACCCTACTCATGAACTACTCGAAGAACAGTAGACCTAGGAATGGGATGAATAACGCATTCATTTCTGGCAATACCAGAATGCCCCTACCCCCTCCTGGGTTGAGATCTGCTTACTAAAATGAAAGCTCAGATCCATTTTCCTGATAAAGGAGTCACTCTATTCCATAAGGATGGGAAGCTAGTTCAAGTACTAGTCACAAGCAATTTAGCTAAAGAATACAGAATGTACCAAGGGGCCTGAACTAAATATAAGAGACTGGCTTCAAAATTTTCCAATGGCTTGAGAAGAAACAGGGGCCATGGGGTTGGCATGACACCAACCCCCTATCTATTTTGAGATCAAATCTGGGGCAAACCCAGTTAAAATTTGCCAGTACCCCATACCTTATGAAGCAAAGCAAGGGATTACACTTCACATAAGGTGACTATTAAAACTTGGAGTCCTAAAACCTGTACAGTCTCCCTGGAACACCCCTCTACTAACGGTAAAGCAGCCTCATACCAATGATTACCAACCAGTGCAGGAACTGAGGGAAGTAGACAAAAGAGTAATATACATTCACCAACAGTGCTTGACCCTACACCTTTCTCAGTACACTCCAGACCAACAGTGGTATATGGTTCTAGATTTTAGAGATGCCTTTTTCAGCCTTCCACTGGCCCCTAAAAGTCAGCTGTATTTTGCCTCTGAATGGCACGACCCAGTGATTGGAATCAATGGGCAATTAGCCTAGACTCAGCTTCCTCAAGGATTTAAGAACTTGCCCACCATCTTTGATGAAGTGTTACATGAGGATTCAAGTGAGTACAGAACCCAAAACCCAGCCTTTCACAATAAGTGGATGGCTTTCTGATTGAGAGAAATGCCTAAAGGGCACAGAGAACCTGTTACAAACCTTGCGAAACTTGGAATACAGAGTATCAGCCAAAAATGCTCAAATCAGCCAGCAACAGGTAATGAACCTGGGGTATGTGCTTAAAAAGGGCAAGCAATGGCTTTCAGATGCCTGCAAAGAAACTGTTAAATATGCCAACCCCTAAGAGGGGGATTGCTGGGTCCTGAAGTAGACTGATTCCCATTTCCCTGAGGAACCACCATACTGATCTCCAAAATGGCTGTACAAGTTTGCACTCCCACCAGCAGTGAAGGAGTGTTCCCCTTTCTCTACATCCTCTCCAGCATAAGTTGTCATTGGTGTTTCTAATTTTAGCCATTCTGGCAAGAGTAAGATGGTATCTCAAAGTTGTTTTGATTTGCATTTCCCTGATAGCTAAGGATGTTGAGCACTTTCTTAAGTGTCTTTCAGCCTTTTTGATTTCCTCTATTGAGAATTCTTTCTTCAATTCTGTACCCCATTTTTTAACAGTGTTATTTGGTGTTTTGTTAACTAGTTTCTTGAGTTCTTTGTATATTTTGGAGATCAGCCCTTTGTCAGATGTGTCTTTCAGCCTTTTTGATTTTCTCTATTGAGAATTCTCTCTTCGGTTCTGTACCCCACTTTTTAATAGAGTTATTTGGTGTTTTGGTGACTAGTTTCTTGAGTTCTTTGTATATTTTGCAGATCATCCCTCTGTCAGATGGGGGGGGGGTTGGTGAAGATCTTTCCCCAGTCTGTGGGATGTCATTTGGTCTTGTCAACTGTGTCTTTTGCCTTACAGGATGTCCCATTTATTAATTGTCAATCTCAGTGTCTGTTCAAGAAGCAGTCTCCTGTACCAATTCATTCAAGGGTACCTCCCACTTTCTCTTCTAAGAGGTTCAGTGTGGCTGGATTTATGTTGAGGTCTTTGATCCATTTGGACTTGAGGTTTGTGCATGGTGATAGACATGGATCTATCTGTAGTCTTCTACACACTATCATCCAGTTGTGCCAGCACCATTTTTTGAAGATGCTTTCCTCCTCCCATTGTATACTTTTAGCTGTTTTGTAAAAAATTATGTATTTGTAGGTGTGTGGGATTTTCGATTCAATTCCATTGGTCTACCTATCTATTTTTTGTGCCAATACCAAGCTGTTTTCAAGACTATAGCTCTATAGCAGAGCTTGAAGTTGGGGATGGTGATGCCTCATACAAGGTCCCTTACAGAAGTGGAAAGGAACAAGATCTTCTGAGCATATTGGGAGTTGGGGGGGGCAGTGAGTAGAGAGGGAGCTAGAAGAAAGAGAAGGGGAGGAGAGGAAAGCACGTGGGACTAGGAAGATTGAGTCAGGGGAGGAATAGATGAGAGAAAGAAAGAAAGAGAGAGAGAGAGAGACAGAGAGAGAGACCATAAAAGAGGGATCCATTACAGGTTTGAAGAGAAAACTGACTCCAGAGAAATGTCCAGAGACCTACAAGACTGACCCCAACTAACAATTTGAGCAACAGTGAAAAGGCTACCATAAATGCCCTTCCCTGATAATGAGATTGATGACTAACTTATTCACCATCATAGAGCCCTCATCTAGTAGCTAATAGAAACAGAAGCAGACACCCACAGCTAAACACTGAGCTGAATTGGAATCCAGATGCAGAGAAGGAGGACAAGACCAGGCTACAGAAACCCACAGAGACAGCTGTCCTGAACAAAGAGGAGCTAATGGGCCCCCAGACTGATAGCTGGGGATCCAGCATTGGACCGACTCACTTAAAAGGCCTGGGCAGTCATTTTTGTTTTTTGTTCTTTTTTTAAATAATATAATTTAAAAATTTTACATGGGGATCCCAGTTTTCTCTCCCTCCCTGCCTCCCTCCCTGCTTCCCTCCCTCTTTTTCTCCCTCCCTCCCTCTCTCTTGCCCTCTTTCCCCTGTGACATGCACCCTGGCCACCATCCCCTCCCCCCCCATTCCACTTGTAGGGCTATGCTATCCAGATTGGGTCATGTAAATCTGTCAAGTCATTTGAAGTAGAGACTAGGACTTATCTCCTGTCTCTAGGTTAAGGGGGTATCCCTCGATGGGGGATGTGTCCACAAGTCTAAGGGATCTCTGACAGTGGAACCAGGACTTTGAGAGCACATTCCCCATGGAGGGATACTCCCTTAGCCTAGAGAAAGGAGGGAGGACCTAGTCCCTACTCCAAATGACAGATTTTGTTGACCCCTCCTGGAAGGCATCACCCTACCTGTGGAGTTGGGGGGGGGTAATGGGATGGGAGGGTGGGGGGCATAGGAGGGTGGGAGAGAGGGATGGAGGGAGAGGGAACTGGGATTGACATGTAAAATAAAAAAAACTCAACACCTACTTTTATCCAATAAGTGAGAGAACTTTGGGGTACTGTTGTCTCTGGGATCCCAGGGTTTTTGGAGATAGCCAAACCCTTATATGAGGCAACAAAGGAAGAAAAACTGGGTTTTGTCTGCAATAGGGATTTGATGTTTTAAAACAAAAATTACTTGAGGCACCAACTTTAGGCTTACCAGACATAAACAAACTATTCTGTTTGTGGACGAACATTGTGGGCTGGCAAAGGGAGTACTGACTCAGACTATAGGGCCCTGGAAGAGACCTGTGGCATATCTATCAAAGAAACTGGACCCTGTGGCAGCAGGATGCCTCCCTTGCCTCCAAATTATAGGGGCTGTAGCCTTATTGGTCAAGGATGCTGACAAATTAATCTGGGCCAGAATCTTAGCATTGCCACCCCTCATGCACTAGAAGAGGTGCTCAAACAACTACCAGAATGATGGCTAAATAATGCTCACATGATTCTTTATCAAGCTCTGCCAGAATAACCTCCCAGAATAACCCAGCCAGAATAACCTTCCAGGTTCTGCAGCCCTCAATCCAGCCACATTATTGCCAGATCCCAACCTGGACACTCACTCCATGTCTGTTCCAGGATCTTGGCACAAGCACATTGTATCAGACCTGACCTACGGAACACATCACTTCCGGATACAGAAGAGACCTGGTTCATGGACAGAAGAAATCACTACCACTACAGAAACCATCTGGGATGAACCCTTGCCCATGGGAACTTCTGCGCAAAAGGCTGAGCCCTAATAGCCCTGACTCAAGCTCTAAAAATGGGGAAAGACAAAAGACTCTATCTATACTGACAGTAGATATGCATTTGCCAAGGCACATGTATGTGGGGCAATATTCAAAAAAAAAAAAAAAAAAAAAAAAAGGCCTCCTTACAGCAGAAGGAAAACAATCAGGAACAACAGGAGATATTAAATCTCCAAAAGCACTTTGGGAGCCTTCCAAATTGGCCATAATCCATTGCTTAGGGCACCAGGGGGGTTCAGGACCCATAGAAATGGGAAATAATCCAAAACTGATATCCGGCCATTGAGGAAATCCTTTCACATTGCCAAGCTTGCCAACTAACCAATACAGTGCCCTCCCCTCTAATCCTACTATCAGGGTGAGGGGGACCTGTGCAGATACTATTGTGAACTAGATTTTACAGAAATTAAACCTGGTAAATTTGGCTACAAATACCTACTAGTGTTTATAGATACCTTCTCAGGATGGACAAAGGCCTTCCCCACCAAACGTGAGACAGCCAACGCTGTGGCCAAGAAATTAATTGGAGAGATTGTACCCGGGTACAGTTTTGCAGCAATGCTGGGCTCAGACAATGGTCTAGCATCTGTCTCTCAGTTAAGTCAGGGACTAGCCACTGCACTGGGGGCAAAATGGAAACGTTATTGACCATACAAACCCCAGAGTTCAGGACAGGTAGAACGAATGTTTGAATAGAACTCTGAAAGAGACCTTGACTAAATTAGCTTTGGAGACTAGCACAGACTGGGTGACTCTCCCCTTCGTCCTTTTCTGGGTGAGGAATTCCCCGTACCAGATGGGCCTTACTTCTTTTGATGGATCCCCCCGCCCCCCGCCCCCTGTCCCCCGCCCCCCACCCCCTGCCACACACACACCATGATTCCTAGCCTACAGAGTGATCTTATTTCTACCCTACATGATCAAGACATTGTTAATGCCCTCTGAAGGCTTCAATGCACTCAACAACAAATCTGGCCTCTACTCAAGGCCATTTATGAATCTGTTGCCCCTCCCAAATCCCACAGGTTGGGGCAGGTGACTGGGTCTTCATCTGCAGGCACCAATATAAAACCTTGGAGTGGAGATGGAAAGGGCCCTTTGTGATCCTGATGACCACCCCTACGGCCATCAAAGTAGATGGGATTGCCACGTGGGACTTGCAGACCCCTTTGCAGTATCAGAGGACTACAAGGGGGAATCCTGGGGAGCTGTCCAAACATCTGACAAACCCGCTCAGGTTATGCCTTCATCGTAAAAGCGATCCTTTTTGATATATCTGCTCTTGTATCTGCTTCTGCTCACTGTAACAGCTGACGCAAACCCTCATGCCCCTCAGAACTTGTCAACTTTATAATGCAGAGACCAGAAAGGTCCTAAACCAGATGTCCACAATAGCCAAGCCTGGAACTTGGTAACCTGATATCTTTTTTTATCTTTGTCAGTTGTTTATAGATCGCTGTTGCCCTGGCCAAGTTTATACCTGTCACTGTGACCCCGGCTTTAAGGCTTGTGTATCCACAACACAGCCAGAAGGCTCCAAGCCCATAACCCTCATTTCTAGGTCTGTCCAGGGCACCTTTCTAACTTTGGGACATGTGAGGGGTACTTCATATTATCATTGTAAGAGTTGATCTTGTGTGTCCACAGGATATACCTAGCGGACTGCCCCCTTGAAAGATGATCTCATCCAGGTCAAATGAGCCCCAACCCTCCCCCTTGCTCAACTGATGGGGCAGAGCATCAAGGTTGCTGAGTAGCAACATGCAACCCCCAATTCTAACTTTCACCCAGAAGGGTAAACAAACAAAAGCCAGATGGTAAACAGGTTGTACTTGGGGACTAAGGTTGTATGACAAGGATCGAGCATTTGGTGAAGACATTGGTCTTTGTTTGGGCTGCTGCTCTATATCCTACCTACTGGACAGTCAAATAAGACCTATGGGTCCAAACCACGTTCTGTTCAACAAGCCCAAATTTGTTACCAATAGTTCCAGTCAGCCCTCTCTTGTCCCACTCTCTAACCGGCAAATTTTAGAAATGGTGCTCCAGCAATCATACTTACTTCTCAATGCCACCAGTTCTAATGTTACTAAGTCATGTTGGCTCTGTGATGATATAACTCCATACTATGAAGGGATAGCAGTCCTGGGGTGATATTTAATTGAAAATAATTCCAACCAATGTTGGTGGAACTCTAAAGTTTCTAACTTTACAGCAAGTGTCTGGCCAAGGAACTTGTGTAGGCAATGTCCTATCTACTCACTCTCACCTCTGTAACCTGACAAATTCAATCACCAATTTAAATGGGTATTTGGTCCCCATTAATGACAGATGGTAGACTTGTTCCGAAGGCCTTAACCATTGTGTGCACACTCGAATAATCAAGGAAACCAAAGGCTTCTGTATTTTAGTTCAGTTACTCCCCAGACTCATCTACCAAACAAGACAATCAATTATTAGCTCTCATGGAGTGATGTAAAACTAAAAGAGAGCCTATGACTGCAATTACCCTCAGCCTCTTAATAGGTGCAGGTATAACCTCATATATAGGGATGGGGAATATGGCTCTCATACAACAAGGGCAACATTATTCAGCTTTAAGAATAAGCCTAAATGATGACCTCAAAAGAATAGAAAATGCTATTACCCTTTTACAAGATTTTCTCTCCTCATTAGCTGAAGTAGCTCTGCAAGGTCGTAGAGGTCTGGACTTATTATTAATTCAACAAAGGTGACTATGTGTAGCTCTAAGGGAAGAATGTTGTTTTTATCATGACCATTCAGGCATATAAAAGACACTATGGCCAAAATAAGAGAAGGACTAAAACAGTAAAGAAAGGGACATGAAGCTCAACAAGGGTAGTTTGAAACCTGGTTTAACAAATCACCTTGGATTACAATGCTCATATCAACACTTATAGGACCTTTGATTATACTCTTGCTCATACTCACATTTGGTCCATGTATTTTAAATAATTGGTCCAAGTTATAAAAGATGGATTGGGTTCTATTCAGATTATGGTATAAAGGTCACAGAACTATATACAAGAGTATGAATTACATTTCAGTAACCCATGATTGAGTTACATGCATAAAAGAGAAAATGAAAAGGTTAAAAATCAAATAAACCTCAACAATTTTTCTAGAATAGAGCAACCCCACCTTGACTTCTGAGTTACTCAGTTCCACACTGTTCCAAGGAATTAAAAACACTTTTGGGAAAAGTGAGGAGGTCATGGTGCAACCCCAAAACCATAGGATGTTCCCTACCCAGGACAACCATTAAAATATGTAAAATAACAGGCGCACTGCCAAAATATGAATTCCTCTGACCTTGCTAAATGTCAACCAACCAATCAGAAATGGACCTCACCCACTAATGCACTTTTTTTTTTTTTTTTTTTTTTTTTTTTTTAGCTTTCATTTTTAAAAGAGCTTGGCTAAATGTTTTAAGAACCCCTCTGGCGGCTCTTGCATCAGTTTACCAGTAGAGGTCCCTGTCGGCTTATATACAATGAAAACCTTGGTTTTTGCAGTTCTGGGGAGTCTTTGGTCTGATGGGACTCGGAGGTCTTCATGATCTGGGCAAAACAATTTCAATAACCTACACTTGCATATTGCTATAGATGTGATGAGATTTCATAACGATTATCACTGCATTTAATTATGCTCACCCTAATCATTTCTCCTATCATGAAAATCAATTTGAAGCCAAACCTGGTTGCCTGTATTAGTCAGGGTTCTCTAGAGTAAAAAAACTTATAGAATGAATCTCTCCATATGTAGAGAGAAAGGGGTTTTATTAGAAAGGCTCATGAGCTGTGGTCCAGCCTATGTATGGAAAAGGTGCAAGGCCCAGTGTTGTTCATCCATGAGCCAGTTGTCTCAGTTTGTCTTCAGTATATGCTGAAGAATATACTTTCTTTTTAGCACCTCATGGAACCTTCTCAAAATCAACTACATACTTGGTAACAAAGCAAATCTAAATAAAAAATTAAAATAAACCCCTGTACCTTATCAGATCAGCACAGCTTAAAGTCAGAATTCAACAGCAACATTCATTTCAAAAAACCCACAAGCACAAGGAAATTGAATAATGATCAACTGAACCAACACTGAGTCAAGGTAGAAAGAAAAGAAGGAAGGAAGAAAGGTAGGAAGGAAGGAAGGAAGGAAGGAAGAAAGGAAGGAAGGAAGGAAAGACAGAAAAAACTTCCTAAAATTTAATGAAAATGACCGCACAACATACCCAACTTATGGGCACAATGCAAGAAGTGCTGAGAGGAAAGTTCATAGCTCTAAATGCCTACATTGAGAAACTGGAAAAATCCCACACTAGTGAATTAACAGGACAACTGAAAGTGCTAGAACACAAAGAAGCAAACTCACCCAGGAGGAGCAGATGGCAAGAAATAGTCAAATTGAGGGCTGAAATCAATAAAACAGAAACAAGGAAAGCAATGCAAAGCATCAATGAGAAAAAGAATTGTTTCTTTGAGAAATTCAACACAATAGACAAACCTTTTTCCAACTAAAAGGCAGACACAGAATATCCAAATTAACAAGATCAGAAATGAAAAGAGGAACATAACAACAGACACTGAGGAAATCCAGAGAATCCTTAGGTCATACTTCAAAAACCTGTACTCCAAAAAACTGGAAAACTTTAAGGAGATGGACAATTTTCTAAATAAGTGCCATATACCAAAATTAAATCAAGAACAGATAAACAACTTAAATACACCTATAACCCCTAAAGAAATAGAAACAGTCAAACAGTCATCAATAGTTTCCCAACCAAAAAAAAAAAAAAAAAAAAAAAGCCCAGACCCAGATGTATTCAGTGCAGAATTCTACCAGAAATAAAAAAGAGCTAATACCAATACTCCTCAAATTATTACACACAATAGAAAGACAAGGAACATTGTAAAACTCTTTCTACAAGGCTACAATTATACTGATAGCAAAACTACACAAAGAGACAACTAAGAGAATTAGACCAATTTCCCTCATGAAAAAGAATGCAAAAATACTCAATAAAATACTGGCAGACCAAATTCAAGAACACATCAGAAAAATCATCTACCATGACCAAGTAGGAGTCAGCCCAGAGATACAGGGATGGTTCAACATACAAAAATCCGTCGATCTAATCCACTTATTAACAAACTGAAAGAAAAAACACATAATCATCTCACTAGATGCTGGAAAAGACTTTGACAAAATTCAAAAGCCCTTCATGATAAAGGTCTTGGAGAAAATAGGGATACAAGGAACATACCTAAACATAATACAGGTAATATACAGTAACCCCACCACCAACATCAAACTAAATGGAAACTAAAAGCAATCCCACTAAAATAAGGAACAAGACAAGGCTGTCCACTCTCTCCATATCTATTCAACATAGTACTTGAAGTTCTAGCTATAGCAATGAGACAAAAAAAAAGGAGATCAAATGGATACAAATTGGAAAAGAAGTCAAACTGTCAGTATTTGCAGATAATATGATAGTATACATAAGTGACCCCAAAAATTCTACCAGAGAACTCCTACAACTGATAAACACCATCAGTATTGTAGCAGGATACAAGATTAACTCAAAAAAAAAAAAATCAGTAGCCCTCCTATACCCAAATGACAAATGGGCTGAGAAAGAAATGAAAGAAACATCACCTTTTACAATAGCCACAAATAACATAAAAACTCTAACCAAATGAGTGAAAGTCCTGTGTGACAAGAACTTCAAGTCTTTTTTTTTTTACATGTTGATCCCAGTTCCCTCTCCCTCCCTCCTTCTCACCCTCTCTTCCCCTTCAAGTGCACCCTGACCACCCTCCCCTCCCCCCACCCCCTGCCCCATTCCACATGTAGGGCTATGCCATCCAGGGGTCATGTAAATCTGCCAAATCATTTAAAGTAGGGACTAGGACTTCTCTCCTGTCTCTAGGTTAAGGGAGTATACCTCCATTAAGTATGTGTCTACAAGGTCCTTTTGTGCACCAGGAATACATCCTGGTTCCACTGTCTGAGGTCCCTTAGACTGCTCAGTCCTTCTAGCTGAGACCCATATTCAGGGGGTCTGAGTTAGTCCCATGCTGGATTCCCAGCTATCAGTCTGGGGAGCCCATTAGCTCCTCCTTGTTCAGGTAAGTTGTCTCTATGTGTTTTTGCAACCTGGTCTTGTCCTCTTCTCTCTGCATCTGGATTCAAGTTCAACTCAGTGTTCAGTTATGGGTGTTTGTTTCTGTTCCCAACAGGTACTAGATGAGAGCTCCATGATGGTGGATAAGTTAGTTGTTGATCTCACTATCAGGGAAGGGCATTTATGGTAGCCTTTCCATGGTTGCTCAAATTGTTAGTTGGAGTCAGTCTTGTAGGTCTCTAGACCTTTCTTTAGGTTCCGTTTTCTCTCCAATAATGGTTCCCTCTTTTATGTTCTCTCTCTCTCTCTCTCTCTCTCTCTCTCTCTCTCTCTCTCTCTCTCTCTCTGTCTCTCTCTCTTTCTTCTCCTCTCTCTCTCTCTCTCTCTCTCTCTCTCTCTCTCTCTCTCTCTCTCTTCTGTCTTCTATTCCTACCCTGACTCAATCTTCCTAGTCACATGTGCTTTCCTCTCCTCCCCTTCTCTTTCTCCTAGTTCTCTCTTCATTCACTGCCCCCTCCACTTCCCATGTGCACTGGGGGACTTGTCCCTTCCCCCTTTTGTGAGGGACCGTATATGAATCTCTTAGAATACACCTTGTATCCTAGTTCCTCTGGTAGTGTGAATTATAGGCTAGTGATCCTTTGCTCTAGGTCTAAAATCCATATATGAGCAAGTACATACCATGTTCTTCTTTTTGTGACTGGGTTACCTCATTCAGGATGGTTTCTTCAAGTTCCATCCACTTGCCTGCAAATTTCAAGATTCCATTATTTTTTCTGCAGAGTAGTATTCTATAGACTATGTGCCAAGTCTTTAAAGAAAGAATTTAAAGAAGATATCAGAAAATGGAAAGATCTCCCATGCTCTTGGATAGCTAGGATCAGCACAGGAAAAATGGTATTCCTACCAAAAGTTATCTACAGATTCAATGCAATTCCCAACAAAATCCCAACACAATTCTTCACAGACCTTGAAAGAGCAGTACTCAACTTCATATAGAAAAACAAAACAAAACAAAAACAAAAAAACAGGATAGCCAAAACAATCCTGTACAATAGAGGATCATCTGGGGCATCATCATTCCTGACTTCACACGCTACTATAGAGCTTTAGTAATGAAAACAGTTTGGTATTAGCCTAAAAACAGACAGGTGGACCAATGGAATTAAATTGAAGACCTTGATGTCAAACCACACACCTATGAACACCTAAGTGTTGACAAAGAAGCTAAAAATATAAAATGGAAAAAAGAAAATATATTCAACAAATTGTGCTGGTATAACTGGCTGTCAATATGCAAATAGATCAATATCTACCACCATGCACAAAACTCAAGTCCAAATGGATCAAAGACCTCAATATAAATCCATCCACACTGAACCTCATAGAAGAGAAAGTGGGAAATACATTTGAATGCATAGGCACAGCAGATCACTTCCTAAATAGAACAACAGTAGCACAGACTCTGAAAGCAACAATTAATAAGTGGGACCTCCTGAAAGTGAAAAGCTTCTGTAAAGCAAGAACACACTCAACAAGACAAATGGCTCTTTACAGAATGGGAAATATCTTCACCAAACTCACATTTGACAGAGGGTTGATCTCCAAAATATACAAAGAACTCAAGAAACTAGAAATCAAAATACCAAATAATCCAATGAAAACTGGGGTACAGATTTAAATAGAGAATTTTCAACAGAACAATTTCAAATGGCAGAAAGATACTTAACATCCTCAGTCATCAGGGAAATACAAATCAAAACCACTCTGAGATTCCATCTTACACAGAACACAATGGCTATGACCAAAAACACCAATGTCAGCTTATGCTGGAGAGGATGTGGAGAAAGGGGAACACTTCTCCATTGATGGTTGAAGTGCATTCTTGTACAGCTGCTGTGAAAATCAGTATGGCAATTTTTCAGAAAATTAGGGATCAACCTACCTTGAGACCTTGCAATACCACACTGTTGGACATATACCCAAAGGAGACACATTCACACTACAAGGACATTTACTCAACTGTGTTCATAGCAGCATTAGTTGTAATGCTGCATTAGTGTTTCCAGATCTTGGAAACAGCCAAGATGCCTCTCAACTGAAGAATGGATAGAGAAGATGTGGTATATTTACACAATGGAGTACTACTCAGCACTAAGAAACAATGACATCCTAAAATTTGCAGGCAAATGAACAGAACTAGAAAAGCCAGCCTAAGTGAGGTAACCCAAAACCAGAAAGACAAATATAGTATGTACTCACTCATAAGAGGATACCAGACATAAAGCAAAAGATACCCAGCCTACAATCCATAACTCCAGAGAAGCTTGAACCCTCTTCCAGAAAGAGATGGAAGCAAATGCAGAAATCCAAAACTAACCAATGGGCCAAGCTCCTGGAATAAAATCAAAGTGAGGGAGGAGTGACAATATTAAAGGAGTCAAGAGCCTGATGGGGAAACCCACAAAATCAGCTGACCCAAGCCAGTGAGAGATCACTGACTCAGGTCTGACAAATGGGGAACCTGCTTAAGACAATGGTGTTACTGGGACAATACATGAGGCCAATGGCAGTGAATTCAAGATCTAACACTAACGCACAAACTGACTTAGTGGAGCCCAATCTATATGGAGAGATACCATGCCCAGCCTAGGCACAGGGGTGCCAGGGGTGGAGAGTTACCTTGGTCCTGGCTCAACTAGATGATGGGACAGACTTAGAAGACATCCTAGGAATGGAGGGGGGAGTGGACGGAGTGGGAGGAGAGGAAGGAGTGAGCACTGGAATTGGAATACAAAAAATAAATTAATAAAAAATTTAAAAATACATACAATTTAAAATCCATAAACTCTTAATTGCTTATAACATCCAGATCTCTTAATATGATTTAACGAAGTATGTAAGTAAATGTGGTGATTATTTTTATTTTCGTTACTCCTTTGTTTTGATCTATCATAATATAAAGTCTTGGCATACAGTTGTTTTTAAGTAAAATGCCCTTCAGAGGCAAGGGGATCTCTGTAAGTTCAAGGCCAGCTTGGTCTACAGAGCTAATTCCAGGACAGGTTCCAAAATCAATACAGAGAAACCCTGTCTCAAAAAAAACAAAAAAATAAAAAAAAAAAAAGTAAAATGCCCTTCATAAATTTCCAGAATCTAAGTAGTTATAATAAAACAGTATTACATTTTTAAGAGGAAGGTTTTAAATCTAATATAGTAAAATTGTGTATAACAAATTGATAATCAAGCAAGAATTATACTTGTGTTATGTAGTCTATTTGTATTTAACAAAATAAAAGAAAATACTCTATCATTTAACTGATTTTTGTGAGTCTACAGTTTTAGATCTAATTTATCTTTTATCATAACTAAGGAAAACTATACTTACAACTACCTAATCTTCTACTCCATCAAAAGCGCCAGAAGGATGTAATATTACCTGAGTAAACAGAAAGTGCATTGCATGCAACTTCCAAAACTCTGGAAGTGACAGAGACATCTAACTGCCTGCATAGTCATCCAAATTCTTCAGTAACGTTGAGGCATCCATCTTCAGCCTGCAGGCCCATAGTAGCTAGAAGACTTTTTAATGGAGCAGGAATTTGAAAGACTTTCCCACCTATATTAGCAATCTGTCCGTCACTTTCCTCTATGCCGTGCAGAAGGTCCAGTAGTTCCTTCTGTGAAACAGGATCCTGAAGGACCATCCCCACTTGTTTTGACCAAGTTCAGCAGTCATTTTCCCGTGGGCCTCTTGTCCAGTTTGTACAAAATACAGTCAAGCAGTGCAGTCAAGAGCAGGGTCTTATCCAAATGGCTAGCCTTGCCACACTGAAAGCAAACTTCATAACGAGTTTGTTTGATGCCTATCATGTTCTTTGAAAAACTGGTGCTGCCAGGCACAGACATGTTTCACTGTCAAAAGTCTAAGTCCTTAAAACATATAATGTGATATCCTGTAAGTCTTTGAAGTGTTTGAAGATTATTTTTATCCATCTGGAATATATCTCTGCATATTTAGAAAACCTAACTAATAAATAAGTTTGACAATTATATTGACTATTTGTATTTCTAGCTGCTCATTACATTTTTAGTGAGCTGTATAAGCATACTACCTTAGGAGTAGAAATGTAAATAACAAAATTGACCTTAAATTTGTATCTGTAAACCAAAATTCATACACATGAAAAATATTTTCAGATTGAGGGTTTTTTGGATTAAAGTAGATTCAGTAATCTACTTCCCCTTTTTTAATTGTAATAATGTACCATTTTCCCATCATCATACTACAGGTCAATAGTATCTGGCAGACTTCTCAAAGAAGCAGGAATTGGGAAGACTGACACTAACCCATTCTGCCACTCCCTATGGTGGTTTAAGTGGAATTCCTATTAGGCTCATATATTTCAATGTTTGTTTTCCAGTTGGTGGACTGTAAGGAAAGTATTAGAAAAAAGTGGTCCTGTTAGAGGAGGTCTGTCACTGGGGGTGGGCTTTGAGTTTTCCAATGCCTTTATCAGGCCTGGTGACTTTCTTCTATCCTCTCTTCCTGTCTCCATCCCTCCCCCTCTCCTTCCTCTACACTAGCACTTCCAGACCTACACAGGCTCTTTTATCCCTTTCTAATTGATAACTATATACCAGCCTTTGCAATACCATGCTGAAGGCAGGGAGCACACACATAGCCCCATTCTATAGATCTCCAAACAGCTAACACAGTCATCAGAGGCTAGCCATCCTGCCTCAAGACCCTTGTGTGGTGGCACTGCTTGTCTAAAGAGGCAAAATCTAGCTTCTTACACATCCTCACTATACACTCACTCAAGGACCTCGTCAGCCACCTCATTTTTCTAATATTCCCCCATCCAAGGTAGAGCTTCTCCACGCTTGTTTTTTGATCCCATCCTTGACCATGTCCACTCCTTAATAACAGTTTAATCTTCTTGTTTCAGAAATATATATATTTGACATCCTCAAACATAGAGAGTTGAAGGAAGGAAAAGATTCTTTTCTTTTGAGTTCTCTGTGTGTGTGTGCGTGTGTGTGTGTGTGTGTGTGTGTGTGTGTGTGTGCACTCTAAGTAGATCCCAGCACTGCCAACATGCCACTAACCCTTGTTCTCGCCCAGATGTTCAGGTTTTATTTTAATGATCCACAAAGTCGCTTAATTGCATAATACTAGTCAGTTTACCTTCCCATTTGATATGCTTATTAAAGAGAAGATAAGTTTTTATTTTTCTTCAATATTCTAATAACCTATACCTGCATATTGCTATAGAGATGATGGGATATCATAATGATTAGCACTGCATTTAACTATGCTCACCCTAATCATTCCTCCTATCATGAAATTCAATTTGAAACCAAATCATTTAGCCTGTAATAGTCTAGGTTCTCTGAGAAACAAAACATACAGAATGAATCTCTCCATATACGAAAGGGTTTTATTAGAATGGCTTACAAGCTGTGGTCCAGCTAACACAACACTGGCTGCCTCTGTATGGAAGGTCCAGCCCCAGTGTTGTTCGTCCATGGGCCTAGGTGTCTCAGTTTGCCTTCAGTATATGCCTATGCAAAGAGAGCAGGAGTCCTTCTTCCATGGCCTTTATAGAGGCTGCCGGCAAAGGCGTGGTCTAGATTACAGGTGGCTCTTCAGACCTCAAAGATCTGGATTAGAAGTAGGTTTTCCAACTTCAGAGCTTTTTATTAAGAAACAGACCCCTCACAGCTGTGTGATGCCATTTGTGTTTGACTTAATTCCAGGTGTGTCAAGTTGACAACCAAGAGCATCAATCCCATTGCCCTTGTCTGCAATCCCAGCACTCAGGAGGCTGAAGCAAGAAGGTTCCCCTAAGTTCCATGTCAGCCTGAGGTGCATAGGAGTTCCAAGACAAGCCAACCTGAGCTACAGTGTGAGATGGTCTGAAAAACACAAAATGATATCTTAAAGTTTAGAGGCATAGAATCTTGACCTAATTTGTGTAGCTCATATTGATAGTGGATTCTGTCAGTTTTTTGAAGGTAAATTGTATTCACTTGTATGTAAAAATGTTTTCTGTTGTCTCAAACCTTCACCCAGGCTAGGGTGGTCCAATTAAAATATCATTCCAAAGGTGGGGGTTCCTTTTCTTTCTTTTCTTTTTTTCTTTTTTCCTTTCTTTCTTTCTTTCTTTCTTTCTTCTCCTCCTCCTCCACCTTCTTCTTTTAACTTTGGCATTTTCTTTTTTATTATTATTCTTTTTCTTATTTTACATATTGATCTCAGTTCCCTCTCCCGCCCTCCCCATCTCATTCCCCACCTACTCCACAGGGAAGGTGAAGACTTCCAAGAGGGACCATCAAAAATCTGTCAAGTCATTTGGAGTAGGGCCTAGGCCCTCCCTCCTATCTCTAAGTTAACAGAGTATCCCTCCATGGGGAATATGTTCCCGAAGTCCTTCCATTCAACAGGGATACATCCTGATTCTCCTGTCAGAGGACTCCTAGCCTGCCCAGGCCCTCCAACTGAGACCCACATTCAGGGGATCCAGGTTGGTCCAAATCTGGTTTCCCAGCTATCAGTCTGGGGTCCATGAGCTCCCCGCTGTTCAGGTCAGCTGTTTCTATGGGTTTCCGCAGCCTGGTCTTGACTCCCTTGCTCATCATTCCTCCCTCTCTGCAACTGGACTACAGGTATTCGACTCACTATTTAGCCGTGGGTATCTGCTTCTATCTTCATCAGCTACTAGATGAGGGCTCTAGGATGGTATATAAGTTAGTTATCAATCTCATTATCAGGGAAGGGCATTTAAAATAATCTCTCCACCATTGCTCAGGTTGTTAGTTGGGGTCACTCTTGTAGGTCTCTGGACATTTCTCTCATGTCAGTTCTCTCTTCAAACCTATTGCTCCCTCTATTATAGTATCTCCTTTCTTGCTCTCCTCTATTCATCCCCGGACTCAATCTTCCTGGTTCCTCATATTCTCCTCTCCCCTATTCTTTTCCCCTTCTTTCTCCTAACTGCCTCTCTACTCACTGCCTCCCCACCCCCGCTCCCAATATGCTCAGGAGATCTTGTCCCTTTCCCCTTCTGTGGCAGACCTTGTAAGACTCTCTTAGGGGTCTCTCTGTTCCTCCTTGTTCTAGAGACAGCCGCATCTTTTCATGCAATGCCAGCCTCGTTTCTGAGACACAATGGTGAAGGTCAGAGAGAACAAATTTGGCCGTATTGGATGCCTCTTCCACCCCCAGCAAGGACATGAGCAAGAGAGAGGCCCTGGCTGCTGAGCAGTCCCTGTCCAACAACCCTGACACTGATCTCCCTCACAGTTTCATCCCAAACCCCCTAGATTTAAGGGGCTTAGGGCAATAAAGTTCACTACACCTGTTCAAAAAAAAAATACTCTCTTAGGGTCATCCTCAAATCCTAGCTTCTCTGGCAGTGTGAACTGTAGGCTGGTGATCCTTTACTCTATGTCTAAAATCCATATATGAGTCAGTACATACCATGTTCCTCTTTTTGTGACTGGGTCAGCATGGTTTCTTTGAGTTTCATCCATTTGCCATCAAATTTCAAGATTCCATTTTTTTTTCTGGTAGTACTCCATGGTGTAAATATACCACATTTTCTTTATCCATTCTTCAGTTGAGGGGCATCTAGGTTGCTTCCAGGTTCTCGTTATTACAAATAATACTGCTATGAACATAGTTGAACAGATGTCATTGTTGCATGGATGGGAATCATTTGGGTATATGGCTAAGAGTGGTAGACTGATTCCCATTTTCCTGAAGAACTGCCATACTGATCTCCAAAATGGCAATACAAGTTTGCACTCCCACCAGCAGTGGAGGAGTGTTCCCTCCTCTCCACATCCTCTCCAGCATAAACTGTCATTGGTGTTTCTGATTTAACCATTCTGTCAGGAGTAAGATGGTATTTCGGAGTTGTTTTGATTTGCATTTCCCTGATGGCTAAGGCTGTTTAAATGTCTTTCAGCCATTTTGGATTCTTCTATTGAGAATTCTCTGGTTAGTTCTGTACCCTACTTTTTATTTGGATTATTTGGTGTTTTGATGACTAGTTTCTTGAGTTCTTTGTATATTTGAGATATCAGCCCTCTGTCAGACGTGGGGTTGGTGAAGATCTTTTCCCACTCTGTGGGCTGCTGTTTTTGTCTTGTGGACTGTGTCCTTTGCCTTACAGAAGCTTCTCAGTTTGAGGAGGTCCCATTTATTAATTGTCAATCTCAGTGTCTGTGCTACTGGTGTTATGTTCAGGAAGCAGTCTCTTGTACCATTTTCTCTTCTAAGAGGTTCAGTGTGGTTGGATTTATGTTGAGGTCTTTGATCCATTTGGACTTAAGTTTTGTGCATGGTGAGAGACATAGGTCTAGCTACAGTCGTCTATACACTATCATCAAGTTATTCCAGCACCATTTGTTGAAGATGCTTTCCTTCTTCCGTTGTATAATTACGTTATACAACATAATTCCTAATTTCCTAATTCCGTTGTAAAACTTAGCTGTTTTGTCAAAAATCAGGTGTTCATAGGTGTGTGTTAATATCAGGATTTTCAATTAGATTCCATTGGTCTACCTGTCTATTTTTGTGCCGATACCAAGCTGTTTCCAGGACTATAGCTCTATAATAAAGCTTGAAGTCGAGGATGATGATGCCTCTGGAAGTTCCTTTATTAAACAGGGTAGTTTTGGCTATTCTGGGTCTCTTGCTTTTCCATATAAAATTGAGTATTATCCTTTCAATGTTAGTGAAGAATTGTACTGGGATTTTGATGGGGATTTTTTCTCTGAAGAAATCCAGAGACACAAGTCATACTTTGAAAACCTTTACTCCATAAAATTTGAAAATTCGATCGGTAGATTGATTTTGGCAAGATTGCCCTTTTTGCTATGTTTATCCTGCCTATCCAAGAGCATGGGAGATCTTTCCATTTTCTGGTAACTTCTTTAATTTCTTTCTTTAAAGTTCTTGCTATATAGGTCTTTCACTTGTTTGGTTAGCATTACCCCAAGGTATTTTATGTTGTTTGTGGCTGTTACAAAGGGTGATGTTTCTGTTATTTCTTTCTCAGACCATTTATCATGTGTATATAATAGAGCTACTGATTTCTTTGAGTTAATCTTGTATCCTGACACTTTACTGAAGGTTTATCAGCTGTAAGAGTTCCCTGCTAGAGTTTTTTTTGGGGGGAGGGTCACTTATGTAAACTATCATATCATCTGCAAGTAGTGAAAGTTTGACTTCTTCCTTTCCAATGTGTGTCCCCTTGATCTCCTTTTGTTGTCTTATTGCCCTGGATAGAACTTCAAGAAAAATATTGAAGAGTTATGGAGAGAGTGGACAGCTTTGTCTTCTTCCTGATTTTAGAGAAATGGCATTAAGTTCATCTCCATTTAGTTTGATGTTGGCTGTTGGTTTACTATATATTGTTTTTATGATGTTTAGGTATGCTCCTGTTACTCCTGATCTCTCCAAAACCTTTATCATGAAGGAGTGTTGGATTTTGTCATACTTTTTCAGCATCAAGGAAGATAATCATATGACTTTTCTTTTCATTTTGCTTATGTGGTGGATTACACTGATAGATTGTCATTTGTTGACCATCGTTGCATCCCTGGGATGAAGCCTACTTGATTATGGTGGATGATTTCTCTGATGTGTTCTTGGATTCGATTTGCCAGTATTTTATTGAGTATTTTTGCATCAATGTTCATGAGGGATATTAGTCTGTAGTTTTCTTTCTTAGTTGTATCTTGTGTGGCTAGGGTACAAGGTAATTGTAGCCTTGTAAAAAGAGTTTGGCAATGAACCTTCTGCTTATATTGTGTGGAACAATTTGAGAAGTATTAGTATTAGCTCTTCTTTAAATTTCTGATAGAATTCTGCACTGAAGCCATTTGGTGATGGGCTTTTTTTGGTTTGGAGGCTTTTGATGACGGCTTCTATTTCATTACAGGTTATGTCTTTTAAATTACATACCTGTTAACACTTTAATTTTGGTAAGTGACACTATCCAGAAATTTGTCCATATTCTCTGAATTTTCAAATTTTGTGGAGTAAAGGTTTTTAAAGTATGACTTGAGTCTCTGGATTTCTTCAGTGTCTGTTGTTAGGTCACGCTTTCATTTCTGATTCTCTCTCTCTCTCTCTCTCTCTCTCTCTCTCTCTCTCTCTCGTTAGTTTGGATGAGGATTTGTCTAACTTGTTGATTTTCTGAAAGATCCAACTCTTTGTTACACTGATTCTTTGTATTGTGTTCCTAGTTTCTACTTTATTGATTTCAGCCCTCAAATTATTTCCTAGCATCTACTCCTCCAGGGTGAGATTGCTTCTTTTTATTCTTGGACTTTCAGTTGTGCTGTTAATTCTCTAATGTGACTATCCTCTGTTCTCTTCACATGGGCACTTAGTGCAATGAACTTTCCTCTTGGCACTGCTTTCAAAGTGTCCCATAAATTTGGGTTTGTTGTGTCTTCATTCTTGTTGAATTCTAGGAAGTCTTTCTTTATTGCTTCCTTGACCAAAGAATGGTGCAAATGCACATTGTTCAGTTTCCATGAATTTGTAGGATTTCTGCAATTTGTGCTGTTGTTGATTTCCAACTTTTAAAGCATGGTGGTCTGATAAGATGCAGGGGGCTATTCCAATTTTTTTGTATCTGTTGAGGTTTGTTATGTTGCCAACTATGTGGTCAGTTTTAGAGAAGGTTCCATGTGGAGCTGAGAAGGTATATTCTTTTGTGTTTGGATGGAATGTTCTATAGATATCTGTTAAACCCAATTGGGACATAACTTCTGTTAGTTCTTTTTTTTCTTTTTTAAGTTTCTGTCTGGTAGTCCTGTCTAGTGATGAGAGTGGGGTATTGAAGTCTCCCACTCTGAGTGTGTGAGGTTTTACGTGAGATTTGAGTTTTAGTAGTGTTCCTTTTATGAATATGGGTGCCTTTGAATATGGGGCTTAGATGTTCAGAATTGAGGCTTTGTACTAATGGATTTCTCCTGTGATGAATATGAAATGACCTTCTTCATCCCTTTTGATTGATTTTGAAGTCCAATTTGTTAGATGTTAGCTTAGCTATCCGTGCTTGCTTCTTGGGTCCATTTGATTGGAAGATCTTTTCCCAACCTGTTACCCTGAGATAGTGTCTGTCTTTGAAGCTTAGATGTGTTTCTTGTATGCAGTAGAAGGATGGGTTCTGTCTTCGTATCCATTGTTAGCCTGTGTCATTTTATAGGTAAATTAAGACAACTAATAATGAGGGAAAGTAAAGACCATTGATTGTTAATTCTTGTTTGTTTTAGATTTCTTGTTGGCAATGGTATTGTGAGTATATTTACCCTGCTTTTTCTTTTGGGTTCTGGTAAAGTGGGATTATCTATTGTCTACGTCTTTATGAGTGTAGTTAACTTCCTTGGATGGGAGTTTTCCTTCCAGAACTTTCTGTAGGGCTTGATTTGTGGATATGTATTGTGGAAATTTGGTTTTGTTATGGAATATATTTTCTCCATCTATGGTGATTGAGAGTTTTGCTGGGTATAGTAGTCAGGGTTGGCATCCATGGGCTCTTAGTATTTGTAGAATATCTATCCAGGACCTTCTGGTTTTTAGAGTTTCCATGGAGAAGTCTGTCTTTATTTGTTACCTGGCCTTTTTCCTTCCCAGCTCTTAATATTCTTTCTTTTTTCTGTATGTTAGGTGTTTTTATTATGTGGTGAGGGGACTTTTTTTTTTGGTTCAGTCTATTTGGTGTTCAATATGCTTCTTCTACTTTCATAGGCATGTCCTTCAGATTAGGGAAGTTTTCTCCAATGATTTTGTTGAATATATTTCTTGTACCTTTGAGCCGGGCTTCTTTGCCTTCTTCGATGCCTATTATTCTTAGGTTTGGACTTTTCACGGTGTCCTACATTTCCTGGATGTTTTGTGTTAAGGATTTGTTGGAGTTAAGCTTTTCTTTGGTCAATGACTTTAATTCCTCTAGTTTATCTTCAGCACCTGAGATTTTCTCTTCTGTATTCTGCACTCTGTACTCTGTGTTCTGTATTCTGTTGTTATGCTTCATCTGTAGTTCCTGATCATTTACCCACATTTTCTATTTCCAGCATGCCCTCAGTGTGTGTTTTATTTATTGTCTCTATTTCAGTTTTCAGGTATTGAACTGTCTGAATTATTACCTTCATCTGTTTTTTCCTGGCTGTACTTGCTTTCTTTAAGAGATTTGTTTATTTCTTGAATTTTTGCTTGATCTTTTCCTCTAATTCTTCCAATTTTTTTGTTTTTTCTTCCATTTCTTTAAGGGATTTTCTCATATCATATTTGAGGGCCTCTATCATTTTGGTGAAGCTATTTTTTAGGTCTTTCTCTTCTGCTTCATCTGCCTTGTTGTGTTCATGTCTAAAGGGTATAGAGTCCCTAGATTCTGGTGGTGTCATACTGGTCTTTTTATTGTTGAGTGTATTCTTGTATTGCTGTCTTCCCATTGCTTCCTCCAGTGGGTGCAGGTGGAGTCTCTCTCCTTTTTCCTCTCTCTCTCCTCTTTCCTCTCTGTCCTCTCTCTCTCTCTCTCTCTCTCTCTCTCTCTCTCTCTCTCTCTCTCTCTCTCTCTCTCTCTCTCTCTCTCTCTGTTCTGCTCTCCCGGAGAGTGTAGGTCGGTCAAGGGTGCGATGCAAGTAACCCTGGATGATCCAAGCTGTCTTAGTGGTCTCTCAAGCAGAGGCCACAACAGAGCCAAGGATGGGGAGAAGGCAGGCTGTATATGGTGGATAGTCTGGATTACAAGGACTGAACCACTCAAGCAGAAGGCAGTCAAAGGACCCAAGTTCAGGTGAGAGCAGGCTCCAGATTGTCTGGCATGGAGAGGTGGGTACAGTATGCACAGAGCCAACTAAGGAAGTTCCAAGGAGATGGTGGGAGTGTTTGACTCACACACTGGCCAAACACTTAACCCAAGCAGTGAGTGGACACAGCAGGGCCAAGGATGAGGGGAAGACAGGCTCTGTAAAGAAATAAGATTGTTTTTAAAATTAAAAAATAAAAAAATCGAGACTTAAAACTGAGGTTTCCTGAGAGATTCTGGCTTTTGGAAAACAGGAAAATCCTACAGAAACAAACTGTATGCCTCAGGAAGGGATCTTGTGAGTAGAGCAAAAAATCAAACAGGATCCTGCTTATGTGTAGATCCAAGCCTTGTATTTGATAGGAATAGGTACCAGAGAGTCAGCCCATTAACTGACAAAGCTCAATGTGACTAAAGGCAGCCAAAATCAATATTACAGGACTTAAAAGGAACTAAAATTGTCTAGAATCCAAGCCTTTAACCTAGGCCGTTCCACTTATTCTGAAGCATGTTTCTCTAACTTAAAAGATGGATAAATATGTTACTGGACCTCTGAGACTGCTTTGTGGTCATGCAGCAGACTGGTTAAATTTCCTCTACTAATGATAAGACTATGTAAATAAATTGATGAGGACCTACAGGTAATCTGTTTCTGATTCTTAAAGCAACAGCTCAATTCCTTTACATTAAACATCCTATGAAAATGATAGCTCAGATCTCTCCTGAATAAGATATCTGAGAGATAACTTAGGGAGAACCAGTTGATTCAACGCTAATTGATCAGGAATAATTACACAAACTCTTATATGGCAGGAAAAATTAATTATATGAGTCTCACTTCTGTTGGTTGCACTGGATAACTGCTCTGCTATCAACACTGCAGGGTCTTTAATCCCTATTCTACTTGGATTAATGAAGAGACCATAATTAAAATTAAAATAAAAGTGGAGAAAGTAAATACACAAATATATTAGCAGTCCAAACTCATAAAAACTTTCATAACTGGCTCAATTTGATACTTAATTTGAATAATATGCTTTCTTGACATAGAGTATCATAGCGTTCCTTCTCCCTTTTTTCTCTTGGCTATATTTTCATGGTTTTTGGTACAGGCTCCTGCAGCTCTGTGTACCTACACAAAGCTAATGTCACTTCCTGTGGTCTCAATGTTTGCCACCAAGGGAAGCAGTGCAGAAAAAGACACTGGAGACAGACCCAGACCCAAGGACTCAGGCTTCAGCAGCTCCTGTCCACTTCTTCTTTCCCAATGGCCGCTGAGCCTCACCACCGCCCCCATGTGGACGACGACGACACAGCCGGTGAGAATACCAGTTAGATGAGTAATAATACCAGGAGTCACCTTCTGGGCAGTGCAGGGAATTTTTTTGGTTTTCATTCTTTGTATCCATCCTTTTGTTTCATTCATTTTAAATCCCAACTCCTCTACACCCATCTTCGTACCTCATTTCTACCCCCTACAAAGAGAGTGTATGTGGCCTTGACCTCCTCATCGGCTCCTGAAATAGTGCTGCAACCCAGACACCCCTCTGAAGGACACCTGGTCAGCCTGACCTCTAAGCACAGGAGCCTGGCCAACGGGACCCCAGCAAATGGCAGCCAGTCACCACATTCTGTACTGGTAGCACCACTCCCAGGCATTCATTTGGTCTCTGTCAAAGCAGGCCCATTTGTCTCCCTTTCTCCAGGATGGCCTGTCTCTGTGTAGCCAGCCGACATAAGAATTTAGACAATGGAGGAAACCAAACAAGAACAATTTATTAAAACCAATACTCAACTCTAATACAGAATAGTAAAAATAGTCTAATACAGAATAGTGAAAAGGCTGCTAGCCAGGGGAGGGTACGTCTTGATGTGGGGCTGGGGAGAACACAGCTGGTTCTGCCTGTGACCAGTAGAGCAGATGCATATGGACAACCAGGGGAGGAAGGGGTGGAAGGGGTGGCCGGGTCATTCCCTGGGGAGGTAGACCACAGCAGGCGAATCAATGAAAGTGACACCGTGCCTGATGTCTGGGCGGGAGAGAGATACGAGATACAGTATCCACAATTCCAAGAGGCACGGTGGCCCGCCTGCTGCTGTCACATCTGGCTCCAGCTGCACACATGTCACAGAGCCTTCTGTTGGTTGTGTGCTCTCTGGCTCTGGTGCACAGGCTGTTTCTGCCTTTGCCTTGAGAGCAGCCATCCTCATTGCTGGCTCACAAACAGCCTTGAAGCTCTGGATCCCAGGTCTAAGGATGGAGACAGATGAGCTGCCTATGCAGGCCTCTCTGGGAAGGTCGGAGGCCTCGGAGGCACAGGAGGAGACCGCCACACGGCCAGGCCAGGATCAGCCTTTACAAACACAGGGCAGACCATGTCTGCCTGGAGTCCCAGACACAGGCGGACATGTGTCCAGGTGAGTGTCCAGCCACACAGCTCCTGCAAGGGGGCGCCTCTCAAGGATCCCCAAGCGCTCCAGGTTCTGAATCCTCCTCCTCACAGGTGTCAATCACCTCAGCTGAGGCCTCCTCATCGCTGTCCTCTGAATCGCTGGCCACTTCTGCCTGCAACTGGGTCTGGAGATTGTGCACACGGACCAGAAGGTCTGAGTAGGGCATGTTCACAATCAAGTAGGTCTTCACCTGCTTCAGAAGGGGCAGGTGTTCGGTCTTGCAAAACTCCTCGGGGAGCTTGTCAATCCAGTAGTCCAGGAGGGCACAGAGGGTGCTGGCAGAAAGGGATAGCCAGCACGGTCGGTGGCCTGCACTTTCCTTTGCCACCCGTCCCACCCAGGGGAGGGGTGGCTGCGCCCATGTGAGACCTCAAGGTGGAAGAGATCCAGCCCTTGTGAGGTCCGTGTGAGCAGGGAGCTCCACACACCCCTTTCTCAGGCCCTGAGGGAGCCCAGCTGACCCGGCCTGCACGGCACCGGCTGAGGTGAGGGTACTGTCTCCCACAGGCACCACAGGCCTCCATATCCCTACTTGCAGGGACTCTGCCCGGGCAATGCTTCTCAGCCTCCAGTCAATTCTTACCTCAGTATGGCAGTAGAGACCAGGAGGGTGAGACCCAAGCATCGGCCATCCCTTACCCTTAGAACCCAAAGGACCCCACTCTGGAGAGCCTAGGCGTCACTTCTCTCCCGCAAAGCCCACTCACTTCTTTACTTGTTCATCCTCTTCACAGTCAAGGTGGAAGGCCGAGTACCTGGAGGAGACCCGCAAGCACGTCACCTGGAGAATCCCAGGTCCCCCCACCTGAAACACACCTGGGGGGGCCTGCTGATTCCTGGAGAGAAATCAAAGACCCGGAGCCTACAAGTTCTGTCTGCTCTCAGAACTGCTAGTTCCCCTACACAGACGCAGGGGTTTACGTGTGTGTGTATGTGTGTGTGTGTGTGTGTGTGCGTGTGTGCATGTGTGTGTGTGTGGGAGCGTGTGTGTGTGTGTGTGTGTGTGTGTGTGTGTGCGCGCGCGTGTGTGTGTGCGTGTTCACGCAGTGTGTGGGGGGATCAAAAACACCTCTGTTCAGACATCTCAGACATCTCAGTGGACACAGGGTCCCTCCCTCACGTTACCCTCCACGGCTCTCCAGTCCGGACACAGCTCTCTTCCATCCTCCACTATGAATTCTAGAACCTCCTTTACAATGGGAGAAGTGCTGCCAAGGACAGAGAGCTTCTTGAAGGTTCAGAGGACACCCACCCCAATTCGGCTCTCGGCCCCGGACAGGCCAGTCTCTAGGGCAAAACCCTGGTGGAAGCACGTTCTGACTTCATGCTATTGGGTCCTGAGGCCTCCGAGCTTGGAGCTGGGCACTCACCGCTTGAAGAGCTGGTCCAGCACCTGCTGGGTGGTGATGAACATTCGGTACATGCACAGGAATCCCAGGACGAAGCAGGTTTCTCCATCACGCATGCATATCACCAGGTGACTCAGTGTCTCTTCCAGAGAGCTGAAGTGGGGGAATCTATGGCACTCTTTCAGGACCTTAGGGGCAGACTCCTCCCCAAGCTGAGGAGAGACCAAGGTGGAGGGTTCAGCAGGGCACGGGACTGCGACCTTCTGATTGGTTGTCATTGTGTCAAGTGTTCCTGAACCTCTACACTGCCAAACACCCACAGTGAAATCGGGGGAGGTGGAGGGGGAACGGGGATTTCGGAGAGCTCACCCGTTCTGTGAGGTCCTGGCCCTGGCTGGCCGGGCTCAAGTTTGTTTCCTTCCGGCCAAATGGCCAGAGGCCTTGGAGCCAGGAGTGTGCCCGTTGTCTCCAGGAACCACCACGGCCTCCACCTCGGCCTCCTCCACGGCCTCCACCTCGGCCTCCTCCACGGCCTCCTCCACGGCCTCCTCCACGGCCTCCACTTTTCTCTTTCCCGAGGTCTGAGCCTCCTTCTCGAGTAATCCTAAGACAGCAAGAAAACATCCTGCTTTCTCCAGTGTCTCGAGACAAGTGAGCCTGCTGGGCTGTCTGTAAGCACTTGCCTGCCTGGTTGCAAGGTTCTGCATTGTTGGGTCATAGCCAATGAAGTGAGGTCACTCCTGGGGTCCCCTACCTGAGTCTCCTCCTCACATGGGGCTTTCCCAACAGTCCCCTAGGTCCCCTCCCTCCTCCCAGCTGCACTCCTCGACACCCTCACACAGGGGCTTCCCATTCCACTGCTCCCGGGGATGTCTGGGAACAGGCAGTACCTCAGCTTTGCCACCTGAGTGCCTACTGTTGACCTGCATCTCCTACCCTAATCCTCAGCTCACCCCTGATTGCCCTGGCACAAAATCCTAGACATGTCGCCTTGCTTCCAGGCTACTTCATTGTGTGTTTTCTGTGAAACACGAGCACAAATTACCTCAGTGTGTTGGGACTTCACAAGGAAAGTCATGGTGGGGCTTTCTTCTGCAGGTTTTAACTTTTATTTTATTTTATTTTGTAATTTTAGGGCAGGCAGGGCTTCTTTGTATAGCCCTGGCTGTGCTATAACTCAGTCTGTAGACCAAGCTGGCCTTGAATTCACAATGATCCACCTGCTTTCTGTCTGCTGCTGCTGGGATTAAAGGTGTGCCCAGAGTGGGGCATTGGTAGACTTGATTAAAATCGTGTGCTTTGTTGACATAGAGTGCCATAGCGTTCTTTCCCCCTTTTTCCTCCTGGCTGTATTTTCATGGTTTTTGGTACGGGCTCCTGCAGCTCTGTGCACCTAGGCACCGCCCGCTGAGGTCACCTCCTATGGGCTCAAAAGTTTGCCACCAAGGGAGGCAGTGCAGGGAAAGACTGGAGAGAGACCCAGACCCAAGGCCTCAGGCTTCAGCAGCTCCTGTCCACTTCTTCTTTCCCAATGGCCGCTGAGCCTCACCACCGCCCCCATGTGGACGACGACGACACAGCCGGTGAGAATACCAGTTAGATGAGTAATAATACCAGGAGTCACCTTCTGGGCAGTGCAGGGAATTTTTTTGGTTTTCATTCTTTGTATCCAT
This sequence comes from Cricetiscus sungorus, assembly GCA_030556225.1. NCBI lineage: Eukaryota > Metazoa > Chordata > Mammalia > Rodentia > Cricetidae > Cricetiscus > Cricetiscus sungorus. The sequence continues at coordinate 23,359,132 of JANBXA010000729.1, forward strand.
CCTTTTGTTTCATTCATTTTAAATCCCAACTCCTCTACACCCATCTTCGTACCTCATTTCTACCCCCTACAAAGAGAGTGTATGTGGCCTTGACCTCCTCATCGGCTCCTGAAATAGTGCTGCAACCCAGACACCCCTCTGAAGGACACCTGGTCAGCCTGACCTCTAAGCACAGGAGCCTGGCCAACGGGACCCCAGCAAATGGCAGCCAGTCACCACATTCTGTACTGGTAGCACCACTCCCAGGCATTCAGTTGGTCTCTGTCAAAGCAGGCCCTTTTGTCTCCCTTTCTCCAGGATGGTCTGTCTCTGTGTAGCCAGCCGACATAAGAATTTAGACAATGGAGGAAACCAAACAAGAACAATTTATTAAAACCAATACTCAAACTCTAATACAGAATAGTAAAAATAGTCTAATACAGAATAGTGAAAAGGCTGCTAGCCAGGGGAGGGTACGTCTTGATGTGGGGCTGGGGAGAACACAGCTGGTTCTGCCTGTGACCAGTAGAGCAGATGCATATGGACAACCAGGGGAGGAAGGGGTGGAAGGGGTGGCCGGGTCATTCCCTGGGGAGGTAGACCACAGCAGGCGAATCAATGAAAGTGACACCGGGCCTGATGTCTGGGCGGGAGAGAGATACGAGATACAGTATCCACAATTCCAAGAGGCACGGTGGCCAGCCTGCTGCTGTCACATCTGGCTCCAGCTGCACACGTGTCACAGAGCCTTCTGTTGGTTGTGTGCTCTCTGGCTCTGGTGCACAGGCTGTTTCTGCCTTTGCCTTGAGAGCAGCCGTCCTCATTGCTGGCTCACAAACAGCCTTGAAGCTCTGGATCCCAGGTCTAAGGATGGAGACAGATGAGCTGCCTATGCAGGCCTCTCTGGGTAGGTCGGAGGCCTCGGAGGCACAGGAGGAGACAGCCACACGGCCAGGCCAGGATCAGCCTTTACAAACACAGGGCAGACCATGTCTGCCTGGAGTCCCAGACACAGGCGGACATGTGTCCAGGTGAGTGTCCAGCCACACAGCTCCTGCAAGGGGGCGCCTCTCAAGGATCCCCAAGCGCTCCAGGTCCTGAATCCTCCTCCTCACAGGTGTCAATCACCTCAGCTGAGGCCTCCTCATCGCTGTCCTCTGAATCGCTGGCCACTTCTGCCTGCAACTGGGTCTGGAGATTGTGCACACGGACCAGAAGGGCTGAGTAGGGCATGTTCACAATCAAGTAGGTCTTCACCTGCTTCAGAAGGGGCAGGTGTTCGGTCTTGCAAAACTCCTCGGGGAGCTTGTCAATCCAGTAGTCCAGGAGGGCACAGAGGGTGCTGGCAGAAAGGGATAGCCAGCACGGTCGGTGGCCTGCACTTTCCTTTGCCACCCGTCCCACCCAGGGAGGGGGTGGCTGCGCCCATGTGAGACCTCAAGGTGGAAGAGATCCAGCCCTTGTGAGGTCCGTGTGAGCAGGGAGCTCCACACACCCCTTTCTCAGGCCCTGAGGGAGCCCAGCTGACCCGGCCTGCACGGCACCGGCTGAGGTGAGGGTACTGTCTCCCACAGGCACCACAGGCCTCCATATCCCTACTTGCAGGGACTCTGCCCGGGCAATGCTTCTCAGCCTCCAGTCAATGCTTACCTCAGTATGGCAGTAGAGACCAGGAGGGTGAGACCCAAGCATCGGCCATCCCTTACCCTTAGAACCCAAACGACCCCACTCTGGAGAGCCTAGGCGTCACTTCTCTCCCGCAAAGCCCACTCACTTCTTTACTTGTTCATCCTCTTCACAGTCAGGGTGGAAGGCCGAGTACCTGGAGGAGACCCGCAAGCACGTCACCTGGAGAATCCCAGGTCCCCCACCTGAAACACACCTGGGGGGCCTGCTGATTCCTGGAGAGAAATCAAAGACCCGGAGCCTACAAGTTCTGTCTGCTCTCAGAACTGCTAGTTCCCCTACACAGACGCAGGGGTTTACGTGTGTGTGTATGTGTGTGTGTGTGTGTGTGTGCGTGTGTGCATGTGTGTGTGTGTGGGAGCGTGTGTGTGTGTGTGTGTGTGTGTGTGTGTGCGCGCGTGTGTGTGTGCGTGTTCACGCAGTGTGTGGGGGATCAAAAACACCTCTGTTCAGACATCTCAGACATCTCAGTGGACACAGGGTCCCTCCCTCACGTTACCCTCCACGGCTCTCCAGTCCGGACACAGCTCTCTTCCATCCTCCACTATGAATTCTAGAACCTCCTTTACAATGGGAGAAGTGCTGCCAAGGACAGAGAGCTTCTTGAAGGTTCAGAGGACACCCACCCCAATTCGGCTCTCGGCCCCGGACAGGCCAGTCTCTAGGGCAAAACCCTGGTGGAAGCACGTTCTGACTTCATGCTATTGGGTCCTGAGGCCTCCGAGCTTGGAGCTGGGCACTCACCGCTTGAAGAGCTGGTCCAGCACCTGCTGGGTGGTGATGAACATTCGGTACATGCACAGGAATCCCAGGACGAAGCAGGTTTCTCCATCACGCATGCATATCACCAGGTGACTCAGTGTCTCTTCCAGAGAGCTGAAGTGGGGGAATCTATGGCACTCTTTCAGGACCTTAGGGGCAGACTCCTCCCCAAGCTGAGGAGAGACCAAGGTGGAGGGTTCAGCAGGGCACGGGACTGCGACCTTCTGATTGGTTGTCATTGTGTCAAGTGTTCCTGAACCTCTACACTGCCAAACACCCACAGTGAAATCGGGGGGGGGGGGAGGGGGAACGGGGATTTCGGAGAGCTCACCCGTTCTGTGAGGTCCTGGCCCTGGCTGGCCGGGCTCAAGTTTGTTTCCTTCCGGCCAAATGGCCAGAGGCCTTGGAGCCAGGAGTGTGCCCGTTGTCTCCAGGAACCACCACGGCCTCCACCTCGGCCTCCTCCACGGCCTCCACCTCGGCCTCCTCCACGGCCTCCTCCACGGCCTCCTCCACGGCCTCCACTTTTCTCTTTCCCGAGGTCTGAGCCTCCTTCTCGAGTAATCCTAAGACAGCAAGAAAACATCCTGCTTTCTCCAGTGTCTCGAGACAAGTGAGCCTGCTGGGCTGTCTGTAAGCACTTGCCTGCCTGGTTGCAAGGTTCTGCATTGTTGGGTCATAGCCAATGAAGTGAGGTCACTCCTGGGGTCCCCTACCTGAGTCTCCTCCTCACATGGGGCTTTCCCAACAGTCCCCTAGGTCCCCTCCCTCCTCCCAGCTGCACTCCTCGACACCCTCACACAGGGGCTTCCCATTCCACTGCTCCCGGGGATGTCTGGGAACAGGCAGTACCTCAGCTTTGCCACCTGAGTGCCTACTGTTGACCTGCATCTCCTACCCTAATCCTCAGCTCACCCCTGATTGCCCTGGCACAAAATCCTAGACATGTCGCCTTGCTTCCAGGCTACTTCATTGTGTGTTTTCTGTGAAACACGAGCACAAATTACCTCAGTGTGTTGGGACTTCACAAGGAAAGTCATGGTGGGGCTTTCTTCTGCAGGTTTTAACTTTTATTTTATTTTATTTTGTAATTTTAGGGCAGGCAGGGCTTCTTTGTATAGCCCTGGCTGTGCTATAACTCAGTCTGTAGACCAAGCTGGCCTTGAATTCACAATGATCCACCTGCTTTCTGTCTGCTGCTGCTGGGATTAAAGGTGTGCCCAGAGTGGGGCATTGGTAGACTTGATTAAAATCGTGTGCTTTGTTGACATAGAGTGCCATAGCGTTCTTTCCCCCTTTTTCCTCCTGGCTGTATTTTCATGGTTTTTGGTACGGGCTCCTGCAGCTCTGTGCACCTAGGCACCGCCCGCTGAGGTCACCTCCTATGGGCTCAAAAGTTTGCCACCAAGGGAGGCAGTGCAGGGAAAGACTGGAGAGAGACCCAGACCCAAGGCCTCAGGCTTCAGCAGCTCCTGTCCACTTCTTCTTTCCCAATGGCCGCTGAGCCTCACCACCGCCCCCATGTGGACGACGACGACACAGCCGGTGAGAATACCAGTTAGATGAGTAATAATACCAGGAGTCACCTTCTGGGCAGTGCAGGGAATTTTTTGGTTTTCATTCTTTGTATCCATCCTTTTGTTTCATTCATTTTAAATCCCAACTCCTCTACACCCATCTTCGTACCTCATTTCTACCCCCTACAAAGAGAGTGTATGTGGCCTTGACCTCCTCATCGGCTCCTGAAATAGTGCTGCAACCCAGACACCCCTCTGAAGGACACCTGGTCAGCCTGACCTCTAAGCACAGGAGCCTGGCCAACGGGACCCCAGCAAATGGCAGCCAGTCACCACATTCTGTACTGGTAGCACCACTCCCAGGCATTCAGTTGGTCTCTGTCAAAGCAGGCCCTTTTGTCTCCCTTTTCTCCAGGATGGTCTGTCTCTGTGTAGCCAGCCGACATAAGAATTTAGACAATGGAGGAAACCAAACAAGAACAATTTATTAAAACCAATACTCAAACTCTAATACAGAATAGTAAAAATAGTCTAATACAGAATAGTGAAAAGGCTGCTAGCCAGGGGAGGGTACGTCTTGATGTGGGGCTGGGGAGAACACAGCTGGTTCTGCCTGTGACCAGTAGAGCAGATGCATATGGACAACCAGGGGAGGAAGGGGTGGAAGGGGTGGCCGGGTCATTCCCTGGGGAGGTAGACCACAGCAGGCGAATCAATGAAAGTGACACCGGGCCTGATGTCTGGGCGGGAGAGAGATACGAGATACAGTATCCACAATTCCAAGAGGCACGGTGGCCAGCCTGCTGCTGTCACATCTGGCTCCAGCTGCACACGTGTCACAGAGCCTTCTGTTGGTTGTGTGCTCTCTGGCTCTGGTGCACAGGCTGTTTCTGCCTTTGCCTTGAGAGCAGCCGTCCTCATTGCTGGCTCACAAACAGCCTTGAAGCTCTGGATCCCAGGTCTAAGGATGGAGACAGATGAGCTGCCTATGCAGGCCTCTCTGGGTAGGTCGGAGGCCTCGGAGGCACAGGAGGAGACAGCCACACGGCCAGGCCAGGATCAGCCTTTACAAACACAGGGCAGACCATGTCTGCCTGGAGTCCCAGACACAGGCGGACATGTGTCCAGGTGAGTGTCCAGCCACACAGCTCCTGCAAGGGGGCGCCTCTCAAGGATCCCCAAGCGCTCCAGGTCCTGAATCCTCCTCCTCACAGGTGTCAATCACCTCAGCTGAGGCCTCCTCATCGCTGTCCTCTGAATCGCTGGCCACTTCTGCCTGCAACTGGGTCTGGAGATTGTGCACACGGACCAGAAGGGCTGAGTAGGGCATGTTCACAATCAAGTAGGTCTTCACCTGCTTCAGAAGGGGCAGGTGTTCGGTCTTGCAAAACTCCTCGGGGAGCTTGTCAATCCAGTAGTCCAGGAGGGCACAGAGGGTGCTGGCAGAAAGGGATAGCCAGCACGGTCGGTGGCCTGCACTTCCTTTGCCACCCGTCCCACCCAGGGGAGGGGGTGGCTGCGCCCATGTGAGACCCTCAAGGTGGAAGAGATCCAGCCCTTGTGAGGTCCGTGTGAGCAGGGAGCTCCACACACCCCTTTCTCAGGCCCTGAGGGAGCCCAGCTGACCCGGCCTGCACGGCACCGGCTGAGGTGAGGGTACTGTCTCCCACAGGCACCACAGGCCTCCATATCCCTACTTGCAGGGACTCTGCCCGGGCAATGCTTCTCAGCCTCCAGTCAATGCTTACCTCAGTATGGCAGTAGAGACCAGGAGGGTGAGACCCAAGCATCGGCCATCCCTTACCCTTAGAACCCAAACGACCCCACTCTGGAGAGCCTAGGCGTCACTTCTCTCCCGCAAAGCCCACTCACTTCTTTACTTGTTCATCCTCTTCACAGTCAGGGTGGAAGGCCGAGTACCTGGAGGAGACCCGCAAGCACGTCACCTGGAGAATCCCAGGTCCCCCACCTGAAACACACCTGGGGGGCCTGCTGATTCCTGGAGAGAAATCAAAGACCCGGAGCCTACAAGTTCTGTCTGCTCTCAGAACTGCTAGTTCCCCTACACAGACGCAGGGGTTTACGTGTGTGTGTATGTGTGTGTGTGTGTGTGTGTGCGTGTGTGCATGTGTGTGTGTGTGGGAGCGTGTGTGTGTGTGTGTGTGTGTGTGTGTGTGCGCGCGCGTGTGTGTGTGCGTGTTCACGCAGTGTGTGGGGGATCAAAAACACCTCTGTTCAGACATCTCAGACATCTCAGTGGACACAGGGTCCCTCCCTCACGTTACCCTCCACGGCTCTCCAGTCCGGACACAGCTCTCTTCCATCCTCCACTATGAATTCTAGAACCTCCTTTACAATGGGAGAAGTGCTGCCAAGGACAGAGAGCTTCTTGAAGGTTCAGAGGACACCCACCCCAATTCGGCTCTCGGCCCCGGACAGGCCAGTCTCTAGGGCAAAACCCTGGTGGAAGCACGTTCTGACTTCATGCTATTGGGTCCTGAGGCCTCCGAGCTTGGAGCTGGGCACTCACCGCTTGAAGAGCTGGTCCAGCACCTGCTGGGTGGTGATGAACATTCGGTACATGCACAGGAATCCCAGGACGAAGCAGGTTTCTCCATCACGCATGCATATCACCAGGTGACTCAGTGTCTCTTCCAGAGAGCTGAAGTGGGGGAATCTATGGCACTCTTTCAGGACCTTAGGGGCAGACTCCTCCCCAAGCTGAGGAGAGACCAAGGTGGAGGGTTCAGCAGGGCACGGGACTGCGACCTTCTGATTGGTTGTCATTGTGTCAAGTGTTCCTGAACCTCTACACTGCCAAACACCCACAGTGAAATCGGGGGGGGGGGGGGGAACGGGGATTTCGGAGAGCTCACCCGTTCTGTGAGGTCCTGGCCCTGGCTGGCCGGGCTCAAGTTTGTTTCCTTCCGGCCAAATGGCCAGAGGCCTTGGAGCCAGGAGTGTGCCCGTTGTCTCCAGGAACCACCACGGCCTCCACCTCGGCCTCCTCCACGGCCTCCACCTCGGCCTCCTCCACGGCCTCCTCCACGGCCTCCTCCACGGCCTCCACTTTTCTCTTTCCCGAGGTCTGAGCCTCCTTCTCGAGTAATCCTAAGACAGCAAGAAAACATCCTGCTTTCTCCAGTGTCTCGAGACAAGTGAGCCTGCTGGGCTGTCTGTAAGCACTTGCCTGCCTGGTTGCAAGGTTCTGCATTGTTGGGTCATAGCCAATGAAGTGAGGTCACTCCTGGGGTCCCCTACCTGAGTCTCCTCCTCACATGGGGCTTTCCCAACAGTCCCCTAGGTCCCCTCCCTCCTCCCAGCTGCACTCCTCGACACCCTCACACAGGGGCTTCCCATTCCACTGCTCCCGGGGATGTCTGGGAACAGGCAGTACCTCAGCTTTGCCACCTGAGTGCCTACTGTTGACCTGCATCTCCTACCCTAATCCTCAGCTCACCCCTGATTGCCCTGGCACAAAATCCTAGACATGTCGCCTTGCTTCCAGGCTACTTCATTGTGTGTTTTCTGTGAAACACGAGCACAAATTACCTCAGTGTGTTGGGACTTCACAAGGAAAGTCATGGTGGGGCTTTCTTCTGCAGGTTTTAACTTTTATTTTATTTTATTTTGTAATTTTAGGGCAGGCAGGGCTTCTTTGTATAGCCCTGGCTGTGCTATAACTCAGTCTGTAGACCAAGCTGGCCTTGAATTCACAATGATCCACCTGCTTTCTGTCTGCTGCTGCTGGGATTAAAGGTGTGCCCAGAGTGGGGCATTGGTAGACTTGATTAAAATCGTGTGCTTTGTTGACATAGAGTGCCATAGCGTTCTTTCCCCCTTTTTCCTCCTGGCTGTATTTTCATGGTTTTTGGTACGGGCTCCTGCAGCTCTGTGCACCTAGGCACCGCCCGCTGAGGTCACCTCCTATGGGCTCAAAAGTTTGCCACCAAGGGAGGCAGTGCAGGGAAAGACTGGAGAGAGACCCAGACCCAAGGCCTCAGGCTTCAGCAGCTCCTGTCCACTTCTTCTTTCCCAATGGCCGCTGAGCCTCACCACCGCCCCCATGTGGACGACGACGACGACACAGCCGGTGAGAATACCAGTTAGATGAGTAATAATACCAGGAGTCACCTTCTGGGCAGTGCAGGGAATTTTTTTGGTTTTCATTCTTTGTATCCATCCTTTTGTTTCATTCATTTTAAATCCCAACTCCTCTACACCCATCTTCGTACCTCATTTCTACCCCCTACAAAGAGAGTGTATGTGGCCTTGACCTCCTCATCGGCTCCTGAAATAGTGCTGCAACCCAGACACCCCTCTGAAGGACACCTGGTCAGCCTGACCTCTAAGCACAGGAGCCTGGCCAACGGGACCCCAGCAAATGGCAGCCAGTCACCACATTCTGTACTGGTAGCACCACTCCCAGGCATTCAGTTGGTCTCTGTCAAAGCAGGCCCTTTTGTCTCCCTTTCTCCAGGATGGTCTGTCTCTGTGTAGCCAGCCGACATAAGAATTTAGACAATGGAGGAAACCAAACAAGAACAATTTATTAAAACCAATACTCAAACTCTAATACAGAATAGTAAAAATAGTCTAATACAGAATAGTGAAAAGGCTGCTAGCCAGGGGAGGGTACGTCTTGATGTGGGGCTGGGGAGAACACAGCTGGTTCTGCCTGTGACCAGTAGAGCAGATGCATATGGACAACCAGGGGAGGAAGGGGTGGAAGGGGTGGCCGGGTCATTCCCTGGGGAGGTAGACCACAGCAGGCGAATCAATGAAAGTGACACCGTGCCTGATGTCTGGGCGGGAGAGAGATACGAGATACAGTATCCACAATTCCAAGAGGCACGGTGGCCAGCCTGCTGCTGTCACATCTGGCTCCAGCTGCACACGTGTCACAGAGCCTTCTGTTGGTTGTGTGCTCTCTGGCTCTGGTGCACAGGCTGTTTCTGCCTTTGCCTTGAGAGCAGCCGTCCTCATTGCTGGCTCACAAACAGCCTTGAAGCTCTGGATCCCAGGTCTAAGGATGGAGACAGATGAGCTGCCTATGCAGGCCTCTCTGGGTAGGTCGGAGGCCTCGGAGGCACAGGAGGAGACAGCCACACGGCCAGGCCAGGATCAGCCTTTACAAACACAGGGCAGACCATGTCTGCCTGGAGTCCCAGACACAGGCGGACATGTGTCCAGGTGAGTGTCCAGCCACACAGCTCCTGCAAGGGGGCGCCTCTCAAGGATCCCCAAGCGCTCCAGGTCCTGAATCCTCCTCCTCACAGGTGTCAATCACCTCAGCTGAGGCCTCCTCATCGCTGTCCTCTGAATCGCTGGCCACTTCTGCCTGCAACTGGGTCTGGAGATTGTGCACACGGACCAGAAGGTCTGAGTAGGGCATGTTCACAATCAAGTAGGTCTTCACCTGCTTCAGAAGGGGCAGGTGTTCGGTCTTGCAAAACTCCTCGGGGAGCTTGTCAATCCAGTAGTCCAGGAGGGCACAGAGGGTGCTGGCAGAAAGGGATAGCCAGCACGGTCGGTGGCCTGCACTTTCCTTTGCCACCCGTCCCACCCAGGGAGGGGTGGCTGCGCCCATGTGAGACCTCAAGGTGGAAGAGATCCAGCCCTTGTGAGGTCCGTGTGAGCAGGGAGCTCCACACACCCCTTTCTCAGGCCCTGAGGGAGCCCAGCTGACCCGGCCTGCACGGCACCGGCTGAGGTGAGGGTACTGTCTCCCACAGGCACCACAGGCCTCCATATCCCTACTTGCAGGGACTCTGCCCGGGCAATGCTTCTCAGCCTCCAGTCAATGCTTACCTCAGTATGGCAGTAGAGACCAGGAGGGTGAGACCCAAGCATCGGCCATCCCTTACCCTTAGAACCCAAAGGACCCCACTCTGGAGAGCCTAGGCGTCACTTCTCTCCCGCAAAGCCCACTCACTTCTTTACTTGTTCATCCTCTTCACAGTCAGGGTGGAAGGCCGAGTACCTGGAGGAGACCCGCAAGCACGTCACCTGGAGAATCCCAGGTCCCCCACCTGAAACACACCTGGGGGGCCTGCTGATTCCTGGAGAGAAATCAAAGACCCGGAGCCTACAAGTTCTGTCTGCTCTCAGAACTCCTAGTTCCCCTACACAGACACAGGGGTTCACGCGCGTGTGTGTGTGTGTGTGGGAGCGTGTGTGTGTGTGTGTGTGTGTGCGCGCGTGTGTGTGTGCGTGTTCACGCAGTGTGTGGGGGATCAAAAACACCTCTGTTCAGACATCTCAGACATCTCAGTGGACACAGGATCCCTCCCTCACGTTACCCTCCACGGCTCTCCAGTCCGGACACAGCTCTCTTCCATCCTCCACTATGAATTCTAGAACCTCCTTTACAATGGGAGAAGTGCTGCCAAGGACAGAGAGCTTCTTGAAGGTTCAGAGGACACCCACCCCCATTCGGCTCTCGGCCCCGGACAGGCCAGTCTCTAGGGCAAAACCCTGGAGGAAGCATGTTCTGACTTCATGCTATTGGGTCCTGAGGCCTCCGAGCTTGGAGCTGGGCACTCACCGCTTGAAGAGCTGGTCCAGCACCTGCTGGGTGGTGATGAACATTCGGTACATGCACAGGAATCCCAGGACGAAGCAGGTTTCTCCATCACGCATGCATATCACCAGGTGACTCAGTGTCTCTTCCAGAGAGCTGAAGTGGGGGAATCTATGGCATTCTTTCAGGACCTTAGGGGCAGACTCCTCCCCAAGCTGAGGAGAGACCAAGGTGGAGGGTTCAGCAGGGCACGGGACTGCGACCTTCTGATTGGTTGTCATTGTGTCAAGTGTTCCTGAACCTCTACACTGCCAAACACCCACAGTGAAATCGGGGGGGGGGGGGAGGGGGAACGGGGACTTCGGAGAGCTCACCCGTTCTGTGAGGTCCTGGCCCTGGCTGGCCGGGCTCAAGTTTGTTTCCTTCAGGCCAAATGGCCAGAGGCCTTGGAGCCAGGAGTGTGCCCGTTGTCTCCAGGAACCACCACGGCCTCCACCTCGGCCTCCTCCACGGCCTCCACCTCGGCCTCCTCCACGGCCTCCTCCACGGCCTCCTCCACGGCCTCCACTTTTCTCTTTCCCGAGGTCTGAGCCTCCTTCTCGAGTAATCCTAAGACAGCAAGAAAACATCCTGCTTTCTCCAGTGTCTCGAGACAAGTGAGCCTGCTGGGCTGTCTGTAAGCACTTGCCTGCCTGGTTGCAAGGTTCTGCATTGTTGGGTCATAGCCAATGAAGTGAGGTCACTCCTGGGGTCCCCTACCTGAGTCTCCTCCTCACATGGGGCTTTCCCAACAGTCCCCTAGGTCCCCTCCCTCCTCCCAGCTGCACTCCTCGACACCCTCACACAGGGGCTTCCCATTCCACTGCTCCCGGGGATGTCTGGGAACAGGCAGTACCTCAGCTTTGCCACCTGAGTGCCTACTGTTGACCTGCATCTCCTACCCTAATCCTCAGCTCACCCCTGATTGCCCTGGCACAAAATCCTAGACATGTCGCCTTGCTTCCAGGCTACTTCATTGTGTGTTTTCTGTGAAACACGAGCACAAATTACCTCAGTGTGTTGGGACTTCACAAGGAAAGTCATGGTGGGGCTTTCTTCTGCAGGTTTTAACTTTTATTTTATTTTATTTTATTTTGTAATTTTAGGGCAGGCAGGGCTTCTTTGTATAGCCCTGGCTGTGCTATAACTCAGTCTGTAGACCAAGCTGGCCTTGAATTCACAATGATCCACCTGCTTTCTGTCTGCTGCTGCTGGGATTAAAGGTGTGCCCAGAGTGGGGCATTGGTAGACTTGATGAAAATCGTGTGCTTTGTTGACATAGAGTGCCATAGCGTTCTTTTCCCCCTTTTTCCTCCTGGCTGTATTTTCATGGTTTTTGGTACGGGCTCCTGCAGCTCTGTGCACCTAGGCACCGCCCGCTGAGGTCACCTCCTATGGGCTCAAAAGTTTGCCACCAAGGGAAGCAGTGCAGGGAAAGACACTGGAGAGAGACCCAGACCCAAGGCCTCAGGCTTCAGCAGCTCCTGTCCACTTCTTCTTTCCCAATGGCCGCTGAGCCTCACCACCGCCCCCATGTGGACGACGACGACGACACAGCCGGTGAGAATACCAGTTAGATGAGTAATAATACCAGGAGTCACCTTCTGGGCAGTGCAGGGAATTTTTTTTGGTTTTCATTCTTTGTATCCATCCTTTTGTTTCATTCATTTTAAATCCCAACTCCTCTACACCCATCTTCGTACCTCATTTCTACCCCCTACAAAGAGAGTGTATGTGGCCTTGACCTCCTCATCGGCTCCTGAAATAGTGCTGCAACCCAGACACCCCTCTGAAGGACACCTGGTCAGCCTGACCTCTAAGCACAGGAGCCTGGCCAACGGGACCCCAGCAAATGGCAGCCAGTCACCACATTCTGTACTGGTAGCACCACTCCCAGGCATTCAGTTGGTCTCTGTCAAAGCAGGCCCTTTTGTCTCCCTTTCTCCAGGATGGTCTGTCTCTGTGTAGCCAGCCGACATAAGAATTTAGACAATGGAGGAAACCAAACAAGAACAATTTATTAAAACCAATACTCAAACTCTAATACAGAATAGTAAAAATAGTCTAATACAGAATAGTGAAAAGGCTGCTAGCCAGGGGAGGGTACGTCTTGATGTGGGGCTGGGGAGAACACAGCTGGTTCTGCCTGTGACCAGTAGAGCAGATGCATATGGACAACCAGGGGAGGAAGGGGTGGAAGGGGTGGCCGGGTCATTCCCTGGGGAGGTAGACCACAGCAGGCGAATCAATGAAAGTGACACCGTGCCTGATGTCTGGGCGGGAGAGAGATACGAGATACAGTATCCACAATTCCAAGAGGCACGGTGGCCCGCCTGCTGCTGTCACATCTGGCTCCAGCTGCACACGTCTCACAGAGCCTTCTGTTGGTTGTGTGCTCTCTGGCTCTGGTGCACAGGCTGTTTCTGCCTTTGCCTTGAGAGCAGCCATCCTCATTGCTGGCTCACAAACAGCCTTGAAGCTCTGGATCCCAGGTCTAAGGATGGAGACAGATGAGCTGCCTATGCAGGCCTCTCTGGGAAGGTCGGAGGCCTCGGAGGCACAGGAGGAGACCGCCACATGGCCAGGATCAGCCTTTACAAACACAGGGCAGACCATGTCTGCCTGGAGTCCCAGACACAGGCGGGCATGTGTCCAGGTGAGTGTCCAGCCACACAGCTCCTGCAAGGGGGCGCCTCTCAAGGATCCCCAAGCGCTCCAGGTCCTGAATCCTCCTCCTCACAGGTGTCAATCACCTCAGCTGAGGCCTCCTCATCGCTGTCCTCTGAATCGCTGGCCACTTCTGCCTGCAACTGGGTCTGGAGATTGTGCACACGGACCAGAAGGTCTGAGTAGGGCATGTTCACAATCAAGTAGGTCTTCACCTGCTTCAGAAGGGGCAGGTGTTCGGTCTTGCAAAACTCCTCGGGGGAGCTTGTCAATCCAGTAGTCCAGGAGGGCACAGAGGGTGCTGGCAGAAAGGGATAGCCAGCACGGTCGGTGGCCTGCACTTTCCTTTGCCACCCGTCCCACCCAGGGGAGGGGGTGGCTGCGCCCATGTGAGACCTCAAGGTGGAAGAGATCCAGCCCTTGTGAGGTCCGTGTGAGCAGGGAGCTCCACACACCCCTTTCTCAGGCCCTGAGGGAGCCCAGCTGACCCGGCCTGCACGGCACCGGCTGAGGTGAGGGTACTGTCTCCCACAGGCACCACAGGCCTCCATATCCCTACTTGCAGGGACTCTGCCCGGGCAATGCTTCTCAGCCTCCAGTCAATGCTTACCTCAGTATGGCAGTAGAGACCAGGAGGGTGAGACCCAAGCATCGGCCATCCCTTACCCTTAGAACCCAAACGACCCCACTCTGGAGAGCCTAGGCGTCACTTCTCTCCCGCAAAGCCCACTCACTTCTTTACTTGTTCATCCTCTTCACAGTCAGGGTGGAAGGCCGAGTACCTGGAGGAGACCCGCAAGCACGTCACCTGGAGAATCCCAGGTCCCCCACCTGAAACACACCTGGGGGGCCTGCTGATTCCTGGAGAGAAATCAAAGACCCGGAGCCTACAAGTTCTGTCTGCTCTCAGAACTCCTAGTTCCCCTACACAGCCACAGGGGTTCACGCCTGTGTGTGTATGTGTGTGTGTGTGTGTGTGCGTGTGTGCATGTGTGTGTGTGTGGGAGCGTGTGTGTGTGTGTGTGTGTGTGTGTGCGCGCGTGTGTGTGTGCGTGTTCACGCAGTGTGTGGGGGATCAAAAACACCTCTGTTCAGACATCTCAGACATCTCAGTGGACACAGGGTCCCTCCCTCACGTTACCCTCCACGGCTCTCCAGTCCGGACACAGCTCTCTTCCATCCTCCACTATGAATTCTAGAACCTCCTTTACAATGGGAGAAGTGCTGCCAAGGACAGAGAGCTTCTTGAAGGTTCAGAGGACACCCACCCCAATTCGGCTCTCGGCCCCGGACAGGCCAGTCTCTAGGGCAAAACCCTGGTGGAAGCACGTTCTGACTTCATGCTATTGGGTCCTGAGGCCTCCGAGCTTGGAGCTGGGCACTCACCGCTTGAAGAGCTGGTCCAGCACCTGCTGGGTGGTGATGAACATTCGGTACATGCACAGGAATCCCAGGACGAAGCAGGTTTCTCCATCACGCATGCATATCACCAGGTGACTCAGTGTCTCTTCCAGAGAGCTGAAGTGGGGGAATCTATGGCACTCTTTCAGGACCTTAGGGGCAGACTCCTCCCCAAGCTGAGGAGAGACCAAGGTGGAGGGTTCAGCAGGGCACGGGACTGCGACCTTCTGATTGGTTGTCATTGTGTCAAGTGTTCCTGAACCTCTACACTGCCAAACACCCACAGTGAAATCGGGAGGGGGTGTAGGGGGGAGGGGAAACAGGGATTTCGGAGAGCTCACCCGTTCTGTGAGGTCCTGGCCCTGGCTGGCCGGGCTCAAGTTTGTTTCCTTCCGGCCAAATGGCCAGAGGCCTTGGAGCCAGGAGTGTGCCCGTTGTCTCCAGGAACCACCACGGCCTCCACCTCGGCCTCCATCTTGGCCTCCACCTCGGCCTCCTCCACGGCCTCCTCCACGGCCTCCTCCACGGCCTCCACTTTTCTCTTTCCCGAGGTCTGAGCCTCCTTCTCGAGTAATCCTAAGACAGCAAGAAAACATCCTGCTTTCTCCAGTGTCTCGAGACAAGTGAGCCTGCTGGGCTGTCTGTAAGCACTTGCCTGCCTGGTTGCAAGGTTCTGCATTGTTGGGTCATAGCCAATGAAGTGAGGTCACTCCTGGGGTCCCCTACCTGAGTCTCCTCCTCACATGGGGCTTTCCCAACAGTCCCCTAGGTCCCCTCCCTCCTCCCAGCTGCACTCCTCGACACCCTCACACAGGGGCTTCCCATTCCACTGCTCCCGGGATGTCTGGGAACAGGCAGTACCTCAGCTTTGCCACCTGAGTGCCTACTGTTGACCTGCATCTCCTACCCTAATCCTCAGCTCACCCCTGATTGCCCTGGCACAAAATCCTAGACATGTCGCCTTGCTTCCAGGCTACTTCATTGTGTGTTTTCTGTGAAACACGAGCACAAATTACCTCAGTGTGTTGGGACTTCACAAGGAAAGTCATGGTGGGGCTTTCTTCTGCAGGTTTTAACTTTTATTTTATTTTATTTTATTTTGTAATTTTAGGGCAGGCAGGGCTTCTTTGTATAGCCCTGGCTGTGCTATAACTCAGTCTGTAGACCAAGCTGGCCTTGAATTCACAATGATCCACCTGCTTTCTGTCTGCTGCTGCTGGGATTAAAGGTGTGCCCAGAGTGGGGCATTGGTAGACTTGATGAAAATCGTGTGCTTTGTTGACATAGAGTGCCATAGCGTTCTTTCCCCCTTTTTCCTCCTGGCTGTATTTTCATGGTTTTTGGTACGGGCTCCTGCAGCTCTGTGCACCTAGGCACCGCCCGCTGAGGTCACCTCCTATGGGCTCAAAAGTTTGCCACCAAGGGAGGCAGTGCAGGGAAAGACACTGGAGAGAGACCCAGACCCAAGGCCTCAGGCTTCAGCAGCTCCTGTCCACTTCTTCTTTCCCAATGGCCGCTGAGCCTCACCACCGCCCCCATGTGGACGACGACGACGACACAGCCGGTGAGAATACCAGTTAGATGAGTAATAATACCAGGAGTCACCTTCTGGGCAGTGCAGGGAATTTTTTTGGTTTTCATTCTTTGTATCCATCCTTTTGTTTCATTCATTTTAAATCCCAACTCCTCTACACCCATCTTCGTACCTCATTTCTACCCCCTACAAAGAGAGTGTATGTGGCCTTGACCTCCTCATCGGCTCCTGAAATAGTGCTGCAACCCAGACACCCCTCTGAAGGACACCTGGTCAGCCTGACCTCTAAGCACAGGAGCCTGGCCAACGGGACCCCAGCAAATGGCAGCCAGTCACCACATTCTGTACTGGTAGCACCACTCCCAGGCATTCAGTTGGTCTCTGTCAAAGCAGGCCCTTTTGTCTCCCTTTCTCCAGGATGGTCTGTCTCTGTGTAGCCAGCCGACATAAGAATTTAGACAATGGAGGAAACCAAACAAGAACAATTTATTAAAACCAATACTCAACTCTAATACAGAATAGTGAAAAGGCTGCTAGCCAGGGGAGGGTACGTCTTGATGTGGGGCTGTGGGGCTGGGGAGAACACAGCTGGTTCTGCCTGTGACCAGTAGAGCAGATGCATATGGACAACCAGGGGAGGAAGGGGTGGAAGGGGTGGCCGGGTCATTCCCTGGGGAGGTAGACCACAGCAGGCGAATCAATGAAAGTGACACCGTGCCTGATGTCTGGGCGGGAGAGAGATACGAGATACAGTATCCACAATTCCAAGAGGCACGGTGGCCCGCCTGCTGCTGTCACATCTGGCTCCAGCTGCACACATGTCACAGAGCCTTCTGTTGGTTGTGTGCTCTCTGGCTCTGGTGCACAGGCTGTTTCTGCCTTTGCCTTGAGAGCAGCCATCCTCATTGCTGGCTCACAAACAGCCTTGAAGCTCTGGATCCCAGGTCTAAGGATGGAGACAGATGAGCTGCCTATGCAGGCCTCTCTGGGAAGGTCGGAGGCCTCGGAGGCACAGGAGGAGACCGCCACACGGCCAGGCCAGGATCAGCCTTTACAAACACAGGGCAGACCATGTCTGCCTGGAGTCCCAGACACAGGCGGACATGTGTCCAGGTGAGTGTCCAGCCACACAGCTCCTGCAAGGGGGGCGCCTCTCAAGGATCCCCAAGCGCTCCAGGTCCTGAATCCTCCTCCTCACAGGTGTCAATCACCTCAGCTGAGGCCTCCTCATCGCTGTCCTCTGAATCGCTGGCCACTTCTGCCTGCAACTGGGTCTGGAGATTGTGCACACGGACCAGAAGGTCTGAGTAGGGCATGTTCACAATCAAGTAGGTCTTCACCTGCTTCAGAAGGGGCAGGTGTTCGGTCTTGCAAAACTCCTCGGGGAGCTTGTCAATCCAGTAGTCCAGGAGGGCACAGAGGGTGCTGGCAGAAAGGGATAGCCAGCACGGTCGGTGGCCTGCACTTTCCTTTGCCACCCGTCCCACCCAGGGAGGGGGTGGCTGCGCCCATGTGAGACCTCAAGGTGGAAGAGATCCAGCCCTTGTGAGGTCCGTGTGAGCAGGGAGCTCCACACACCCCTTTCTCAGGCCCTGAGGGAGCCCAGCTGACCCGGCCTGCACGGCACCGGCTGAGGTGAGGGTACTGTCTCCCACAGGCACCACAGGCCTCCATATCCCTACTTGCAGGGACTCTGCCCGGGCAATGCTTCTCAGCCTCCAGTCAATGCTTACCTCAGTATGGCAGTAGAGACCAGGAGGGTGAGACCCAAGCATCGGCCATCCCTTACCCTTAGAACCCAAACGACCCCACTCTGGAGAGCCTAGGCGTCACTTCTCTCCCGCAAAGCCCACTCACTTCTTTACTTGTTCATCCTCTTCACAGTCAAGGTGGAAGGCCGAGTACCTGGAGGAGACCCGCAAGCACGTCACCTGGAGAATCCCAGGTCCCCCACCTGAAACACACCTGGGGGGCCTGCTGATTCCTGGAGAGAAATCAAAGACCCGGAGCCTACAAGTTCTGTCTGCTCTCAGAACTGCTAGTTCCCCTACACAGACGCAGGGGTTTACGTGTGTGTCTGTGTGTGTGTGTGTGTGTCTGTGTGCGCGCGCGCAGTGGGTGGGGGATCAAAAATACCTCTGTCCAGACATCTCAGACATCTCAGTGGACACAGGGTCCCTCCCTCACGTTACCCTCCACGGCTCTCCAGTCCGGACACAGCTCTCTTCCAATCTCCACTATGAATTCTAGAACCTCCTTTACAATGGGAGAAGTGCTGCCAAGGACAGAGAGCTTCTTGAAGGTTCAGAGGACACCCACCCCCATTCGGCTCTCAGCTCTGGACAGGCCAGTCTCTAGGGCAAAACCCTGGAGGAAGCACGTTCTGACTTCATGCTATTGGGTCCTGAGGCCTCCGAGCTTGGAGCTGGGCACTCACCGCTTGAAGAGCTGGTCCAGCACCTGCTGGGTGGTGATGAACATTCGGTACATGCACAGGAATCCCAGGACGAAGCAGGTTTCTCCATCACGCATGCATATCACCAGGTGACTCAGTGTCTCTTCCAGAGAGCTGAAGTGGGGGAATCTATGGCACTCTTTCAGGACCTTAGGGGCAGACTCCTCCCCAAGCTGAGGAGAGACCAAGGTGGAGGGTTCAGCAGGGCACGGGACTGCGACCTTCTGATTGGTTGTCATTGTGTCAAGAGTTCCCGAACCTCTACACTGCCAAACACCCACAGTGAAATCGGGGGAAACGGGGATTTCGGAGAGCTCACCCGTTCTGTGAGGTCCTGGCCCTGGCTGGCCAGGCTCAAGTTTGTTTCCTTCCGGCCAAATGGCCAGAGGCCTTGGAGCCAGGAGTGTGCCTGTTGTCTCCAGGAACCACCACGGCCTCCACGTCGGCCTCCTCCACGGCCTCCACCTCGGCCTCCTCCACGGCCTCCTCCACGGCCTCCTCCACGGCCTCCACTTTTCTCTTTCCCGGGGTCTGAGCCTCCTTCTCGAGTAATCCTAAGACAGCAAGAAAACATCCTGCTTTCTCCAGTGTCTCGGGACAAGTGAGCCTGCTGGGCTGTCTGTAAGCACTTGCCTGCCTGGTTGCAAGGTTCTGCATTGTTGGGTCATAGCCAATGAAGTGAGGTCACTCCTGGGGTCCCCTACCTGAGTCTCCTCCTCACATGGGGCTTTCCCAACAGTCCCCTAGGTCCCCTCCCTCCTCCCAGCTGCACTCCTCGACACCCTCACACAGGGGCTTCCCATTCCACTGCTCCCGGGGATGTCTGGGAACACGCGGCGCCTCAGCTTTGCCACCTGAGTGCCTACTGTTGACCTGCATCTCCTACCCTAATCCTCAGCTCACCCCTGATTGCCCTGGCACAAAATCCTAGACATGTCGCCTTGCTTCCAGGCTACTTCATTGTGTGTTTTCTGTGAAACACGAGCACAAATTACCTCAGTGTGTTGGGACTTCACAAGGAAAGTCATGGTGGGGCTTTCTTCTGCAGGTTTTAACTTTTATTTTATTTTATTTTATTTTGTAATTTTAGGGCAGGCAGGGCTTCTTTGTATAGCCCTGGCTGTGCTATAACTCAGTCTGTAGACCAAGCTGGCCTTGAATTCACAATGATCCACCTGCTTTCTGTCTGCTGCTGCTGGGATTAAAGGTGTGCCCAGAGTGGGGCATTGGTAGACTTGATGAAAATCGTGTGCTTTGTTGACATAGAGTGCCATAGCGTTCTTTCCCCCTTTTTCCTCCTGGCTGTATTTTCATGGTTTTTGGTACGGGCTCCTGCAGCTCTGTGCACCTAGGCACCGCCCGCTGAGGTCACCTCCTATGGGCTCAAAAGTTTGCCACCAAGGGAAGCAGTGCAGGGAAAGACACTGGAGAGAGACCCAGACCCAAGGCCTCAGGCTTCAGCAGCTCCTGTCCACTTCTTCTTTCCCAATGGCCGCTGAGCCTCACCACCGCCCCCATGTGGACGACGACGACGACACAGCCGGTGAGAATACCAGTTAGATGAGTAATAATACCAGGAGTCACCTTCTGGGCAGTGCAGGGAATTTTTTTGGTTTTCATTCTTTGTATCCATCCTTTTGTTTCATTCATTTTAAATCCCAACTCCTCTACACCCATCTTCGTACCTCATTTCTACCCCCTACAAAGAGAGTGTATGTGGCCTTGACCTCCTCATCGGCTCCTGAAATAGTGCTGCAACCCAGACACCCCTCTGAAGGACACCTGGTCAGCCTGACCTCTAAGCACAGGAGCCTGGCCAACGGGACCCCAGCAAATGGCAGCCAGTCACCACATTCTGTACTGGTAGCACCACTCCCAGGCATTCAGTTGGTCTCTGTCAAAGCAGGCCCTTTTGTCTCCCTTTCTCCAGGATGGTCTGTCTCTGTGTAGCCAGCCGACATAAGAATTTAGACAATGGAGGAAACCAAACAAGAACAATTTATTAAAACCAATACTCAAACTCTAATACAGAATAGTAAAAATAGTCTAATACAGAATAGTGAAAAGGCTGCTAGCCAGGGGAGGGTACGTCTTGATGTGGGGCTGGGGAGAACACAGCTGGTTCTGCCTGTGACCAGTAGAGCAGATGCATATGGACAACCAGGGGAGGAAGGGGTGGAAGGGGTGGCCGGGTCATTCCCTGGGGAGGTAGACCACAGCAGGCGAATCAATGAAAGTGACACCGTGCCTGATGTCTGGGCGGGAGAGAGATACGAGATACAGTATCCACAATTCCAAGAGGCACGGTGGCCCGCCTGCTGCTGTCACATCTGGCTCCAGCTGCACACGTCTCACAGAGCCTTCTGTTGGTTGTGTGCTCTCTGGCTCTGGTGCACAGGCTGTTTCTGCCTTTGCCTTGAGAGCAGCCATCCTCATTGCTGGCTCACAAACAGCCTTGAAGCTCTGGATCCCAGGTCTAAGGATGGAGACAGATGAGCTGCCTATGCAGGCCTCTCTGGGAAGGTCGGAGGCCTCGGAGGCACAGGAGGAGACCGCCACACGGCCAGGCCAGGATCAGCCTTTACAAACACAGGGCAGACCATGTCTGCCTGGAGTCCCAGACACAGGCGGGCATGTGTCCAGGTGAGTGTCCAGCCACACAGCTCCTGCAAGGGGGCGCCTCTCAAGGATCCCCAAGCGCTCCAGGTCCTGAATCCTCCTCCTCACAGGTGTCAATCACCTCAGCTGAGGCCTCCTCATCGCTGTCCTCTGAATCGCTGGCCACTTCTGCCTGCAACTGGGTCTGGAGATTGTGCACACGGACCAGAAGGTCTGAGTAGGGCATGTTCACAATCAAGTAGGTCTTCACCTGCTTCAGAAGGGGCAGGTGTTCGGTCTTGCAAAACTCCTCGGGGAGCTTGTCAATCCAGTAGTCCAGGAGGGCACAGAGGGTGCTGGCAGAAAGGGATAGCCAGCACGGTCGGTGGCCTGCACTTTCCTTTGCCACCCGTCCCACCCAGGGAGGGGTGGCTGCGCCCATGTGAGACCTCAAGGTGGAAGAGATCCAGCCCTTGTGAGGTCCGTGTGAGCAGGGAGCTCCACACACCCCTTTCTCAGGCCCTGAGGGAGCCCAGCTGACCCGGCCTGCACGGCACCGGCTGAGGTGAGGGTACTGTCTCCCACAGGCACCACAGGCCTCCATATCCCTACTTGCAGGGACTCTGCCCGGGCAATGCTTCTCAGCCTCCAGTCAATGCTTACCTCAGTATGGCAGTAGAGACCAGGAGGGTGAGACCCAAGCATCGGCCATCCCTTACCCTTAGAACCCAAACGACCCCACTCTGGAGAGCCTAGGCGTCACTTCTCTCCCGCAAAGCCCACTCACTTCTTTACTTGTTCATCCTCTTCACAGTCAGGGTGGAAGGCCGAGTACCTGGAGGAGACCCGCAAGCACGTCACCTGGAGAATCCCAGGTCCCCCACCTGAAACACACCTGGGGGGCCTGCTGATTCCTGGAGAGAAATCAAAGACCCGGAGCCTACAAGTTCTGTCTGCTCTCAGAACTCCTAGTTCCCCTACACAGCCACAGGGGTTCACGCCTGTGTGTGTATGTGTGTGTGTGTGTGTGTGCGTGTGTGCATGTGTGTGTGTGTGGGAGCGTGTGTGTGTGTGTGTGTGTGTGTGTGTGCGCGCGTGTGTGTGTGCGTGTTCACGCAGTGTGTGGGGGATCAAAAACACCTCTGTTCAGACATCTCAGACATCTCAGTGGACACAGGGTCCCTCCCTCACGTTACCCTCCACGGCTCTCCAGTCCGGACACAGCTCTCTTCCATCCTCCACTATGAATTCTAGAACCTCCTTTACAATGGGAGAAGTGCTGCCAAGGACAGAGAGCTTCTTGAAGGTTCAGAGGACACCCACCCCAATTCGGCTCTCGGCCCCGGACAGGCCAGTCTCTAGGGCAAAACCCTGGTGGAAGCACGTTCTGACTTCATGCTATTGGGTCCTGAGGCCTCCGAGCTTGGAGCTGGGCACTCACCGCTTGAAGAGCTGGTCCAGCACCTGCTGGGTGGTGATGAACATTCGGTACATGCACAGGAATCCCAGGACGAAGCAGGTTTCTCCATCACGCATGCATATCACCAGGTGACTCAGTGTCTCTTCCAGAGAGCTGAAGTGGGGGAATCTATGGCACTCTTTCAGGACCTTAGGGGCAGACTCCTCCCCAAGCTGAGGAGAGACCAAGGTGGAGGGTTCAGCAGGGCACGGGACTGCGACCTTCTGATTGGTTGTCATTGTGTCAAGTGTTCCTGAACCTCTACACTGCCAAACACCCACAGTGAAATCGGGAGGGGGTGTAGGGGGGAGGGGAAACAGGGATTTCGGAGAGCTCACCCGTTCTGTGAGGTCCTGGCCCTGGCTGGCCGGGCTCAAGTTTGTTTCCTTCCGGCCAAATGGCCAGAGGCCTTGGAGCCAGGAGTGTGCCCGTTGTCTCCAGGAACCACCACGGCCTCCACCTCGGCCTCCATCTTGGCCTCCACCTCGGCCTCCTCCACGGCCTCCTCCACGGCCTCCTCCACGGCCTCCACTTTTCTCTTTCCCGAGGTCTGAGCCTCCTTCTCGAGTAATCCTAAGACAGCAAGAAAACATCCTGCTTTCTCCAGTGTCTCGAGACAAGTGAGCCTGCTGGGCTGTCTGTAAGCACTTGCCTGCCTGGTTGCAAGGTTCTGCATTGTTGGGTCATAGCCAATGAAGTGAGGTCACTCCTGGGGTCCCCTACCTGAGTCTCCTCCTCACATGGGGCTTTCCCAACAGTCCCCTAGGTCCCCTCCCTCCTCCCAGCTGCACTCCTCGACACCCTCACACAGGGGCTTCCCATTCCACTGCTCCCGGGGATGTCTGGGAACAGGCAGTACCTCAGCTTTGCCACCTGAGTGCCTACTGTTGACCTGCATCTCCTACCCTAATCCTCAGCTCACCCCTGATTGCCCTGGCACAAAATCCTAGACATGTCGCCTTGCTTCCAGGCTACTTCATTGTGTGTTTTCTGTGAAACACGAGCACAAATTACCTCAGTGTGTTGGGACTTCACAAGGAAAGTCATGGTGGGGCTTTCTTCTGCAGGTTTTAACTTTTATTTTATTTTATTTTATTTTGTAATTTTAGGGCAGGCAGGGCTTCTTTGTATAGCCCTGGCTGTGCTATAACTCAGTCTGTAGACCAAGCTGGCCTTGAATTCACAATGATCCACCTGCTTTCTGTCTGCTGCTGCTGGGATTAAAGGTGTGCCCAGAGTGGGGCATTGGTAGACTTGATGAAAATCGTGTGCTTTGTTGACATAGAGTGCCATAGCGTTCTTTCCCCCTTTTTCCTCCTGGCTGTATTTTCATGGTTTTTGGTACGGGCTCCTGCAGCTCTGTGCACCTAGGCACCGCCCGCTGAGGTCACCTCCTATGGGCTCAAAAGTTTGCCACCAAGGGAGGCAGTGCAGGGAAAGACACTGGAGAGAGACCCAGACCCAAGGCCTCAGGCTTCAGCAGCTCCTGTCCACTTCTTCTTTCCCAATGGCCGCTGAGCCTCACCACCGCCCCCATGTGGACGACGACGACGACACAGCCGGTGAGAATACCAGTTAGATGAGTAATAATACCAGGAGTCACCTTCTGGGCAGTGCAGGGAATTTTTTTGGTTTTCATTCTTTGTATCCATCCTTTTGTTTCATTCATTTTAAATCCCAACTCCTCTACACCCATCTTCGTACCTCATTTCTACCCCCTACAAAGAGAGTGTATGTGGCCTTGACCTCCTCATCGGCTCCTGAAATAGTGCTGCAACCCAGACACCCCTCTGAAGGACACCTGGTCAGCCTGACCTCTAAGCACAGGAGCCTGGCCAACGGGACCCCAGCAAATGGCAGCCAGTCACCACATTCTGTACTGGTAGCACCACTCCCAGGCATTCAGTTGGTCTCTGTCAAAGCAGGCCCTTTTGTCTCCCTTTCTCCAGGATGGTCTGTCTCTGTGTAGCCAGCCGACATAAGAATTTAGACAATGGAGGAAACCAAACAAGAACAATTTATTAAAACCAATACTCAACTCTAATACAGAATAGTGAAAAGGCTGCTAGCCAGGGGAGGGTACGTCTTGATGTGGGGCTGTGGGGCTGGGGAGAACACAGCTGGTTCTGCCTGTGACCAGTAGAGCAGATGCATATGGACAACCAGGGGAGGAAGGGGTGGAAGGGGTGGCCGGGTCATTCCCTGGGGAGGTAGACCACAGCAGGCGAATCAATGAAAGTGACACCGTGCCTGATGTCTGGGCGGGAGAGAGATACGAGATACAGTATCCACAATTCCAAGAGGCACGGTGGCCCGCCTGCTGCTGTCACATCTGGCTCCAGCTGCACACATGTCACAGAGCCTTCTGTTGGTTGTGTGCTCTCTGGCTCTGGTGCACAGGCTGTTTCTGCCTTTGCCTTGAGAGCAGCCATCCTCATTGCTGGCTCACAAACAGCCTTGAAGCTCTGGATCCCAGGTCTAAGGATGGAGACAGATGAGCTGCCTATGCAGGCCTCTCTGGGAAGGTCGGAGGCCTCGGAGGCACAGGAGGAGACCGCCACACGGCCAGGCCAGGATCAGCCTTTACAAACACAGGGCAGACCATGTCTGCCTGGAGTCCCAGACACAGGCGGGCATGTGTCCAGGTGAGTGTCCAGCCACACAGCTCCTGCAAGGGGGCGCCTCTCAAGGATCCCCAAGCGCTCCAGGTCCTGAATCCTCCTCCTCACAGGTGTCAATCACCTCAGCTGAGGCCTCCTCATCGCTGTCCTCTGAATCGCTGGCCACTTCTGCCTGCAACTGGGTCTGGAGATTGTGCACACGGACCAGAAGGTCTGAGTAGGGCATGTTCACAATCAAGTAGGTCTTCACCTGCTTCAGAAGGGGCAGGTGTTCGGTCTTGCAAAACTCCTCGGGGAGCTTGTCAATCCAGTAGTCCAGGAGGGCACAGAGGGTGCTGGCAGAAAGGGATAGCCAGCACGGTCGGTGGCCTGCACTTTCCTTTGCCACCCGTCCCACCCAGGGAGGTGTGGCTGCGCCCATGTGAGACCTCAAGGTGGAAGAGATCCAGCCCTTGTGAGGTCCGTGTGAGCAGGGAGCTCCACACACCCCTTTCTCAGGCCCTGAGGGAGCCCAGCTGACCCGGCCTGCACGGCACCGGCTGAGGTGAGGGTACTGTCTCCCACAGGCACCACAGGCCTCCATATCCCTACTTGCAGGGACTCTGCCCGGGCAATGCTTCTCAGCCTCCAGTCAATTCTTACCTCAGTATGGCAGTAGAGACCAGGAGGGTGAGACCCAAGCATCGGCCATCCCTTACCCTTAGAACCCAAAGGACCCCACTCTGGAGAGCCTAGGCGTCACTTCTCTCCCGCAAAGCCCACTCACTTCTTTACTTGTTCATCCTCTTCACAGTCAAGGTGGAAGGCCGAGTACCTGGAGGAGACCCGCAAGCACGTCACCTGGAGAATCCCAGGTCCCCCACCTGAAACACACCTGGGGGGCCTGCTGATTCCTGGAGAGAAATCAAAGACCCGGAGCCTACAAGTTCTGTCTGCTCTCAGAACTGCTAGTTCCCCTACACAGACGCAGGGGTTTACGTGTGTGTCTGTGTGTGTGTGTGTGTCTGTGTGCGCGCGCGCAGTGGGTGGGGGATCAAAAATACCTCTGTCCAGACATCTCAGACATCTCAGTGGACACAGGGTCCCTCCCTCACGTTACCCTCCACGGCTCTCCAGTCCGGACACAGCTCTCTTCCAATCTCCACTATGAATTCTAGAACCTCCTTTACAATGGGAGAAGTGCTGCCAAGGACAGAGAGCTTCTTGAAGGTTCAGAGGACACCCACCCCCATTCGGCTCTCAGCTCTGGACAGGCCAGTCTCTAGGGCAAAACCCTGGAGGAAGCACGTTCTGACTTCATGCTATTGGGTCCTGAGGCCTCCGAGCTTGGAGCTGGGCACTCACCGCTTGAAGAGCTGGTCCAGCACCTGCTGGGTGGTGATGAACATTCGGTACATGCACAGGAATCCCAGGACGAAGCAGGTTTCTCCATCACGCATGCATATCACCAGGTGACTCAGTGTCTCTTCCAGAGAGCTGAAGTGGGGGAATCTATGGCACTCTTTCAGGACCTTAGGGGCAGACTCCTCCCCAAGCTGAGGAGAGACCAAGGTGGAGGGTTCAGCAGGGCACGGGACTGCGACCTTCTGATTGGTTGTCATTGTGTCAAGAGTTCCCGAACCTCTACACTGCCAAACACCCACAGTGAAATCGGGGGAAACGGGGATTTCGGAGAGCTCACCCGTTCTGTGAGGTCCTGGCCCTGGCTGGCCAGGCTCAAGTTTGTTTCCTTCCGGCCAAATGGCCAGAGGCCTTGGAGCCAGGAGTGTGCCTGTTGTCTCCAGGAACCACCACGGCCTCCACGTCGGCCTCCTCCACGGCCTCCACCTCGGCCTCCTCCACGGCCTCCTCCACGGCCTCCTCCACGGCCTCCACTTTTCTCTTTCCCGGGGTCTGAGCCTCCTTCTCGAGTAATCCTAAGACAGCAAGAAAACATCCTGCTTTCTCCAGTGTCTCGGGACAAGTGAGCCTGCTGGGCTGTCTGTAAGCACTTGCCTGCCTGGTTGCAAGGTTCTGCATTGTTGGGTCATAGCCAATGAAGTGAGGTCACTCCTGGGGTCCCCTACCTGAGTCTCCTCCTCACATGGGGCTTTCCCAACAGTCCCCTAGGTCCCCTCCCTCCTCCCAGCTGCACTCCTCGACACCCTCACACAGGGGCTTCCCATTCCACTGCTCCCGGGGATGTCTGGGAACACGCGGCGCCTCAGCTTTGCCACCTGAGTGCCTACTGTTGACCTGCATCTCCTACCCTAATCCTCAGCTCACCCCTGATTGCCCTGGCACAAAATCCTAGACATGTCGCCTTGCTTCCAGGCTACTTCATTGTGTGTTTTCTGTGAAACACGAGCACAAATTACCTCAGTGTGTTGGGACTTCACAAGGAAAGTCATGGTGGGGCTTTCTTCTGCAGGTTTTAACTTTTATTTTATTTTATTTTATTTTATTTTGTAATTTTAGGGCAGGCAGGGCTTCTTTGTGTAGCCCTGGCTGTGCTATAACTCAGTCTGTAGACCAAGCTGGCCTTGAATTCACAATGATCCACCTGCTTTCTGTCTGCTGCTGCTGGGATTAAAGGTGTGCCCAGAGTGGGGCATTGGTAGACTTGATTAAAATCGTGTGCTTTGTTGACATAGAGTGCCATAGCGTTCCTTCCCCCTTTTTCCTCCTGGCTGTATTTTCATGGTTTTTGGTACGGGCTCCTGCAGCTCTGTGCACCTAGGCACCGCCCGCTGAGGTCACCTCCTATGGGCTCAAAAGTTTGCCACCAAGGGAGGCAGTGCAGGGAAAGACACTGGAGAGAGACCCAGACCCAAGGCCTCAGGCTTCAGCAGCTCCTTTCCACTTCTTCTTTCCCAATGGCCGCTGAGCCTCACCACCGCCCCCATATGGAGGACGATGACAAATATA
This sequence comes from Cricetiscus sungorus, assembly GCA_030556225.1. Classification (NCBI taxonomy): domain Eukaryota; kingdom Metazoa; phylum Chordata; class Mammalia; order Rodentia; family Cricetidae; genus Cricetiscus; species Cricetiscus sungorus. Next base: position 23,387,280 of record JANBXA010000729.1, read on the forward strand.
TACTGCATTCTTCTTGTCTCCACTCATATATTCTGACAGAACATTGTAAACATAATAAATAAATCTAAAAACAAAGAAAAAGATTAAGAATTTCTGAAGCCGTCATCCTTTAAAACATCAATCAAGGACCATTTGGCTTTTAGAGTCTCCTTAAGAAATCAGGTGTAATTCTGATGGCTCTGCCTTCATATGTTACTTGGCCTCTGTTCTTTGCTGCTTTTAAAATTCTCTTTTTAGTCTGAATGTTTGGTGTTTTGTTTTTTATGTGTCACGGTACTCTTTTTTATGGTCATGTCTGTTTGGTGTTCTGTAAGTTTCTGGGCAGTTTATCTGTCAGTTGTTCCAGTATTTATCCTTAGTACATAAATTGACTTTGGGAGCCGGTGCGTATGGATGGTTACTCTCTCAGCCTAGATACACAGGGGAGGGCCTAGGCCCTGCCACAAATGACATGGTAGACTTTGATGGTTCCCCACAGCAATCCTCACCCTTCCATGGAGTGATGGGTGGTGGAATGGCGAGGTTGTTGGGGATGATGGAAGGAAGAAGGAACTGGGACTGATATGTAAAATAAGATCATTTCTAAATTAAATTTTAAAAAAGTATGTCTGAAGACTAGATTTCCCTGGGACAAATTGAAATGACACAGCATGTCCCATGAGTAGGCACAAGTACTATTGTGTCAATTAAACATAAAAAATAAATTTCAAATAAAGATTACAATATTTCAAACATGATAAAATATCTAAAGTTTCTTTCTTTCTTTCTTCTTTCTTTTTTTCTTTCAAGGTAGGGTTTCTCTACATAGCCCTGGCTGCCCTGGAACTCACTATGTAGATTAGGCATTGAATTCATTCTACCTTCCAAATGCTATGATTAAAAAAGTACACCACCAACACTCCTGGCTGCTTTTTTGTGTTGTTTTTTAAGATTTTTATTTTATGTGTATGAGTGCTTTACCTGCACATATGTGTGTGTATTATGTGTATACTTGGGGCTGGGGGAAGCCAGGAGAGGGCACCATATCCCCTAGAAGTGGAATTACAGACAGTTGTTAGCCACCGTGGGGCGTGTGTGTGTGTGTGTGTGTGTGTGTGTGTGTGTGTGTGTGTGTGTGTGTGTGTGTGTATAAATTATGAGTGTGGCTTCCATGCTGTGATCAAAGTAGTTCAAAAAGAATCAATCCCTAAGACTGGATGTCTCAGCAGCCCCATCTGGAGATGAAATCGCCAGCAAGTCCCAGAGAACTGCTATCTTCCGTCCATGTTGGAATTCTGAAGAAGTGATACCAGCAAAAGAATGAATGCCTCAGCAGGAAGACAGATGAGCTTGTCAGCAAGAGTGAGGGCAAAAAGCAAAAGCTTCCATCTTCCATGTCCTCTTCTATGGGCTGCCACCAGAAGGAATGGCCCAGGCTTAGGGTAGTTCTTGTGACTTAGAAAGATCCAGATTGAGGGTCGGTGTTCCCACCTCAAGTGATCTACTCAAGAAAGTCCTTGCATATGTGCCCAGATTCTGGGGTTTTAGTAGTAATCGGGCTTTTTCTGACCTCATGAAAAAGGTAGTGGACATCTCTTTCCCACCTTTATCCGTGTTATTAAATGTGTGTCATAAATGAGTAAATATCCAAAGTCTGTCACAGTCTCATGGTTTTCACGCTCTGCCCCTCGTCCCACATCATTGTTTCCTATGGGAATTTGGATAGCAGACTTTAAGAAGAACCATTTCAGGGGCTGGAGAGGTGGCTCAGAGACTTAAGATGCTTGTTGCTCCTCCCACAAGTTCGGTTCCCAGCACCCACATCAGGTGAGCCACGACCACCTCTAACTTCAGCTCTATGAAACCTGACGCTTTTGTCTGGTCTCCAGGGGCACATGCAGCGCCTGCACACACACTCAAGGGTTCCTCTTATACTTCCTGTTTTAGTTAGGGTTTCTTTGTGGGTCCGTTCCTTTTTTTTCCGTTTTTCAAGATAGGGTTTCTCTGCAGCTTTGGAGTCTGTCCTGGAACTCACGCTGCAGACCAGGCTGGTCTGGAACTCACAGAGATCCACCTGCCTCTGCTTCCTGAACACTGGGGTAGAAGGCATGTACCACTCCCAGCTTAAGATTTCTATTGCCAGATAAAACACCATGACCAAAAAGCAAATTGGGGTGGAAAGTATTTATTTGGTTTAAACTTGGTATCACTTTTCATCATCTCAGGAAGTTGGGGCAGAACACACACAGGGCAGATCCTGGAGGCGGGAGCAGATGCAGAGGCCATGGAGGGTGCTGCTTGCTGGCTTGCTCCTCACTGCTTGCTCAGCCTGTTTCTTATAGAACCCAAGACGACCAGTCCATGATGGCCCCACCCACAATGGATGGGCCCTCCCCCACCAGTCACTTGCCCACAACTGATCTTATGGAGGCGTTTTCTTATTGAGGTCCCCTCCTCAGTGACTGTGGCTTGTGTCAAGCTGACATAAAACTATTCAGCACACTTCTCAACCACATTCCATCACTGAGGGAAGTCAGGGCAGTTCAAGGAGGGAACGTGGGGACAGGAATTGGAGCATAACCATGGAGGAGACGCTGCTTACTGACTTGCTCACTTTACTTCTGTATACAATCCAGAACCACCTGCCAGGGTGACACTGCCCACAGAGGACTGGCCCCTCCCTTCCACGTTAATCCAAAAATGTCCTGTAGGCCAATTTGATGGTGAAAATTCCTCAGTTGAGGTTCCATCTTCGCAGGCGACTCTAGCCTGTGTCAAATTATTAACAACTAACCAGCACTGAATGCTTGCAACTCTTGCAGAGGACCTGAGTTCAGTTCCCCTCAGATTCCCTCAGGTCATGTAATCGTGGGTATTCCCAGCTGCTGATATATGTACTACCTAGGCTCATTTTCATGCAATTAAATGGAATTTTAAATAATAGATTTTTCTTAAAAAGTGAGTCTATGACTAACTATTGAAAAAGAATTTTGGCATTGACTATTTTGAAACAACTTGGATATTACCATTGTTGTCTGCTCCATTTCCTTAAAGGGTGTGTTAAAATATGCCATCGTGCTTATGGACATAAGACCAACTTGATGGTCTTGTCACATTAATCATTCACTGTCTTGTTACTTTTCTATTGCTGTAAAGATACACCATGACCAAGCAGCTTGTAAAAGAAAGCATTTAATTGGGGGCTTGATTACAGTTTTAGAGACTTAGTCCATGATTATTTTGGTGGTGAGCATAGCAGAGTTATCATGGCACTGGGAAAGTAGCTGAGAGCTCATATTTGATCTACAAGTTACAGGCAAAGAGAGAGACACTAGGCCTAATATGAGGTTTTGAAACCTCAAAGCTCAGCCCCAGTTACACACCTTCTGCAATAAGGCCACACCTCCTAATTCATCCCAAACAGTTCTACCAACTGGGTACCAGGCATTCATATATATGGGCCTATGGGGGCCATTCTCATTCAAACCACCACATATGCCTAAGTCTGGGGGACATTTCCCTAACTGCAACCTGTTCATGTCAGATGAGATGTCCCAGAAGAGATCCTTTAACCATGGATGGGGCATCAATAAACCCTTTATTTCATTCATCTCTTTTCTCATTTAAAAAGAGCTTGGGCCACAGTGACTATCAGCAGTTCAGGAGTAAGGACAGTGACTTTTGTTTCTAGAGAAAAAAATTCCCAGGAGGCAAACTGGCTTGTAGCAGGTGGGGATGGGCTAGCCCACAGTGAGACAGCCAGGGAAAATCCCACATGTCTCTGTCTACTGGGGTCTGCAGTAACCCTCAGAGGACGCAGTCCACGCCATCTGATTCCTAGAACTCGGTCCTGGTCCTGGTCCTGGTCCCATGCACAGGTCCACCCAGCTTCAGGACAAAGTGGTCACTATGTGACTGTTCAGGACCTGTAATGAGAGTTGTCACCTAGTCAGAGCCAGCTCACCTCCATGGGTGAGGCTGGTTGGCTTAAGACACCTCAGTTCCAAAGTAACGTTGGGATTGTGCTACATCTAACAATGAGCTGTCTGGTGGGATCATCTTAATAGATGTAGAAAAAGCCAGCAACAAAACCCATCATTTCAATATATATATATATATATATATATATATATATATATATATATATATTACACTTTATATTTTCCTAGAGAGAATAGAACTAAATGAAATATGTCAGGATAATAAATCTATATATGAGAAACCCAAGGGCAAAATGGAGAATCCTGAATGGAGAATAACTTGAAGCAGTGAGACAGGGATGAGACAGAAATGTCCATCATCCCCACTCCTTTTCAACATTGTGCTTGAAGCACTAACTGGAGCAATTAGGGAAAGAGAAAACAATTGAAGGGATACAACTAGGGAAAGAAGAAATCAAACTGTCTCTGTGTTGGACAGTTTTGTGTCAACTTGATACAAGCTAAAGTTATCTGGGAGGAGGGAATATGTATTAAGAAAATGCCTCTACAAGATTGAGTTGCACACAAGTATACAGGGCATTTTCTTAATGATTGATGTGGGAGGATCCAGTACATTGTGGGTGTGGCCACCCCTAGGGTGTGGTCCTGGGTTCTATAAGAAAGAAGGCTGAGCAAGCCAGTAAGCAGCACTCCTCCATGGCCTCTGCAGTAGCTCCTGCCTCAGGTTCCTGCCATGATTCTCTTCATTATGAAAAGTGATGTGGAATGATAAGTGAACTAAACCCTTTCCTCCCCAGAGGCCTTTGCTCATAGTATTTCATCACAGCAATAGTAATCTTAACTGAGATAATTCCTATTTCCAGATGACAGGACATTATGCATAAGAGATTCTAAAATTTCTACTAGAAATTTCTACTAGAAAACTAGAAGTGATCAACAATTTCAGAAACATGATCAGATACAGAATGAATATAAAAAATCAATAATTTTTCTGTACATCAACAAACATATTGTCATTCAAAAGATCCTCAAAAAAAGACAGGAAGGCAGAAGGCAGGAAGGAAAGAAAAGAAGAATTAAAGAAAAGTTTTAGAAAGAAAGAAAGAAAAAAGAGAAAAGAAAAATAACTTAGGAATAACTAGGAATAAACTTAACCAAAAAATGTAAAAGACTTCTACAGTGAAAAATTTAAATCTCTGAAGAAAGAGATAGACACTAGAAAAAGAAAAGATATCCCATGATGTGAATTGGTAGAATTAATGTTGTTAAAATGACCATTTTTCCAAAAGCCATTTACAGATTCAGTGTAATCCCATTCAAAATTTGTATTTCATTCTTTACAGAGCATAAAAAATTTATCCTAAATTCATATGAAACCACAAAAGGCCACAGATGGCCAAAGTAATTGAGACACATTCCAGAGCAATAAAGACAACATGGTCCTGGGACCAAAACAGACACATAGACCAACGGGACAAAATGAAAGACCCAAACATTTGTTCACATAACTTCAGCCATCTAATATTTGACAACAAATAAGTTGGTGGAAAGATGGCATCTTTAATAGATGGCACTTAGAAAACTTGATGTCCTTACACAGGAGCATGAAATAAGCCTGAAACTATCACCTTGCACAAAAACTAACACCTCAAAATGACTCTGAGATACCATCTTACACCTGTCAGAATGGCTAAGATCAAAAATACTGAGGACAACTTATGTTGGAGAGGATGTGGAGTCAGGAACACTACTCCATCACTGGTGGGAGTGCAAATTTGTACAGCCATTTTGGAAATCAGTATGATTGTTTCTAAGAAAACTGGGGATCAATCTCCCTCAAGACCCAGCAATACCACTCTTGGGCATTTACCCAAAGGACACTCAATCATAACACAAGGGCATTTGCTCAACAATGTTCATAGCAGCATTATTCATAATAGCCAGAACCTGGAAACAACCTAGATGTCCCTCAAAAAATGGATAAGGAAAATGTAGTAATTTACACATTGGAGTACTATGATGACCTCATGAAATTTTCAGGCAAATGGATGGAACTAGAAAAAAAACACTCTAAGTGAGGTAACACAGACTCATAAAGACAAACACAGTGTACATTAGCTCATAAGTGGATATTAGATATAAAGCAAAGAATCTAGGTAACAAGCAGGAACCTAAGAGGGATACATAGATCACCCTGGGAAGAGAGATTAGATGATATTTACAGGACAATCTGGGGGTAGGAGGTGATAAGGAGAAAGGGAGGGAGGATGAGAATAGGAGTGAAGGAGATGGCCTAGGTGGGGAGGGATGCAGTGGAAGAAATGGAAAAGGTATGTTAATAGAACGAGCCACTGTGGGCTTATGGAGAAACCTGGTGGTAGAGTAACTCCCAAGAATCCACAAGGAGGACCCCAGCTAAGACTCCTAACAATAGTAGAGAGGATGCCTGAACTGGCCTGCCCCTGTATTCAGATTGATGAATACCCCAAATATCATCACAGAGCCCTCAATCAGTAATTGATGGAAGCAGACACAGAGATCCACAACCAAGAATCAGGCTGAGCTCCTGGAATCCAGGTGAAGAGAGGGAGGAGGGAGCATATGAGCAAGGGAGGTCAAGATCATAATGGAGAAATCTACAGAGATAGCTGAACCAAGCTCATGGAAACTCATGGACTCTAGACCTACAACTGTGGAGACTCCAGGGAAGTGTGATGGGAGATGTTATTCTGTAAATATGTTTCCCATACTGGTTCATGAATAATAGGAAAGCAAGATAGGCGGGGCTAGGAGATTAGGAGGAGGAAAGAGGAAGTAGTTGGGAGGAGTCAACATGGAGAGCTGGGAGAGGTAGCACACCAGCCTCTCTGGCTAGTAAGATGAGCCTCATGGAAATACTTAGAATAGTAGAAATGGGTTAATAATTAAGACAGAGCTAGCCAATAAGGAATTAGTAACTGGCCAACAGAATTGTATCAAATACAGAGTCTCTGCGTGTTAATGGGGGCTGGCGTGTTGGCGGGACCAGACTGGCTGCGGGGGGTGGGGGGGACCTGCTCGTAACAGAACTGAACTAGGCCCTCCATATGTGGGGGACAGTTGTGAAGCTTGGACTATGAGAGGGGCCCCTGGCAGTAAGATCAAGATACAAACCTGGTACATGAGCTGGCATGTTGGAGCCCATTCCTCAGAGTGGGATGCCATGCTCAGCCTTAATGCATGGGAGAGGGGCTGGGCCCTGCCCCAACTTACTGTACCAGACTATGTTGACTCCTCATGGGAGCCCTTATCCATGAGGAGGAGTGTACTGGATGTGGGTTAGGGAAGAGGGGAGGGAGACCTGTGGTTGGAATGTAATTAAAAAACTAAAATATGTGAGGAAAGGAGGAGAAAAAACTCAGGCTATTCAACTGTGACAAGTATGCAGAAGACCTAGGTCCCACGCAGGCTCCCTGATTGTTGGTCTAGTCTCTATAAGTTCCTAGGAGCTCATATTAGTTGATTCTGGAGGTTTCCTCATGATGTCCTTGAGCCCTCTGGCTCTTACAATGCTTCCCCCCCTCTCTTCAGCAGGGTTCTCCAAGTGCAGCCTCATGTTTAGCCATGGTTCTCTGCATGTATTTCCATCAGTGGTTTGATGAAGCTTCTCTGATGACAATTGGCCTGGGCACCAATCTATGAGTATAGCAGAATAACATTAGACATCATTACATTGACATTTTTCTCCAGTTGTGTTTGGTTCTATCCTAGGTCTTTGGGACATTCAGCCTGTATCATACAAGCTGGGCACTTAAACATCCCTTTTCATGCTAAATAGAAACAAAAACCTGAGTAAAAACACCTGCCACAGTGCAGGGCATTGGCATTCCGTAACTGAGGGTTGAATGTAGTTCTCAGTCACTTACTGGCCCACAGGCTTGGCTTTCACAGACACATAGAAGGGGCGGAGCTGACCACCAAAGCCATGGCAGAGGAAGCAGCTGCAGCTCACTGTAGCTTAGCAGTTTATTGCTCATGTGGACAAAAAAGGCTAGAGATACGAAGTAAAGCAGGTTCATGTAGAAAGTCAAGGTCTACCAGGCCAAGAAATGAGCAACATGGAGTCCTCCTGGCACTGCCAGAGGTCCTGATCATGCCTAGCCAATGAAGAACAGCCATGTAACGTCAATGGATAAGAATGGCTGGGTGCTGAGTGGGTATGAGGTTACCCCATTGCTAAATTAATGAGTCTCCTGTTTTTTCCTTTCAACTGTCTCTAGGTATCTGTGCCATTGGTGCCACACCTTCCCACCCCCCTGAGGAAGCCATAAGCACCCAGCAACAAGTTCAGATGGAAAAAACCTCTAAACAGGTTACAATGTGTTAAAAAAAAAAATGTACATAGGTTTAAGAAAGAAAGAAAAAGAGTATAGACAGTCATGGAAAAAATGAATAGTTTAAAAATAATAAAGTATGGTCTTTAAAGAGAGAACTAAGGTAACATAAAAGAGTAAGCCATGTAAAGATGAAAATACACAGCAAACAGAACACTAGGAACGGCACCAGCTTTTTTGAAACCTCAAGCTCACTACCAGTGACATACCTTCTCCAACAAGGCCACACCCTAACCTTTTTTTTCCTATCATTTTCTTTTTCTTTTTAGAAGAAATCTTATTTTTATATCAATTCCCCTGTTCCCTCTTCTTGCCATACTCCCATGCCCCCCACCGACCCCCCAACCCACCCCCACCCACTCCCCAAGGATAGTGAGGCCTTCCATGGGGGATTATCAAAGTCTGTGACTTCATTTGGGGAATGGCCTAAGCTCTCCTCAGTGTATCTGGGTTTAAATAGTATCCCTCCATAGGGAATGGGCTCCCAAAGTCCATTTGTGCACTAGGGATAAATACTGGTTCTATTGTTAGAGGTCCCATAGACTACCAGGCCTTCTAACTGGTACCCACATTCAGAGGGTTTGGTTCCGTCCAATGCTGCTTTCTCAGCTTTATGACTGGGATCCCTGTGCTCTCTCTCACTAGGTCAGGTCAGCTGTTTCTGTGGGTTTCTCCAGCACAGTCTTGACTTCTTTGATCATCCCTCTTTCCTCTTTACAACTGGATTCCAGGAGTATGGCTCAGTGCTTACCTTCTGCTTCCATCAATTACTGGATGAAGGCTCTAGGATGGCAATTAAGGAAGTCATCAATCTCATTAAAGGGGAAGGACAACAAAGGTGGCCTCTCCACTACTGCCTAAATTTTTAGTTTGTGTCATCTTTATGGATCTCTAAACATTACCTTAGTGCCAGATTTCTCTTTAAACCTATACTGCTCACTCTATGAAGGTATCTCTTTTCTTGTACTCCTCTATCCCTCCCCTGACTCAGTCTTCCTGATCCCTCTTGTTCTCCCCTACTTCCTCTTCCTCTTTTTCCTACCTCCTTCCCCTCTACCCACTGTACTCCCAATTTACTCAGGACTTCTTGTCCTTTCCCCCTTCTTCAGGGGACCATGTATAGCTCTCTTAGGGTCCTCTTTGTTTCCTAGTTTCTCTGGTGGTATGGATTGTAGGGTGTTAATCCTTTGCTCCATTTCTAATATCCATATATGAGGGAGTATATACCATGCTTGTCTTTCTGTGACTGGGTTACCTCACTCAGGATGGTATCTTCTAGTTCTGTCTATTTGCCTGCAAATTTCAAGATTTCATTGACACCCCCCCCCACTAAGTAGACCCCCCCACACACTAAGTAGTACTCCATTGTATAAATGTACCACATTTTCTCTTCATTCTTCAGTTGAGAGGCATCTAGGTTGCTTCCAGGTCCTGGCTATTACCAATAATGCTGCTATGAACATAGTTGAACAGATGTCCTTGATGTATGAATGTGCATCCTTTGGGTATATGCCCAACAGTGGAATTGCTGGATCTTGAGGTAGACTGATTCCCATTTTTCTGAGAAACTGCCATACTGATTTTCAAAGTGGCAGTACAAGTCTGCACTCCCACTAGCAATGGAAGAGTGTTCTGCTTTCTTCATATTCTCTCCAGAATAAACTGTTGTTAGAGTTTTTTATTTTAGCCATTCTGACAGGAGTAAGATGATATCTCAGAGTTGTTTTGATTTGCATTTCCCTGATGACTAAGGATGTTGAGCACTTTCTTAAGTGTCTTTCAGCCGTTTTAGATTCCTCTATGGAGAATTCTCTATTTGGTTCTGTATCCCACTTTTTAATTGGATTGTTTGCTGTTTTGGTGACCAGCTTCTTGAGTTCTTTGTATATTTTAGGGATCAGTCCTCTGTTAGATGTGGGGTTGGTGAAGGTATTTTTCCATTCTGTGGGCTGCCATTTTGTCTTGTTGACTTTGTCCTTTGCCTTACAGAAGCTTCTAAGTTTGAGGAGGCCCCATTTATTAATTGTCAATCTCAGTGTCTGTGCTACTGGAGTTATGTACAGGAAGCGGTCTCCTGTACCAATTTGTTCAAGGGCACACCCCAATTTCTCTTCTAAGAGGTTCAGTGTGGCTAGATTTATGTTGATGTAGAACTACTGTTTTTTTTTTTTGTTTGTTTTTTTATAGTTAATCTTGTATCCTGACACTTTGCTGAATGTTTATCAGCTGTAGGAGTTCCCTGGTAGAATTTTTCGGGTCACTTATGGAAACTATCATATCATCTACAAATAATGAAAGTTTGACTTCTTCCTTTCCAATTTGTATCCCCTTGATCTACTTTGTTATCTTATTGCTCTAGCTAGAACTTCAAGTACAATATTGAAGAGATATTGAAGAGAGAGTGGGAAGCCTTGTCTTGTTCCCGATTTTAGAGGAGTCATATAGAGTTTCTCTCCATTTAGTTTGATGCTGGCTGTTTGTTTACTGTATATTGCTTTTATTATGTTTAGGTATGTTCCTGCTATCCCTGATCTCTCCAAGACCTTTGTCATGAAGGGGTGTTGGATTTTTGTCAAAGGCTTTTTCAGCATTGTGTGAGATGATCATGTGTTTTTTCTTTTTCAGTTTGTTTATATGGTGGATTACATTGATGGATTTTCACATGTTGAACCATTGCTGCATCCCTGGATGAAGCCTACTTGATCATAGTGCAATGTTTCTTCTGATGTGTTCTTTGATTTGATTTGCCAGTATTTTATTGAGTATTTTTGCATGAATGTTCATGAGGGATATTGATCTGTAGTTCTTTTCCTTAGTTGTGTCTTTGTGTTGCTTGGGTACAAAGGTAATTGTAGCCTCGTAAAAAGAGTTTGGCAGTGAACCTTCTGCTTCTATTATGTGGAACACTTTGAGGAAAATTGGTATTATCTCTTCTTTGAATTTCTGATAGAATTCTGCACGAAAGCCATCTGGCCCTGGGCTTTTTTTTTTTTTTTTTTTTTTTTGGTTGAGAGTTTTGATGACTGCTTCTATTTTATTGGGGGTTATAGGTCTATTTAAATTATTTATCTGTTCTTGATTTAATTTTGGTAAGTGATATCTATCCAGAAAATTGTCTATTTCCTTTAAATTTTCCATTTTTGTGGAGTACATGTTTTTGAAATATGACCTGATGATTCTCTGGATTTCTTCAGTGTCCGTTGTTATGTCCCCCTTTTCATTTCTGATTTTATAATTTGCATGCTCTCTCTCTGCCTTTTGGTTAGTTTGGGTAAAGGTTTGTCTGTCTTGTTGATTTTCTCGCAGCACCACCTCTTTGTGTCATTGATTCTTTGTATTGTTTTCTTTGTTTCCACTTTATTGATTTTAGCCCTCAAATTGATTATTTCCTGGTGCCAACTCCTCTGGGGTGAGTTTGCTTCTTTTTTGTTTTCGAGCTTTCCATTGTGCTGTTAATTCTCTACTGTGACTATTCTCTAGTTTCTTCATGTGGGCCCTTTTTGCTATGAACTTTCCTCATTGCACTGCTTTCAAAGTGGCCCATAATTTTGGGTAAGTTGTGCCTTTATTCTCATTAATTCTAGGAAGTCTTTAATTTCTTTATTTTTTTTTCCTTAACCCAGGAATGGTGCAATTGCACATTGTTCAATTTCCATAAGTTTGTAAGGTTTCTGCTATTTGTGTTGTTGCTATTGAATTTTAACTTTAAAACATGTTGATTTGATAAACAGGGGGTTATTCCAATTTTTTTTAATCTGTTGAGGTTTGATTTTTTTGCCCAGTATGTGGTCGATTTTAGAGACTGTTCCGTGTGGAGCTGAGAAGGTGTATTCTTTTGTGTTTGGATGGAATGTTCTATAGATGTTTGTTAAGCCCGATTGGGTCATAACTTCTGTTAGTTCCTTTGTTTCTTTGTTAAGTTTCTGTCTGGTGGTCCTGTCTAGTGGTGAGAGTAGGGGTGTTTAAATCTCCCACTATAATTGTGTGAGGTTTTGTGTGCAATTTGAACTTTAATAATATTTCTTTTATGAATGTGGGTACCTTTGCATTTGGGGCATAAGTGTACAGAATTGAGACTTCATCTTGATGGATTTTTTTCCTGTGATGAATACAAAATGACCTTCTTCATCTCTTTGGATTAATTTTAGTTTGAAGTCTAATTTGTTAGATATTAAAATAGCTACACCAACTTGTTTCTTGGGCCCATTTGATTAGAAAATCTTTTCCCAACTCTTTACCCTGAGGTAATGTCTGTCTTTAAAGTTGAAATATGTTTCTTGTATGCAGCAGAAGGCTAGATTCTGTCTTCATATCCATTCTGTTAGTCTGTGTCTTTTTATAGGTGAGTTAAGACCATTAATATTGAGGGAAAGTAAGGACCATTGATTGTCTATTCTTGTTTGTTTTGGATTTGTTTGTGGTCATGGTATTGTGTGTAAAATTTCCCCCTTTTTTCTTTTGGTGTTTGGTAAAGTGTGATTATCTATTGCCTATCTTTTTGTGAGTGTAGGTAACTTCCTTGGGTTGGAGTTTTCCTTTTAGTTCTTTCTGTAGGCCTGGATTTGCGGATATGTATTGTTTAAATCTGATTTTGTCATAGAACATCTTTTCTCCATCTATAGTGATTGAAAGCTATGCTGGGTATAGTAGTATGGGCTGTCATCCATGGTCCCTTAGCGTTTTTTAGAACATCTATCCAGGACCTTCTGGCTTTCAGAGTTTCCATTGAGAAATTGGGTATAATTCTGTATAGCTGCCTTATATGTTATTTGGCCTTTTTCCTTTTCTGCTCTTATTATTTTTTCTTTATTCTGTAAGTTCAAAGTTTTGATTATTATGTGGTGAGGGAACAATTTATGGTCCAGTATATTTGGTGTTTGGCAAGTTTCTTGTACTTTCATAGGTATGTCCTTCTTTAGGTTGGGAATTTTTTCTTCTATGATTTCATTGAGTATGTTCTCTGTACCACTGTGCTGTATTTCTTTGCCTTCTTCTATACCTATTATTCTTAGGTTTGAGCTTTTCATGGTGCCCCATATTTCCTGGATATTGTAATAGGGATTTGTTGGACTTAAGATTTTCTTTGGTAAATGACTTTATTTCCTCTAGTGAGTCTTCTACACTTCAGATTCTCTCTTCCATCTCTTGTATTCTATTGATTGTATTTACATCTGTAGTTCCTGATTGTTTACCCAGCTTTTCTATTTCCAGCATTCCTTCATTCTGTGTTTCTTTATTCTTTCTAGTTCAGCTTTTAATCCTTGAACTGTTTGAATTGCTTCCTTCATTTGTTTGGTTGTTTATTCTTGGCTGTCCTTGCTTTCTTTAAGAGATTTTTTTGGTTTGTTTTTTTCCATTTCCTGTATTTGTTTGTTTTTTCTTCCCTTTCTTTAAGGGATTTTCTCATTTCCTCTTTGAGGGTCTCTATCATCTTCATAAAGTTGTTTTTAAGGCCCTTCTCTTCTGCTTTATCTGTGTTGGAATGTTCAGAACTTGCTGTAGTGGAGTCCCTACATTCTGGTGGTGTCATATTGGTCCACCCCCCCTAAGACAGGAACTTCGATGGCTGGCAAAGATATTCAAAGACAGGGTATGGGTGAGAACTCCTCAGAATGATTCTAAGACAGGCACCATCAGCCCTAAGGTCCTGTTGCAGAAACATCTCGGCTGCCCCTTTCTATTATTATACCGGGGGGGGGGGTACCATCACCATCCTCACAACCTCAGGTATCTGAGGTAGAAAATTATTGCCTCTGAAGAAATAAGTAGAACATTCCAAGGTACAGGCTTGTGGTTTCACAGGCAGTTAAAGAATATTTCAGGGCTATCTCTCCTGCTGCAGTTTAACAGCCAGCTAAAGAGTAGCTAACCAGCTCAGGGCTATCTCTCCTACTGCAATTTACAGCCAGTTACAGGTTAGCTAAACAATTCAGGGCATTCCTTCTACTGACCTTCTCACTCTGCCTATGTGCCGGTGCCCATGCCCTGGCTATGCTCAAACCCTGCTCACATCCTGCCCACGGTCCTATATAAGCCTCCCCTGAGAAAATAAAATTTGTCAGCTTGAGCAGAATATTGTCTTTCTGTCCATTCTTTGCATCGCTTGTTCCCCTTTCCCTCCTAGGTGTTCCCCGGTTTGTGGTTGACTGCCCTGCTGGTCGAGGCAGGCACCAAAATATAAAGCAGAGTTTTTAGTTGGTCTAAGTAATAAAAACCCAGAATCAGATATAGAGGAAAATGCTGAGAGATCAGAGAGAAGAAGGAGCAAGCCACAGCCACGCCTTACCTCCTAGTGTCTCAGTGGACAAGAGAGCAAGTTACTGTTTCTTCCTACTTATATTCTCTCTCTGCTGAGCCATCTTGCTTCCTGTACAGACCTCCAGACCTCTATGGTTAGCTAGTGGTGAGCTCCACTCTCTGATCTTCAGATAGGCTTTATTTTACAAGTAAACACCCCGGCCTTTTGTTCTTTTTGTATTTCATTGAGGTATGATGTTGTTTCCTTGTGTCATCTCTACATTTTCTTGATAGTATTTATTAATATGAACACTCTTCTTAGGATTGATTTTTACCTCATGCTATAAGTTTTTGTGTGTTGTATTTCCTATTTTGTTTCTCCCAATGTATTTTTAGATTTTTCAACCCATTTCTTTATTAGGCCATTGTTTATTCTGGAGTATAGTTTTAAATTACAAAGTACTTGTTAATTTTTTGAAAAACAATTTATTTCTAATTACTAGTTTCAGGAATTGTGATTAGAAAAGATACTTTATTTTATTTAAGGCTTCTTAAACTGTTTCATACTTGTTTCCTGACCCAAGATACGATGTTTCCTGGAGAAATTTCCAGTAAGCAGAATGTGATCTGTGTCAATATTGGATTCAGTGCTGCAGTCTTTTAACTCCACTTGATCAAAATGATTACGTCCAATGCTTCTGTATGATTTCCTGCCCGATCTGCCGCTCTTGGAAGTGGTATTGTGGAATCCCCTGTTGTTATTTTCTGCATTCTGTCTGTTCCTTCAGGTCTATTAGTTTTGATTGAGTCTTCAACATTAAACGTATTGTTTAAAGCTGTCCATTTTTGTCACATAACATGCTACTTATTTCCTTTTACAGTAGTTAGTGTGGTTTTGTAATGACCTTTGGGGGAGATGGCACTGTTTCTGAACTTAATCACATGGGAACAAAATTGATTGGAACTTTATCACTAATGCCTTGGTCCCCAGATTCCTAGCAAGTATATCACCCAGAGATTAAGACATTAAAAACTTTTAATGAGGGACTCTGAGAATTAAGTTTCTGGAACTAAATAAACAGTACAGATCCCGAAATTCCCATTAATTTATTAATCCAAGCATATAAGAAAAGAATTCCTCAGCTCCAGAGAACATTACTGTGGTTCAGGAATCATGCTTTACACCATTTCCCTGATCTTGCAGACATATTAGTTTCACCATCCACTTTTTTGAAAGGTAAGATGGACAAAATACATCTGAAAATGATAGCATCCTATTGAGTACAGTAGGTAAGAGGACAGAGAAATAATTCCTCCCGCTAAACAGCCCTGGGTTAGGAAGCAAGGAAATGTCACTGCTCCAAAAAAACAATTTAAAAGAGGCAAGTGACAAATGGAAAGGCAGCCTCAAGTTTAACTGCAGCTGTTCATATTCAGCATTCCTCTTGCCCCTTTGTCTTCCTGACATCAACTACAGGCTGTACATCATATCTCATCAGCTGTAACGATTTCCTGCTTCTCCCTATGGTTTCCTCTGGCTTCCTTCGTGTTTTAGTTTGGATTTCCTTTGTGTTTTATTTAGGGTTCATGTCTTCTGATTGCCTACTAGTCCTTACCCACTTTGCATCTCTTTGCTCACACATCTATGCATCTTTTGTAGCCTCCTTCATACCTTTGAAGTACAGTTGACAGCTTCCCACTTTCATGTGTTTCTGGAGATATGGAATAGATTCAATGA
The DNA here is from genome assembly GCA_030556225.1 of Cricetiscus sungorus. Lineage (NCBI taxonomy): Eukaryota > Metazoa > Chordata > Mammalia > Rodentia > Cricetidae > Cricetiscus > Cricetiscus sungorus. The sequence goes on from JANBXA010000729.1 coordinate 23,403,548, forward strand.
TGTCATTCAACAGGAAGAATTAATATACTTCCTACAAATGTAAGCACTATAAATATGACTTATTCACCTGTTGGCTGATCTCTTTCAATTTCCAATGCAATTTCTGTGCATGTTGCAATATTTTGCCTTTTAAAATAAGCTTTATTTCTGGGTGGTGGTGTCACACACCTTAAATCCCAGCACTCATGAGACAGAGGCAGGATGATCTCTATGAGTTCCAGGACAGCCAAGGTTACAAAGAGAAACCCTGCCTTGAAAAAAGAAGAAAAAAGAAAAAAAAAACTTTATTATAAAAACTTGTAAGTAAAAAACATCACGCACCAAAATTAAACAGGTCCGAAGTCTACATCCTCAGTGAACTTCTGTAGTGAGAACAGCCATTCTGAGGCTGTGCAGCTTCACACTTCCACTCTGAAATGTATCTTTTTCTTTATGATGGTGTGTAGTGAGATATTCACCTTGTCTGCACCGGTGGCTTAGGTCATGCCCATTGGGGCGGAGACAGGGCCGGACGTGAGCTGGGGGAAAAGGCTAGGAAAGGGTCGGGCAGCTCCTTTTGGTGGTGGACGCTGGAAGGCTTAGGATCCGATGGAACCTGCAGCGTTCATCTGCCTATGTTGTGAGTTATTTCTCCCTTAATAAACATCTATTCGGCCTAATTGTTTATCCTGATCCTTATTAAATCGCAATAATGGTGCTTACTCATGTTTATAATATCCAAATAATTGGCTGTACTCTGACATTTTCATATATACATCCAGTGTACTTTAATCATATTCACCCCTGGTAGCTTACTGGCTATACTTCTCCTGTGCCTTCTAGCTGCATACTTAATCTAGATTTTTTTAATATAATATATATTTAATTAATACATAATTACATCATTTCTCTTCTTCCTTTCCCTTTTTCCAACCCCTTCCATGTACCACACATTCCCTCTCATATTTATGTCATTTCTTTTTTTTCTTTTCGTTTTTTATTTGTTTGTTTGTTTTGTTGCTTGTATGCATCTACTGTCAAGGCTGACCACTTGATACTGGATAACCAGTTAGGGGCTCATCCCTGAGAATGACTAATTTTCCCCCTCTTGGCAGTCCTTAGTTGCCTATAGCTCTTTGTCTAGGGGTGGGAGCCCCCGAGACGTCCCCCTTCCGCTAGCACATTTACTGGTGTGGTCCTTGTTCAGATTCTGTTTATGAAGCCATATTGTTGAGGTATCATGGGTGTAGATTCCTAGTCATTTCTAGCTCTTACAGTTTTTTTTTGTTTTTGTTTTTGTTTTGTTTTGTTTTTTACTGTTTCTTCTACAAAGAGAAGGGGTGATGAGATGAGGTGTGATCTTTGATGAGGGGGGAAAAGCTACACTTACCTGTGGGTATGAGGATTAGTATTCAGAAAGCAGTTAGGAATCACACTAATTTAGTAAAGTAGTGTTAGGACATTCTACCCTAAGAATCATGACTTCACTAGCTCCAGAAAGTTGGGTAGGTGTGCGACCATTTTCTACAAATTATCTGTTGATTGCTGCTGATAGAAAAGTTGTATGTTTTATACTTAAATATGTCTTACATAACACACATTTTGATTGTAATAGCTTTTCAAGCAATTTATACTGTCATTTTCTCATCTGAAAATGGTTAACTTACTTTTACCCACATTATCACTTTTTCTTTAATGAAATTGGTTTAAAGTTTCATGACAATATTTGGTAGTAACAGTAGCAGGTATGAATATTTGTGTTCAATATGAACTTAATGGAAATTATTTCTATAATTTCATGTCTGGATGGATATCAGCTGATAAAGATGCTGCTTTGTATGGTTAACAAGATCCTTGCGTTCAGAATTTTCCCCAAGTTATTTCCACAGAGTTGTCTTTGGCACCAATAAAGATGAGATTACTACGTTCAGAATGCCTTCTACTGACTAATTATATGGTAATAAGTCAATTATCACTATGGAAAGTATATTGCTTCATTGAGCCGCCTGGTAACTGGGTCATCATATTTAGTAGCCAATGAGTATATTTTCTAACCTATTTGGGATAGTTTTCTATGCTTTCTACTTCATGAAGCAAATGGGCTTCTTACCCTGGTTGTGTGTGAAAGGTTGTTTTCTTTTAGCATCAGGGTTAACTGAGCTTTATTTATTTACTGGGGGAGGGACAATGGGCATGCTGTGATGCTCCTGTAGAGGTCAGAGGATAACTTCCTGTGTCCATTCCATCCTTTTATCATGTGGATCCCAGAGACTGAACTCTGACCAATCAGCCCCAGGGAAAATACCTTTTTCTGTTGACCTATCTCACTGAACTCTGGATAATTCTTATAAACTGAAATTAGGCAAAATTACTTCACTAGCCTCTTGTCCTCCGAGAGAGTGGATTCATTGGGTGAATTTCACACTTCATACTTGTTCAATTTGTGTTTTAAAATGTGTAAGTGTTTTGCTACATGTATATTTGTGTACCTTGTGTGTGACTGGTACCCACTGAGGCCAGAAGAAGGCAGCAGATCCCCTGGGACTGGAGCTATTGAAGGTTGAAAGCTGCCATGTGGTTGCTAGGAATCAATCTCAGGTCTCCTTGAAGAGCAGCAGGTGCTCTTGACTGCAGAGTCGCCTCTCCTTCTCTTAGGTTTTTTTTAAATGACTTTCTCGTGACTTATTAAAGTCATATCTAACTGCAACTTTAAACTTTTATTTAAATTAATTATTATTATGGCATTTAAAAGTAATGATATCATGCTCTTTGGCTGCAGGATATACAGATGTTAATCTCCACCCTTCCAGGAAACCACTTCCCTGCTGGCTAGATGTCACAGTACTGGAAGGTGCTGTACAATTGGCTAGGAAAGAAGTTATCCAGGATCTTGCCCATCACTGGAACTCTACAGTACTGGCCTTGCCAGCACAATACTACCACTGCTGCAATAGTGGCACAGGAATTTCATGCCTGGTACTGTAGAAATGGTCAAAAGCTCATGTCTGGGAAGTCTTAGGCCTTATGGTGGAACCTACTACGGTTGTTTTGCTAAATGGTTCTGTTATCAAATTGCCTTCTAAATAATTATGTTTATGTCCACAGACCTCAACTGCTCTCAATGATGGTGAGAAAAGCTTCTTTCTGTAGTGGGCATCAGTCAGTGTGGATTCAGGACTGGTCAGCATGCTGAGAATAAGTGACTGTGAGTGCTTAGCCCTAAATGAGGTATCTCTATCAGCTCTTCACGGCTGCAAGGCTCAGGGAACATGGTTTAAATGGAGGCGGAAAGAATGTAAGATATAGTGGATAGGGAGGAGTGCTGTGAAATGTTGTCTTCTAGATGTGATGTTACTTGTGAGCTCATAGCAGCCGTGAATCTCTGCATAAGACCTACATAAATTCAAGTGAGTCAAAATGCCAGGGCAAAAAAGGGGTGAGCTATTGAGACCCCAGCCTTTATGAAGGGGCTACTGGCAGCTGATGGCTTCTAGGGGAGGGAGAAGTGCCTTTCTTCAGGAATGTGTCCAGGGTAGGTTCCACACACCTCAGTGGATGATTCCACAGCCATGCATATATGGGCAGCACTAACTGTCTTTGTGGATTATATCTATATACTTATGAATATATTCACAATGAATACATTTTCTAAATGACAGATGAAAAGTAATTGAAAAGAAATCTTAGGTGATAAAAGCTGGCTGAGGGGGGATTTAGGTAGCTGAGTATTTGAAGTCAGCTGTGAATACTAAATTGTTATGACTAGGAGTCCCACATGAGGGGACCCACAGGAGAACATGGCTGAACTTGAAACCACAGCCTCAAAAAGAGAAACAAGCTTTAAGCAAATGCCCCATCTTACAGTGCATTGGGTTCAATTAAGGCAGACACCACCTATGTTTGTTCCTTCTAGTTCAGTCTTCCTATTTCTTCTCCTTTACAGACACCTTGTTTACATGGAACCAGGAAACCACACAGGGATTGCAGAGTTCTATCTGTTGGGACTCTCAGAGAACCCAGAGGTGCAGTCTGCTCTCTTTGGGCTGTTCCTGTCTTTGTACTTGGTGACCATCTTTGGGAATGTGCTCATCATCCTGGCCATTGTCTCTGACCCTACGCTGCACACACCCATGTATTTATTCCTCTCTAACCTATCATTTTCTGACATCTGCTTCACCTCTGCCACTGTCCCCAAGATGCTGCTGAACATCCAGACACAGAGTAAGCATATCACCTACGCGGGCTGCATCACACAGATGTACTTTTTCACGGTCTTTGGACTTCTGGACAATTTGCTTCTGACTGTTATGGCATATGACCGCTTTGTGGCCATCTTCCACCCTCTGCACTATACTGTCCTTATGAGCCCTAATCTCTGCTCCCAGCTACTTCTCCTGGCATGGCTCATAAGCATTCTTGGAGCCCTGCCTGAGAGTTTAACTGCACTGAGACTGTCATTCTGTGCCGTTGTGGAAATTCCACACTATTTTTGTGAGCTTCCTGAAATCCTCAAGCTAGCCTGCTCTGACACCTTCATCAACAATGTAGTCTTATATATTGTAACCGGCACCATGGGCTTTTTCCCTCTTACTGGGATACTTTTCTCTTATTCTCAAATTGTGACATCTGTCCTGTGGATTTCAACAGCAGGAGGAAAGTATAAAGCATTTTCCACCTGCGGTTCTCACCTCTCAGTTGTCTCTCTGTTCTATGGAACCTGCCTTGGAGTGTACCTCAGTTCTACATGGACACAAGCTTCTTGGGCAGGGGTGATTGCTTCTGTTCTGTATACTGTGGTCACTCCCATGATGAACCCTTTCATCTACAGCCTGAGGAACAGGGACATGAAGAGAGCCCTGAATATGCTTCTATGTAATCTATCATCTTCATCTTGAAAGTAGGGGTTATTTTTCTGTGAGTGTATGTGTTTAAGTGTATGTGTGAGTGTGTGGACCAGAAAACCTCACGTGTCATTCTTCAAGATGACCATCTACCTTGTTTTTGGAGTCCCTTGGGGGCATGGAGCTCACTGCTTCAGTCTGGGTAGTTAGTCAGTGAGACCCAAGAACTCATTTGTCTCTGCCTGCCCTGCAAAGGATTATGAATGTGTATCATCCTGATTTTTCACATGGATTCAATGGGTCAAATTGGGGTGCTCACACTTACTTGACTAACACTTTTGAATGTTGAGGTGTCTGCACTGTCCTTGCTAACAATGTTTGGACTTCATGGACACATTTGATCAGGAGCTGTGGAACACAATGCTTGATACTTGAGGCTCTGAGATGTCCCGAATATATTTATATACTCTAATGCTTTGCTTAATATGTGTAGTAGCAATTAGTAAATATTGTTTTATGAAGTGTTTTCATGTCCTTGCCTGAGTTTTAATTTTTCCTATTTTCAATGTGGAAAAGCATTGAATTCTGTATTAAACATTTATGTGCTGTTTTAGTCACTATTCTGTTGCTGTGAAGAGACATGACCAAGGCAACTCTTATAAAAGAAAGCATTTAATTGTGGGTGTGCTTACCGTTTCAAAAGTTAGTCCATTGTCATCATGGTGGGGAGCATGGTGGCACTCAGGCAGCATGGGTGCTGAGTTAGCTGAGAGTCTATACCCTAATCTGTAGTCAGAGAGACAGGGGGTGTCTAAAATGGGCTTTCAAAACCACAAAGCCACCTCCAGTGACATACATCCTCCAAGGCTATACCACTTAATCCTTCTAATCCTTTCAAATAGTGCCACTTCTTGGTGAATATATGAGCCTTTGGGGACTATTTTAACTCAAACCATCACACTCTACTCACTGGCCCCCATAGGCTTGTAGCCATATCATAATACAAAAATGCATTCAGTCTAACTTCAAAAATCCCCATATTCTTAACAGTGTCAACAATGTTTAAATTTCAAAGTCTCTTCTAGACTCCTGCCAATCTCTTAAATGTAAAATCAAAAATCAGAAAGCAGATATATACTTCCAACATACAATGACACAGGATATACATTGATCCATGGGAACCATAGAGAATCTAATTATCTAGGCATAGCCAGCTTGGCTCCACCCCTTAGTATGCATGGCAAGCAGTACCCTGGCTCTATGAAGGTACAGGAGGTCCCTTTAAGAGACAGGATCTGTTTACTGCTGCTCTCTCTTTCCACTGTTTCTCTGAAGAAGCAGGCAGGTCTCTCTCTCTCTCCTCTCTCTCTCTCTCTCTCTCTCTCTCTCTCTCTCTCTCTCTCCTCTCTTTCCCTCTATCCTCTCTCCCTTCCATTCCCTTACTTTTTTATCCTTTCCCCAATAAACTTCCCATGTAAGTTCTGCCTAATGGCATGTTTGTCCCTCACTTGCCCTGAAGCTTCCTGCCAAAGGTCCTCTTCATTCCACATATCATAACAGAGAACATACTGGTCAAAGTAAGTCTGAAACCCACAGGGAAAACTTCACATTCTGCCTCTCCACATCTGATGCCAGTGTTCTTCAGATTGCCAACCCCTTCCAGCTTTGTTGACTGCAACACTCTTCTCTCCTGGGCTGGTGCCACACCCAGCCTACAGCTTCCTTGGCATGTATTCCATGACTCCAGCATCTTCAACATCTTGGAGTCACCAGCAAAATCCTGGCTTCACTGTCGGAGCTTTGCACTATGGTCCTTTGAGTCTTCATGCAGGGACACCCCTGACGTCTGCCTGGCCTTAGAGGCTTTCTTTAGACATAGAGATTTCACACCACATAGCTGAAGCTACCAAGTCCTGCTGCTTGATGAGTCTCTCAAACTCAGCCCCCTCATTCCATTACGTTTTCATCAGCTTACTGATGTTGATGGTTTCCTTTACTGCTTACACTTTCCTTTAACTCACTTTCACAAGCTGAAAGCTTCACTGGGTGGGGTCTTGCTCTGAGGCCGTCACTTCCTTTATTCCATTTAGCATCGGGCTTTTCATTGAATGTTTTATCTCCTTGAGCATTAGACCTAGCTCCATTATAACTTACTGGTGCTCTTTTCTCCTCATATTGTACATTTTATATTTTCCCTTGGCCAGCTTGCTCCTTTTCCTTATAGGTCTTCATGAGAGTGATTACTAATGACATGACAGAATCAATACTAGGCTATCTTAAAATCTCTGCCAACACCATTAATCCAAAACTCTTCAATTTAGCCTCAATCAGATTTTTTAGGACAAGGACAAAAAGCAGCCATATTATTTGCCAAAATATCACAAAAATGATCTGAAGTCTACTCCTTAATATTCTTACCTTCTGAAACTTCTTGAGCTGTCCCCCACCAGTGCTCAAATTTCCCTCAGTATTGTCCACAGGCAGAGAGAGAGAGAGAGAGAGAGAGAGAGAGAGAGAGAGAGAGAGAGAGAGAGAGAGAGAGAGAGAGAGAGAGAAAGAGAAAGAATAAATTTAAAACCAAAACAATTTTACCAAAGCAGAAATAGATACAATAGAGTTCATACTTCTACAGACATCAAACATTTGTAAATCGCTAGCCATATAGAATTGGCCAAAGGATCATGAGGTGATAAAGAGAAATAATTATAAAAGGTCAGCTTTATAACTAACTTCCAGAAGCACACATAAGTAAAACTTACTTCAAGGTTTTAAAAGTCTTAATGGGACTATTTGGAGCCTGAATAAGGAGGTCATAAATGATACCAATCAGATGTACACAGAATAAAAGGGTAGATTCTGAGAGTGCTACCTGCATGGCTTGAGTGGACATCTCCCTTCTGCATTACCACTGATCTCTTCCAGGAACAGGGTAATGGCAGACACACTTCTTGTCCCAACTATTGTGAAGTCACAATGAATGTCACAAATGGGGAACAAGAAAATAGTAAAAATGGATGCTATATGCTGTGTTACAGGTAAATTCCGAAAGCTTAAAATGTTTAGTTCACACATAAAGTCCATGAAATTTCCAAAATAATATATCAGGATCCAAGTCCATATATTTCAATTCTTGCCAAGTGGTATATTAGTCCATTTTGAGTCACTGGCAGTATGTGAGAAAAAGGAAATTTAAGGAGATTATATTTTGGTTCAAGACTTCAGTTTGCACTCCATGTTGGTGTTTAGGTCACAGACGGTCACAACAATAAGAAGCAGAGATGGTATAAAGTAATTGGCTTTCTTTTTTTCCCATTTTATTCAGTCTGGACCCCTGTTCAGCCTCATTTAGTCTTTAGGTCTTCCCTCCTTTTTGGAAATGTCCCCACAGAAGCAGCCATAGTTGTGTTTCATTAACCTTTTAGGTCCTTATTAATCCACTCAAGTTACCAAGGAAGAATAACAGCAGGGAGCACACAGAAACGAATGGCAAATATTTTTAGGCAGACAAGCTACTGAATCCAACACTTATACCAAAAGTCAGAGCTTACATGAGAGCAAACCTCAAAATGGCTACAGAATTCTTGCACAGGACCAAAGCTGTGGAAGTTAGTGATGAAAGCTCTGATTCAGAAGTTCCACTCTTGTGTTTATATCCATAGGAAACTAAGACCTGGTTCCTGCATATGTCCTACAGATTGTGACAGTAACTGCTGATGTGAGACAAGTGTTACTGGCCATTTCTCTTCTTTTTGGAAGATTTTGAAATGAGGGAAAGAAAATAAGTGTTGGCAGACAAATACAGTTACAAGTCAGAAGTTACCTAATTACATTTTTAGTGCTGACTTCATTATTCTCTGTTCTGGATATCCTAAATACTGTTGCTGTTTGGAACAGCACAGTACAGTCTCTTGTCTTCTGTCCAACTGCTTCTGGTGATTGTGCAAATAATAAGAGATGTCCAAATCCCATAGAATTCTTTGTGTTCTTTCTCTGGTATTTCAAAACAGTATGTTGAGGATTTTCAAGCACTGAATTTGCATAATGATATCCAAAGAAAAGGAAATTAATGTCTTATAAAGACATTTGAACTTTCATACTTATTGTAGCATTTTTAATGGACAAAATATGGAAATCATGTTAAGTGTTCATCAATAGATGAGTGAATAAAGAAAATATTCAGAACTGAATACATTTAAGTCATAAAAATGGGCAAGTCCTGATATCCATTACCACATAGATAGAACTAGAAGTCATTATTTTACGTTATACAAGATAGACACTGAGATAAATATAGAATTAGAAAAACCAATGACCCAATTGGAAAACTCAAACGAAAAACTGAAAGTAGAGTAGATCAAGCAGAAGAGTGAATATTAGGCCTTGATAAAGGAGAATTAGATCATTCAAGTAAATAATATGAAAAAAAAAAAAACACAGGAAAAGAATATGTAGGAACCTCCACTGCTGGTGGGAGTTCAAACTTGTTTAGCCACTTTGGATATTAGTTTGGAAGATCCTCAGGAAAATGGGAATCAGTCTAACACAGGACCCAGCAATTCCACTCTTAGGCACATACCCAAATGATCTATGCAACAAAAACATCTGTTCAACTATGTTCATAGCAGCATTATTTGTAATAGCCAGAACCTGGAAGCAACCTAGATACCCCTCAACTGAAGAATGGATAAAGAACATGTGGGACATTTACACATTGGAATACTACTAATCTGTGTGTGTGTGGGGGGGAAAGCAAAACAAAACAAAACAACAACAACAAAACAATGGAATCTTGAAATTCACAGGCAAATGGATGGAACTTGAAGAAACCATCCTGAGTGAGGTAACCCAGGCACAAAAAGAGGATCATGGTATGTACTCACTCATATGGATTTTAGACATAGAGCAAAGAATCACCAGCCTACAATTCACACCATCAGAGGAACTAGGATACAAGAAGGAAACTAAGAGATTCATACAAGGTCCCTTACCGAAGAGGAAAGGAACAAGATCTGAGCATATCGAAAGTGGAGAGGGAGTTAGGAGAAAGAGAAGGGGAGGAGAAGAGAACATGTGGGACCAGGAAGATTGAGTTGGGGGAGGAATAGACAAGAGCAAGAAATGAGATACCATAATAGAGGGAGCCATTATAGGTTTAAAGAGAAAACTGACTCTAGAGAAATGTCCAGAGACCTACAAGGATGACCCCAGCTAACAATCTGAGCAACAGTGGAGATGCTACCTTAAATGCCCTTCCCTGATAATGAGATTGATAACTAACTTATATGCCATCCTAGAACCTTCATCTAGTAGCTGTTGGAAACAGAAGTAGACACCCACAGCTAAACACTGAGCCAAACTCCTGGAATCCAGTTGCAGAGAGAGAGGAGTGATAAGAAAAGGGGCCAAGACCAGGCTACAGAAACCCACAGAGACAGTTGACCTGAACAAGTGGGAGCTCATGAACCCCCAGACTGATAGCTTGGAACCCAGCATTGGACCAACCCAGAACCCCTGACCATGGGTCTTAATTAGAAGGCCTGGGCAGTCTAAGGGACCTCTGACAGTGGAACCAGGATATATCCCTGGTTTACGAAAGGACTTTGGGAGCACATTCCTCATAGAGGGATGGATACTCCCTTAACCTAGAGGCAGGAGGGAGGGCCTAGATCCTACTCCAAATGACTTGAAAGATTTTGATGATCCCTCCTGGAGGGCATCACTCTCCCTGTGGGGGTTGGGGGGCATGGGGAGAGGGAGAGGGAACAGGGTTCCATATGTATAGTAAGAAAAAATAATAATAAAAAATATGTAGGAACCCTGGTGTGGCATCAAAAATGAAGTCTTTGAATTATAGGCATAGATGATAGAGAAGAATCCCAGGTTAGTAGCATAGACCATATCTTCAACAAGATTATAGAAGAAAACCTTTCCAAACTAAGGAAATGCTTATCTATAAAAGAAGCACCCAGAACACAAAAATAAACAAGACCAGAAAAGAAACTCCCCACAACATAACATAGTTAAATACACAGAACATAGAAAGAGCAAGAAAGCTACAAGAGAAAATGCACAAGTCACATGCAAAGGAAAACCTAACAGAATAACAGCTGATTTCTCAATAGAAGTTCTGAAGGCTGGACCACCTTGAAGCAATGTATTCCAGGTTCTAAGCAGCTGTGGATGTCAATCTACACTACACCAAGCTATCCCTAAACACAATACTGAAATCAATGCTTCAGAATGAAAAGAGGAATGAACATAGCCAAAAGACTGTAGAAGCAGTAATTACTGAAACACAAAGTAGGACTAAGAAAACAAACAGGAAAACAAAACAAAATAAATTGCAATCAAAAACACTTTTCTGCTTTTTTAAATTTCTATTATTCCCATACATTACTGCAATTTTCCCTACCTCCACTCCTCCCAGCACCCTCACTGCAACTCCCCTCTCCCCTAGATCTACCCCTCCTCTATAAAAGAGCCATCTCCAAGGGATATCCATTGAACATGACATAACAAGTTACAACAAGGCTAGGCGCAAACCCTCAAGTCAAGACTGGATGAAACAACCCAGTAGGATAAAAAGGATCACAAGAACAAGCAAAAGAGACACAGACACACCCCACTCCCACTGTGAGGGGCCCTACAAAAACACCAAGCTACATGACCATAATATACATGTAGAGGACCTAGCTCAGACCCATACAAGCTCCCTGATTGTCCCTTCAGTCTGAGAGCCCCTATGAGCCCTGCTTAGTTGATTTTGTGAGCAGGCCATATTTTCATGGTTTCCTTGACCCCTCTGGCTCCACAATCCTCCCTCCCCCTTTTCTGTGGGGTTCCCCTGGCTTTGCCTAGTGTTTAGCTGTGGGTTTCTGCATCTGCTTCCATCAGTTTCTGGATGATGCCTGTCTGATGACAACTGGGCTAGACACTAATCTGTAAGTACAGCAGATTATAATAAGGAATCATTTAATTGACTTTTTTTTCTTATTTTACATATTGATCCCAGTTCTATCTCCCTCCCTCCCTCCCTGCCCCCTCCCATGTCATTCCCCATCCCCACACTCCACAGGGAGGTTGATGCCTTCCAGGAGGGAATAGAAAGGCTGTAAGACCCAGAGTTGGTGGATGACATCAAGGAAATAGTTTTTCAGATACAACAAGGTACTTGCAAATATGAACTCACAGCAACTGTGACGACATGCACAAAAATCTAAGCTAGCTCAAGCTAGACAAATCCCAGCATGGGTGTGGGAAGGTAGGCATGAAGTCCCACCACTAGCTGCTGAGAACGGAGAGTCAGTATTCTTTAATGATGAGGCCCCCTGGTAGGTCAACCACATTCCAGAGTAGGCCCTACTCCCAAGATTAGTTGAACAATAAAAACTGAACTTAATGGGGGACAAAAAGAAAATTCAAAGTTGGATGGGCTTGGAGGGGAGAGAATGGAGAAGGTACTTACTGGAAGAGTTGAGGGTAGAAGGGTGAATATGTTCAAAATACACATTTATCTAAGCAGACTAGGCTTCCTTCATTGTATAGGAAGAATCGAATCTCCATAGTCTCCCAGGAAATTAGAGTTGTCTAGTTTAATTTTTATTATTTATTTGTGTAAAAAATCCAACAGTTAATAGCATGTCTATGCTAGGTGTATCTAATTAGTCCATTTATGTGAGCTTCTGGATCACATCTCTGTGTACAGCCCAGGACTGGACGAAACCTTCTTGATAGGTTTTTGTTGTTCAGTGGGTTATGGATGCTTGTAATCATTTAAGGGGGTTAGTTGTAAGATATTATTGATCATGGTCAGGGAGGAAAATAAGCAAAGGAGGTTATATTCAGGATTCTCTTTCTGAAAAGAAAAAAGGGGGGAATAGGAATGATATGAAAAAGGGTAGATTATTAAATATATTTTTAAACTAAAAAGGAACTATAAGTCTCAAATATTTTACACTGGTATGCATTTTTATATATTGATACAAATTTAAGGTTATTTTTTACAACATACTATAAGGTATTGTACCTATGCAACTCATTTAAAATAGTAATATAAAGTTCTGGTCCTTGAAAACTACTATTACAAACTATTTAGGATAATTAAGATTACAACTAAACTTGTAGTGAGGGTTTAGACATAGAGGGAAATAAACCTTATTTAGTCTCATGTATTCTAGATAGGTAGATGGTCTTCAAATACTTCAAAGATCGCCAGAATATGTCATTGAAGACTTTCCACGACAGTGAGATATATCTGATCTGGGCAGCACCAACCTACTTAAAAAAAAAAAAAAAAGAATGATGGGCGTCAAAGAACTTCATATGGAGTTTGCTTTCAATGTGGCAAAACTAGTCATTGGGCAAGAAACTGCCCTTGCCTAGACTGCTGACTGTATGCTGTCCAAATTGAACAAACAGGACAAGGTAGGGCAGTCCTTCAAAATTCCTGCTTCTCAGAAAAGTCTGTCAGATATTCTAGGTCTGTATGCCTAAGATGGATGCCTCAACATTGCAGAGGAACCCTGGGTGACATTCAGGCAACTAGCAGACATATCTCTGTCATGTCTATAGTTTTGGAATTTGTTTGCTTTGGGTATCCTGTTTACTCAGGTAATATTTTATCATTCTCAGGTCTCTGATGGGGTTTAAAGACTAGATAGTTATACAATCTTCTTTGTTACTAAATTCAGAAAAGAAACTTACAAAAGAGATGTAAAGTTTATAAAGTTGTGAGACATAAATCTTAAGTTGTTTATCTAAGAAAATGTTTTAAGGTCTAAAAACGCACCTTTATGTTAGTAAGACAAGTTATAGTAGAAAGTGGTTTAGCTTTGGACTCAACAAGATAGATTAGATACTAGAGTATTTTATCCCAATATGTCAAATACAAATGAACTGAATATTGTGAATATAATTCTTAACTGATAATTGTTTTTGTTGTATATAGTTTCAGTTAGAGTTAAAACATGTCCTTTTTATTTTGCCAATACCTGATAATTGCTCTTATTGTATATAGTTTTACTGTATTACAGTTAAAACCTCTCTTTTTTTTTTTAGACAAAAAAAGGGAAAATGTTGTGGGATATCTGATCACACTGTAACACTCTAAGACTGTTAATAAAATTAACCTTGGGTCAGGGGGCAGAGCCAGCAACTAGTTGACAACACATTGATGATCCCTCATGAAGGTCTTACCCTCCCTGGGGAGTGGATAGGGGGCCTGTATGGGGCATGGGAGAATTGGAGGGAGAGGGATCAATATGTAAAAAAAGAAAAAAATATTAAATAAAAAAGGGAAAAAATAAACATGTACTCCATTAAATGGAAAAATCTAAAAGAAATGGGTGAATTTCTTGATGTATCCAAAACCACTGAAGTTAATCCAAAAAGAGATCAACAACCTAAATGGACCCATACGAAAGGAGGAGATTGAAACAACAATAAAACATCTTCCAACTAAAAATCCCATCAGGCCCAGGTGGATTCACCAAAGAATTCTATCATAATTTCAAAGAAGATAAAAAGCCAATACTATTAAATTATTCAAAAATAAAAATTAAAATAAAGAAAGCAATGAAGCCCTTCCAAACTCTTTCTATGAAGCCACTATTTCTCTAACACCAAAACCAGGTAAAGATGCAACAACAAATAGATAAATAAAAACTATAAACCAATATCTCTGATGAATATAAATGGAAAATATTCAATAAAATACTAGCAAACCAAATATAGGCACACATCACAAAGATCACCACAATCAAATTGGCTTTATCCTGCACATGCAGAGTTGGTTCAACATACATAAGTCAAATAAATATAATATATAATATAAATGGATTTCGGACAAAAATCACATGATCATCCGAACAGATGCAGAAAAAAAAAGCCTTTGAAAAATCTAACATACTTCCATGATAAAAGTCCTACGGAGAGAAAGACTGGAGGGAACGAATGTTAGTATAATCAATGCTATACATGATTAACATCATTCTAAATGGAGAAAACTTGGAGCAATCTCATTACAATAAAAAATGAGAGGGCTGTCTATTATTCTCACTCCTTTTAATAAAGTTTTCAAAGCACTAGCTGAAGCATTAAAACAAGAGAAAGAAATTAAAGGGATATAAATAGTAAAAAACAAAAAAAAAAGCCAAGTTATCCCTGTTTGCAGATGATTTAATAATATTCATAGGATGGTGTCAGAAGCAGGATTGAGAACTTTCGCTTAAAACTTAACAAAAGCTTAAAAAATAGTTTTTAGAAACAAGGGAACAGAGACTAGCAAGACTTCTTGGTAGCAGCATTTTCTCGGTTGGATTTGTTTTGTTGTAGACAGAGATTTGCGCGGCTCCTTTAAGGGAGGTTTCCAAAATTAGCATAAGTGGCAAAAAAGCCACCTTGCTTAAAAAGACCTCTGCTAACAATTCAATGGTGTGTACAGAGCTGCAATGAAGGTTTACACTATGTTTTAAAAAATACACTGGCTTGGGAGAGAAAAAGAAACAGGGTACAAGGTTTAAAAAAGAAAAAAGAAATTAGAATGAATGGGTATAATGGGGCATGCCATTAATCCCAGCACTCCGCAGAAAGAGGCAAGTAGATCTCTGTGATTTCAAAGCAAACCTGGTATGCAATGAATTCCAGGACAGATAAAAGTTACACAGAGAAACCCTGTCTCAAAATATGTAAAAATAGAAGTAGAATAAATAGAGTAATAAAAAAGCCACGTAAAGATGGAAAACACAGAGAAATTTTGGATACTATACGTGCTTCTGTTGTCTTTAAATTATTTGATTGCTGAGAAAATAACAACTACTGATAAAAGAAATGCTGCTAGATTAATTCAATTTATATATTTTAAAAATGCTTTGACTCAAAAATTTAAGCCTAAGGACTAGTTACTGGGGAAAAGGATTTCTATATTTGTTTCCACAGAAAATGAAAAGCTATGGATTCTTTCCAGACTTATGTGGTTTGATCAAGCCAGACCCCCTGAAACAATGCCTCAGATGATCCAACATTCAAAGCAGTTGAGACAAAGCCTTACAGACCACTACAGCCAAGATTTCTGCATCTTCTTTGGACCCCCATGACAGCGCCCACTACCAGCAGGAAGTAGTTTGGAAAGAACGACGCCCAAATTCCCAAATATTGTTTATAAATGTTTGTTTTCATTTAAATGGACTTGGTTATAAATGGCTATAACCACAAACAATCTTTTTAAAGGTAAAAAGGGAATTATGGTATAGATATGAATACTTTGCTTTGGAATGGATTTTCTTTTATTGATACAATTTAAGGTCAATTTTGTGATATGTATATTTCTCCTCTTGTTTAGGTATTGTGTTTATTTAGCTCATTGGAAAATGTAATGTATAATTTAGTACAGATTAGAGAATTACCTATGATAGTCAAAACTTAGAGCTAAGTTAGTTAGGATTTCTAGATATACAGAGATGTATTTGAGAAGGATAGGCATTCTTCAAACCTTTCAAAGACCTACAGAATATGGCATTTAAAATGGTTTAGGGTTTTTCTTGACAGTGAGGCACAACTGCTCCTGGTAACACCACCTGCATCAGAAGGGAAGATGGACATCGAAGAAACACGTTATGGAGTTTGCTTCTAATATGGCAAGACTAGCCATTTAGGCAAGGTACTGTTCTTCTGGACTGTTTGACTTTATGTTGTAGAAACTGGACATGCAGGACCCACAAAAAGGTGACTGCTGATGCAAGATGGACATTGCTACAGGATTCCTACTTCATGGAAGAGGCTGCCAGACAGCCAGACAGTCTACAGGACACAGAGAGGAGTTTCCTGCCTTGTTGAGGAGTCTAGACACACACTATGGCCTATGGGCTGAAGATGGAACATTACAGAAGAACTTCGGGTGACTGACCAGGCAATGAGTTGTCTCTGTCATTTCTAGAGTTTATATATTATCCTTCTGTGGTCTTTGAAGGGATTGAAGACAGATAGTTATAGTTATAGTTTTCCTTAGTTAGGATTAAAGATAAGTTACATATAGGACTTTAGGCTCGCAAAGATAGGATAGATGATATTTTCTTAAAGTCTTACAAAATGTTAATGGACTAAATATTGTTTACTATGATTCTTATTTGATAACTGTTGTATGATATATTTTTCTATGTTAAGGTTAAACCCCTTCTTTTACTTTAGACAGAAAAGAGGAGATGATGGGAGATGTTATTCTGTATATATGTTTCTCATACTGGTTAATAAAGCCCTGTGGCCAATAGGAAACAAGATAGGCGGGGCTAGGCGCCCAGAAGGAGGAAAGAGGAAGTAGTAGGGTGGGGTTGAGATGTAGCCCAAGGAAGAAGCAGATGCCTGCCGCGCGGCTCCCCGATAAGACGACCACGTGGAAATACTTAGATAAGTAGAAATGGGTTAATAATTAAGGCAGAGCTAGCCCATAAACAATAATGGTAATTGGCCAACAGGATTGTATCAAATACAGAGTCTCTGAGTGTTATTTGGGGCACACGTGGTTGTGGGACAATGGCGGCAGGACCAGGAGGCCGGCGGGGAGGAACCTGCCGCAACAATAGGAGATCCCCAAAATTTCATCAGAAACTTCTAGAAACAATTTCATCAGAAAGTTTCATCAGAAACTTCTAGAAAACAATTAAAAATTTCAGCAAAGTGGCAGGATACAAAATCAACTTATAAAAAATTCAGTATCTTTTCTATACATAAATACACTGAGAAAGAGATAATGGACATACTCCCAATCTCAATATTCTCAAGGAAAATAATTATCTAGGAATAAACCTAAGGAAATAAAAGACCTCCATAATGAAAATGTTAAGTCTCTGAAGAGATTGAAGACACTAGAAATTAGAAAGGCATCCTATGTTCATGGATTGGTGGAATTAATATTGTGAAAATTATCATCCTACCAAAACAATTACAGATTCAATATAATCCTAATCAAAATACCTACAATATTTTTCACAAAAATAGGGAAAAAAATCCTAAAACTCAAATGGAACCATCAAAGATATCAGATAGCTAAAGCAATCCATAGTTAAAAAAAAAAAAAAAAAGAACAAAACTTGAGGGATTGCCAATCCAGACTTCAGGATACATATTACAGAGCTACAGCTGTAAGACACTTGGGGTGAGAGTGGCTAGGTCCTGCCTCCTTCAACTCCCAAATTTCTCTCCTGGTCATATAAGTCATTCCCAGCTCCTTGATGCCAGTGAGTGGCTCGGCCCTGCTCCCAGAAAATTCTAACAGCCCCTTAAGATAGGAGAATGGCCAGGCCTGGCTCTAAGAAAAAAAAAGCTCAAGATCAGACCACAAAATCCCTCCAATCCCAGGCCACCTTGGACAGCTCCACTCCCCAATAAACCCTATATAAAGCCTGACTCCTGCTCAGTTCTTTGCTGCTTCTCTTTCCAGCATAGGCAGCAACGCCCTCTTGTGTCTTGTATTCTTTGGCTCCTGACTGCCAGGATACATTTCCCTGAAGAGCTGTACTACAATAATAATAATAAAAATAATAATAACAACAACACCACAACATGGTACTACATAAAAACAGACATGGAGACCAATGGAATAAAACAGAAAACCCAAATATGAATACTCATAACTTTAGTCATCTGCTATTTGGCAAGGAAGCTAAAAACATATACTGGAGAAAAGACAGTATCTTCAAAAATAGTGCTAGGAAAATTGGGTATCCATATATATGTAAAAGAATGAAATTAGACCTGTATCTATCACCTTGCACAAAAATTAGATCCAAGTGGGTCAAAGATCTCATTTTGAAACCTAAGATGCTAAAACAGCTAGAAGTAAACATCGGCAGCACCCTATAGAATATAGAATCAGGAAAGGGGTTTCTGAATAATACTCTATTTGCCCAATAATTGAGACCAACAACTGACCAGTGGAACTTCATAAAACTAAAAAGCTTTTGATGAAGAAGAAACCAAAGAATGAAAGAAAATCTGTCAGCTATACATTTGACAGGGGACTAATATCCAGAATATTCAAAGAACTCAAAAAAAAAGAGTCAAGAAATAAACAATTTTTTTCAATGGGCTAGGGAATCTGAACAGTGTTCTCAAAAGAAATAATAATGGCTAAGAAATACATCAAAAAGTGTTCATCACTCTTAGCAGTTAGGGAAATGCAAATGAAAAAAAACTTTGAGGTTTCATCTTGACACAGCCAGAATGACAAAGATCAAAAAACAACTGATAACAAATACTGGGTAGGATGTGGAGAAAAGGAACCTTAATTCATCCTCACTGGGAATGCAAACTGGTGTAGCCAAAACATGTTCCTCAAAGAGCTGTAGTAAATCTACCACATGACCAGCTATACCACTCCTTTGCATATGGCCAAAGGACTCCACAGACATCCTACTCCACAGGTACTTGCTTAACAAATAGTCACTGCCAACCTATTCACAAGACCTAGCGAATAAAAACAACCTAAATGCCTTTCTGATGAATGAATCATGAAAATGTAGTGTGTATACACAATGCAATGCTATTCAACTGTAAGGAAATGAAATAATGAAATTTACAGGTAAATGGATAGAACTAGAAAATATATTGATTCAAGTGACCCTGCTTGTTTAATAAAGCCTCAGAGAATGTCATTTTGTATTTACCTACAATTATATAATACATATAAGTGTGTGTTGTGTGCACATATACACACAGACACACACACCTCTTAAATGAATTTATGCCACATAGACTGACAATACTCACAAGAGCTATGAGCTAACTAACTATCAAAAACCCCAGTATCAGGTAAAAGAAACCTCCATTTTAGTTGTTGGTCAGGGTAGTCTAAGTGATTCCTAAAATAGCAAGCTATTGTTGTTTCCCTTGGTTGCTTCTCAGAGGCTGAAGATACATCCCTATTGCTGAACACACCAGATACTAAGACAAAGGACTTGGATGATTTAAATGGGATCTGACCTGAAAGCTTTCTTCCTGCAGTCTTGCTTCCATAAAACCAAAAAGTACTATGCAAACTGACAAAGGAGGGAAGCAATCTGTAATACTACCCATCTGGGATGCCTATGAACAATATCAAACAGCATGGTAAGATATCCCTATCTGAGTTGTAACCAATAGCTGTTTAATTGAACTTCAGGCCTGCTCAGCAAGAAGGAAACATAGCTAGCTACTTAAGGATGGTATACTGGATAGTTTTGTTTGTCAACTTGACACAAGCTATAGAGTCATTAGAGGAAGGAGCCTCAGCTGAGGAAATGCCTCCTTAAAATCTAGCTGTAAGGCATTTTCTCACTTAGTGATCAATAGGAGAAGGCTCAGGGTGGGTGGTACCATCCCTGGGCTACTGGTTCTCCGTTCTATAAAAAGGTATGTTGTGCAAGCCATGAGAAGGAAGCCAATAAGCACCATACTCCATAACCTCTGCTCCTGCCCCTAGGAGGCTACCTTGTTTGAGTTTCTGTCCTGATTTCCTTCACTGGTAAACAGCAATCTGAAGTGTAAGACTAATACAACCCTTTCCTCCCCCAACTTGCTTTTGGTCATGATGTTTCATCACAGCAACAGAAACCCTAACCAAGACAGCAGGGTCATCGATCTTAGAGAAGAACCCACTTCTGACACTTTACTAGACCTGCATAATTTCAGACCTGCATTCTGAATTGTTATTCTTATACTTGTAGATAAGTGTAGCTCCAAAGATGATTCTTTTTGGGACAGATGGAGACCATTACAGAAAATCATATCTGGTCAAAATAAAGAGAACAACTGATCATGGATACTCCTGTAACACAATTCCTATATCTAAGGCTCAGGACACTTCTAAGAAGAGGGAACAGAAAGAGTGCAAAAGCCAGAGAACCAGGAAGTCTGTTGTATCTCCTTGGATGACAGGGAAGCTTCACTTTAATACCTCAATAATATGAGTACCTAAACCACACCGGAACAAGAATAACTCCAACAGGCATGCTAACATGAAAGGAAGAAAACTTATGGGCCACCCCCCTCAGACAAAGAACTGAGTAGTTAACCCCCCACCTCCTGTCGCCCACCCCATAGAGTAGTCCCCTAATTGAATATTCAAAACTGTCTTAGTTACTGTTCTGCTCTGTTGCTGTGAAAAGACACCATGACCAAGGTAATTCCCATAGAAGAACACATTTAATTAGGAACTTGCTTACAGTTTTAGATGGTTTGTCCATGATCATCATGGTGGGAAGCAGACAGGCATGGTGCTATAGCAGTAGTTGAGAACTTTACATCCTATTTGTAGGTAGGAGCTGTCCCCAGTCAGCTGTTGTGCACTGGAAACTTCAGGTTGCTGGGGAGCAGGGTCTCAGGCAGCATAGAATGAACAACCACAGGGGGTGGGAGGGTAGAGAGTGGAGGTGGGGAGAGAAATGGACAAGGGGGTAAATACTCCTAATTTGCACATGCAGACCTGATTGAAGACAGGCAAGTGTTAGATAGACCAAAGCAAAACCAAAGCAAGTGGGAGGAAGTACTGCAGCAATGCAGGGACTTGCCAAGCATATCAGTTGAGTTAGCAGATTACCAGTCACATGATTTTTGATGAGCCAGTTCTCTGGTGGGGAACAGAAGCTTAACTGACTCTAACATGACATGGCCTTTGTCTCTATGGATTTGTGTAATCATGTACTATTTATATTTTATTAAAGGTTACCTGAGGATTCAGAAAGCAAAGTCAGCCACAAGCTATAGAAACCAGGCACACACCTTTAATCCCTGCAGCCAGAAACTAGGAGGTGGTGGTGCACACCTTTAATCCTAGGACTCAGGATTAAGAGGTAGGCAGATCTCTGTGAGTCCAAGGCTACCCAGATCTACACAAGATTGACCCAGTCTTAAAGAGAAATAGCTCACACAAAGATGATCTCAGCACCTGGTATCACAAGCCTTTAATCCCAGCATTAGGGAGGTATAGAAGACAGGAGCAATGTCTCAGTATCAGGGATTCATTCTCCAGCCACATTGAAGATGGGAGGCATTCATTCTTCAGCCACATTGAAGATAGGAAAACATTGAAGTCTCAGGATTCTCCAGCCACATTGAGGAAGGGTCACAGTCTGAGGTTTGGTAGGGCCAGGATCATCTTTTAGTCTGAGAGAGAGTAAGAACCAGTGGCCAGTTGTTTTGCTTTTCTGGTCTTCAGCTTTAAGTTTGAACCCCAATATCAATCTCTGGGTTGATTGGATCCAGGTCTGATTTGGGTAGGGAGTAGCCCCACTCCCGCCATGTTTTCTGAGAGATGTCCACAAACAATGCTTTGCAGTCCCTCATCTGGCCTGGGAGCCCACAGGGGATCAAAGACAGAAACACAGAAAGAGACAGAGACACCAGGAATGTCCTAGAACTGGGGGCATTTTCAGCAAAGTGTCAGGCTACAAAATTAACACATAGAAATCAATAGCCTTCCTGCATAAGTTACAAAGATAATGAGAGGAAATCAGGGTAACAAATACATTCATAAGAGAGGGAAAACAAAACAACCACTTTGGAATAAATCTACCGATGTGAATGATCTCCATAATGAAAACTTTAAAATGGTGAAGATACTGTTCATAATAATGGACTGGCAGGATTGAGATGGTGAAAATGTCCATCCTATGAAAGCCATTTACAAATTTAGTGCCCTCCCAATCAAAACGTTTGTTCAATTCCTCACAGAAATATAAACAATTCATATGGAAGTGCAAAAAACCCCACAGAGCCAAAGCAATAATGAGCAAAAAGGATACAGTAAGAGCCATCATCATGGCTGATTTCAATACACTAGCGTCACTAATAGGAACAGCATGGAACTGGCACAAAAACAGATTAATATATATAATAGACAAGGGAATACAGCCACAGCCACCTGTTTTTTCTTCTCTCTTTATTAACGAAGATGTCAAAATGCCATAGAGGTTAGAATTTTAAACCAAGGGTGCTGGGAAAACTGTATCAATACAAAGCTAGATCCTTCCCACGCACCACATACAAAGCAACTCTGAATGGATCAAGGACCTCAGCATAAGACCTGAAAGTATAGAAGTGTGAGAGGAGAAGCAGGGAGTATCCTAGACACAGCCATAGGGGTCATCAAGATGGCTCAGTGAGTAAGGGTCAGTGCAGCAAGTAACTCATGACCTGAGTTAGTTCCCCAGGACCTATGTGGTGGAAGAGAACTGACTCTCATAAAGAGCCTACTCCTCTAAGTTATCCTCAGCATCTAGACAGGCTGGTACACATTCTCTCTTTCTCTCCCTCCCCCCCCTCTCTCTCTCTCTCACACACACAAACACACACTATGTATGTATGTATGTATGTATGTATGTATGTATGTATGTATGTATGTATGTATGTATCTCCCCATAGGTAAGACTTTCTGAGTAAGAATCCAATGACACATGAAATAATACCAAGAATTTACAAATGGGACCTTCAGAATTAAAAGTAAAGGAGACTGACTGTTAAGCAAGTGAAGTGTTGTCAGAAGGGCCCAAGGCACCCAAAACAATACAGGATATTGCCATTGCTCTTGCCCACCACAGCTGTATGGTAAGACCCTACTGATGAACACACAACATACTTTGTTTCCAAGATAGAAACATCAAGCTGGAACTGACCTGGAAGCTTCCACAGTGCTAGAAAGTGCTTGCCCCTGGGGTAAGGAAGGGGTGTTAAAAAATGGACTTACCCAGTAATACTCTGCACACTACAATACCAACCTACCAGACAAGGTGTACCTACTAGTGCAATAATAACAGTGTCAACTATTTTCAGATCAGATTTGAGGCCTGGTGCTATAAGCCTTGTTAGAAGTTCATGGCTATGAAAATCTTAACTCCTAGGAGCAAAACTACTACTTGTTGTTTTGCTAAATGACACGTTAGCAACTGCCTTCCAAATACTGTGTTTATAACCAGATTAGTACTGCTTCAAGTGTGTTCACAGAAGCTTCAAGTTTGTTCATAGTAGAAAAAAAAAAAAAACTAACACAAATTTGTAAGTGGTCAAAGTGCTGATACATGTCTATCAACTTCCTACCTCATCCCTCTCACCTGAAGGCACAGGGAACATTGCAAAAAAAAAAAAAAAAAAGGGGGGGCGAGAAGAATATAGAAGCTGGAGGATGTAGAATACTGTCTTCTGAATATAACATGGATTGCACTCATGAACTCACATCAACTGTTACTGTGCAAGATGACTAACAGTTGGCATTTCAGCATGGTTGGCAGGGCTCACAAGGTTCCACCCCTAGCAGAGGAGCTGTTAGCAGTTAATGGCTGCTTGGGTAGGGGGACTCTTCTTCTATGGTGTGGGCACTAGCAAGTCACCCTTGCTTGAGTGAATGAACATGCAGGCAGCACTTACCACTCAGTGGGTTATGGGGGAGGGGGAGAGGACATGAAGAAGAGTAAGTGGATATGTGTATGTTTAAGACATATTGTGTACTTGTATGAAACCCCCAAAGCATAAATTAAAATACTCTTAAAAATAAAATCAGAGGGGCACATGGTGGAGGCCTGTAATTCTAACACGGACAAGGAAGATGCAGAAGACCACAAGTTTGAAGACAGTTTATGCGACAGAAGGAAAACCTATCTAAAGAAAAACAAAAGTTGGAGCATAATTCTCTTTTTACTATGGGCTAGATTTCCAAGATCAAGTCAATAAAAGGTACTGTGGCATTCCTCTTGCTCTTTTGGGGTTTATCCTACAGAAGCCAGCTACCATGTTAAAAGGACCCATAAACTACCCTGTGGAAATGGCCATGGGACAGGAACTAAAACCTCCAGCTTACAATTATGTGAGTGTACTTAGAAGTCAGTCATAACCAAACCTTCAGATGACAGCAGCCAAAAATGTGATAAAACATGCTGGCCTAGAACCCAAGCTAAGCTGTTCTCAAATTCCTAATCCAGACTACCACAACCTACCAGCTAAGGTCCTAACAAGGAGTAGCAAGGAAATGAAGAAAGGACAGACAGAAACAGGTACAGAAAAGCTGGTACTATGTGGGGTAAGCTACCAGCCCAAGCAGCCCAAAAACCTCAGTGATTACTAGGTACAGCACAGGGAGAGGGAGGCAGTCTCTGTAGGTGAGCAGACAAACACCAAGGAGGACACTGCAGGCAGCAACTATTCATAAGCACTCGGATTCTAGGGGAAAGCCTGGCTAGTCCTCCTTGGCCTCACACAGGTAAGGTTTTGCCATTCTCATGGGTATGAGGCGCTGCAGTCCCTGTTTAAACAATACACACTCACTCAGGACTTCCTGCACTCCCTACACTAGACAATGGTGACAGGAGTGTTTTTAGGCAGTTTCAGGAATATCTTTTATACAATAGTTAACTACATAGGTAAAGAGCCTTTAGGGATGTTATGGTAACACCATGTCCTAAAAAAAAGTAGGTGTGCTTGAAGAAGGCAATTAGCTATAAATGTCTGAAATAAAAGATGATACCTTGTTCACTAAGTGCTAAACGTAGAGTTAAATGAATCTATAAACATATGAGACATTACCCACAGGTAATCTATAGAGTTCACTTCATCAATTGCACAAAAAATAAGAAAGATCCGAAATTGTTAACAGCAACTTTATTATTTCACTGATGAAAAAGTTGTAATTGTGATGCATTTCACATAAATTTACAATAGTGGAGGTTATACATAAATTACATTAAGTCACAAAATTTCTAGTTCATAGAATCAAATTACTTTGATGTGTTCAAATGATGACATAGTTCTTAATGGATAGCTGAGTCCAAATATGCAAAATATAGCTTCTGCTTTTGACCACAGTGCTTTAAAATTCTTCAACATGCATTAATATATTCTAGTTGTAGGGAATATATTACACATAGGCTTTATCTTGCATTCAGGGAAAGCCCAAGCTGAATTTCACACACAGTACTCCTGTCCTTTAAAGTAATCTCAGATAGGACCAGAGAACAAATAAACAAGTATGTTTGGGTTAGTACTCCCCATTAATAAAGAAAATACACAATCAACAATGCAACAAAATAAAATAAGGAAAGAGCTCCATTAGTAGCCAGGTTAAGTGGGTTTTGCTTTCAGTTTTCACAGATCACAAGAAGTTTAAAGAGCAGATCAGTCATGCTACTTGGGGTGATCAGACAGACTTAAACAATTATGAAGTGAGTTAAGGTCCTGAAGGTGTCTGGAGGTGCTGGGTAAACACATCACAGGTAAGGAATGGGAAACCTACCTCAGCATTTCTGAAAGGCACAATCTATGGAAGGGAGACCTAGTAAAGCCCTTTCTGGTGGGTAGAAAGGAGTTGCTGAGCTGTCTTCTTTTAAAGGATGAGACCTTCATAGATTGGCCCCTCAGACTCTGGTGATTCCCGCCTTGAGCGCAAATGCTCCAATGTGTTATGAAAATGCTTGTTAATTTGCTCTGTTTCTTCACTGGACTCCAGATTTGGGAGATCTTCTCGAATCTTTTGAATAAGCTGGTTCAATACTTGAATTGTTACCTAAAAAGAATAATTGTGTAGCAAGCATGTATCACAAAAAAAATTTAGTAGCACTGTTGTGAGAAATATGTATTACTTTCATCAAATACCTGAGTAATTATGAAAAAGATATGAGGACATGATTCTAAGTTTAAGCAACAACTATTAGCTACTCATTAAGGACAAAATAAGAATTTTAAAAACCCAAAATACAGAGTAACATAAACCAGCAAAAGAACAAAAAACAAAACTGTATTTAACATAAAACCTTAATAAATACTATAATGCTACAAACAGATGATGCCTTAGGAATGACTCTGAATGCTACATGATGACAAATCGAGCCTACATGTTGGTGAAATGTATATTTGGTATTTTTTTAACTTGCACAGTCTGTGCAGACAGAAAAGGATTCTGGAGAATGGAAGAAGGTCACAGGTAGACTAAGCAAGTCAATTTTTCACAAATTAAACAAATTATCAAATCAACAGAAAGAGAGAACTATTTCACTTACCGCATCATTTTCTTTCTCATAGAAATAGATATATCTGTTCAGAATCTCTATAAAGAGCTGAACTTGTAGTGAGGGGTCCATGCACTGATTTGCTATTTTTAGAGCCTTCTTTAGGCACTCCATGACCCGTTTGCCTCCATGAAGCTAAAATAAAGGGGAGGAAAATATGGAATGAATTAATGAATGAGAACTGTCCAATTTTCTTACCTTATAGTTCTATAAGGCTTTTTAATACTGTAATTGGGCACAACAAAATGAAACCCTAAAACAAAGCAGACAACTGTATTTAAAAACAGATCTGGTTCTGGGTATGAAGGCACATATCTAACTTCAGGAGGTAGAGGCAGGTAGATGGGTATTGTGAGTTCAAGGCCAGCCTGTTTACAGAGTGAGTTCCAGAACACCCAAGTTACATACAGAGATCCCCATCTCAAAACAAACAAACCAAAACAAGTAACTGTAAACAAGTCGCTGTAACCATATATACTTAAAGTAGACTCTAGCACAGGGCGAGACGCTAACACCACTAACACCATTCATTTCCTCTAATGAAGCAAAGCAATTGCTATCAGACTTCCAAGCACCCAATGTTTCACTTCCTAAGCACATGGCCAAGTGACCAATCAATCCTATCTCTCTCCCATTACCAATTCTATCTCCTGTAACAGCCAAGAGAAACCTTACCTCCTCTCCGTTTTTGTCTGTATTTCGGCCAGACCAAAAGAGATGTGCGCATGTGCTCACAGCTCGGCCTTGATCTGGTTTCTTCAGAAGTTTTGATGCAGCAAGTGCACACTGAGTTCTCAAAGGCTCATGATTCTCTTCACTGAAGCACTTCATCCTCTCAAAAGTCCCGATAATCAAGGTGATAGCAGCCAGCTGTGCTTTAGAATCACTGATTTCATCTTCATACAGAGAAAATGCCTGGAAGACAAGGAACAGAATATTCAGAAGCCATCCATCAACAGGAGGATTTCCCAAAGTTCTTCAGAACAAACCCACTCTGTGAGATGGTCTAAGGACATTCACATCATTGCACACTGTACCTTCCAGCGAAGAGGCATAGCTGCAACCAGATGGAAGGCTGCTAAAAAGTTACAATTAAGAAGCTTATCCCAACTTTGTTGAGCTTAGACTTATCAACTGAACTAACCACACAAACTTTTGTTCATAAAATACTTTCTCCACTATCCACTGGTAAATCTTGGGTTTCTTCTGTCCCAGCAACTCAATACTTTGCTTCTCTATACAACATGACTACCGTACAGAAGAATTTCTACATGGCCAGCTAGTGTTAATTACAGACTAAAAGATAAGAGTACCAGGCATGGAGGAACACATTTTTAATCCCAGAATTTAGGAGGCAGAGGCAAGTGGATCTCTCTGAGTTCCAGATCAGTCTGGTCTACAGAGAGAGACCCTGTCCAAAAGGAGAAAAAAAAAAAAAAAAAAGTAAACCAGGAACATCAAGTGCATTGCCCCAAAAATAACAGACCAGTGAGTGAACTAAACAAACCGGACCAGACAATCCATGGAGAAAGACAGCTCACCTGGGACATAAATTCATATGCTACTGTTTCATGATTTTCAAAGCCAATTTCTCCAGCAGCTAATGCCCCTTGAAGAAAAAGTCTCAGAGGTAATTCAGCCAGTTCAGCTTTGATCAAAGCACTAATAGTCTGGTGAGCAAATGAAAAAATCTTCTGACATTTCTTTTCCCACTTGTCATCCTGAAACAGGAAAAATAATTATATTGAGTTCAAGATTAATTTGTTCATTTATGGAACACACAAGTAAACCAAGCAGGATGTCTCCTTAAAAACTAAACCCGTATCTAAAGCTGCTGCTTCTGTAATCTTTGAGATCTAGTATCTATTTTCTAACCAGAAAAGAAACACATCCCTAAATTGAGGAAAATACATAAATAATTTTGGAAAATAAAACCATCCCTGCTAACACAGTTGCTAATGCCTTCCTGTCCAATTTTTCTATGTAAATATAATGGAGATACATGTGTAGTTTTGTGTTCTATTTGCTTTAAAGCAGATCACTGAAAAAGTTAAAATTTGGTTCATACTACAAATAATTTATATACAACTTCTTATCAAACATGTTTCCTCATAATACTAAGTCATTTTATATTATTTTAACAAGAAATTATTTCATCAACTCATTTATAGTCTAAAATGGTTATACTGTTCCCCTTTAGAAAGCATCTGTAAAAACATACTGAATGGTCAGTATACACAAAGCTTTAAGATCCTAATTATGTGCCCAGTGCTGTGAAGAAAGTTACAAACACTTGCCACACAAGCCAGACAACCTGAGCTCAATACTGAATCCTTGTAAGGTCCTTTGCCCCTCCATACCCACACCACAAATTAGGGTTCCCCAACCCATCACACTCACAATAATAAAAAATATAACTAAGTTTTTTTTTTTAAAAAGTCCCTGATTATTTCCTTAATGTAAAATCTTACAAGAGAAATTAGTGTATTTTTAACACTATTTCTACCACTGTTAGATTACATTCTTAATATACCACTGCCATTGCTGAAAATTATTGTTCTTTTCCCTTTGCTAATTTAATTTCTAGAAAAGTTGTAAACACCAGTGTCTACACCATCCAAACTTCTGTAAAATCATTAAGCTCTCTTTACTTTTAAAAGATGACAGTAAGACTTATTACAAGGATTAAATGCAAAAATCCAAGTATATAATACTTGTTACAATATAACTACTAGGTGCTATTTTAGGAGAGTGTCTCAAATCCTTGTTTTTGCCTTTTAATTTTTGTTGCCCCCCAATTTTTTATCTGATAAGACTGCTACTAACACCTTCAGATCAGACACGTGAGGTCATGAGTATTTATCTTTCAGTAACTGGTTTATTTTACTCTGTATAATGTCTTCCACGACCACCTATCTTGTCACAAATGGCAGGGTTTCTTTCATTTTAAGGCTGAATAATGTTCCAGTATATGTATACACACATATGTATGTACGCACATTGTATTGTTATTATTTATCATTGGTGTGTTTAACCAATCATGGCCACTGTAAGTAATGGTGCAAAACCATGGGAGTGTAGATCTCTCTTCAACAAAAGCTGATTCCCACCAGAGAGTAGTGGCACACACCTTTAATGTACTCTACCACCCTGCTACACTTTAGCCCTACTATTAATTTTTGGGGTAGTCTCCTTACCGCTTTCTGTAGTGGTTGTACTAAACTTAGACTCTAAGTGTTTCCTTTCATCAAACCATGATGTTTTTTTTGTTTATACTTGGGTTCTTTGTCCATTATTTACTTGTTGTTTTGGAGACAGGGTTAAATTCTATAGCCGAGGCTGGCACCCTTCACCCATTTTTAGATCAAGTTATTTTATTTTCTTGTTACTGAACTGAGTTCCTTATTTTGTTTTACGGGGTGTTTTTAAGATTTATTTTTATTTTATGTGTATGAGTGCTTTGCTTCTATGCATGTTAAGTACATTATGTGCATGCTTGGTGCTCATGGAAGTCAGAAGGGGGAGTCAGATAACTCAAAACTGGAATTAAAGATACTTATAAGCCACCATGTGGGTGCTAGAAATCAGATCCAGGTCCTCTGCAAGGGCAACAAGCACCCTTAACCACTGAGCCATCTCTCCAGGTCAGGGTTCCTTATTTTGGATTTTTGGATTGAGCCCCTTATCAAATGTATAGTTTGCAAATTTGTGTTCCCATTCTATACACTATCTCATTACACTGTTCTTTCTTTGCTGTGCAAACTTTTTAGTTTTAAACAACTAACAA
The DNA here is from genome assembly GCA_030556225.1 of Cricetiscus sungorus. NCBI lineage: Eukaryota > Metazoa > Chordata > Mammalia > Rodentia > Cricetidae > Cricetiscus > Cricetiscus sungorus. The sequence continues at coordinate 23,434,174 of JANBXA010000729.1, forward strand.
CTAATTTGTCTTTTTTTTTTTTTTTTTGCTTTTTTGCTTTTGTTGACTATGCTTTTAATACTACTCTCACTGCAAAAAAAAAATCACAAGAACAAAGTTTGGCTTCTTAGACCATTTTGAGTCTCTCTCTCTCTCTCTCTCTCTCTCTCTCTCTCTCTCTCTCTCTCTCTCTCTCTCTCTCATATCATGCACAAAGATAGAGAAAGATCTAATTTCATTCTGTTAAAAGTGGACATCTAGTTTCCCAATCCCCATTTATTAATGACTGTCCTTTCCCCCTTGTTTTTCTGACATGGTGATAACAATTAAGCTGATCCACTAGCTGGGCCATGGTGGTACACACCTTTAATCCCAGAGCTCTGGAGACAGAGGCAGGCAGATTTCTGAGTTAGAGGTCAGCCTGGTTTACAGAGAGAAACGTTATCTTCAAAGAACCAAAACCAAACCAAAACAAACTACACACTTGGTTTTCTGGATCAATCCTTAGTTCCACTAGTCTGTTTAGATGTATTTCTATTAGTACTATACCATTTTGATCATTGCAGCTTCATAATATGGCCACTTTTATTGTTATAGTGACAAATACCTAGTCATAAATACTGGAAAATAGAATAGAAACTATCCTAACAAAAACCCGGTATGCAAGCTGATAAGAGTATTAAAGAAAAAAAATTTGTTTTAGAAATTATTTTAAAAATTAGGTTTACTGAATTTTATTCCTTAATGTAATCCTGGATGTTTAACTTTCATGTATATGAGACTGAGGGTTTTTTTTTTTTTTTTTTTAATTTTGCCACTGAAGTCAAGCAATGACTGCTTTAGTAAGAAAAAAATCTCACAGGAAGTTGTACATAATTATTAATATTATTCAACTGCAGGTTTTTTGAGATGTGATTATGCAACACTGGACCTATCTATCACTAGGCACAGTTAACCTGATTTAGAACCTAAGAAGATGATTTAGCATCAATCTGAATCGAGTGAGTCACATAATTCCTAGTGCTGTTATATAATTCCTCAGCCAGTGTCTGGTTCACCAGTGTCAGCTAGGAACTCACAGCAAAGGGTAATGAATGAATTAGGCATTCCTGAAATGGGATCTGATATCATTATCACTTATTTTTGTGTGTGCTTGAGCTTTTCTACAACTTAGAAGATAAAGTAAAGAAAATAGAAAAAAACGTAATGACATATTTCAAAGTAAACCTACCACTTGAGAATTCTCTTTGTATCGAAAAGCCAGCTGGTAAGCTGCAAATACCAAAGGTGGCAGTGTGAAGCGAATCCGTTGATTTCCACCAGCTCCAAAATGTTTTCGGGCTGTATTCAAAATCTAACAAAGAAAAAAAAATTAAAAATATTTCCACACTAGGATCAGTTGTTTACAACTGTTACCATTTTGTGACTGGCCAGCTGGAGTAGAGGTACACACTTTCTACATTAACCACCCTAAAAATACTAACCTATTTTATATACTGGGCGCTTTCACAGGTTGTATAACTAACTTAGGTAACTAGCCAAGAGCAGATATACATGTTATTCTCATATACATGTGTACAAACTTTGTTAATAAAGAATGCAGACTACTATGTTAATAAAGAATGATAGAGCAAGTCAGACTTACATGTAAAAGTAGATCCTAATAGTCTCTACTCTTTATGGCTGCTATGTAGCAATAGGCTGAAACATTCCATTCTGGAGGGAAGTTCCTAAGATTCAGGAGGTAAATAATCTTACAAGTCCCAGATAGCTGAAACTAACAAAGGGCCCTCCCCAAGGTTGTGGAAGTAAACCACGCTGGTGGAGGAGACTGACCAGCAGGGCTGCCTGAAGGAGCTTCTCCAATCTGCAAGCTGCCTGCAAGCTCGCAGAGCTCCAGTACTGCAGTTCTGATGAGTTGTCATCAGCCTTGAGCAGGATTTTCAGTTATGCCACTGCATTTGAGACAGCCCTGTTTCTGTGGAATATTTCCACCCCCCCATACTTCTATAAGTAATCCCAATAAACTCACTAGTTGGCCAAATTGGACACTGGTAGAATCATTATTTGGGCCTCTTACCAGTTCCCTACAGAACTGAATAGATGTCTGAGTTGCATCTCCCAGGGGGAAATGTCATACAACTGCCCTCCTCTTAGCACAATTTTCACTTGAAAAATGAGGTAGCATACTCCTACAACTGTTCAAAAGATTAAATAACACAGTTTCAATTGTGTCATCAACACCTTGCACAACGTATGTGCTCAGAAAGTATTGGCTGCTACGGGAATAAAACAGTAATGGGGTGTGTAGGGATGTGTGTATTTGTGTGTGCATTACCAGTAGTAGAAGAATCACTCTCAAAAGCTCAGGCCCTAAACTGGCTCATAGCTCCAGAAGCCAGCTATTTGGGGGCTACAGAAGCAAAGCAGCTACCTCAGACATCCTGTGGTTGCAGAAAGCAATAACAGAACCTACAGCCTCATAAATAGGTTATCTAAGGAAAAGAACTGACTTCCCCATTCTGCCTTTCCTATCCTTAGCTTAAAAAAATCCCAGCTTAAGGCTTTTCCTGAACCCTGACCACTGAGTCACTGCTTATGCCCCATTAAATGGCCAGAATTAGAGAAACCACCTTTCTGGCATTAAATAAAGCCTGTTCTACCTGCTAGAGATTGTCTAACAATTGACATATAACTAAAATCACAACACTCAGGAAGCTAAGGCAGAAGGATCATGATTTGGAGGCCAACTTAGCTATACAAATAAGAAGTAAATAAAACTAAGTAAGTAAATATTTTTTTTAATTTCACAGAATCCATGAACTTTAACTTGGTAGCAAGTTTTTCAATACCTTAAACTAAGACCAAAAAGGGCATTAAGGCATATTAGACCCTTCTCTACTCATTATGGGTGATGAAAGGTTATAGAAATGAGACAACTCATACCAAGTACTGCTGATCAGGATCATCAGACCGTAGAAGATGAATGAATCTGCCAACGAGGCTCTGTTCATCAGCAAAATCTTCTGGATCAGGGTCTTCCACAGGTTGATCAGGTTGATCCTGAATCAACGTGGACACCAAATTCATTATGGAATCTACCTGCAACATAGGAAATAGAAGATAGTGTAAAACAAACAACAAAAAAGGTAACAGTTTCTCAAGTATATATACACTATGAAATAATATCAGTAAAACAATTCAGTTTTTTTGTAAGAAGTTGGCATGAACAGTCTCACCCAGCTGTAAATCCTTTAAGCTAAAGTAACAACCAGCTTAGCCCATTGCCACAACAGTGGAATGAATGCAATGGGAATAATCAACAGCTTTCTACTTGGAGGCCCTAGGGAAGAATCTACTACTATTATTTTGCTAAATGGATATAATATCAAATTGCCTTCTAAATACTTATCTTATAGGTTATTATAGCTCTTACTCCCTCATTAAAGACATTTCTTTTTGCAGTGGTTAACAGTTAATACAAACTGAAAGGGTGGAAAATAAATGACTATGGAGTGTTAAGCCCTAAACAGGATATCTGTATCACACCTCCTCCCCTAAAAGACTCAGGGAATATTGAAAAAATTTTGTAAGAAATTTTGTAAGAAAAGACTGTTGCAAAATAGCATCTTCTCACAGCAGTTGTGACTGTTTACACAAGATCACGCTAGTCAGCATTCATCCTGAATAGGAAGGAGGCTCCCAAGCATCAATCCCTAGTTGAGGAGCTACCAGCAAATGCTGGCTGCTGAAGGAGGGACAGTCACTTTCTTTGGGTATGGTCACTGGTAGGTTGCTCATACTTTAACAGAGGACCACCCATGCATACACAGGCAGTAGTAGTTGAACTCAGTGAGTATTTAAAAAATGAAGACATAAAATTGGAAAGAAGTAGAGGTTGTTCCAGAGGCACTGAAAAGAAATAGGTCAATGTATTCATTTATGGATGAAAGTCTGAAAAGAGATATGCCAAATGCTAATAAACTATGGTTATTCTCCTTTTGGTGAAATCAATTAATAATTCTGTTTATGTCTCCAATCTTTTAACTTTTATAACAAATAAGCTATTTATGTTTTTTATTATTATATTACCTTTCCCAGTTAGTATCTAAGGCTCAATGTCTAAAACCCCAAAACCACATCCTCTATTTCACTAAAACATCATGTCTGTATTCTTACCTGGTCCTGAGAGACAATTTCTGTGTTATAATCCAGAACATTACTAAGCACATAACAGCTCATGCTCTTTCTGGACTCGTAGTCAAAGTACTCAAAGAGTGGGTGGAAATGTTTTAGTTTTAAGACTGTTAAGATATTGTTGTAAGTATCAACAGGTATCTTCAAAAGTCTGGTAAGTTCCTTTGAAACTGCACTACTGGTAGCAATACTACAAAGAGAAAACAGAAACCCTTCTATGAATAATATTGATCTTGTATACAGACACATAGCATTTGTTTCACATATTAAAAAAAAATAAACAAAAAAGCTTCATTTAACCAGGCAGTGGTGATACATGCCTTTTATCCCAATACTCTGGAGGAAGAGGCAAGTGGATGATCTCTGTGAGTTTGAGGCCAACCTGTTCTACAGAGTGAGTTCCAGGACAGCCAGGGCTACACTTAGAAACCCTGTCTCAAAAAATCAAAACCAAGCAAACAAACAAAAAACTTCATTTACATATTAAAAGAAACAGGCCCAGTGAATTGAGAAAAAGAGCAATACATTCAATCTCTTCTATTTCACAATGACCTCCTCTCAAGATAAATACAGCCAGGACTGGTGGCCCACTCCTGTAATTGTAGCACTCAGGAGGATAATGGAAGTTCTAAACTAGCCTGTACTACACAGCAAGATTCCATCTTAAAACAAAAGCAAACAATCAAAAAACTGAAACAAATCAAAAAGAGGATAAAGATGCCTATTTAAACACATACATTTCTTTATCCACTACAGTTCTATTAACAATACTTTCCAATTTATGAATAGGATTTGGTGTAGAGACAATTAAGGTAATTGTCTATAATTTGGTGTTTCTCAGAAAATTGTTTTAAGTGCTACTATGGTTCCTCAGATAACCAATAAGCATTATGCATTCATGCAGAAAGTAAATAGGAGAAAAATTGATGCAAAAGCCATCCAGAAGAAAGATCTGTATGTGGTGACTATGAGAGAACAAGTTGAATTTAAAGTAGCATCCTGCAAAGACACATTCTCTAGAAGCTGCTTTGCAAGACCTTTAGACACTGGGATTTCCAGTTCAGTGGGAATAAAGACATATCACTTAATTTTCCCTCAAACTTAATTGTTAAAGATCTGTACTGTTCTTTAGTTCATAAGAATAAAGGAATGACTAAAAGACAAAACATAATGGGGGGGTGTAAAAAGGAAATAAACTTTCCTGATGTGACTGAACAAATGGATGGAAAATAGAAAAGATAAAAATAGTACATTAACACCTCAAAATTATAAATGGCTTAAAGAAAGGAAGGAAGCCTAACTAAGGAACTCAAGAGATAACTGTTGGGGGAAAAGTATCAGCATCAAAATTGCCCAAAGTAGCCCCTGCAGGGTACCACAGGTCTAGGACAGTATGACTAAGGAAGCATCCAGCAGGAAACTTTATTCTTTCCCTAACAGTATCAAAACCAAAACTTGTTGTTATACTTCAAATATATACTTATGTCACTAATTTTTCAGCTTAAATTTACATATGACCTTGTTTCTCACAATTTAATCATCTGCAGAAAACCTTTTTCTTTGGGGGGTAAAACATTGTTTCCCTACTAGTTTAAAATCTGGCTCATTCCTGAGGTTAAAGAGATAGCTCAACAGGTAAGACCACTAGCTGTTCTTAAAGAAGACCCATGTTCAGTTCCCAACATCCACATGGCGCCTCATAAATGTCTGTAACTTCAGTTTTAGGGAAATCTGACCCCCTCTCTTCTGGCCTCTGCAGGCACCAGGTACACACATGGTACACATACATATACTAAGGCAAAATATTTATACACATAAAATAAAACAATAAAGACAAAAAAAAAAAAAAAGCCTAGCTCATTCAAATATAGGAAGGATCTGAACTGGAGGCACTGAACTTTGAAGACTTTGGACTATATATGGGCCACTACTTCACTACAGTATACAACCACATAAGCAGCTAGCAAAACTTCCTACCCTGTTAAGCATCACACATGAAAATCTCAGCACATACTTCAAACAAGACAAATGCTAACATTGTGAAGAACTGAGAAAAAAACAAAACAAAACAAAACAACAAAACAAACAAACAAACAGAAAACCCAAAAAAACAAATCCAAGACAAAAAATGTGCCAAGAATTTTTTCAAAGTTGTAATGTTAGGGTAGACAAGATGGCTCAGTGGGTAAAGGCAGTTGCCACCAAGCCTACCAACCCAAGTTCTACCCATAGAACCCACCTGGAAGAAGAGAAAAACAACTACAGCAAGTTTTTCTGACTTCCATAGTGTGTATTTTCTATCCCTCCCCAGCACAAATAAATTCAGTTTAACTTTGACTTACTGTTCAAGGTTAAGCTTATTGAATATCTCCACTGTTGTTTCTAGAACTTTATCAACATAGTCCACACGATCAGGGTAACATTTCATAGCAAGATTAATGAGAGAGACTTGTAAAGATACAACATCCTCTGATGGCATGTCTTGTCTGGACTGTAATGTTTAGAAAATCATATAATTTAAACAATTACAAAAGGATTCATACCAATAGAGAAGTTTCAAAGTTGAGAACTTAGAGAAAATGCTACACAAACCTGTATTACTGTAGCCACCTGTTGTGAAAATATGTCAAAGAGTTTAATCTCAGCTGGAATCCCAGGTCCATCTTCACGATGAGCAAATAAAGCTAATCTAAAACAACAAAACAACTTTAAAGATACAGGGATCTAAGCAGTGAGATCATTTTTTCTTTATTCCTTTTCTGTATTTTCTGAGACTATTTCTATGAAAACATAAGATTTTTTTTTTTTAAATAAGAGCTACAATGTATGAGTCATTTTTTTCAATTCCTTCTTAACTAAAATTTTATTAATGATGCCTATACCACTGGCAGTCTTATGTTTACCTATTTATCTACTTTATATAGTATAGCCTAGCCTAGAATTAATGGTACTCCTGCCTCTACATGCATGTACTACCACAACCCAGATTAAATAACTGATCTTTAGGGCTGTAGAGATGGCTCAACGGTAAGAGTTCTCACTCTTCTTATAGAGAACCCAAGTTCAGTCCCCAGCACCTAGATGAAACCACTAGAAATAATAAAGTTAACTTTCATAACCTATGTTATAAACTATTCAAAATCATATATATATTATATTACCTGTCAAGGTCAGAACTGCATCTACTTTTTCTTATACAGGAAAAAAAAAATGATTGGGATTGCTAAATGATATCACTCCTACACAGGAAAATATGGTTAGCCAGCTTTAAGAGTGGGCCCAGTAGGCATGTATATATGCTATTTGGGACAATCTGAAGACTTCTGCTATATTAATTCTTAAATTGTAATTAGGTATCTTAAAAACATAACAAAAACTGGGTAGTGGTGGCCTCTGCTCTTGGAACACAGTGGCAGGAAGACCTCTAGTTTCAGGACAACTATAACTACAGAGAAACCCTGTCTTGAAGAACTAAACAAGAAAATGTTCACTGAAATAAATCTTTGATGTTACGTCTAGTTCCATAATATATGCTCATATGCAATGTATTATCAGGTGGCAGGGCTAACAGGCAGTCATTCATTACAGATATTATCAAAAGTCAAGTTATACATACACACACATTTTTTAAAAAAAGGTTTTATTTTAAAATCTAGGGATAGGTGTGTTTCTGTATGTGGGAATATGTACTTGTAAATGCAAGTATCTATGAAATCCAAAGGAAGTGTCAGGTGCCCTAGAACTGAAGTCACAGACAATTGTGAGTCACCCAGTGTAGGTGATGGGAACTGAACTCAGGTCATCTTCAAGAGTAATATGTGCTCTTAACTACTGATCTATCCCCAATTTTGATATTTCTTTATTAACTAAGACAAATAGCTAAAATACTCAAAGGGGATTTCCTAAAAATGTGATTCTTAAAAACTCTTCTTTTATAAAAATGTGATAGCAGACTGATTACCTGAGCATTCTTATCATTCATATATTGTTGCGACTTTCCAAAACTAAATAAAGTTATCATTCAAAGATAATTTATGTAATTGTGAGGAATTATGTTCTTCAATGAACTCTGGATTCCTAAGAATCAAGGAAAGGTCTGTACAATAATGTCTACATATCAGTCAATCAGATTAAAAATACTCATTGTAAACCAGGTATGGTGGCTCATGTATAATCCCAGCACTTGAAATAAGACAAAAGAATCAAAAATTCAAGGTCATCCTCAAGTAGACAGCCTGGGCTACATTAAAAAAAAAAAAAAACTTTAAAAAATAGCACCTCTACACACCTTCCAATAAAAAGTTAAGCTTTCACACCTAAGTCAGGCAAACACTAACTAGACATTAAAAGTTAAATCATTTATAGCAAAAATCACAGTAAAATCAATAATAGAAGGCAGAACAGAAACAAAACTCATGAAAATGTTCTAAAAGCATTGAACAGTCTTACCTGTCAATTAAAGCAATGATTATGTTCTTCACATTTACGTTTTGGTGTAACTCAGCACAGGCTCTAAGAAAAGGATTCAAAGTCTGCAGATGGAACTCATCAGGAAAAACCTAAATCAGACCATGATTGATTAATATAATAAAGAAATACTTCATAAAATATTCTGATCTTGCTGGGCAGTGGTGGCATGCACCTTTAATCCCAGCACAAGGGAGGCAGAGGCCATCCTGGTCTACAGAAAGAATTCCAGGACAGCTAGGGCTATACAGAGAAATCTTGCTTTGAAAGAACAAAATTAAATAAATAAATAAATAAATAAATAGTAAATTATGATCTTATGCAGAAAAATAATTTAATATTAGATAATTAAAATCAAAACCAGAAATAATCCATTACCAGTATACAACTAAAATTAAATCTAATAAGACCTGGAAAACTCAAGATTATTTTCTTACATGTTTGAGAAACAAAACAAAATAAACTGTTAGTACAAAGACCAAGTTTAAAAATGGAAATTTATGAAGTAAATTTTTTATTCAGGAAAAGATTTTCTTCTTAGTTTTCTGAGACATGTTCTCAGCACACTGGCAAGCTGGCCTTGAACTCAGTCAGGCCTCCACTTGGTCCTACGATTTTTTTTCTCCAAACAATGAAAATTAATAAAAATCCTTCTAAGAAATGAATGTTCTTACTTACCTGAATAATACACTCCATGAGATATTCTTGAGCCAAAGCATCTCTACAATTCACAACTTGCTCCAAAATGCCTGTTAAAACAATCTGAAAATAGATGAAAAAAAAAGTAATTCATTTGGAAAATCCCAAACTAGTCTTCTAGTAACACACTGAACTAGAAAATTGTATTTCATATTGGTCTTATCCACACTTCAATGCTCAACTTTAAAAATTAACTTATTTTTAAATATAAAAAACTGCTTATATAAAAAGGTTTGTGTTTAAATAGTTTGTGCATTTTTTTGCATATTCTAACAAGTCTTCATGTAACCCAAAACCATGAAGATTTCCCTTGTGCTTTTAGTACTTTTAAATTATATATATCTGATCAATTTTTCTAGTTCCTACACAGTGTAAGAAATTGCTCAAGACTTAAAAAGCTTCTTTGTTTACACATAAACAGATATTTAATTGTTCTAGAGTCATTTATTAAGAAGGTTGCCCTGAGCAGGCATAGTACCATATTCCTTTAATCCCTACTCTCAGGAAGCAGAAGATTATGAGTTTGAGCTCCAGGATAGCCAAGGCTACAGAGAGACAAACCATGTCTGAAACAAACAAACAAACAAACAAACAAACAAACAAACAAACAAACAAGAAGGTTGCTGTTGAACCTTCATAAAAATTAACTGGAGTGCAAGGTTAAAGACAGTTGGCAGAGTGAATCTCCAGCATGCATAAATCCCTGGATTTGATAATGCAGCATCATAGAAAGCATCAAATACACTTAGGAGGAGCAGAAGTTCAAGGTCATCCTTGAGTACATAGTGCGCTGGAGGACAACCTGAACTACTAAGATCGCCAGGGGACAGGGAGAGTGAAAAAGGTCAACGTGAACTCTATAATGGACCATCTAATCCAGGGACTGGTAAATCTAACTCCCTCACTAAATTTGAGGGACGGTGTTTTTGTTTGTTTTTTGGGTTTTTGTTTTTTGTATTGTTGGTGCTAAGGATCCAAATCCAGAACCTCACGCATGTTAAATAATAGCCATACCACTGAGCTATACTCTTAAAATTTTAATGGAACCAAGCCCTGTCATACTCATTTTCCTAATGTTTTGGCTGCTTTTAACCTATAGCCATCTACTTTACTAGTTATAACTAATAACTTTCAAAGCTCAAAAATATGTACCATCTAGCCTTTTGCAGTAAGTTTTCTGGGAGCTTTTAAAACCACTGGCTGATCTTCTAGAGAACCTGTGTTCAATTCCCAACACCCATGGTGGCTCACAGCCATCTGTAACTCCAGTTCTAGGACAGTTGATACCCTCTTTTGGTCTCTTTGGGCACAGGCACACATGTGGCACACAGACATACATGCAGGCAAAAAACCCATATACCATTTTTTTTTAATGTCTTTAGAAAAATATGCTGATCCCTATTTATTCCCCTTCAATGGCTTGTGTCTGTTTTCATTAATTTCCTTTTAGGTATCTCTATACTGGTATGTGTCAAACCCACAAACTACCTCTACTCTTTCAAAACTGCTGTGGGTATTATAGGGTCTTTGCTCTTTCTCACATATTTTAGAACCAGTTTGTTGACTTTTAAAGTAAGTAAACAGAGGGAGATATGTCTGAGATTGCACTGAATCTATAGATGGAGATAAGAAAAACTGATACCTTGACAATACTGACTCTCTAACCCATAAACATGGTAGTACTTTTAACCAGGTCTTTTTTAAAGTAAAAAACAGTTAAAAATATTTTTCAATTTAACTTTTAACAAAAACATTTCAAAGGTAAGATTTCAGATTTTATTGTACAATGTAAGATGACAATGAAAATGGTAAGAACCTGTTTGTAACGTTCCACATTTACACCTTCCAACTGGCTAAGGCGCACCAGATTTGTTCCCACTAAAATTCTCAGTTCTTGTCGTTCTCGTTCTCTTTTTTCTCTATCTCGGCTATGCCCTTGATGCTGCATCCGCACCCAGAGTTTGTTCATTTCTGCAAAGTTGAGTAGTACAAAATCCATAGAATCACTGATATCACCAGTTGTTTCTTCACTGCCAAGTAAAAAAAAAAAAAAGTCTTTATACATGACAGGATCAATTTACTCCTCCTCCATTTATTTCCTTATCCTGTGAATACTCATGCTTCAAAAAGCCACTCTCAAATTCATGTTATTGGCTTAGTGCTAAATCTCAAGAATAGACTCTAGCATTAAAAACTAAAAACTGGGGGAGAACACAATACATGTTAAGAGGGCAAATCACTTCCCATGACTTCCTATTCTGAGCTTGTGGGACTTGGTCTTACAAGTGAGTGACTCACTCACTAAAATACAAGATGTGCTCAGTTTGGCAGCACACATGCTAAAAGTGGAATGGTACAGAAGTTAGCATGGTCCCTGCAATGACAAGCAAATCTGGAAGCAACCCATGTGTTTTAGAGAGAATTACAGGGCTTAACTTGGTGCTGGCAGAGTATATTACTCTTTAGCTCTTAGAAAGAACTCTCTTAGAAAGAACTCAAACATGAGTGGTGATACAAAGACCACTGAAGAGTGTCAATATGGAGTACTACACTGCTGAACATTTCCCAGATCCCACCAAGATGAATTTAACTACAGCCAGGCTGTGGTGGCACACGCCTTAAATCACAGCACTTAGAGGCAGAGGCAGGTGCATCTCTGTGAGTTAGAGATGCCAGCCTGGTCTAACAGAGTTTCAGGACAGCCAGGGCAGCACAGAAAAACTGTAGGAAAAAGGAAAAAAAAAAAACAAAAAACAAAGAACAAAAAACAAAAGAATTCAAATACAGCTGAATCTTTTCATACCCAGACAGAATTAATGTCCAATAAAAGCTTACTGGTTAAAAACAAATAAAAATAAGTAAAACACAAAAGACCCCACAATTTGACATTTAGGGTATATTAATAACTGATGTTTTATTGTTGAATATTTTGGCTTCAAATGAAATACAAGCTTTATTAAGAAAGACACCATAACCTTATTTTTCTATATCTTCCAAGACAGGAAACTTTATTTTGAAATATTTTACTGACTTGTCTAGTGTTTAAAATTCAAAGTCAAATTATAATAAAGTGAAAATAGAAGCATCCTCTCTATACATCACTAAATCTTTTCTGTGTGGTTTTACTTTGTGGTCACACATTGCTTTATAATAATATTTAAAGTAAATGATCCCTGGCATGGTGACATATGCCTGTAATATGGGTATTCAGGAGGCAAAGGCAAGATGATTACATGCTCAAGGCAAACATGAGTTATACAGGGACACTGTTTCAAAACAAAGAATGTAGGGGTGTAAGGTGGTTCAGAGGGAGACACTTGTCATGCAAGCCTGGTGGTCTGAAATTGTTTCTCCAGAACCCTTGTTAAAGGCAAAAGGAAGGAACCAATTCCATAAAGTTATCCTCTGACCTCCATATACACACCATGGCACACATTCCCACACATACACATCATCACACACACAATAATATATTGTTAAATGGATTGATGTAGATACTAAGATCTACTGATTTTCTTGTCTTAGAAACTTAAAAAATAAACTTTAAATAAGAAGAAATGATTGGTTCTTCAATCTGTGGACCCATCAAATAAAAAGTTAACTACATTGCTGTGAGAAAAAAAGTGTAATAGATTTTAATGCTAGAACAGAGGGAACAAATGAAACAGAGGTCTCCATAAGTTATTATTTTTCACTAGTTAACACCTTTAAAAGCTTTACCTACAAAGATTATATAATAGGAGAATGTTCTAAACTATGTTAGAAGCCTGTAATCCCACTATTTGAAAGGCTAGCCTGGCCTACGGAGTTGAGTACCAGCCACTCAAGGCTACGTAGCAAACTCCTATCTCAAAACAAAAGAAATACTAAATTTTTAAAAAGCAGATTCTAATCCAAAAAATTTTTCCAAAGAAATATTTGATTATGAGTGAATACATTTTGCCTCATACCATTTAGTGAATTAGTTCTGTATCTCAATGAAAACCTAGACACAAAATGCTACAAGAATTTAAATGGGAAAAATATCAACACTTATGTTCTTATTTCTGTATACTTTTCTACAGTTATTGGATTACTTACTCTGTTGGTTCTCCCTCATCAGGTAAAATATTCCTAGTGCACTGAAGAAGATAATTTCGAAGAAACAAACCCCTCAGTGGATGCTGCACACCACGGCACATTTCTACCAAATCTTTCAAAATATCTTTCCTGGATTGAGGAAAGGACTTGACATACACAACTCCAACTGTGATCAACAGATAACTGGGAGAAAAAAACATTTGATTAGAGATGTGATATGTGAACATCTGATTGTATTCAAACACTACACACATACTAAATACTCAAGACAAGAACTATGTTGTCTTCAACAGTATTGTTTATGGGGAGAAAATCATCTGACTTTTAATATAACTACTAAAAGTATATAGAAAAAAAAATAGTATCACCAACTGACCCCAGTGTCAATTCCTCTTAGCCATGAAGAATATGATCTAAAAACCCTAGTTGATAACTGAAACTGAAGCTAGTGGGTATCATTATTTCCCCCCCTGTACACAGTTTACGAGTTTATGAATTAGTCAAGGTGACAAACCACAGTAACTAACACGAGAGCTATAGCAGTTTGCTGTAATATAAGATAAGTAAATGTCTCTTCTCTATCTTACTATGCTGTATTCACCACTCTTAACAATGATGTGAAATGATATAAGACTAAATAATGAGACTAAAGTAGGTTAAGTGAAGCTGAGGTAGCACTGGCTATCTCACCAGCACAGCTGTTCCAACAAGATGGCTGCTAAGTGACTAAAGGGTGGATAATATATACAGTGTGCTCAACAAAGGAAGATTATACCCCCAGGGGAACAATAAGAAGGCTACTTAGAATAGCACACAATTTTAAACTTAATAATTACTTCTAGAATTTTCCTATTTAATATCCTTAGACCATGGTTGCTTGTGGGAACTACTGCTGATTTTTTTTCTATTTTGATTCTCCAATATACACACCTGCTCTTTCTCACTACGCAGCACCAACAGCCTTGGATACTTGCCATGTAAACCAGGTTGCCTTTCAACTTGTAGCAATGCCTCTGTCTCCAAGTGCTGGATTTACAGGTATATGCCACCACATCTGTCTTTTTAATGAAGCCAATGTTGGCTAGGCAGTGTCTCACACCTGTATTCCTAGCATTTGGGAGACTGAGCCAGAGCAATCATCAATTCAAGGCAATGAGATGCTGTCTAAAGAAAGAGGAGAGATTTCCAAAAAGAAAAAAGATACACTCAAGGCAAGAAATGCAATGATGAGTTTTCACCAGCAACTGTTCATCAGATAAGACCTCACTGGCTATCATACTGCCCAACACAAAGCCTCGAAAATGTAGACATAAAAGACTTTAATTACTTACAGTCTTGGAATAATGTTTCCAGCATACTGTACAAGTTCATAGAGATCTGCCACTTTTCTTCCTTTAGCAAACTCATCAGTCAGATATACCTCCAAGTAGTGCAGCTCATCAGAAATAGCCATGTCTTTTAATTATGATTAAGGATTAAGAATAAAGGTAAATCAATAAGAAATAAAAACAAACAAACAAAAAACTCCACAACTACTTGTCGGAATAATTAAAACTAACAGGCAGGGTTAATAATATAGTTCAGTAGTGCCAGCATTTACCTCCCATGAGAAAGGCCTCTTTTGCATTCAATTTCCACCACCATCAAAACAAAAACAACAAAAAAACAACTTTCAGATTCCTGGCATAGAGTACATGTCTTTAATCCCAACTACTCATAAAGCTGCAGCTATAGAATAATGAGTTTAGAAGAAAACCCACAGTTAAGCTTCCAATAAGAATGAATGTTCAAAGAGAAAATAGAATTTCAATTGGCTTTCATTACTTTAAAATAAAGAGTTGCTGGGCTGTAGAGATGGTTCAGCAGTTTAAAACACCTGCTGCTCTTGCAGAGCACTTGGGTTCAATTCCTAGTACCCACATGATGGCTCACAACCATTGATAACTCTGGTTCCAGGGAATCTAATACCCTCTTCTGACCACCCTGGCACCAGCACACATGTGATGCAATACATACATACTGGCAAACAGTCGTTCACATAAAAATAAATTTAGAAAATGTTCAAGCTGGTGTAGTAGTATATGTCTCAAACCAGCACTCAAGCAGGATAGTGAGGTCAATGGCAGCCTGGGCTACACCATAATACACTGACTCAAAAAAACTCACAGCTACTTGGTAGGCTGTAGACAGAGTATCAGTTGAACTCAAGAATTCAAGACCAGTCTTATCATCTTAAAAGGCGGAGGGCTGCCAGGCACGGAGGCTGCCAGGCACGGAGGCATGCACCTATAACCCAGCACACAACAAGCATATGCAAGAGGGTCACTGTGAGTTAAGAGGCCAAGCAAGGCTACACAGCAAGACCTTAACTCAAAAGTAACAAAATCCAGAAAACAACTGCCACTTAATAGCCTCAATATTTTTCAAAAATTGAGACATAAGAGCAATCTATTTAGAGAAACTTAAGCATGTAGGTATGGATTTAGTTCAATTGGAAGACTATCTGCCTACAATTAAGGTCAATAGCCAACTCTAGGAGGAAAAAAAATATGAGGAGAGATTAATGCTTATAAAAAGTGTACTCTGAAAGCAACTTTTTCTTTTACAGTAACTGCCTGGAAGATAACTATTTTGTCTAAAAAAAATGATAGAATAATTGACTACAGAAATTTTTAACAAGGAAAAAACAAAAGCTAGACATGATAGAGACAGTTCATACCTATAACCAGTAGCACTGAGGAGGCTGAAACAGACTACTGTGAGTTTGAGTTAGCTTGGGCTAAGAAATAAGGGAGGGAGGCAGGGAGAAGAAACACTGGCTGCTCCTCCAGAGGACCTAGATTGGAGTTCCAGTACCCACACAGTGGTTTACAATCATCTGTGACTCCAGTTCCATGGGATCTGATGCCCTCTTCTGGCCTTTGCAGGCACTTGTCATGAATGTGATGCACATACATGCAGACAAAACACTCAGGCACATAACGGAGAATAAATCTTAAAAATAGCACTATAGAATATCCCTCCTTGGAGGCCCACCCACTCTCAAGAGCTCTTCTCTCACTTTCCTTAATAAATCTGCATCATTTCTACTTAAAAAAACAAAACAAAACAAAACAAAAAAACCCAGCAACTATAACAAAATTAGCCTTGTCAAGAAATAAATATAGCCCAAATGTTTATCCTTCAACATTCAAAAGATACAAAGTTCATAGTAGCTCTTTGGTGATAACATAGAAGTCCGGAGTTCTCCAAGCATATTAGAGGCATGTTTCAGAGCATCCATCAGCTTGTTTTTGTCCTACAGAAATAGCAAGAGAATTGATAAGAATGCTTAATTTAACCGAACATTTCTCTTGGTTGTATTTAACCAAAGATCTGTTATAGTTTTAAGAGTATACAGCATTTATTTTAAACACACAAAAATCAACTTCACTAGTCTTTCCTTATTGGAGGGGGGAGCCTAATTCCTCCTCCCCAGGGCTCCAAAGCTCACAGAGAGTCTAGCCTAACCAATGAGCTACAGGCTTAGCCAGGGACTCCATCTCAAAAATGAGACAGAAAGAGGTAAGTAAGGGCCACTGGCACTTAAGACCCTGCTGTTGTCAGTCATGCTCTGAGATTAGAGAGAAAAATCAGGACTTTGGGGCCCAGCATCAGGTGTGATCTGAAGCCAGGTATTGTGCAAAGGCCCAGGAATGCACTCCCAGTCATGACACAAAGACACAGATGGTGCCAGGACTTAGGTTCTTTACTGGTTGTACTCTGAATTCAGAGAATGTATGGAGACTTGGAACCTCACTACCAGTGGCACACTCTGAGGTCAAGAAGGAAACAAAGGGTTAGATGGATGGCTCAGTTTAAGAACACTTGTTGCTCTTCCAGAGGATCCAGGTTCAATTCCTAGTACTCACATGACAGCTCACAGATGTCTATAACTCCAGTTCTAAAGAATCCAACATCCTCTTCTGGCCTCCAACGGTACCAGATACACATGTGACACACAAATATACACACAGGCAAAATACCCATTCACAAAAATATTATGACATATGGAGAGGCCCTAGAACTGTAGCCTCCATACCAGGTCACCATGTAAGGTCAAGGAGTTTGCTGAGACTCCTGCCAAAGCTTATTTCCTTTCTGATGAGTGGATAATGAAAATGTGGCACATATATGCACAGTGGGATTTTATTCAGCTGAAAAGAAGGATGAAGATTACAGGTAGATGGATGGAACTGGAAAAAATAAATCATGCTGAGTAAGGTAACACACACTGAGAAAGACTAAATCACTGCATGTTCTTTTCATATGTGGATCCTAGATTTCAATCTTTAGATTTACGGGTTCAACTAGGAACACCTATAGAAGCTAAGAAACTAGGAAGGGGCTTTAGGGCAGTGGTGTGGGAGTAAAAGGGGTAGAAGGCAGAACGGACTTAAGGAAAGGAGGACAGTAGAACAAAGTAGTATGGGGAAATTTACATAAGGCAGTGGTTCTCAACCTTCCTAATGCTGTGACCCTTTAATACAGTTCCTCATGCTGTGATGACCCCAATCGTAAAATTATTTTATTTTTTTTTTTGCTACTGTAAGTTTGTTACTGTTATGAATTATAATGTAAATATCTGTGTATTCTGATGGTCTCAGGAAACCCCCATGAAAAGGTTGTTCAATCCCCAAGGAGTTATGACCCACAGGTTGAGAACCACTGAGTAAAGGGATGGGACAGAAAAGAAGGGTAGAGGAAGTAACAGAGGAAGAGCTAACACTAAGGATGTACGAAGAAGCCATATGATAACCTATTATTTAAAAATATGTACTTTCTATAGAGAGTTTAACTGGGGTACCCTACAAAGGGAGATGATGTTCCCCCAGAAGCCACAGGTTACTAAACAAAAATACTAAACCAGGTATAGGGTATCTTCCTATGAATGTTAGCCACAGAGGTCCCAGATGCCCCCAAAATGATGCAGGCTATTGCCATTGCTCATGCTTATTCTACCAGGACTTGATAAGGCCCTACTCCTGAAGAGACCACATACTCTAGTTGCAGTACTTGGGGAAACCAAGCTATAATTAAACAGAAAGCTTCTACTCAACTGGCTACCTTTCCTAATAAACTACTAAGGAAAGAAAGTTATCAATAGTCTTACTCAGATGGGAATCCTTGAAGCTACAATAATTATCAACCTGGTAAGATGTGCTCATTGGTAAAGTTATAGGCTTAATTGGATTTAAGGCCCTCTCCACAGTATTAACCTCAAAAATTCTTGACTGTTGCTGTTAAGAGAACTTGTTGTTCTTGTACAGGACCTGAGTCCAGTTCCCGGCAACTACTTGATAACTCACAACCATCCATAACTCCAGTTTCAGGGGATCAGATGTCCTCATCTCCACAAGCACCAGGTATATACAGGTACATATTCAAACAGGCAGATAAAACACTCATACACATTTAAAAATAAAAAAAAATTTAAAAGTCCAGCTGGAAAAGAACAGGTTCTTGGGGAAAACCTACTACTACTATTTTGCTGAACAGTATCAAACTGCCTTCTAAATACTTATAATTATACTTACAGATTAATTCAGCTCTCTACCTTCATCAATGAAACTTAAAGGTGGAGGGAGGTTAATACAGAGACTCACAACTGGCCAAAGTGATTACGGACTGCTCCACCTTGTCCCCAGGGCTCACAGAACATCTCAAAAGAGGGTGAAAGAATATAAGAGCTAGAAGTTGTCGAGGAGTGCTGAAAATGTCTTATGACCTGATATGGCCACTGCACTCACTGCAGCAGTGGATACCTGTAGAATATTGGATCTATCTGTTTCACTCTACATGGGAAAAGGGCTCCTAAGGTTCTACTGTTCACTGACAGACTGTGAGCTTTTAATGGGTCCTGAGAGACAGCTGACAAGTCGCTCATGTTCTGGGATATAACCCCTCACTTACAGTCAGTAAATCTATATAACACACAGGATATAAAAGACCTATGCAAAGTATTGCTATCGTTGGACTATAAAAACACATAAACAGGAATATGTGCAATTTTTGTGTTCATGTTTTAAGGATCTCATGTAAACCAGAGGTGGCTTCAAGTTCTTGGTCCTCTTCTGCCTCCAGAGGTCAACACCACCACATGTATCTTTAAGTATAGTTTTTAAGCTAGTTCCTACATTAAAATACATGTTCAAAAGTTCTCAGGATACTCAGGTGAAAAACATAACTGAATAATTCAAATTGGGGTATTCAAATACATTCATTTATGAAATATTTACTAAACACCCATTAATATTAAGTTTTCCTCAGGTCTAAGATATAAAACCAAAGAGGGTTAGATATTTGGATTAGATGCTAATGTGGCAACATGTAACTAATGTGGCAATGTGTAACGTCCCCTGCCTTTACAGTCACTAGGCATACTTACAATTGAGGGAAGTAGGGCTCTCTGTTCAAACATATGGACAGTGCTAACAAGTTGCTGGTGATGATTAGATGGACCAAAAGCAGGGCTGTTAAGTAATTTAGAAATGGAGATGCTTGCTTGGGAATCTGCAGTATACCACTGTATCTCTCACATTTTCATTCTTACCAGGCATCTTTTCATCTGGAATGACTGAACCTTCACAGCCTGGATGGCTTCATCCAAGAGTTTTTCCTGCTCATCCTGAGGTGACTGCTGTGTTGTAGGCTGAAATGAACATTTTAAAAATACTTTCATTAGTAGCTCATAAGCACATTCTCCTAGCCCCCCCCCAAAAAAAGTCATTTCTGTAATTCTAGCCATAGTCCTTTGCCAATATTTTTTACATATGGTTCATCCCAGTTCTATATCTAATTTGTCAACTAAACTGACTCAAAAATTCTGGCCCAGCCTGATGTGGAGATGCATGCCTTCAAAATCCAAGTACATAGGAGGCAGAGGCAGGTAGATCTCTGTGAGTTAGAGGCCAGCCTGGCCTACATAGTAAGTTCCAGGATAGGGCTACATAGTAAGACTGTCTCAAAATGAGTAAAACATAAATAACTAAATATTATCTGGTGTCAAACAAACCTCTGGTGGTAGTTTATAGCTATATTCTGTTAATATGCTCTAAACTCAACTGGAGCATAGCTATATAGCCAAGCTATTATTTATGAGTCTAGCATAATCCAAATTTTTAAGAACTTCTATTTCCCTCTGAACTACTTTCATCTACATTTTAATCTACTTATTCACCAAGAAATATGTTTATAAGAACACACCCCCTTTCCTCATAATGAAACTAAACAACTTGTAAATAAAATATTGGACTTATTAGTGGCTTACAATAGAGCAAAATGGTAAAGATAGTCTCAAATACCTACTATTTCAAAAACACAGTCAAACAGCAAAAAAGAACAAAGTGAATCTACTCCATGCCACAATCAGCAAAAACCACTTGCAAAATGAACTTATTCTCCATGACAAGTAAAATTAACCAGTATTTCATGTTAAATAACATGTTTACATTAATACCACAACATGCCTAACAATGTAATTATATATAATCATATGTTTGAGATTCAGTATACACATGTTCTTCATGAATGTTCACTGCAAAGATTAACTGATTCTAGACCTTTCAGATCATATATCTGATTTAAAAAATAACTAATTAGATTAATGGATAGGCAGTAAATATATATAATAGGCTATTGTTGAGCATAAAAGGTCTCTAATATTGAAACATGTATACTATATAAAAGAACCCTGACACAAATGCATGCTGTAAGACTCCATTATATGAAATATCTTAAACAGATTACTAATTTAGAGGAGGAAAGGTAAGCAAATCACCAATTAATGAGTACAGAACTTTCTTTTGAGGTAATGAAAATATTTTGGAAAAAAGGGGAATGAGTCAAAACTACTGACTTGGGTATTTTATGTAAATCTCATTAAAAATTTTTAAGATTGAGCAAAGGAAAAGTACCTCTCTACATAATCAATTAGAAAAAGTAGGAGAATTTACACATAAACATGAAAGTAAATTTTTATGTTTCAAATCTAAGACAACCAAAATGCTTCATTAAGATTAAACAGCAGAAAAAAAAAAATCCACTTCTGAGATACAATGGTTTATACAACCTAAGAGCTTTGTCTTGGTTTAATTTTGGATTGAAAATATTGTCTTGGTTCAATTTCGGATAAAGGAAAAAAAACCAACAACTGAGTAATGAGCATGTCATGCATCTCCCTGTACTGCTTTTGCTAATAAACTAGTAAAGTGAGTTTTCCCACACTATTTCTTTCCCAAAATCATAAATAAAGGGCTGAAGGGATAGCCCAGTGGTTAAGAGTGCTCAGACTCCTGCAGAAGATCTGAGTTCAATTCTTAATACACATATTAGTGGCTCACAACCAGCTATGGCTTTGGCTCCAGAGAATCCAAACAACCTCTGACCTCCACAGGCACCAGCATTCACATGCGCATATGAACATACATACACACCATTAATTTGTTAAAATGGGAGCCTATTCCCAATGGCAGGATACCCTCTCAACATAGATACATGGGGGAGGGCCTAGGCTTTGTCCCAAATGATGTGACAGAATTTGATGATCCCCTTGGAAGGTCTCACCCCCCCTGGGGAGTGGATGGGGGGTGTGGAATAAGGAGGTTGGTGGGGGGCATGGGAGGGAGAGGGAACTGAGATTGATATGTAAAATAAGATTGTTTCTAATTTAAATAAAAATTTATATATATAAAAAGAAGTCAGACACTTCTGGTATAGAGTGGAAAAATAAAATAGCCTATATAAAGTTTTGAATGTGTAACTTAGTAATAAGTGCTTCATAAGCATTAGTTATTACTATATTCCTAATTGAAAGCAATTACCTCTACTGGTTGTTGGAATCTATTGGTTGGTCAATTTTCCCACTTATAAACTGCAGATGTAAAGAACCAATACAACATAAAGCAATAGGAAAATGAAAATTAACCTTTAAAAATATGAAATTTGATTATGTTGATAAAAATAGTTTTTATAAACTGGTGAGAAGGTACAAATACTTCAAAGAGAATTAAGGATGATGAGTAAACAGGAACTTTCAAACACTTTGGGATGGGGAGTTTGTGTTGGAGTTTCTAATAGTCTAGGGGCCTTGGGCTCAATCTCCAGAACTACATAAAGAAAAAATGCAAACAACAAAAAAACCCTACACATTGAATTCCATACATGACTAGCTTAGTAATACTCCAAAGGTCTTATGGTGAAGTATACCATGATCATTAAATAGCAATAATCTTTCTTCTCCATGTTGAGAATTCCTGCCCATTCTCCTCAGAATCTGTTCACATTACCTCCCAAAGTCTTCTCCAAACTCCTGACACAGCTCTTTCCCATCATAACCCCGAAGTACTCTACTACGTATGTTTCAAAAGGATGTCTTCTCCCCCACGTTTGACTAGTTGAACTGGACTCTGTATTTCTAGGAGTAAAGTACCAATGAGAAGCACTTTTGCATCTAGAAACAAAAGTGAGACTTAAATAAAGCCTGAGTACCTGTTCAAATCCTAAGAACTGCCTTTGACAGAACTGATACCTAGGTTTCATTCTCCAATAAAATTTACAGGAAAAGCTATGCTCCAACCTGGTTCACCCAGCACATAAATAGTCTGTATAGCATCTCAAATGCTCTGTAAAATGAAACACTATGTCAATAGTAATTGTTGCAAAAACAAATTCTAAAGTTAAACATCACACTGATCATGTACAAAATCCTGACTGTAAAAGTTCTAAGGGAAAAAATCAGCTTGTAAGTCAAAATATTATCTAAAAGTAGTGCGCATCAAAGATAAGCAAATTATGGGTACAAAAGTTCAGAACTCAGAAAGCTGGAATAGAGGACCATGACTACCAGGCTGGTTAGAGCCCAGCAAGATCATCTCCAACCCCAACTCCAAAACATCAACAACAAAAACAATACTGTTTTTATCCTATTAACACACTTAAAGTGAAATATATAATTCTGAACACAAAAGTGGATATTGAAATAATTAAAACGGACATTCATTCAAAAACATTATCTCAGATTACATTAAATGCTAGTATGATGCAAGTGACAACTTGCCCTGTGGAAAATAAACAGGATTCGAGTTTTGAGGAAGTTCACCTTCATAAGGCCACTGCAACACCACGACAGGCTACCATCATAGAGAAACCTAAAGGAAAATGACTAGTTCCAGCAAGTGAGCTAGAGTCCCCAGTGAACAGATGAGAAAGAAAAAGTTGTTTCCTGGTGGTTGGGTTCAGTGAAAGAAAGCATGAGTTCTTCGGGAAACTCACGTGAACGGGTCCCTAGAATTCGCTGACAGGCACTGCAAGATCAAGGGGTATGCGGCCTGGGGAACGACTGCGGTTCCACGAAAAGATTTCTAGCAGAGAAAAGCCGTGGGGCCCGCGAGTACAGCCGAGCACAAAGGTGGAAGCGCACCATCTGGGCGCGTCCCAGCTAGAGCTCCAGCCCAAAGCTCAGGCGCTCATCACACACAGCCTTGACTCCACATTCGCTACCGCAGACCTGGGATTCCGACTCTCTCAGGGAAGACGACCATTCCATGCAAGAGGCTGCTGCAGGCCCGCACCGACACCCAGAACCGCCAGCCCAAGACACCCCTAAGAGAGGCCGCCTGGTCTCGGGGCAAAGAGCAAATCCAGCGCCACCGCCCACCGCAACCCACCGCAGCCTACTCGCGGCCTTCCTCAGCGCGTGCCCTCTCCCGCAGGCCCAGCCCGGCTAGGACCGGCCTCGATCGGAACGTATGGCCCCCTACGCTGCCCGCAGGGTTCCCTGCGCTGGGAGAAAGCGAGGACTGCGATAGGGGCAGCCCACTGGCCCACCGCTTCCTCTCACTCACCATGGTGACTCCGGGACCCGCAAGCAGCAGAGCCTACTCCGCCGGAGCCGCCCGCCGTCAGGTGACGCGGCTCTCCGAGCCCCGCCCTCTCTAGCTCCGCCCTCGGCCGGTAGCGGCTTTTCGATTGGCCCACTTCGAGTCTCGCGTGATTTGGGAAGAGAGGCAGAAGGCGATGTGCAGTGGACGGGGCAGGGCGGGAATAGTACTGCGCAGCGGTCGGCTTCGGACAGCGGGAAAGGGAAGCTGGAGTTAAAGGGTTCGCGGCAGGAGGAGGGCAGCGATAGAGCTCTATACCCCTTCATTTCCCCGGGACCAGCGCATCCTCGTGTGCACTTGCGCAGAAGGAAGACCAGGATTGGTTTTTGTAGAACGGGCTCGTTTCCTTGTCGCAACCAATCGGGATGCTCCGGGGGCGGGTCTTAGCGCTCTGACAGTCTGTTTCGGCGCGCGTTTCTTCCAGCAATGGCGTCGGAGTTGGTACGGCGACTCGCCCCTCGCCTCGGCCTTGCGGAGCCCGGTGTTCTGAGGTGAGTGAGGCCATGCGTGCTGGGGTACGTACGTGTCGTGGCCCTGGATGCTCCGAAGGCGACGCCGGGGGCACTGGCGGTGCGGGCGAGACTCGGGCGGGCTGCCCTATCTCCAGAAAAACTTTCAGGCTGTTGGCTTGTGGGAGATGGTCCGAGAGGGCGTTTGTGATCCAGCTCTGTGGATGCACAGTGGTCGGAAAAGGAACCAGTCAGGGTGAACCTCTGACTGTAAACGGCAAGAGGAAGGTAGAAAATAGTGCAGAGTGAGGAGCTGGAATGACCAGGAGGGAGGGCGTTAAGAATTCAGGAACGGCTCCAGTCGGAGGCTGATGATTTGTTAGATAGTGCCATGCATGGAAAAAATGTGGCGAGACTGGCCCAGATAGCCTCGGTTTTTAGAAGACCTTGAGATTGGATGGATTTGTTGTTGGAAGTGATTCTGTTGCAGGCAAGCGTATAGACTGAACCAGTCCGAGAGTCTCAGCACCCAGTGAGGTGAGGGAAGGGGAAGAAAAGAGCAGTGAAGATGGGGGACTCCGTCCGTAATCATTAAAATAGCGGCAGTAGCGGTTCGTTAAATGTGGTGCCGAATCCGCCGCAGCAGCAATGCCATCTCGTTAGAAATATTAAGTTCATAAGCCTCACCCAGGGCTACTGGACAGAAATGGGATGAGACTCGAAACTGTTTTCACAAGCTGCCCAAACTGAGAACCACATACTTAAGGAAGGGAAAAAAAGAATTTGATTTTCTCTAACCTGCCTGCCTTCAACTCTTTATACTTGAAGTAATGTTAGAAGGAAGGGGGTTGTTTGGAGACTTGAATTCACGTTTCTTTGAAAAGCGCTTGGCTACAGCTAAGTCTGGAATCATTTGGTCCTATCTAAAGAACTTTTCCCCCCCACTAAGGATGTGTATTCTAGGCCCAGAATGAAGTGCACAAAAGTTAGGTGAGGTATGAGTCTGCTGCATTCAATTCTTTGCTGGAGTGTGAGACAAAGTTCTGCAACCATTTTAGTGAACATGCATTACCTTTATAACCAGGAAAGCAGAGGAGTACTTGCGGCTGTCTAAGGTGAAGTGTGCGGGTCTGTCTGTGCATAGCTCAGAAACCAGCAGTGCTGTCATATGCCTGGACCTTGCAGCTTCCTGCATGAAGTGCCCCTTGGATAGAGTAAGTAGGTTCCATAGGACATCTGAATGATCTGATATGAAACTCAAGCTCCTTTTTTTCTTTTTTTCTTTTTTTTTTTTTTTTTTTTTTTGAGACAGGGTTTCTCTGTGTAACAGCCCTAGCCGTCTTGGAACTAGCTCTGTAGACCAGGCTGGCCTGGAATTCAGAGATCCTCCTGCCTCTGCGTCCAGAGTGCTGGAATTAAAAGCGTGTTCCACCACCACCACTGCCAGGCAAAACTCAGCTTCTTGCTTCATTTTAATCTTCTTTTGGGTGGTTTGGTTTCTTTTCATGTTGCTGTGATAAGTTACCCCAATAAAAACTGCTCACAGGAGAGGGTTTCTAGCTCCTAACTCAAGGGTACAATCAAAGCAACTTGAGCAATCTCCATGGCAGCTACAGTCAGGAAACAAATCAATGAATTATTCTACCTGGTTCACTTTGTCATTTTTACACAGTCCAGGCAGGAAGTTATGCCACCCACAGTGAGCAAGTCTTCCCACCCAGTTAATCCAGTGACATAATCCGTGATAGGCATGCCCAGATGCTCTTCATTTCATTCTAGATCTCAAGTTGAAAGTTGAGGTTAACTCTCACAGTTGGAGGTTAATGTTTTAGAATGTTAGAAGAGTCACATGTTGAAACCAAATGTCAATACTATTTACTAGCTCTATGAGCTGCCGGTTTCTTCATCCATAAAATGAGGACAGAAAATGTTGCTTGGTGGTGGTGGCACACCTTTAACCCCAGCACTTGAAAGGCAGAGGCAGGTAGATCTCTGTGAGTTCAAGGCCAGCCTGGTCTATAAAGTGAGTTCCCAGACAGTTAACACAGAGAAACCCTGAAATCAAAAAATTAAAGAAAAGGTCTTTCACTGGATTATTATTATAATTAGAGAAGACATCTTTCTTTATGTAATGTATCTGAAAGTACTTGTGTTATCATTGATATATTCATTAAAGCTCTGTTCACTTTCTATTGCTATCCAATTCTTCAGTGTCTTTTATCCTGTCCTCAAGCTATAAATTCTCTTAGTGACTTGTAGTTTTATAAATGCAACCCCCCCATTCTTTTCTGCCAAGTTTCTTTTTGTCTTAATGTGACTGTGCTTTATTGTTATATCTCTTATAAAGGCTCCCTAACTTCCCCCAAATGGAGTTGGTTCCCTGTGGGGTGGAGCATCCTGCTCTTCTCCCTTGTCCCAGACACACACCTTCCTCACTCTACTCCCAATACTTCCCTCACTTTTCCCAGCATGATTTGCACATTTCCACCAAAATCACGTATATATGTCTCCTTCTGGATATTTAGACAAGATATACTGTTTGATCATTTGTAAATTATTTGTACATGTTCATGATTGTCCCCTTCTATGATATGAGTTCTTTGAAATAGAGGTCTGCTTAATGTGATTGCTGATTTTTCAGTTAAATTAAATTAGTACATAACTAATACCACTTAATAAATATTTAAGGACAATAATAGACTGAACTTAAAATTTGTATGTTTTCCTCTCAAAGGCTTATTTAATTAAGCTCTCTGGCTTGAACAGGAAGATGTATCAGAGCTGTCTTAAATCTTTTGAGTGTTTACTGGGATTAAATTCAAATATTGGAATAAGAGACCTAGCTGTACAGTTCGGCTGTACAGAAGCAGTGGACATGGCTTCAAAGATACTGCAAAGGTGTGTATTATTTTTAAAGACTTTTTAATGTGTACAAATGTTTGCCTGCATGTATGTCTTTACACCACGCCCATGCCTGGTGCCCTCAGGTCAGAAGAGGGTATCAGGTTCCTTGGACTGGAGTTATGGATGGATGTGAGCCATTACTTGAACACTGGAAACTGAACCCAGGTCCTCTGCAAAAGCAACAAGTGTTCTTCACCACTGAACCATCTCTCCAGCTCCTAAATAAATTTTTATTTATTTATTTATTTATTTATTTTGAGGCAGTTATTACAACACAGCCAACAAACAGATGTTAGCAATAGGTCAGGGCAATTCAAGTTGGAAGCTAGGTAAGACTATACCCAAGTTGTGTTTTGTTTTCTAAATGATTTCATTGCATTTTGAACCCCTTTGAAATAACACTTCCTGACAAATAACTCCACTAACGTTGCTATCTCCCAGCTATGAGTCCAGTCTCACTGAAACTCAGCAGGCAGATCTCGACTTGTCCAGGCCACTCTTTACCACTGCTGCACTACTTTCAGCATGCAAGTGAGTGGGTTTGGGGGGGTAGAGGGAGGGCTGTTACGGTTTTCTGAGACAGTTTTGCTGTGTAGTCCATGCTGGCCTGACAGTCACTGTGTACCCTACACTGGATTTAAACTCATGGTAATCCTCTTGCCTCAGACTCCCAAATCCTGAGATTTCAAGTGTGTGTGTGCCTCAACACCCGGCTCTAGTCTAAGTGTTGTTCTACCATTGGGAAGTTGCCAATATGTAAGTTTTTCATTCCTGAAACACTATGGTTTGTGGCCTGGTGATCAGATTCTTGGGTTATCTGGTAATATAGCTGCCAACTTAGAACTAGTGCTTCAAGAAATTTACTTGCCAGGTGGCAACCAAAGTATTCTCATTCAGACCATGCTTTTTGTAAGTGGTAAATTTGTCAGGACCATGGTCATGTTTGATTTTCCAGGCACATTGTTTAAAAAGTACTGCCTACAACTGTTCATTTGAGTATAAAACATTTCTGAAACAAATTCTTACATTTGAATCATCAAAATATTTAGTTATCAGTATACATACTGAATTGCCACCATGAAATTCCAATAATTTTTTGTCTTTGAAGTTTTATTATTTCGCATTTTGAGAGAACTTTCTATAATAGTCTGTTAAAGAATGTATTTCTCCCTATCTAGTCATTAATTTTGGTGTATTTGGCTTGATTAACAACATACTTAGGAGTAATTGTCACTCATAGATAATATCCACTTGGGTATGTGAGTGTACAAGGAAGGAATGAAGTTGATGTTACAAAAAAGAAAAACACACTGAAAATAGTCAAATAACTCCACTTTTGGAATTATATTAAATTGAGCAAGAAATGGTGATTTGTTTTGTGTGTGTGTGTGTGTGTGTGTGTGTGTGTGTGTATGACATATGTGTGTTGCCTGTGGAAGCTAAAAGAGGGCATTGGATCCCCTGAACTAGAGTTACTGGTGGCTGTGACCTACCATGTGGGTGTTAGAATTGAACCCAGGCCCTCTTAAAGAGCAGCCAGTGTTCTTAACCACTGAGCCATCTCTCCAGCCCCAGTTGTTTTATTTTTTAATTGATTACTCTAGAGTTTTGCGCTTTGGGAGTGAGGCAAAGTGATGTGACACTCCTGTATAAATGGAAACATTCTCAAAGTGAGTTGAACACTTAAAAGATATGAATCCATTCTGCAAATTAGAAACATTTGAAAGGCATGAAACTCTATAACAGATATCTTTATTTGCCCCATTTCTTGCAGAATAGATGCAGTTTAGCTCTTGGTTCAATAAGAGCAAATTTACAAGCTTCTTGCTAATGACATTTGTAATAAAGGAAAATCTAGACAGCTGGAGAATCTTAGTAAAGTGCAGGCAGTGGGTAATAATTCTGTGATCTGGTTGGTTGACTTACCAAGAAGATTGATGATATTGAAAAATGGAAATTTATGTATTTTAGAATTCTGAAGCTAAAAGTGGATAAAACTAAAATGATAACAACATCCGGTGTGAAAAAAGCAATATTTGATCGGCTATGTAAGCAGTTAGAGAAGATTGGCCAGCAGATTAACAGTGAGTAGTCTATAGTTGAAAAATGCTGATTTATGAATTCTTTAATGAGAAAATTGACATGTTAGTTCTTCAAATGCAGTGGTTTAGTGCCTTCAAAAAAAAAAAATGGTTCTATAAACCCATGCCTAGAAATAGATATTTTAAACAGGGGAGGACTTAGGCCCTGCCCCAAATAATGTCACAGACATTGATGATTCTCCCATGGAAGGCCTCACTCTCCCTCGGGAGTGGATGGGGGTAGGACGGGGTCAATTTTGGGCATGGGAGGAAGGGAGAGAGAGGGACCTGGGTTTGATATGTAAAATAAGATTGTTGCTAATTTAAATTTTAAAAACATTTTTAAAAAATAGATATTTTAAGAAACATCAGTGTCCGCTAGGCAGTTATCCCAGAATTCAGGATGTTAAGACAAGCAGATCTCTGTTTGAGGTCAGCCTCGTCTACATAGTGATCTAGGTAGATCAGCCGGCACTATGTAGTGAAACCCTGTCTCAAAACTAAGAACTCCAGTATTAAATGCCAGCCTCTGAGTTCATAAGCTAGGATGGAAGTGATTCTCATGTCTAACAAGAGATGCACCCAGAAAAGATAACAGCAAGATTATCTGTTTTTCCTTCATCGCGCTTTGCTCCTCTGGGTTTTTAATTTCTATGATCCAGCTAAGGACCTATATAATCAAATGATAAAATTGAATAAAAAATAAATTAACCTTGAAAACCACCTTTTCCTTTTCTGAAAGGAGACTCTGGAGATTTAGCTAGTCCAGCACTGAAGAAAAAGAAGCCATTGGTTGAACTACCAGCAAAAGGTAGGACACACTAGCTTGCTTGTACTGAAATTGGTGCGATGTGATTTATGCAATGAGCAATCTTCTGACACTCCCAACAGTTATATAACAAGAGAAAAGTCTGACTACTAATTAACTCTTGATAAGACCTATTTTTAAAGCCAGGCATGGTTGTGCACATCTGTAATCCTAGCACTCAGAAGATAGACATGAGAGGATTGCTATAAATTCAAGGCCGGTTTTGTCTATATAGTGAATTCAAGGCCAGCATGGGCTAGGTACACATTGATTTGTTCTCACAGCAACAACAAAAACTACCTTTAAGAAATAGTTAAGTGGAAGTAAGAGAAGTGTAAGTAAAAATATATCTAAAGTGTCAAAAATAAAAATATTCCTAATTTTTAAAAGTATGTGCAGTATAAGAATGATGATACACACTTTTAATCCCAGCACTCCTTTACTCCTTTAATACCAGTACTCAGAGGCAGACATGGGCAGACCTCTGAGTTCAAGGCCAGCCTGGTCTACAACGCAAGTTCTAGGCCAGTGAGACCTTGTCTTAAAAAACAAAAAAACACACATACCACATACAAAACAGTGTATGTGAGTGCAGGTACCTAAGTTGCCTGGGTTCATATCTTTCTTTGTCACTATTAAAATCTCTAAACAATTTAAATAGAATTTAAGCAGAGACTGACTCATAAATTGGGCAGCATCAAACCCCAAACTGGCTCAGAGAACTCCACCTCGTAGTTGAACAGCAAGTTCTAATAGACTGAGCCTAAAAGGAGAATAGAAAAGATCCAATTGAGTCAAACTACTTATTTACTTCTAAGTGTGGTCTAATGTGAGGTTCATATTTGGATAACCAGAAAGGTAACTTTTGTGATTGGCTACTTTTTTTCCTTAAAACTATATTTTCAAAACCGGGCATTGGTGGTGCATGCCTTTAATCCCAGCACTCAGGAAGCAGAGGTAGGCAAATCTCTGTGAGTTCGAGACCTGTTACAGCATGTTCCTCCCTGCCAGCCTCCCGGTCCTGCCGCCATGGTCCCCCAGCCACGTGTGCCCCAAATAACACTCAGAGACTCTGTATTTGATACAATCCTGTTGGCCAATTACCATTACTGTTTATGGGCTAGCTCTGCCTTAATTATTAACCCGTTTCTACTTATCTAAGTATTTCCACATGGTCGTCTTATCGGGGAGCCGCGCGGCAGGCGTCCTGCTCCTTCCCCGGGCTACATCTTGACCCTGCCCCCTACTTCCTCTTTCCTCCTCCTGGTCTCCTAGCCCCGCCTATCTTGTTTTCTATTGGCCACAGGGCTTTATTAACCAGTATGAGAAAAATATATACAGAATAACATCTCCCATCAGAGACCAGCCTGGTCTACAAGAGCTAGTTCCAGGACATCCTCCAAAGCCACAGAGAAACCCTGTCTCGAAAAACCAATATTTTTTTTCCAAGTTAAATTCTAGTTACTTACATAGGAACTCTATCAACAAAGACAATCTGATGCTAATGGTCTCCTTTTTAATTGTTTAACACACCACCCACTGGCTCTGTGCATTTGAAAAGGTAACACAACTTCAACAAGTTTGTTTTCTAATCTGTAAAACCTGATTAATGTTAGCACCTACTTCATAATGTTTGTGATGTTTCTCAGTGTTTTAGAACACTTAGCATGTAAGAGAAAGAAAAGCAAAATCTGCCCTGTTACATTCTACTTTAGGGTCTTCCTCTCTTACCTTAATGAAAGTAGATACTGTTAATTTTCACTTTTATGCCATTTGTAAATGTAATTTTGAAATTACTTTTGATAACTTTCTCTTACAGAACTAGAAGAAGTAATAGAAACCCCACATAATCCACCGAAAGATGAAGGTCTGACACAGGATTATGAGGAATGGAAAAGAAAGATTTTAGAAAATGCTGCCAATGCTCAAACAGCCACAGCAGAGTGATTTCTATTCTGCTGCTATCCTGTGCTTTGGTCTGGAAGATGAAGGGCAGCCTTGTCTAAACGTATATATCAGGCATGCTGAGGATTGCCTCAATTTAGAAGACACTAGCACACGCTCCTCACATGAAAATAGATCAGCCATTCCACCTCCATAGGCTCGGGTCTGTCTTCTCCTGTGGGATGGAATTGGGAACATTTTGCTTCTCTGTGTTAAGCTTAAGGAAGTCTTGTGACTTAACTAAGAATGCACATTTCAAGCTGAAAGGCATCTCAGATGTTTTACTTGTTTTTATGTTTTAATTTTATTTCACTAAATCAGGATTATACAGCCTAAGTTAATAAATGTTTATATTTTTAAGATTCATTTATGTTTTTGAGTATGTTTGTGTACCACATGTATGCCTGGTGCCAGTGGAGGCCAGAAAAGGGTGCTGGATCCACTAAGACTAGAGTTTCAGACAATGTGAGCTGTCATGTTGGTGCTGGGACTCATACCCCAGTGCTCTTAATCATTGAACCGGCTCTCTAGCCCAATAAATGTAATTTTAATATGCATTTGAGTTGCAGTTTCAGCTTTGAGTAATCTTTATTAAGCCAAAATCTGTATCTGCCCAAATGAAAAAGCCCATGAGTACTAAACCTTACTACTCCCTGGAGTTCAGGCTCAACAAACTCTACTTCGCCATTTGAACAAATACAATTAACTTCTGTTTGCTGCATCTCTAAAGTGGAAATTAAAAGGTACTTACTGGTTTGACTATGGATGTGTCTCAGTTGCTGTGATGACTGTCATGCTCGAAGGTCTGGGTTTGATTACCAGCAATTCATTAAAACCAGGCATAGTTCACCCCAGTAATCCTAGCACTTAGGAAGAGAAGGCAAGAGAATCAGAAGTTCAAAGTCATCCTCGACTACAAAATTAGTCTAAAGCTAGTGTGGGATACACAAAAACCTGTTTCACTGCTGCCTAGAATAGCTGAGAGGCATATCAGACCCTATGCATGAAAGCATATAGTACAATATCTGCTGTGAAGAAATAACAGAGGCCTGACATTTTAGCACCGTTTTGTGCATTATACAATGCACCAAAGTTTATTTCTTTGTGTATGTCTGTACACTAAAAATGTGATGTGTTTGTGGTATCTCTTCAGTGCAATAGCAACCCTAAAAACATTTAAACATTTAACCAGGGTGATTTGGGACTATAAACTGCGCAGGGCAATTCCAGGATAGCTAGCTGAGTTGGTTAACCCTCTTACACCTCTCTAGCCAGAACTTTAGATAAGCTTTACCCATTACTTAGAGACTGGTTTCAAATATTGCAGCTTGTCCCCCTAAGATTTAAAACCATTGTTTTAGTTTTTGCAGGGTCCTATAGAGATACCATCTCCCCGCAGTCAGCAGGATGTTAATTCTAAGGAAATGACACACCCTTTCCCAATAGGTGGGGTAGGTAGTTTTTTGTTTTTCTCTGGGTTCTGGATAATTGTCATCTCTAGGGGGTTGTTAATAAGTTGTTATAGGGTTGGAGACTGAACAATGGAGGTTAGACTCAGAGATTGCATTTGGAATAGAAAAAAAGGGATAGGATAATAAGGTAGATTATTAAATCTATTTGTAAACTAAAAAAGCAACAATCAGTTTTAAATAATTTACATTGGTGTGGATTCTTGTATATTGATACAAATTCAAAGTTATTTTGTTAACTATGTTTCTATTCCTATTTAAGATATTTTTGTATATTGATATAAATTTAAATTATATTTGTTATATTGTATATTTATTCCTACTTCTGTTTAAAATATTTTTGTATATTGAGACAAATGTAAAATTATTTTTGTCATACTGTATATATGTTTCTACTTCTGTTTAGGATATTTTTGTATACTGATTCAAATTAAGGTTATTTAGCCAGGTGTTGGTAGTGCACGCCTTTAGTCTCAGCTCTTAGGAAGCAAAGGCAGGTGGATCTCTGTGAGTTCGAGGCCAGACTGGTCTATAGAGCTAGGATCCCAAAGCAAACAGAGAAACCCTGTCTCAAAAAACCAAAAAAAAAAAAAAAAAGTAAGGTTTTTTTTTTGTCATTTACATTATACATTTCTACCTCTGGTTAAGATATTTTTTGTTAATTTTGTCACAATTTTATGGTTATTGTCATACTGTACATCTGTTTCTGTTTTTGCACAAGGTATTAGCCCTCTAGCCTGTGTATTTTTATGTGAAATTTTGGTCCTTAAGCTATGTAGATTAATAAGAATTACAGGTCACCCATGTTTGTCAAACTTATAGTCATGTTAGTTAGGTTTTCTAGGCATGCAGAGATACGTTCCAAATAGAGAGGTGATCTTCAAACACTTCAAAGACCTGCAGAATATGACATTTTAAATGTATTAATAACAGAATTCTTTTGGCTTGAGACACATCTGCTCCTGGCAGCACCAATCTATTCCTGAGAGGATGATAGGCAACAAAGACACTGTATATAGAGTTTGTTTTCCTTTTGGCAAACTGGACTATTGGGCAAAACCTGCTCTTGCCTGGACTGCTGACAGCATGCTGTCCAATCTGGACAAACAGTACATGAAAAGCAACTACCGAAGTTTGCCAAGACAGAGTAGGATAGCCCTTGATATTTTCCTGCTTCTGAAAAAGGGTCTATCAGATATTTTTGGCCTATAAACCAAAATTGGATGACCCAATGTTGCAGAGAGATCTTGGATGGCTGTCTAGGCAGCCAGCTGTTTCTGGAAGTCACTTGCTCAAACTTCCTGCTTACTCAGATAATATTTTCCTTCTCAGGTCTTTGATGGGATTGAAGACTTGATAGTTACAGTTATGATCCTCATGAATTTTAACTAAAGCCATATCAGGTATCAGTCTAGATTTTTGAGACAGCTATTGGAGTAATCTCTATAAAATTACCTATTACCTATGATCTGGACATCTGAGATATATTTCTTACCTAATAAGTATTCTTATTGTATATAGTTTTTATTATTGTTAGGATTAGAACCTTCCTTTTTGTTTTAGAGTAAAAGGGGGAAATGTGGGAATTTGATCTGATAGCCAATTGTATGGGGGCGGGGAGGAATGGCCCAGTGGGTGTGGTCTTCTTTGGAGACAATGTAACCCCATAAAAGCCAAGTGGAAGAGTGGACCTTGGGAGCTGGCAGAGCCATGGCTTGGGGCTTCCTTTCCCCCTTTGCCCTTTGGGAATGAGGCTTGCAGAAAGCTGGTCCCCCCAGTGGGAACAGTGGAGCAGCTAGTGATACAACTCAAATTCCTCATTCTATCTTGTAGTAATTGTGCACAGATTTGATATTTATACAAGGGAACACACTCCCCAGACTTCCTGCGTTACTCTTGAATCACCTCCCAACATTTCAAGCCATTTTCAGCACCATTATCTTCCATGTTCCTACTAGGATGGCCCATTAAGCCGTACTTAGTGCATTCAACTGCTTTTCTAATTCAAAATCCCACCCACAGTTCCAAGGTCCATGTTATTCCAAACAAAAATATGGTCAGGCGTATCACAGCAGTACCTTAATCCCTCGTACCAATTTCTGTCTTAATTAGGGTTTCTGTTGCTGTGAAGAGACACCATGACCATGACAACTCTTATAAAGAAAGCAATTAATTGAAGGTGACTAGCTTACAGTTTCAGAGATTCGGTCCATTATGATCATCAAGGAGGGAATGGCAGCATGCAGGCAGACAAGGTGCTGGGGCTATATATCTTGACTCAGAGGCAACAGGAAGTCAACTGACTACCACACTGAGTGAAGCTAGAGTAAAAGACCTCAAAGCCTGCCTCCACAGTGACATACTCCAATGAAAAGCATGACCCAGATTAAAGATGTGCCCTCTACTCCTCCAACAAGACCACACTTCTCTAACAAGGCCACACCTCCTAATAGTGCCAGTCCCTATGAGCTTATGGGGGCCAAATACCTGCAAACTACCATAGTCATATATTAGAACAGCAATACCGTCTTGCTTCTTAGTTCAATTTTCTTGGAATGCTTTTTTATAAGCTTTTCTTCTATGGATGTGTTTATCTTTGATATTGAGATTAATTTTGACAGGCAAGAAAAGCTGTGTTCTGTTTTCTAAAACAATGTAATTTGTATCAGTATTCCTAATTATTGTGATACATGTGTTAATTCTGCCCATGATTCTTGTTTTTCCTTTTCTTGATTGCTCATATAATGTCCTATATATTCACATAGTTATGTTTTCTTTTTATTCAGTGAATAGGATTTCTTTTAAGTATCTTTTATAATGCTGGATTGGTGGTCATGAATTTAGTTTCTGTACATCCTGGAAAGCTATTGAATGTTGATGGAAATTTTTGCTGAATGTAATATCTATGTTGCCAGTCATTGTCTTTCAGACCTCAGAACACATAATTTCATTTTCTCCTGTCTTTTATGACATCTATTAAGAATTTTGTTGTAATTCTCAGTGCTTTGTCTACATAGAGGGTGTGTTCCTTCTCTTGTGTAACTTTCAATTTCTTATTTAGATGTAGAGTTTTAATTTTAACTTGACATAGATAGGGGTTTTTTCTACTGATTTTTTTTTTTTTTATTTGGTGTTCTAAATGTCCTTGAATTGTATGGTCTTCTCTGTCTGTAGATTTTGGAAAATAGTGCAATGATCTTATTGTAGAAAATCTATGTATTTTCTTCTCTCATCATGATGTACAATATAAACTTTTAATAAAGTCCCAAGAATGTCATATATTTTCATAATTTCCTTATTTAAACTTGGTATAGTATCATTATTTTTATTCCCTTTTTGAAATTTTCATATAATATATTTTGATACCATCTGTAGCATGTATGTTTCCGCCAGCCCGCCAGTCTGGGCCCACAGCTGCATCAGCCCCAAATAACACTCAGAGACTCTGTATTTGATACAATCCTGTTGGCCAGTTACCATTATTGTTTATGGGCTAGCTCTGCCTTAATTATTAACCCATTTCTACTTATCTAAGTATTTCCACATGGTCGTCTTATCGGGGAGCCGCGGCAGGCGTCCTGCTTCTTCCCTGGGCTACATCTCAACTCCTCCCTACTACTTCCTCTTTCCTCCTCCTGGTCTCCTAGCCCCGCCTATCTTGTTTCCTATTGGCCACAGGGCTTTATTAACCAGTATGAGAAACATATATACAGAATATCATCTCCCATCAACCATCCACTTCTCCTTCCAGCTTCCCCTATGCTTTTTGAACCTCCTGCCCATCTTCCTATACTGATTTAAAAATAATTTTTAATCTTCTTATCCTTAGTACAAATGAATGCTCTAACTTATCTTGTTGTCCATACCTCATAAACTGTCTTTGTATGATTCATTTACATTTGTGAAGCTACTGAATTCTAAATGTTTGACTCAATGGGATTTCTTATCTCAAATTTCAGCTTATTTTATCAGAATTTTTTTGTCTTTGGGTTTTATTATGTATGTGTGCCTATGTGCATGTATTCCGTACATGTGTGAGTTCCCTCAAGAACAAGAAGAATGCATTGGAACTCTAAAAGCTGTTTCTATAAGTGGTTGTAGGTCACCTGACATAGGTGCTGAGAACAAAACTTCATGTCCTCTGGAAAAGGATTAACTGCTTTTAACTATTGAGGCAACTCTACAGTCCCCTAATTTCACCAGTATTTTTATCTCCACATGAAATTCTTTTTTGATGCCCTCTTTTGATGTCCTTCTTCCATGTGGCTGCTTATTTGTATTCTGTAAAAGTTCATTTTAAAATTCATTGGTATGTTTGTTGATTAAATTAAACATTCTTTTAATTATACATTTGAATAGTTCACTCTCATTATATTCCCTGACTGTAGAGTTGGTAGCTATAGGAATCACAGAGCTTGAGTTCTCCTGTTTTTTTGTATTTCCATATTGGACCTGACTAATAAGTGCTTAGCAAATGAATTATCTGGAATGTTCGATTGAAACAAGGCTGTAGTAGTATTGAAATGTCCTTTGTATTCTTTGGACTGTGGTTGTAAGGGAATAGCTAACACCTCACATCATGTGCTCTGTTTGCTTTTCAAAACCCCAAACACAACTCTGAGAGCATAATATTAACTCCAGAAGCAACCACAGAAGATTGAGATACCCATTGTTGAAGTCATAATAGACAGAAAATTCATTCCTTTAACCAGTAACTACTGAGAAATAAAATAATGAAAATGGAAAGCGTGGTGTATATATTAGTTAACATGGTTAGGAAATAAGTGAATCCAGCTGAATAAAGAAGGTAATTAATATAACATCTACCGAGAAAAAAAAAATACTGAATAGAAAAAAATAGAAGCTTAAGTTGCAATGTTGTCAGTGTACACAGTTTAAATATTACTGCTATGGAAATGTTTGGTATATGTATGAAACAAAGGATTGTGGAGAGAGATGAAGTGAGGCAGAAATGAGACAGGGCAGTATAAGCTTTTTGCATAATACTAGAGAATACACTATAGGATATGTGTGGAAGAAAACAAGAACAGTTGTAGAACTTAATTGAGCAGCATGAAAATTAAAGCAAGACCATTAAAAGATATTCATGCAGGATTGAAGATTTCAAAACATAAAATAAATCAAGTTCTGAAGGGTTTTAAAAAAATATAACATACTTGAGTGTAGGCGACGGTAAAATCCAGATGTCCTGAATGATTCTTCTCTGTTCACAAGATTACAAGTGATTGGAAGGTGCTTAGCAATCTAGCAATGTATAAAAACAATTAGTATTACCCAGCTGGAAATCATGTAAGCTACAATAGTGGTTGGTCTGACATGTCCACTGATGGAGTAGTTGCAGTTGTGTCATGGAAGGAACCAACCACTTACTGATTGGATTTAAGTCCTGATACACAGGATGAAACCAAAACCCACCACCATTACTTGCTTAACATAATAGGACAAGACATGTCATAGTTCCTAAAGAATAATCCATTACTGTTATGATGCCAAATGACTATAATATTAAACCAGATTCTTACACTAGTAGATCAATGCATCTCTCATGCCTTACTTCAGAATTTTCTATCTGCTGTCAGATTAACTCTGTGAGACACAAATGGCCAAGGTGCAGAGCATATGAGTTTGGAGAATGTGCTGGTCTATAGGGAAAATATACTAACCCCTTTCCAAGGTTCTTGGATCACTGCAGAAAAGCAGGTAGAAAGATCTTAGGAGCCAGGGTTGTGAATGAAGACAAGGAGTATTAACTTCTAGACAAAGCAGGGAAATTAAACATATGAACTCACCATAGTTAGGATAAAATGTACAAACACTATGAAAACAAAAAACAAAACAGTCCCAAACATAAAGAGGGTAGTTAGACACAAATTACCACTCCAACCACGATGATAGTGGAAATTTTTAGTACCTGATAGATAATTTTCTATAAGAGTGAAGATTCGTTAGTCAGTCACTTTGCATTGAAAAACTAGATGTTCAAGAATACTTAGGTGGTATGAGTTTTGAAGTATGAAAAATGTACAAAGGTTAATGAATAGTCAAAGGGAAGTGGATCTGGAAAGAAGAGAAGTAGGAGTGAATATGTTTTTAAAATGCATGAAACTCGGGGTTAATAAACAGGAAAATAGCAAAGTGAAGAAAAGATAAAATAGATAAAGATTGTTTAATTGGGCAGCATTTTTTCTTAGGAGACCACTGGCTTTGATTGCACAGATTTTGCACATTTTATCTTAGTTGTGTGAGTTAATATGAGTAGTTTCCCTGCTTTGTCTGGTACATAGATTTTTTTTTTTTTTAACTCATCCTCTCCCAGTCACATCTCAGTCATAAACTGTGCTCATGAAGAGTGAATGTCCAGTTATGGCCATAAATCATACTTACAAAACAAGAGCTTTGCACTTCTTCAGTGTCCCAGATGAGCACTAACATAATTGCCACTTGTGTTGAGTTTCTGTTCAGTTGAAATAAGTTGTCACGCCTTCCTTAGGTCACTCAAGTTGTCAGCAAAAAATATGATCTGGGGGAAATGTTCATCCATTATCTGCCACATGTGGTGAATGGTCACACTTTCTTGGCTTGAGTTCTGTGACCAAAGAATGGATAGGACTGGTTGCATTCTATTATCATTTTTTTGTAAATGTTTCTCCAACTACAATGAGAGCTCTGTCAACATCTGTTTCTATAGTCTTAGTAAATGTCAGTTTGCACATGGCAGTGACATGGTTTGGGGATTAACGCTCTGAGGTCCACAGAGTGCTTCAAACTTTTGCATTATTGTTCCTTCTCAGATTATTTTCCCATGGGCCCACAGGCAACCTCAGCATCATTTGTCACATACATTCCATCCTCAGTCGGCACAGATGCTTCTCCCTACCCATGCTGATTCCATGTCCTCATCATAATTCCCTCCGTCTTATGTTTCTAGTGAAGCCTGTGTTACATGTCTTGTATTGTGCTGTGCAACATGGGGAGAAACCTCCATGACAGTTTGAAACCTCACTGAGTTTGAAACAAGCATTGCTTTGTGGCTGTGCATTTTGTACTTCAATTCCCATGTACTTCTTCTCAGAAATGTCACCCATTGGAATAGAGACGCATTTACAGTGACCATTTTCTTCTGTGGGTCATGCTAAGATGCCTTATTTGCCATTTTACCAAGAAGCTGTACATTTATCTTACTTATTGTCTCCCACACTGTTCTCTTCTCTCTTTCTGTGGCTGATGCCCTTTCTCCTCACACACAGTTTCCATTTCTGCTTGTATGCTTCATACATTCCAACACACTCGTGTACCCTCATTTTTCCACACTTATTTCTTTTCCTCTCACTGCCTAGCACCTTCACTACTTCCATGCCCTACACATATACATAATGAGAATTGTTTCCTTCATATATATCACATTGTTCTTTTCCTAGTCTTACCTCTTTCCTTACTTTTCAAAGTATTGATTTTAGAATATATGGCTTGGGATATTTGTGTGATTTTCTTTTCTATTACATTCTTTTAATTTTTAAAAATTTACTTAATGCATATGAATGTTTTGCCTGCATGTATGTTTGTGTAAAGCCTGTGTGCCTAGGGCCCTTCCATGGAGGCCAGAGGAGAGTGTGGAACCACCAGAAACTAGAGATGCAGACAGCTGTGAGTCTCCAAGTGGGTTCCATGATTTGAACTCAGTGCCTCGGAAGAGCATCCATTGCTCTTACAGCTGAGTCCTTTTTGTAGGTCCCTACTATATTTCTTAGAGCTATTATTTTCCTGCTTCATAATTATGCTCTACCAGCATGCACTAAGTCTAAGTTTGGTTCTCCAAGCTTGTAACCCAAGCACTCTAGAATTGAATGCAGGGAGATCAGGAGTTCAATACCTGCTTGGCTAAAGGAATTGTGGTGTCTAAAACAAAGAAAAATCTTAAATAAACTGACTCAATGTGTGCAGTTATTAAGAAATTTTAATTTGATTCCCTTTCCCTTTTCTCTTAGATTTTCCTTTTTTTTTTTTTTTTTTTTTTTTTACAAGAATTGCTGAAATCCGGTGACGGCAATTTATCCTTTGGATCAGTTTTGGGTTTATACTCCCTGTGTGGTCAGATGACCCTTACAGTATGAACAGTGGGAACACTGTGGTTTGTAGACTGCAGCCTGGCTTACTCCAGGTAACACTTGGATGCTGCTGCTCTACCCTGCTTATCCATGCGAGTAAAACATGGAGCTGAAGATTCTGTACATTTCTGACTTCTGCTGTCTTCAAAGGAGCAAGAAGACTGTGTAGGATATTCCCAGCTTGTTAGATAGCTTATAATATGGTGATGGCTTGTCTCAAACAAGAGAAAGGCAGAAATTTTTATTAGGAAACAGTTTGGCTGGACACCTGTGTTGTCAGAATCAAAGATCTGCCAATCATTTGAAGTTAGGACCTTTCTAAATGGCCTCTAGCTGTGTGGATGATTTCCATTTATTCTGGTTCCCATCCTTTCCTGTCACTCACTTCCCAGGCTGTGGGAGCTTCTGATTGGTGCGCTCTACATACTGTTCCTAGGAGGTGCATTGCTGGCATCTTCCTGCTCCTCACTGGGAGCTTGGTTGTCTGTGGTTTCTGCTCTTCCACTGTGAAGCTCCTCCAATTCCCCGTGTCGATTTGTGTCTGCTCTCCTGGTCTCTTGC
Organism: Cricetiscus sungorus; assembly: GCA_030556225.1. NCBI lineage: Eukaryota > Metazoa > Chordata > Mammalia > Rodentia > Cricetidae > Cricetiscus > Cricetiscus sungorus. Next base: position 23,476,857 of record JANBXA010000729.1, read on the forward strand.
TGTAAGCAAAGATTCTTGCTTGAACTTAAATCTTGTTACCTACTCTGTGGAGTATGAATTTGGGGATGACTGAATGTTTGTACTTCATGTTCTCTTATTGATACCTGGTTAAATTTCCATATTTATTTATTGTTTTTTTTTTTGAGACAGAGTTTCTCTGTATTGCTTTGGAGCCTGTCCTGGAACTTGCTCTGTAGACCAGGCTGGCCTCAAAACTCACAGAGATCCCCAGTGCTGGGATCAAAGGTGTGTGCCACCAATGCCCGGCTTAAATTTCCATTTTTAACTTAAATATTTTTTCATATGTAATAATAATTTATTTTAGAATAAAATATTTTTATTCTTTTTCTCTCATGTATACTCACTGCAGTTTCCCCTCCCTCCTCTTCTAATAGTCCTTCCTTCTCACTTCCTGTCTGCCTTCCTCCATCCACTCCTATATCATTTCTCTTCTGAAAAGGGCAGCCTTCCCAGGATATCAACCAAATATGGCATCATATCAAAGCTAGATAAGGCATCACAGTGGTAGAAAATGTCCCAAAAGCAAAAAAGTCAGAGACAGCCCCCATTTCCACTGGTAGGAGTCCCACAAGACCAAGCTACACAACCACAACACATACTCAGAGAGCCTAGGTCAGATACATGCTGTCTCCCTGATTGCTGGTTTAATCTATGTCACCCCAATGAGGCAATGCTTGTGGATTATGTGTTTTCTTGTGGTGTCCTTGTCTCCTCTGGCTTTGACAATCCTTCCTTTCACAGGATTCCGAGTTCCACTAATGTTTGACTATGGGTCTCTTCATCTGTTATACTCATCATTTTTATTGTGTTTCTATGCATGGAAATTCATGCCTCACAAGAATATGTGAACATTTGAGATGACACACACAGACAAAGATATGACAGAATTGACAATTCAAATAAGAATGGATGTGCAAGCCATTCTAAAGAATGTCATTCTAAAGATGCCATTCTAAAGAAAAAATGGAACTTCACCTTGGGCTGCTCTTCCTCATTTTAGTTGCCTCCACAGAAAGCACCAATGTGGCTGATGAGGAACTCACTGCGACTGCTGAAGAGACAGAATCTGCTGAGGAACTCAGGGCTCTAAAGAAAGCTCTGGGAACTGTGACAGTATCAGTTTCCTTGAGTGTGAGTTCTTTATTTGGCTCTTGGAATCCCTAAATTCTCCATGGCCACAGATAATTGTATTTTGGGGAGAGGGGGAAAGGTGGAAAGTCGGGGAAGAAGAGGGGAGAGGAGAGTAGGAAGTTTGGGGCTCTCATTACATTCACCTCGATTTTAAATATTTTGTGTTCTTCAAAATTAAGCTGAGATGTAAATATGAGGAAGGCCAGAGCTTAAAGAACTCAGGTTTCATCTGTCTTAACACCATTGCATTTGCACTATTAGGATGAGAGAAGGTTAATCTTTCTAAGAATTCATTTAAAGCACAAAAATGCTTTATGTGGCTTTTCTTTTTCCTAATTCTGCTTCCTTTGCAGACTACTCTGCAAATAGAAATAGAAAAGGACTTTATAATGAGGTTTTCCATGAGGGAGTGTTAGAGCATGACTTGGGACAATTCTATGAGTTTGGAATGTCTTTCAGCATGCTTTTGTATTCTGGTATTGCCGTGCCCAGCACTTCAAACTTAAAGCAATATTGAGTATAATATTTTTCACTCTAGTCATGTGTCAGACATAACATTATAAAACTGACAGATTTCATGTGATTCATGATAAAATTACCATAGTACATAAAAGTTGTAAAAATGAAGAAATGCAAATCTCCCATTGCACTGATATCTCCCACATGAAAGGCAGTGACAGAGCATGGTGCTTGCTTGCACATTGCAATTTACAGGAAATCTTTAAGTGTTGCTTTCTATCCCTTCTTGTCTGGCTTTTGCTGGTCACCTGGATCTGTAATCTTGCTAGATGGATGCTGTGTGAGAGTGTGTCCAACATTTCCTTACTAGAGATGTTGGGTTACTTTGAAATATTAGAAGAAAAATAATAATCCACATTGTTTTCATTTTGAAATCTGTAAAAGTCCAAGCTAAGTTGACTCCATTTCAGGCTTCATCCTCAAATCCATTATATTAGACATGAAGGTTTATCTGTCTGTCTGTCTATCATCTATCTACCATTTATCATCTATCAATCATCTATCATCTACTCATCTATCTTCTATATATCATCTACCCATTTGTCATTTATTTTTGTGACAGAGTTTCAGAATGGAGCTCAGATGGGTATTGAATTCTTCATCTTCTTGCTTCAGCCTCCAGAGGGTTGGGATGACAGGCCTCTGCCTTCAGATTACTGGTGAGAGCCATGTGACTTCTTTGGGGAACAAGGCCTGAAAATAGCATGAATGGCTCTCCCTATGGCAAGACCCTACAGACACTGACCTATTTGGCAAAGACCTGTGGATAGTTTGCTGCATAATTTGGGGCATGGTTCCAGGAGCTTATGTGTTACCTGCTCTCCTTACTTTTATTATGCTAGCCATACTGCTGGCCTGGATGAGTCACAGTAGATCATGAAATTAATATTACATAGATGCACAATTGTTCTGGAAAGAATAATTTTAACCAGAAGAGTCTTTGGGAAATGTTATTAAGTAGATGATATTGAGAGTTAATTAGAACAGTCTAGGAACACGAAACAAAGTAGAATCATAGAAACCCACACTTTCCTCATTTCTAATAACTGTGCCAATACCCCCAATAAGTTAAGGGAGAAAGACATGAGAAGAAGGGATGAATAGTGCCAACTATTAAGAGTAAGTTTCTAGGTTATGTTGCCTATAGGATAAATGGAAAAACTTGGTATATCACCAGAGGAGATAGAGTAGTACAAAATGTAGAGTGGATGCAGCTTCAGCTGATGAGTTAACCATGAGAACCTAGACCATATGAGATGTAAATACTAACCACAAGAAACAAAGCGGTCTCTCACACTTCATGACACTGTAACCGCATATGCTGCCAATGGGGCACACTGTTCTACCTGAATGTGTGCCTAGTTAGAAAAGTTCCTTTGTAACTTTGCAAGACTCATTGTGCTTCTAACAGTAGAGATACATAAAAAAAAAAAAAAAAAAAAAAAAAGGTAATGGCTACTGGTGGGGAAATAGGGGGCGAGAAGGGGAAAGAAAGAGGGCCAAGAAGTAAAGTGGTAATCGTTGTAACCTGTTTTAGAAACTTAGGAAGCAAAACTAATTGTAAAACTGCTCATGCAAACCGCTGAAACTGTATGAATAAAAACGGTCCAGGCTATCTGGGGCCGCTTGTTGGACAGCAACAGGCAGTCACAATTTCTTCATGGCATTGACTTCACACATCCATTCCAGGTCATCGAACCCGACTGGAGAAAGACTGCCAGTACATTATGCTGAGTTTTGTCATTGAGGGCTGAAGGTCCCATGTTTCTTTTACTTCCTCAAAATTTATAGATGGTAGTTTTTTATATTTAAAAAAAAAAAAGAAGCCTGAAACCTTATACTTCAAACTCTTGTGGAACCTTCTTAATTGACTTTTTTTCTTTTATAGGTTTGGATATTATCTTCATGAATTGCATTAGCAAGAATGATGTATCCTTGTATGAAACATTCATGATTCTAGGCAATTGGCTACTTTGAAGAAATGAGATGCTTTTGTATCTTCTATGACTAGACTAAACCATCCTTGAATTTATTTCCTCCAACTGCTTATCCCAATTACTGTGGCCTTCATCTCTTTTATCATTTTGTAATAAATAATAGTCATTATCACATAAAAATACTCTTTTATAGCCGGGCGTTGGTGGCACAAGCCTTTAATCCCAGGACTTGGGAGGCAGAGGCAGGCGGATCTATAAGTTTGAGGCCAGCCTGGTCTACAGAGCTAGTTCCAGGACAGATTCCAAAACAATACAGAGAAACCCTGTATTGAAAAACCATTTTTTAAAAAAAAAAACTCTTTTACATATATGTATTACTGGTAATTTGGTAATCTTCTCTTGTTTAAACAATCCAATGGAAACCCCAAATGTCCTATAGTTCTTCCTTGAGTCCTTTTAATAATCAGATTTTCTGTTGGTTTTCCTGAGAGATCCTTTTATTTTCTTTATATTTGTCATAAATATCAGGCATATTATGAAAGTCTTGGGCTTCTTAAAACATGAATGAATTCATCCTCTCCTGTGGTGACTTAGAGTTGGCAGGGATGAAATAAGCCCCTGAATCTGGCTACCAAATTTCCTGACACAGGAAACCAGGCTTTGGAGGTCTAAGTGCTGACCTTATTATGATCAAGATATCCCGTGAGTTCTGGGTTTTGACCAAAGCAATAAAACATTGGCAGCAGATAGGTCCCCTCAGTGACTGTACAAAATTAGACAAAATGACACACTCCCTCCACAGGTCTGTTTGAAGTACTACCTAGTCCAATGCAGCAAAAGCTAACCTGTGGCCATGCAGGCAGATTTGCAGACTTTCTGGGTTCCTTAAACATAGTGAAGGAACCAAGTTCGCTTTACACTTGGGTCTATAGAGGGCAGAAAGTGTTTACTGGGATTGTAAGGCTTTATCTAGAGGTTTAGGGGTCTCAAGGAGTCTGTTACTTTGTGAGGATACTTCCCCAAACAGTTATTGAAAGGCATTAGCCTTCTGGATACTGTTACCCTGCAGTCTTTCATAGAGCCAGGTGAATGTCAAAAGCAGGAATAAGAGAGTCACTGGACCCCTTGAATTAAGGCTTGCTTTTGGTGATGACTTTATAGGCCCTCTGCACAGAAACAACTCTTCATTTCTGGTTTATGTACAAGCAGGATCAGACTATAATTAACAATAAAAAAATCTTATAGAAATAATAACAATTAGAAAAAATAACAATTAGGACTTTTGTAGTTTGAACATGAAGAAGTTTAAAGGGAATTAATTGCAAAAGGGTTTCTTGAAATGTATTTGTCAGAAACAAATACATTTAGAAAGGTAAGAATATTCTAGCATTAAAATCCCTTGATGAAATTTGTGTTCAAGCTATCATTCTTCAGTGACCATACAGTTTCCAGATGATTTTTTTTCCTTGATTATCAGGACAACTGATAGTAAGGCAATATTTAACTGCCTGAACCAATCAACACTGTTTTGAAGTTTGTTCGACATCTGTTGAACAAGTATCAATCACTTCTAGAACTCTTTCTATTTTAGAACCACTTTTTACTAGTTTTATAAAAACCGAGATCCTTGCACATTTTTTAAATGCAAAAGTGCTCTGGAGTAATATCCTTGTGTGCTGTAAAGATTTGTCACTTGAATTGGTTTAACAAAATGCAGATTGGCCAGCAGCCAGGCAGGAAGACTAGGCAGTGTGACTAAACTAAGGACGATGGGAAGGAGAATGGTGGAGTCAAGAGAGTTGCTGGGAAACAAAGAGAAGCAAACTGAGGATGCTGAACTGAGAAAAGGTACCAAGCCATGTGGCTAAACATAGATAAGAATTATGGGTAAATTTAAATTATAAGAGCTATTTAGTAACAAGCCTGCGCTATTGGCCAAGCATCTATAATTTATATAAGTCTCTGAGTAGTAATTAGGAATCAGCAGCCAGGTATTGGGGAACTGGCAGGTGGGAACAAAACATCCGTTTACACTAAGGTTCTAACTGTGCAAGTTGAAATGATTCCTATTAAAGTAATTACACTGAACCTGGTAGAAGAGAAAGTGGGAAGTGCCCTTGTATGCATAGGCATGTGAGACTACTTCTTAAATATAATACCAGTATCACAGACACTGAGAGCAACAATCAATAAATGGGACCTCCTGAAACTGAAAAGCTTCTGTAAGGCAAAAGACATGGTAAATAAGACAAAACATCAGCCTACAGAATGGAAAATATCTTCACCAAACCCACATCTGACAGAGAGCTGATCTCCAACATATGTAAAGATCTCAAGAAACTAGACATCAAAATACCAGATAATCCAGTTTTAAAAATGATGTACAGATCTAAATAGAGAATTCTCAACAAAAGAAACTCAAATGGCTTAAAGACATTTAAGGAATTACTTGACATTCTTAACCACCAGGAAAATAAAAATCAAAATGACTCTGAGATACCAATTTTTAAACTATTTTTATAAAACTGTTAGTGTCTTTCCAAATATTGAATCCATTTTATAAAACCACAAGAAGGCATATTACATTGAAACTCTTCTCAAAGTATAAGTTACTTCTTCCATGAAGATGGATACTGTAGATTAGCTACATGTGTTACCCTTGGGGAGGATCTGGCATGGTCTCTGTCATACAGATAGCACAAAAGTCATCTAGACTATTAGCCACCTCCAGTCCTGGTTGTGGGAACATGGAGGGGGACCCTGGCCATACAGATAGCAAAAAGGTTACCTAGACTATTAATTAACTCCGGCCTTGCTTGTGGGAGCCTGGGAGAGCCCTTAACCCTACAGATAGTGCTGCAAGGATCATCTAAGCTATTAGCTATCTCTATTCCCAGCCTTCTGGGAAACAAGCAGGTTATATAACTTTTCCCTTAAAATAGACAACCCTGTATATTTAATATTTCTGGCTTTCCTAGTGCTATCTGCAGAAGTAAGGACCTTGTACTCCCAACATCTTCTCCTCTCTAATTTCTTAAAGAAAAGATGGTGGCTGTAATAGAAGTCAATGCCTTGCCACTATTGACAATCTAATATAGGCAAGCCTAAGAGAATTATGCAAATCCTTAATTTGACTATCAATAGAATGAGAAAATTCTGGCACATTAAAGCAACACATGCCAGGAAATTATAGACAAACAAGATTATGTTTGAACAGCAAATAATCTATAGTAGCTCTATTTTATATAGCTGTGGTCAATAATTCACTATCTCTTGATTACTTCCTGCTGATATTTTTTGCCTTACATTGTCAACATGTCTGGTATAACTACTAAGTGCCTGGCAATGGTAGGTAAAAGAAAGGGACTTGTAAAATTAGAAAACAATGTCATTTCCACCCTAAACTTAAGTTTAATTAAACACCTCTGCATAGCTATCAAGATTACTTATGTAATATTATTGAAACAGCTTACACTGTGCAAATCATTATCAAGACATAATTTCATCAAGGCAGAGGGATTAGATCATCTGGAATGCCTCAAAGTGCTGATGCTATCTATGGTGACATGGTTTACTTTCTGGAGTAAGATGGCTAAGTTGAGGCCAAATGTTGAAAAGACTTAATAACTGGTGATGTTAATAAAATTAATATTAATTTAATAAGAAACCTGACTTCAATATTTCTAGTCGTCACTACTGACTAGTGCTCACATTACTAGAAGGAACTCTGCACTCTAACAGAGGAGAAAGGTAAACACCAACACAGCTGCAAACCCTTTGATCCACAATGGTGCACTGCCTAAATGATATGCTGGTACAATAGTGGCACAAACAAATCAGATAGAAACCACTAGCTGATTGGGTTTAAAGCCTATTTTATGAGATGGAACCCATCTCACTGCCCAGGTAGCCAAGAACCTAGACAGGCCATGGACCTAGGGGGGAAAAATGTTATTGTTCTGCTAAAGGGACATAGCAATAAAATTACCCCTAATCATATTCTGCTATAGCCATAGAAAAATGCCTTACTTAACCATCATCAGAGAAGGTTCCCCTTGCAGTAGATAGGGACAAATACAGAGACCCACAACTGGACAGTGTGGAGAGAGAGACCTTGGAACACTAAGTCCTATATGGGATGTCTCCATTAAACTCCTCCCCTCAGGGGTCAAGGAGCTATGAGGAGGAGAAGGCAGAAAGATCATGAGAGCCAATGGGGATGGAGGACACCAAGGAAACAAGGCCATTTAGACACAACAAGACTGATGCATATATGAACTCAGAAACTGGCAACATGCACAGGGCCTGCACAGGTGCAAGCTGGATGGGGTCCCAGCACTATGAGGGGAAGGAGACATGAACTCCCATCCTTAACCAAGAAGCTATCTCCAAATGACAACAGCTTACATAGGAAAAATAAGTTTTCTCTAATGGTGTCTCACTGGGTATATAGACCACATTTATAGGCAGGCCACATGCGTATATGTGTGTGCTCTGTGTGTGTGTGTGTGTGTGTGTGTGTGTGTGTGCATGTGTGCGTGCGTGCGTGTTCGTGTGTGTGTGTGTGCATGTTCGTGTGTGTGTGTGCATGTGTGCGTGCGTGCGTGTTCGTGTGTGTGTGCATGTTCGTGTGTGTGTGTGTGTGTGTGTGTGTGTGTGTGTGTGTGTGTGTGTGTGTTTCTTGTGCTCTTTGTTCTTTTTATCCTGGTTTGTATGTTTGTTTTATTTGCCTGTTTGCTTTCTAAAGGATAAAGAAGGTGTGAAGTTGGGTGGGTGGGGAGGTAGTTGAGGCTCTAGAAGAACATAAGGGAGGGAAACTGTGATCAGAATATATTACTAGAAAAATATCTATTTTCAATTTTTAAAAAAGCTTCTGGTGATCTGTCATGCAACACAGAGAAAAATTGGATTATGTATCCTTACTGGTTTTTATTTGCTTTGGGTTTTTGTTTGTTTATTACCATTATTGTTTTGAGACAAGGTCTCTTTACGTATCTCAGGCTGTCGTGGAACTCACTATGTAGACCCAGCTAGCTTTGAACTCACAGAGATCTGCCTGCCTCTGCTTCTCTGTGCTGAAGCTAAACATGTGTGCCACCATGCCCAGCTTCTTTACTACACTATTCTACCTTAGTACACTATACTACACTTTACTATATTCCTGTCTTTCCAATGACAAATATCCTTTGATTCACATGTGATCACTTTCTGATGACACTCATATTTGTGAGCAATTATTTTCAAGAATGGAACTCAGCAAGAATAAAATTAAATCAAAATATAGGAATAAGCAGCTGCAACTACAAGCATTGATGTGTTTGTCTCAAAAATACAATGTCAATATCCCACTAGTCTTGTTATTCTATTTTCAATTTTATAACAAAGAAATAAAGATTGACAAAGCTGTATTACTTAGGTATAGTAATTTTATTAATGATGTCAAATTTGGACCAACTCCGCAATTTAAAAGACTCTAAAATTTAGAGTCTAAATGGAACACCCTATAATTAGGACTATTCCAAAAGGGCTCTTTGGCTTATCTGTGGAGGAGAATATCATAAAATTATACATGGACCTTTTCTCATCAGCTTTCATGGTGTTTGTGTGTTTAATATGTGGTATAAAGTAATAATCCTTCATTCAACATGGCCCACGAGAAGCCAAAAAGTGGAGTACCACTCCCTAGATCTCGATGCCAACTATGCCAAGGTTTCCCATAGTCATCTTCTCAATGCCTCTGCTTCAAGACATAAGTGAGCATATCAGGCCAAGAGAAAATAACTATACTGCACCTTTCCTTCCAAGTTTTACATTCTCCCACTCTTCGGCAGGGTTTCCTGGACCTTGAGGGCTTGATATGCATATATGATTGTGTTTTTCTCTTTAAGGCTGACATTAGGATGCTGTGTCAAACAGTACTGAAGACCATAGTAACAGCCACTTGGCCCCAGTGCTTTGGCTAGCTAGACACCAACTGTAACAAGAACTTCTCCACATGACTGAAAGCAGCAGCAATAGTTGGGTGCCAGCACAAATGATCAGAGGACAATTTAATAGGAATATAATTTCCTCTATCCCAACAACAGACTCCTCACTTGGGCCCAAGTCTGTCCTAGCCACAATGTCTTGCTCTGTTTTATAAGAGGAAGGCTGGTTGCCTCCTGTGAAGTGGACTTTAAGCCTCTTGGAGAACTTAGTTGTACTGTCAAGAGTTGTATCACTACAGCGTCAATGGGCACATCTTGCCTGGCATGGTGATAGCCTAACAGATATATCCCATAGCTGAGCAAGACTGTTGGTGACAATTCAGCAGCTTATATAGCCTCTTTCAGCATTGGGAATGCCAGCCGGCTGGAAGTTCAGCAACCCCTTGATTTCTCCACACCCTATGACTAAACACGTTGGTTCTTTGGTAATAGAGGCTTTTAAGAGAAACTGTTTCTCTAGGCAAAGACTAAGAATATAGGCAAAGAGTTGCAGCAATAACACAGCAAATAGACACAGTATTCTCTCTAGACCGGCCAACCCAACACACAAACCATTAAAAAACAGCATTATTAAATATTAAATATAGCTAATCCAGTGACTAAATTTCTTTTTTAAATGTATTTTGATTTTATGTGTACTGGTATTTTGCCTGCATTTATGTCTGTGTGAGGGTGTTGGGTCCCCTGGAACTGGATTTACAGACAGCTGTGAGCTGCCATGTGGGTGCTGGGAACTAAACCAGGAGTCCTCTGGAAGAGCAGCCAGTGCTCTTAATCACTGAGTCATCTCTCCGGCCCCTAAACTAATTTTCTAATTTTAATTAAGTGTAAAAATGGATACCTCACTTGATTACTATGAAGTTTTAAGTATGTTCCAAGGTGTTTGACTATATAAGTACATTCTCTACAGTATAATTTATAAGCTCCAAGTATAGATTCTATCTAACAAAAACATAAAATCTGAATTGATATGTGTTATACATATAAATTACACATGGATTTTGGAGACTTAAAATTAACAGAAACAATACAAATATTTGGTGCATTGTTAGACTCTAAAAATTTGGCCAAGTGATTGAAGTCAATTTAAATAGATGTTTTGGAGGAATGGTGAGAAAATTTAAACTGTGTGCATGGCTTGTTTTGCATTTCTATTGGACAAGCTTCTCTAGTTCAGTGCAACAACCTATGTGTATTTCCAGGAAGACTAAGCGTCCACCAAGGGTCCTAGATCCAGGAGAGTAAGAACCAAACTCCTAGAAGGAACTAAGAAGGTCCTTTCTAGGCTCTAGAGACTGCCCTTACATCCTTCCCCAGAAAGATAACTGGCATTGTGCCTGATCACTGCCTGTCTCTCTAAGATGCCTTCACAGCTCTGCTTCGGATGTTCATTCGTGGTCATCTTGGGGCAGGCTTTTACATGATGGTCCCAGAAACCTCACTGTCCTGACAAGGGCTACCATTGCTGAGGAATGTTGCAATTTGAGAACTACAGCAGCAGAATGACTGCTGTTTTGCACCCAGTCTCTTTGCCAGAAAGTCGTGTGTGTGTGTGTGTGTGTGTGTGTGTGTGTGTGTGTGTGTGTGTGTGTGTGAAACCAAAATCTGGAAGTCACTACAGTGACTGGAAAAGGGATCTGGGGGCTGGAGAGAGGGCTCAGTGGGTAAACTGCTTACCATACAAGCATAAGGACCTGAACTCAAACCTCAGCACTCCAACAAAGCCGGTAATACAGTACTGAGCATCAGAGACAGGAGCACCCCTGGGGCTTGCTGGCTAGCCAATCTAACCAAAGCAGGAAGCAAGGAACAATTGAGGAAGACACACACACTGACCTCTGGCCCCATGCGACCATGCACACATGTGTGATGCACACTGACACACCAAGTGTTAGGAATGCTACAAACAAGTAAGAAGTAAGGAGATAGAAGTTTCGTTTTAAACCTTTTAAATCACTTCACAAGTTGTCAAAGTATTCACATGTGCATGAGAAGTTTGCAAAGTATTAGTCACACTGAAAACAGTATCTCCGTGAACAAATGACAACACAGGTCACAGTGGTTCCATGGGTCTGCATCTATCTAGAAATGTCTATTTGAACTATGCACAGGCTGAAGGAGAGCAATTTCCCTTCGTTGCTCTGTAATGGGTCATTTCTGAGTTGCTGTCAGAAAGCTAGACATTACAGTTACTTTTTTCCATACAGTGTGTATCAGTGTCCAGACTTATGAGACTAGAAATTCATAACCGAGAAAGGGGATGTCAGCATGGGTAAGAATTAGAAGGGAAGCTGGGAGTGCATATCAAGTTTTAAAAGCACATTAACAATAATCAGGTTGGTCATGAAGGCTGATAAGTTAGAAAATTTCAAATAATACTAAAGAAATTTAGGTTGATGCGGTTCTTTTTCTTTTTTATTTAATCGGATGGGTTTTTTTGAGACAGTCTCAGCATGTAGCTCCGCTAGCCTCAAATCTGAAATCTTCCTGGAACTCACTCTGTAGACCAGGCTGGCCTCAAACCCAAGTGCTGGTATTAAAGGTGTGCACCACCACTGCCTGGCCAATGTTGATTCTTAAAAAGAAGTTAAAACATTTAAGGGTTCTTCTCAGTTATCCTGAGAGCAGAGCCGTGCAGTTGACATTGCTGCCCTAAAGTCAGTCATAATTCTAGAGATTCTTTGTTGGGATAAAGTTTGAGGGGGTCCTTGTGTGACGGACCTTGGCAGAGTCCATGGCAGGCGAGGGTGACTGAGGCAGAGGAACAAACATGCCCGGCAGAAAGAGCCTATTGATAAGTTTTATTAGAAAGGGGAGGGAGGGGGAAGGAAAGAGAAAAGAAGTAAAGAGACACAGAGACAGAGAGAGGACAGAAGACAAGAAGGAGACAGAAAAGCCCAGTCTGCTCCCAGGAGAGAGCATAAATGGGCAGAGGTCTTTTTTTTTTTTTAAAGGGGTCCTTTGCACCTGGGCTGACCAAGGTACTGCCCGAGTGCATTCTGCCAGGTAACGGGCAGGCCAGCACAACGCCTGAATCCTTATATTCTTGACACTGGAAATCTTTGCACTGGGAGAAACAGTGACATGACTTTCCTTGCAAAAGAATCTACTGAGTTCTTTTTTAGATATTTTTTATTCTTTGAACACTCCATGCAGTAGTACAATGCACATTGATCACATCCATCTACCTGCCTCCAATTCTCCTAATATCCTCCCACCCCATCTCCTTCCTACTTCGTGTCCTCTTTTCATTTACTTTTTTGCTATTAGTGACCTCCCAAGTCTAACCAGTACTGCCCATATGTACATGGGTAAGTAGCATCCACTTGGGCGTGAACAGCTACTACTAGAGACAGATGGAAAATGGTTTTCACTACCTCATCAGCCACTGATTGTCAATGCCTCCACCAACAGGGGTAAGCCTGAGTTCCCGCCCATCTGTGATGGAATTCTGACTGACTTGCTCTTGTACACACAGAAGCTGTGTCATGTCATGTCTAGTAGATAGCATTTCATAGCATTCATTCATCCTCCTCTCCTCTCCAGCTCTTACATTCTTTCTGCCCTCTCTTCTGTGGCTCTCCCTGAACCCTGGATGGCGGGAGGTTAAGCACTGGGCCTCCCAGCTATTTACTCTGCACTTTGACCAAGTCTTTGTACTAACTGCTACCCACTACAGGAAGAAGCTTCTCTGACCAGTTGCAAACAGCTCAAATATACTGATTCCCCTTTTAAAATGTATTTTATTCATTCTTTGAGAATTGCATACAATAGCTCTGGTCATCTTCTCTTGCCCCTGATCCTTCTCTGATCCATCCTTCTCTCCATACTGAGATTTTTAATCATGGCAAGTATGGAATTCAAATTTGGTGAAAGCCAAGTAGGACTTGTCCTGTCCATCTGGAGCCTGCCTTCTCTTATTACCAAAAGTAAGGATGCTGGGAAGGAAGCAGCATATCAGACCTGGTGATCTCACAAGGCAGAGGACATTCCTAGGGCTTCAGCCACAAGGAAGGCAACAACAGCCTTTCTCCTCTCTTGCTTTCTTCCTTTTCCTTTACTCCTCTTTTTTCTTCTTTTCTTTCACTTTCTTCCACCATTCTTTGCAAACCAAGAAGAACCAATAATGGCAAAGGGCCAGACTACATGAAATCTTGACTAATCTCTTCATGTCACCACTTCATGTTGCCTCAAGAATTCCTGGGCCCAGTGGAGCAGCAGAGTTGAAGATTTAGGGACTTGTGGGAAATTTTCTTAACCTGTTGACTGCAGTCACCACATGGAAATGTTTCTTGAAGTAAAGGGAAGGGGGTAAAGAAAAGAAAAGGCATATTTTTAGATCGAGTACTTAAAAAGAAATGATGAAAAGAATTAAACAAGTCTAGGCACATGGGCTTATTAAAGACTGGCACTCTACACGTGAATGGGTGGGTCTCTGATTCTCGTGCCTTCTCTTGGGCTCTTTTCCTTCTGTTTGTTTTGTCCAATGCCAATTGATAGGATTTGTTTTGTCTTAGTATATTATTATCCCTTAGAAGCCTGCTGTTTTCTAATGGAATTTGATATGTAGACTAGGCTGGCATTGAACTCAGTGATCTGCCTGCCTCTTTCTCTGTCTCTCAGACTGCTGAGATTAAATCACACCCAGCCCTGTGGTATTTTTTAATCCAACTAGCAGCTGGAGAGAGAAGTTTTCCCTTTAAATAATCCTTATATTAGAATGTGTATATTAGTTAAAATTTGGCTGTGATACTTTCAAAGGACAGAAGACAAATGCAGCTCTTACTGAAGGAAAAAACAAAATACCTTCCATTTGCTCTGGGCTATGTATTTCTGCAGCAATAGTTGGGATCTGAGACGAACCTTGACTCCCAAAGCTTTCGTGGGCAAATGGTTCAACCACTCATGTTTCAGGCACTGTGTGGCACTCATCCTGCAGCTGTGGAGTCAAATGCAGTAGGGTGTTTGAGTTGCACTAGCCTTTTAGAATTGACTGTAAGTCTATTCTGCTGGATAGGGAGTCTGAGTCGATGGAACAGGTTCATCACTCAGGCAGATTCATGCCTTGCGCCCTAGACACTCACCTCCTCACAAGAGCCAGGAAGCTCCCTGACCTCCAGGGAAACTTGTGCCCAGTGACTCACACCACCACTCCAGGAGGGCTGGGAAGCTAAAGCAGAGCAAGGGAAGACTGGCTTGGATTGCTTTTAGAATGTGATAATTGAACAAAACCCAATTCTCCTGGCAGAGTCTTCATCTGAATTACAGGGTTTCCACTGAGAATGTTTCTACAGTAAGTAACTTTGAAGATCAGAGAGCAGTGAGCTTTCCCAAAGCACGGGCTCTTGGGCCTTTCTCCTGGAGGTGTACTTTTGTTGTCATTGGTTATTTTCAATTGTTCAATGTCTGAGTATCAAAAAACTGAACATCTCCATCTACGACTTTGAGCTGTTGTGCCAGGTCATTTTAAGTCAACTTGACCCAAGCTATGATTATCTGAGAGAAGGGAACCTCAGTTGAGAAAATGCCTCCATAAGATGGGGCTGTAGACAGGCCTGTAGAGAATTTTCTTAGTGAGTGATTGATGGGGGCGGGTCCAGCCCATTGTGGGTGGTGCCATCCCTGGGTTCTATAAAGAAACAGGTTGAGTAAGCCATAAGGAGCAAGCCAGTAAGCAACACTCCTCTTTGGTCTCTGCATCAGCTCCTGTCTCCAGGTTCCTGCCCTGCTTGAGTTCCTGCCCTCACTGCTTTGGATGACTAAGTGTTATATGGAGCTGAGAGTGAAATAAACCCTTTATTCCTCCAAATTTGCTTTTAGTCATGATACAATCATCCTGAGACACTGTAAAGTCTATAATGGCATTTGTGACCAAGAAGCGAGTACTCAAACCTATATATTCTGAAGGATGAGATCTTTGTATCTTGTTATGAAATATCAGTTTAACTATGTAAAGATGTGTTGCATTTGTTTACTTTGCCTGCCTAAGGAACCTGATTGGTCTAATAACAAGCTAAATGGTCAATAGTTAGACAGGAGGTATAGGTGGTATTTCCAGGCAGAGAGTATGTAGGAAGAGGAATCTAAATTTGGGGGAGACAGAGGAAAAAAGAGAGAGATGCCAGAGAGATGCTAGGGGCCAGCTAGCTAGACAAGTAGGAATCAGGATAGAGCTAGTGGGACAAGCCTAAGCTAAGGCCAAGAGTTCATAATTAATAATGTTATTATTTGGCTAATGGGTCAGAGAAAGAGCTGGGCTACCATATCTCAAGTTGGGAGTAGGACTCACTTGTAATATATACCACTTTCTAAGTCTCTGTCTTGTAATATATACCTCTTTCTAAGTCTTGCATACTTGTTATTAGAGTGATTCTGATTTTCCTGCTGCTGCCCCTTAATTTTCCACACAAGTAACAGACTAAGAAATCCCCCAGGAAGAAAGGATTCAGCATTCCAGCTCAGCACACAGATCAGAGTCCATTATAAAAGCCACTGAGTGACCAGCCACGACAAATACCTCTTCTCTTTGACCAGCAACCTGGAAACAAAGTCCTTGGCTTCCTCTGACAGCCCTTTGAAAGTGTCAGCATCGAAATCCCAGCTACAGTTCACAATAAAGTTCATGGTCTCTGCATCTGTTTCCCCTAGAAATGGGGACAAACCACTGAGTCTGTGGAGAAGAGAAAGGGCCATGAGTGTGTCACAAGCTCAGTTTCTCACAAGTGCTATTTCCATTACTTCTCCATGCACATTGTCCCACATGTTCACATGAAGGAGGTGGATGGGGAAATATCTATCACATGAAACCCTTTCCTTGCCTCTAGAGTAACTGTAAACTGGAGTCTAACACAATGTGTCCACTTCTCTAGTGTGTGTTTATTTATTGTTGCTGTTTTTGTTTTTTGATACAGTGTCTCTCTAGTTAACTCTGGCTGTCCTGTAACTGACTATATAGACCAGGCTGTGCTTGAAATCACAGAGATCCCCTACCTCTGCCTCCTGAGTATTGGGATTAAAGGTGTGCACCACCATGCCCAGTGTGTGTATTTACTTAAAAATAGCTTCCTTTTTCTCTGGGAAAGCCAGGTTCTAATAGATACTATTGTCCTTTAAACCAATGAGATATTGGCTTTACTATGCTCCGGCTAAGGCAGAGAGACAAGATAACCTAACTGACTGATCCTAAGGCCTTAAGCTTCCCAGCCTGGTACAGCAGACACAGAGTACAGGAACATATGGTACAATACAGTAAGAATAAGATGAGAAGCTATTGGTCCCTGACTTAGTTAGATTTAGCTGTCAGCTTGACACAACTCAGAGTCACCTGCGAAGGAAGTTTCAATTGAATGATCCCACAGATCAGATTGGCCTGTAGGGACTGTCTTGATTGTTCGGTTGATGTAGGAGGGCCCTGCCCACTGTGGGTGGTACCATTCCTCAGGCTAGCTAAGCATAGATGTATGAATGAGCCACAAGCTGCATTCCTCTTTAAGTTTCTGCCTTGAGTTCCTGCTCTGACTCCCTCAGTGTTGGCAGAAACTCTGTCCTCCCCTAAGCTGCTTCCATCTGAGTTTTATCACAGCAACAAGAATGAAACCAGGTAAGACTTTAGGAAAACTTCAGGAAATCTAGTCAGAGAGAGAAAAGAGGCCACTCTGTCGGAGGTGACATAGTTAAACAGCACTGTAATGTACCGGCACCTGCATTTCTTCGCTTGATGTCTTCTTTTTACCACCCAGAAATATCGGGAAATTAACTCAGGCCCCACACTTGAGAACAACCCACAAATAAGAACTCGCTGTGGTTGTAAACACGCAACTCTTCTACCCCTCTGATAAAATAGCTCTGAGGGGTGTCCCGCAATGGATTCCTAGCCTTGCACAACTGTACCCTACTCCTGTGCTATTGACACCTTGAGCTATTTTTAGTTGTTAATGTCAGGTCTCAGAGAAGCCCTGGAGAAGGCTTGCTCAGTACCTGTGGCTCCTCCCAGCACTTCTCACCCTGCCCCCTACCCTAGGGAGGAAGGGGCTGAGCTTCATTTCTCCCAGCTTCTCGTCCCCATATAACTTGGCCATCTTGACTACAAGCTCTCTCAGCTCTTGGCTTCCTTCTTGCTTTTCTTGGTTCCCATGAACTCTCTTGGTCTCTTGGTTTGCTCTTGACCTTTAGGTGTGCAGCTCCTCTTGGTCCATTTCCCCTCTCTTCCTCTCTTGCGGGCCCCCTCCCCATGGTCCAGTTCAGTCTGGGCCCTTCCAGATGCCTCTGGCTGTTCTCTCCCTCCTCTCTACAATAAGACACTTTTCCTCAACCTGGTGCTGAATCCACAGGATTGGCATAAGTGAGCTCCCTTCCAAGGGACTCAGCCTCTCCAAACCAAGCTGTTGATCTGAGTATCCTGTGGAATGCATTGATCATTTGTCTCCGCTGGCTTCTGCCACCCACCATGTTTGACTCCAAATTCTGGAGTCTGCCTCTTAGCTTCTGTCTGCCTGCTCTAACCATTCACCTTTCCTCAGCTACTTGGTAAGTGTTCTCTCCTGGCCACTGGAGTACCCGCCACATGGGCGTCTTTCTACTAAGATGCTTCCTACACCCTCTGGGGCCCCACCAGCAACATTTACAGGTCTCCCTCTATTGGAAACTTCCTGTTTCCCAAAAGCCTCTCCCAGTACACAGCTCCAGCCATTTCCTCCTCTACTGGCTCTAACCACTGTTCTCTCCGCTTCTACTGAGTGGTCACCCTGGAGCTTTGTCTACTATTACTACAAAAGCCACACTGGTGTTCTAGGGAGCTTCTCTTACCCTACCCAGCCCCTGTCATGTGGACAGGGAGGGACACCTCTGGGGCATTTCTCTCTGACAAGCCTCTCAGTTAGCTTGGAGATGCCCTGGATTGAAATTCTTGTCACCTCAACACTTAACCTCCTCTGCTCCTTTTGCTCTCAGCTCTTTCCTGGAGCACCCTTGCCTCCCCCTAGGAGTTGCAGTCCTGCAGCTTCTCTACAGCCTCCATGAGTCCTCACTCAGGCAGAGTTCCTGTTTGTGAACCTTGTCCCTCATGGGTACACTGTTCTTCGTCTCTCAGCTCTCTCTTGGAGCTTACTGGAACCCTGTCTTGGGTAGAGTTCATTTTTCAACTCTTTTTCCTTTCCATCCTGCATTCAGAGGTTTTATTAAACCCTTCCTGTCTTATTGCAAATAGCTTGGCGGCCTCAGTACAGCTCAATCAATGACCAAACACTGACACTCAATTTTCAAATTCTCCCAAGTCATAACAGCTTCTGCCACCATTCAAAGGACCCCAAAATCTCATATATCTAAACTTTGTCTACTCTTTAAACCCCAAAGTCTCTACTTTCCACTCTTCAAAAACTTTTATCTCTACAATGTCTCTGCACTCTGCCCTCAAGAAATATTCTAAGGGCTATTGTATAAACACTCTTCATCTCAGGGTGTGTTTAAAGAATCTGTAAACTCTGTAACAAAAAAATTAGCTTACAACTCATAGCAAAAGGTTTAATATTAATTTGCTATATGTGATTCAAACCTTATTTATAAAAATAGATGTGCTTACTGTATATGTAACTTGAATTCAACTCTTGTTTAGGAAAACAGACGTTTTTAAATAGCAACATGAGACTGGCCTCCATCTTGGCTGATGACCTCATTAGGATGGAAGCACCCATGTAGCTGGCAGTCATCTTTACTAAGGTTAAAGGCTACATGCCACATAACTTCACCACTATCTTGAATAAGATGACCACGTGGTATAAATCAACTAAAGCAACAATCATAAAACTTCTTAGTCCTACTAGGCTCTCTGATTATCACTGTGTCTCCTTTTAGATGAAGGAGGCAACAACAGGTCTCTAAAATATCTTGGATTAGAATGGGATTTTGTATGATGATAAATTCCTATAGTTATAAAGGTCTACTCAGGTTGCTGGGCAGTGGTGTCTTTAATCCCAGCACTCAGGAGGCAGAAGCAGGCAGATCTTTGCCAGCCTGGTCTACAGAGTTAATTCCAGGGCAGGCAGGGCTACACAGAGAAACCCTGTCTTGGAAAAACAAAACAAAACAAAACAAAACAAAATGTCTACTCAGGTTATTAGAAACTGACTTAGAGATGTATGTGTAACAACTACATATGTCTTTGCTAACTGTTCAACACCTGGCTTCTAGAAAATTTAAATAAGGAATAGTATGTTTGTTAAGCAGGGATTATAAATTCCTAAGGTCTATTTGGGTTGACAGTAAGTGATTTGAAGATATATATCTAGCCTCTTTGTCTTTGCTAATTTAGTTAAACTTTAGCTATTTGGAATAACCGAGGCATACAAGAAACTGTGGTATTCTGTAATCATGCATTTCAAAGGGTCAAGCAAATAAGGTTTCTAATCTCTCTGTGGATTGTATTAAAAGTCCCTAGTATCTCCATGAATTTTGTTTATGGTCTAAAGTTTTATTTTGATGCTAAAGAATCTTCAACTCAAAATTTTAAGGCTCAAACTTAACAGGGATAAAGCTAAACTCCTAATCTTATGAAAGCTACTAACTTGTAAACTGTTAATGGTCAGTCACCTTATAAAAATGATCACATTCTTTCATGTGCTCAGAAGTAGGCTCATGGTCATGCTAAGTACAAATGTAATTCATTTAGTGATGAGCTTTATTTAGCATGTGTGTATGTTTTCAAAGTTAAGCTTAAAGCAAGTAACTAAAAACAAGTAAAGTTTGTTTAGATTGGTATACTTAATAGATAATGGTCTTCAAACTCTTCAGAGATCTACTGAATTTGGCATTTAAAGTGTTTAATGAAAAAAAAGCTTCCCACACATAATGAAAATGCCAGATCCTAGCAGTGACCTTAAGGTCTCCAAAGAAGACAATGGGATACAAATGACTCCTCATGGACTGTGGTAACTCTGACCACGGGGGGGGGAAAAAATTGCCCCATGCCTTACCTGCTGCCCAGACCCTGCCCACCTGTGGACACTGTTGGGTTGATTGCCCTGGTCTGCCTTGACACAGCAGGTCAGCTTTCTCCGGCTTCTGCACACAATAAAATCTTTGAGACCTTCTGGATCTGGCAGCTAAAGACTCTGTGCTATCCTATATGACAGCCAAAGACCTACAACCACTGCTCCCAATGAAGCCATTGAGGCCAAGGGAAGCTGGGGTAACCAGCTAGAGGTAAGTCACTGCCATTTTAATGGATGCATAGGCCATTTAGATATACTTCCTGCTGTAATTTATCCCTCTCTGACCTCTGATGATATTGACAGCTAACTGTGGCTTTATGTGAGCAGCAGCACCCAGGTCCTCCCCCTAAAGCTGCTGCTGCCTATTCTGCTCATTTCATATGTAAATCAGGCTTCAGTTTTCCAGAGTCAGGCTTCAGTTTTCCAGAGCTACTAGGTCTCCTTGAGAGGCAGACAGTTTACCTTGCCAACAGACTTCACACTGAAAGAGATAAACAGGCTTCAGGATACCTTCTTTTTTTTTTTTTTTTAACTTTTCCTTGACTGCTCTCAGTAAGCAACCATTTGTGTCTCGTGGTAAATGCTTAGATGGAAAAAGCAAAGGTTTAAAGTTTAGGTAAGCTGAGAGTCTAAGAAAGTGAATGCAAGCTGTAGAGGTCTAAGTTATTTAAAAAGAGAGAAATGTTTCAGACTTCTTTCCCTGCCTGCACTTTGTCACACTAAGACTTCAAAAGTTGGTTTAGCATTAATCAATGGAGTTCTGGCGAGCTATTAATCTAGCCCTGGCAAGCATTGCTACTATTATCATAGTCATAAGCTCAGATTTCTAGATTCCCTTTGATTGTCTTCTAAGTACAAACTTAAAAGTGCTTCTCCTTGTGCTAAAAGCATCTCCATCGTATCTATGTACCCAGCTCTCTGGACAGAGGAAAGAGTATTAATGCTTTAAAACCAGAATCATTTCTTTGGATCCCTAAGCTTCTACTATGACTCAAAGGTGTGAGTCTACTGCTTTTTCTACAATATAGATTTCAGTACAGATTAGAAACAGAGGGAATGCTAATAAAACTTTTATCTCATTTTTGTAAACTTAAAAAGCTCATGTAAACTTCAGGAACTCAATTTGGATCCACCTCTCATAGGTCAAAGGGACTCCAGAGAAGCACTCCTGTCAATCAACAGCCTGTTTCCCCACCTGCCTGTTCCTGAGGGTAGGCTTTTCCCTCCCCTCCCCCTCCCTCTCTCCCTTTTTCTCTGTCTCCTGGTCTTGGGACTTTTTTGCCCCAACTACCAGGACCATGGACCTGGAGATTTCAAATGTATACCAAAGATAAATACTTTTCCCCAAGCTCCTTAGCTTTCCCTCCCTTCCCTAGTCTGTATCTGTCCTGGCAGATTTACAGTCCACTAAAGAGTGCAAACTTCTCCCACACTGCCTGCAAAGCAAGGGCCTCCGGTGTTCCTTCAGAACCTGCACCCAGATTGCTCCAGAGGGGCCTGCAGAACTTGGTCAATGAGTGAAGCAGATGTCCCCAGCCTGCACTCCTCTCTCCTTTACTGTTCTTTGACCATCATCCCAGCCCCTCTAGGCCCCTGACAGCCCCAATTTCATCCCAGAAGCAGTTATCACCAACAAAAGACTGGATGGAATGTTAGGTCTCAAAGAAACCTGAAACACGGGCTAAACGAACGGCCTATTTAACACATCAGAGTGGACTCTGGCCAGCTTTCCCAGCATCCCTCAGTACTTGTGGCTCCTCCCTGCTCTCCCAGCATCATTCAGTACCTGTGGCTCCACCCACTTCTCACCCCACCCCCTACACTAAACCTCACCCTCCCAGGGTCTCCGCTTCCCTTTCCCCAGCCTCTCTTCCCTATATAAACTCAGCCATTTTGGCTAAGCACTCTCTTGGCTCCTGGCACCTCTCTTGACCTCTTGGTCCCCTTGTCCCCCACTTCTTCTCTTCCTCTTTCACTCTTCATCTCATCCCCATGACCCAGTTCAGTCTGGACTCTTGGATGTTCTCTCCCTCATATCTGCGCTGACACCCCTTCTCGTCAACCATACTTAGGAACAGTCATGTCCTGATTTTCATTCAGTATCTGGAAGATCCATTTGTAACACACCCTTAGCTGACTGCCTTTCTTCAATCTCACCACCCTGCTCCTCTATGAATGTTCCTGAGAACTCTTCCCACATTGTGTTTTCCTGCTGCTAAAAGTACCTGCAAGATGGATAGCCCGAGGCCCCTCAGTACTCACAGCATGTAGGTGATAACTCCCACACTCCACATGTCTGTCGGGAATGAGACAAACTCATAGTTAACAACTTCCGGGGCCAGGAACTCCGGAGTACCAAAGTTCACCTTTAGCTTCTCCCGAGGCTTGTATCTGAGAAAAAGAGAGTGCAGTGCACCATGGGAGAGAATATGTGGATGCAGACATTGCCTGGACTTGACATTCACACTACAAAGTTTCCCTGTATCCTCAGACATGCCTTCCAGCCTTTTTAAGTTAGTGATATACCAGAAAACTACACTCCTAGCCACTCACAATCTGAAGTTGAAGAGACCAATATATCTTACTCGGCATGCAACTACATGAATGAGTACAGACAAATGGGGCAGAGCTTCAGAACAGTGACTGCTTAGTTGGTGTATACAATGTGCTGGAAGGGTCATAGTAAAGAAAAGAAACAAAGCTCATCAACCATCATTAGAGAAATACAAATTAAAAGCACAACGTGGTTCCATATGCACCTAGATAAATGCATTAAAACACATGTGTGTATATGGGGGTGGGAGAGACTATGTATAGCAGGTGTTGACTAGAGTGTAGAGAATTCAGAACCTTTGTGGAATGTAAGTGGTTGAAGTGGAGCAGACACTGTTGAAACAGAAGAGTGAGCAGGGTGTGGTGTCTTAAACGGGGATTCTAATACCCGGGAGGCAAACACTGCAGGATTGAGGCAAACTTGAGACCAGGATGTGTTACACAATGAGCTTAAGCAAACTTGGATGACAGACTGTGTCTCAACAAGGCAAACTCCAGAGAGGTGGCCAATCAAAAAATTAAAAACAGAATTATGTGATCTAGCGATTTTTGAGCATGTATTCAAAAGAATTAAAAGTGGGGTTCCAGGAGACAGTTGGACACTTTCCTGAGTCCCATTTCCACCCACTGTGTCCTGAGATATCATATTCCTTCCACTAGAAGTGGAAATACCTTGCTCCATTCCACAGATGCTGGGGCTGGTCTCAGGAGTTGCTTTCGTCAATGGCATTTGAGTAAAATATTACAATGGGTCAATACCCAGCTAGGCCATAACTGCTGTGTTACCGCCACAAGATAAGAATGAGAGCCAGTGCACATCTGACCTCACTGAGGGGCTGGAGAGATGGCTCATGGTCAAGAGACTGACTGCTCTTACAGAAGACCCAGATTCCCAGAACCCATATGGTGGCTCATAACCATTTGTAACTCCAGATCCAAGGAATCCTTCTTCTGGCCTCGGTGGACACTGTACACATGTGCACAGGCATACATACAGGAAAAAACACCCACAGACAGACGACAGACAGACAAAAGGTAAAGCTAACTAAACTGAGCCAGCTCAATGATCTCAAACAGTGGTCTGTAGGTGCATGTTCAAAATTAGCTGTCCAGACTTTTAAGACTTTATCTGCGGTAGCTGCCACTTTGGGTGCTATAAATCCTGATCTTCCTGTGCTAGTGTCAAGAGACCATAATGAAGTTACTGAGTGGTAAGAATCAGTGGTCTACCAAATAACATTCAAGCTTTTGAGCCCAATGTTCAGGATTCTTCTGTAGTGCTCTTATGCTCTACTATGTTCTCCTTAGCGTGGCCTGCTCATGCTCACACCGGTTCTCAGGCCGCGACTAATGCTGTCTCCCCTGACTTCCCTCTGCAGCTCCTGGTCACACTGGCTCTGGCTCTCAGGAGAGCACCAAAGCGAATGGTATTCGCCAATTTGTAAAAACTGGAAAAAGTTACAAATCAACCTGTGTCCCCATGTCCCTCCCCTTCTGAGCTGACACTCCCTGCACATGACAAGTCCTGTCCATGAGAGAAGCCTCCTTCCTGCCACGGGCTTCTAGTGGTGGCTTCTTGCTCTAAACTCAGTATGTCACGGTAAGTAGTCATATGACAACTGGCATTCAAGTGTGTCCTGCAACTCTTATATTGCATTCCAGTAAGTGCCACAAGGATCCAAAACAAAGGACTTTGGAGGAATAAAAATATTTCGCTATTATGGCTTTGCCTGGGGCTACAGGACAAACACAAATACACAGTGCTTCTATGGCATTGCACTCCATTGAGGGGAGGACAATGTGAGTGTGGGAAAAGATCTTAAAAGGCCAGCTGGAGGCAAATGGTGATAATGAGAAAAGGGTTGAAAAGCACCACTCTCTTGTATAAAACACACACGTATATGCAAAATAATCCCAACATTCTTTCGGAACCTGTGAGACAGGTTTTCTACATTATAGTTAGAAGATGATTTTCAACTGTGTGGGTAGAGGGGTTTTATTTTTGTTCAATGAAGGTTATAGTAACAACATGTGGGGAAATAAAATGTATCTTTCACTCCTATAACTAGGTAACACTTCAGTGGCTGGAGGAGTAACCCCAAAAGACTGCCACTGCTGTTCAAGATGTTGCCTGGGATCAGGGGTAGAAGCCAGAGGATGACTGCAGGGGAATAGCTCTGCTTCTGTGTGGGAAGGGGAGGAGAGGGTCCTTAGCATCTCGGAAAGCAACAAAGACCCCTGCTGAGGAAAACGGCCAGCAAGACTACAGAAAACCTGGCCATGGAGGCACACACACATCGTCTTAGCACTCAGGAGGCTGATGTTGGAAGATCACAAGTTTGAGGCCTGCGAAGGACTACATAATAAGACCTTGTCTCAGTAACAAGCGGATAAACCAAGCTATGTGGTGGCACTTGCTGCAATACTGACACTAAAGAGGTGGAAGCAAGAAGATGAAGACTTAAAGGTCAAGGTCATCTTTGCTGCAGAACCATTTCCTGTTGCCTGCAAGATGCATGACTACTTCTCCAGTGCCATGTCTGCCCAAACCTCTGAAACTGTAAGCAAGTCACCTCAGTTAAATGTTCTCCTCATATAGGAGCTGCCGTGGTCATGGTGTCTCTTCACAGCAATAGAAACCCGAACTAAGACAGCCACTATATTCAGAACTATCCAGAAACTATGTGGTTCTCAAAGAAGAGTCATTCTTGGAGGAAAGAAAACCAAAGGAGGGAAACTTGGAGGATGGGATACAACTAGAGAATCAGTTTTAGTTGGCATTCTAATTAACACTAGAGGTTTGGTAGGCAGTCTTCCCAAAATCTACGGATTTGCTGCAGCCCCTTCTGGGAACCCCTGCTGCCAGCTATGCCTGCTGTGGACACAAAGTTGTCAAGACTGGGAAGCAAAACTGGGTGCACTTTAGGCTCTATGGATTTTAAGGGTCTTCAAGATATTCTAAAAATTATATACAAGGAGGGCTAGAGAAATGCCTAGGCGGTTAAGAGCACTAGCTGCTCTTACAGAGGACCTAGGTCTAATCCCCAGAACACATAAGGAAGTTGACAACTATATGTATCTCCAGGTCCAGGGGATCTGACATCCTCTTCTGACCTTTGTGGGCATTCCACACATGTTGTGCAGACACACATGCAGGCAAATCAATACATACATACATACATACATACATACATACATACATACATACAAGCCAGGGAGATACTCTAGTAAATAAATGGACTTGCTTTCAAGCCTGATTGAAGCCTGATGACCTGAGTTTAGTTCTTAGGACCCATACACAGGAAGGAAATATCCAACGCCCAGAAGCTGACCTCTGACCTCCACACAGGATCATAGCATCCTGCTCCCACATAATAAATGTAACAAAAATTTCCAATTGTGTACAATATCTACTTAATGTACTGAAATGAGGACATAACAGAGTTTGCAGTAGCATATAAGATCCCATTTAGCCCTCATGACTGTCTCCATATGAGCAAGAATGTCATTATGTAACCAAAGTACTAAATTCTAATCTAGTGTTCAATGGCTCCAGATCCACTTATCATGGCACCACCCTATTCTGTCACATATGTGTTTTCCTATGTAAGCTAGAGAATCCCCAGAGTGCAAGGATGGCAGTAGATGTGTTGCCTAGCTTGGCCCCTAGTCAAATGAAGAACTGATGGCATTTAGTCTACCTTGAACTGTGTTCATCAGTCCCCTGTAGC
Organism: Cricetiscus sungorus; assembly: GCA_030556225.1. Lineage (NCBI taxonomy): Eukaryota > Metazoa > Chordata > Mammalia > Rodentia > Cricetidae > Cricetiscus > Cricetiscus sungorus. The sequence continues at coordinate 23,503,721 of JANBXA010000729.1, forward strand.
TATATTCTTCTTCTCAGACAGGTGATTCGAAGTACAGTTAATCCTGCAATCTTTTAGGACAAGCAGGACCTGTACTACAACCCCACTGCATGAACAAGCCAAAGGTTACCAGTCTCTCTGTAAGAACTTTCTTGCATCCATCTCCAAAACTCAAAAAAAAAAAAAAAAGGCTAGATCTCAGACAGGTAACTACATTCCAGAGAACTTTGGTGCCCCTGAAGAAGGAATTTTGTCAAAATACAGGAGCCTTACCTTCTAGCCAGTCCAAAGTCAATGATCTTAATTTGATGTCCTGTCTGGTTGACACACAGTATGTTCTCCGGCTGGAAGAGAGAAGGAGGGGAAAGACCTTTTATCCTTATTACCCTGGCCGAGGAAGCCTACAGCTCTCACACTTATTTGTCCATAAACCTTATTTCCCCAGAATCCAAGGGAAGTCATGGCTTAGGGTAGTTATGTGGGGCTAGACAGATAATAATAATAAATGAGCCCCACCAATGAAACAGTTGTTGGCATAGAGGGGTGGAGAGATGGCTTAGTGGTTTAGAGCATGTGCTATTCTTGCAGAGAGTCTGTTCAGTTCCCAGAACCCATGTTGGGCAGGCCACAACCACCTGTAACACCAGCTCTAGTGCATCTCACATCATCTTCTTCGTCTCAAGGGAAAACGTCACTCACATGCACATTCTCACACAGGCACGCCCACGCGCGCGCGCGCGCGCGCGCACACACACACACACACACGCACACAAAGAATTAAAAACAAAACTTTTTTTCAAAAGTGTTGGTATGGACTGTGAGGAAGTAAGAGTTTTGTCCCACGGAAATGCGGACCCTGCTCAGTATCATTCACTTCTCACCAAGAAGGAAGCTGGACACAGCAGAAGAGAAGTTAAAGGCCCAGATTTTGGGTGTGAAGATCCCAAGTTTTAAAATGTTGACATTGAAATAAAATGGAAACATACAGGTATCATGTGAGAACCGAAGCACATGCCTCTGTGGTAGAGATTTGGCCCTCGAACTGCTTGTGTGAGACTGGCTTGGGGTAACGCTTCTCAACATGGGCTCACATTAGAACCAAAAGAACTGTGTTTGTTTTATTTATTTATATGTTTGGAGACAAGGTCCTTATGTATCCCACGCTGACTGTTTAGTCAAGAATGGTCTTTAATGTCTGATCCTCCTGCCTCCACATGTGAACGCTGGGATTCCAAATTTCATATGGTGCCCAAGCTCAAACCCAGGGCCTTGTGCATGCTAGGCAAGCACTGTGCCAAGTGAGCCACATTCCCAGATCCTCATCAGGGAAGCTTTCCAGTTCCCAGACCTCAGGTCCCTCATCTCAGGAATGAGGCCAAAGCAAGGTTGGCTTGGTCACAGAGCACAGGACTAGCCAGATGTGATGTGCATGCCTCAGTCCTGGCACTGAGAAGGCTAAAACATGGAGCGTTGTCAGTTCAAGGTCCTCCTGAACTATATAGTGAGCACCTCGTCTCAGGAAAAGGAGGGAGGGGCTGGGATACAGATCAGTAGTAGAGCTCTCACCTAGCATGCGAAGGTACCATTCCCAGCGGGAAGGGGCAGCATCTTCAAGTTTGCAAAGACTGTGACCCATGGGGCTGGGAGTAATGGCCTTCACAGATTTTCCTTTTTAGGTCTTTCAGATCAGCTCTGAGATCCTGAAAGAGTCTAACAATGTTTGCTGAGTTGGGATGACAAGTTGTGGGGAAAGAGATGCTGAGTGAAGATCGAGAACTTAGATAGAAAGGACCTAGAAATCTAGCATCTAACCCTAGTCCCAAGATCCAACTGCCCAGGTCCTTCCAATTCCTCAACCTCAGTGGCCACATCTTTAAAATGAAAACAAGACTTTCTCCTTGCCTTCCTGAGAATCAAGTGATACAATATGTAAGATATACTGTGCAGCTTCTACAGCAAATCTCAGGTATTAATTCTCCCTGCAGAGGCTTTTATCATAATGAGGCAATGGAGCTTGGCAATTCCTCAGGTGTAATAGAATGCTACATGGAGCCTCAATGTCTTCTTTATAATGTCCAGAACAACAATGGCCAATAGAAATATAAAGTAAGAGTCATCTACAATTTAAAACATTCCCGTAGCCACATCAAAAGAGTAAAAAGAAACATGAAAAATTTATATCAGTATTGAAACGTCATAATTATTCTATAAAAGTCACCATTTTAAACAATTTGGTGAATTTTAGACTATTCATTGCAATGATACTTGCTATCAAAAATGTAGAGCATTTTAAGCACTTAAAAAATGATCAGTCATTACTCATCCGTCCCTTAAAGTATTTTTATTTGGTTGAATTTTTGTTGGTGTTTTGTTGAGACAGAATGTTACTATGTAGTCCTTGGCTGGTCTGGAATTCACTATGCACACTAGGCTGAACTCACATTTGTAGAGACCCATCTGCCTCTGCCTCCCAAGTGTTGAGATTAAAGGTGTGCACAACCATGCCCAGCCCCTTAAAGTGCTTTTAAATGTCATTTTTTACAAATATATTTATTTCTATTGTATAAACATTAGTGTTTTGCCTTTGTATATGTGTGTGTGAGGGTGTCAGGGCCCTTGGAGCTGGAGTTACAACCGTTGTGTGCCATGTGGGTACTGGGAATTGAACTCAGGTCCTCTGGAAAAGTAGTCAGTGCTCTTTACAACTGTGCCATCTCTCTAGCCCTTTTAATTGTCATTTTAATAATATTTCGTTAAACATAGTATATCCCAAATGTTATCACTTTAATCTTGTAAAAATAAAATATAAATACATTATTTTCCCTTTTTCACAGTAAGTCTGGAGTCGGTATTTGCACAGCACTTTGGGGAGAGAGGAGTACCCCAGTATCCCACTTTGTGATAAATTCTAGGGATTTCCCTAGGTCTCACAACCAGACAAGTCCTACTGGGAAATGGGCCTTGGTAAATGCTGTTTCTCTTCTACAGAGCTGGTCCTCGATCCAGACCTCAGGTCAGAGTTCCAAGCTTTGAAAACTCTCTCCCAAAGGCCATTCCTTGAACCAAAAGAGCAGATCAGAATTCCAAGTTTCCCTAATTGCTCACCCTGCAGAGGATCTGGTCAAAAGCCCTGAAATTAGCTCTAGTGACAGCTGAGGCCAGTTCCCCTCCCTGCCCAACATCTTTCTAAGTACTTGCCTTACAATATAATGCCAACCAAGAAAGATGGTTGGACAGAGAGATGTGCACCCCAACAGGTACAACCACCCTATTTCTCTCATCTTCTGAAAGAGAGTCATGGAAATGCATGCCTTTCCTGAAATGGGTGATTGAGAGGCACCCTTTTGTGAGAATAGCATAGGAAATCTCAAAAAGGACCATATGTGCTCACTATTTGCCAGAAACTATGCCTGGGATTGAACATACATGGCAGCCAGGGACTCTCCTAGGAGACAAAGAAAAATGTAATGTGTTCATGTGTTCAATGAAATATCAGCTAGCTCTTTAAAAACATGGGGGGGGGAAGAAATCTACAATTACTGTTTACAAAAAGAAGCAAGCTTAGAAATAAGGTGCAAGCCTACTAAAATGGCTCAGCTGGTTAAAGCACATGCCGCCAAGCCTGATGACTGGCTTTGACCCTGAAAACTACACTGTGGAGTACAGAACCAACTCATGAAAGTTGCTGTCTGACTTCTACAAGATGCATTGTGGCAAATGTGTATCATGGAATAAACACACCTGTATACACACACATGCACACACACACACACACACACACACACACACACACACACACACAGAGTAAGTCAGTTTGCATGCTATGACCCCTTTGTAGCATTCCTTACAAGTGTAAGGTCTCTTTTCTGTTCATGAAGATTGGTTGGGAAAAACGTATTTTGCATACTTTTATATCGCCCGTACTTGCTACTACAAGCATATATCCCCTTTTAAACTCTGTGTGTGTGTGTGTGTGTGTGCGTGCATGCGTGCGTGTGTGTGTGTGCGTACCTGTGTGTGTGTGTGTGTGTGTGTGTGTGTGTGTGTGAGGGTACATGCATGCATATATGTGTGGTATATCCATATACATACATGTTTGTGTGTATGTGTGCATGATTGTATGTGTAGCAGTCAGAGGTCAACACTGAGCTCTGAGGGTTCTTCTCTACTGCTTTTTACCTTATTTTTGAGCAAGGTATTTCACTGAACCTGGAGCTCAACTACTGGCTAAACTGTCCCCAGAATTGTCTGTCTCTAGAGGGATTACAGATGCAAGACACCACACAATACTTTTTACACAGATACTGGAATTCTGACTCAGGTCCTCATATTTTCATAGCAAGCGCTTTGCCCGCTGAGCTATCGCTTGAATTAAAAAGCACTTTTATGTATTTAGTTATGTGTGAGTGTATGCATACTCCTGGACACGAGCACTGAACGGAAGAGGGCATTGGATCTCCTTCTCTGTCATTCTACCTGTCTTCTTTTAAGGCCGGTCTCTCCCTGAAACCAGGGCTCCTGTTTCCCCAGTTATGCTGGGGGCCAGTAACCCCTGTTTCCACTGATCTTAGTGCTGAGGTTACAGGCATGCTACACTGTGGTGTCTGGCGTGGGACACTTAGCTTGTTATGTGGATGCTGGGGCCTGAACTCTGAGCTTCATGATTGTGTGACAAGTGTTATTAGTACTGTGCCATCTCTCCAGCCACTCCATGGATTCTTATTTATTCTTTCACAATTTTATACGTGTATACAATGTAATTTTTCATTATATTCTCTTCCTATCCCTCCAATTCCTCTGGGATCCTCCCCTGGAACTTTATTTTTTAATTGCATTTGTTTAAATGTTTACTTATGTGTGGGGGTGAGGCAGGGGTGCATGTGCACCCATGTGCTATGGTACATGTATAAAGTTAGAGGACCCCTTGATGGAATCAGTTCTCTCCTTTTACTGTGTGGAACCCAGGGGTCAAGCTCAGGTCATCAAGCTTTGCAGCATTTCTGCCGAGCATCTCTTACAGGCCCAGCCTTGAGGTTTTTAAAAAAGCAATTTTACAGATTTGTTTTCATTTGTACGTAGCTGTGTCTGTGAGAGTGTTTGTCGTGTGTATGTGGGTGCCTCTGGAGGCCAGAAGAGGGTATCAAACCCCTCGAGCTGGAGTTACAGACAGTTGTGAGCTACCTAGTGTGGACACTGGGAACTGAACTCAGGTCCTTGGGAAGAGCAGTAAGGACTTTTAACTGCTGAGTCATCTCTCCAGATGAAAAACTAATTTTAAGACATTCCTAAAGAAAACAGCTACTGTATTATTTAATGCTCAACACTTAAAGAGGCACAACTACCTACAAGTCACAAGCAAGAGTAGAGAGGTCTGCTCTCTACTAAGAAACAGCAGAGGCACCAGGGGAAGCCACAGGGAGCCCGGTGAGCTGGGCGCAGGATGCTAGGAGGTGCCTGCTGCGGGGGCATTTCGCTAACCTTGAGGTCCAGGTGCAGGATGTAGTGCTGGTGCAGGTAATGCACGCCCTCACAGATCTGCTTTGTGAACAAGACCACGTCCAGTTCAGTGAGATGGTACTTCTCATCTGTGATCCGCTCGAAGAGTTCACCGCCGTCCACACTGGCAGAGAAAAGTGAGAAGCAGGGTGTCAGACTGAGTGAGGCTGTCACAGGACCTGAGAGCAGCCAGTGGAGGTGTGCCCAAAGTCAACAACAGCCCGCAAGTCCCCAAGGCTGATTACAAAGGGCCCCTGACACTGCTATGTGGGGTTCTGTTGGGTCCTTTGTTTTGGCTTAGAACCTGGATCATCTAAATTAGGGTTGTAAACTCAGCAGCTTGGGAGTGCCAAATAGTACACACATGGCAAGATGCCTAAGAGAGCCTGGCATGGTGACCCACAGCTATTATCCTAGCCCTTGGGAGGTGGAGAACAGAGGGTCAAGAGTTCAGGAACATTCACAGCTGCACAGTGTTTCAGATGTGCGCTACCTGAACCCTTGTCCCAAAAAACAAATCAGCCAATTAATGAGTTTATTGAAAAATTAAAACAAAGCCTAAATATGCAAATTAGACCACTTTTGAGACAAAAGTTTTTCTTTGTTTTTCTAAAGTACTAGTGACTGAACCCAGGCCTCATAGCACACTACCACTGAGCCCACTGTTTTTCCAACTTTTAATTCATGTATGCTACGACAAATGTTTTTCTCTTATTATACCTGTCAGAAGGTAAAAAACAACATAAGCACAAAGATAAATGGCCCCTAGTCTATGGCTTCAGTGTTCAGAGTCTGTTTCTGAGCCAGAGAGTTACTGGTACAATACACCAGTAACTGCAGTACACCCCTACACAGGTGAATTGTAGTACACCTCTACACAGTGTAAGCTATAGTTCACCCTCACAAAGTGAGCTGTAGTACACCTACACCGAGTGAGCTGTAGTAACTTCTACACAGGTGAACTCTATTATAACCCGACACAGAGTGAGCTATAGTAACTTCTACACAGGTGAACTCTATTATAACCCGACACAGAGTGAGCTGTAGTAACTTCTACACAGGTGAACTCTATTATAACCAGACACAGAGTGAGCTGTAGTACACCCACAAGGAGAGTACTGTAATGCACCTTTGCAGACATTGGTGTATAGCCAATGTAACTAGATTCTTTATATCTTCATGGAATCCAGATAGAAAGATTTTCCAATTTCCCATTTCCAGCTGTTAATCTCTCATTCAAAATCACTAAAAGTTGCTTTGGACAAATTTGCATAATGTCTGCAAATCAGATTAGACTTGCTGGCCACTGGTTTGTTACAAAATGACTTTGTTCTCCAAATTCCATGCTCAGGCTCAAAGCAGTAAACAAGGGTGGGCGGCATGACTCTGGGCACACCAGTAAGAGCAGAGAAGCCACCACCCCACCTCTGAGATACTCACTACTCCATGATCAGGGTGAAGCTGTTTTTGCTCTCAAAAGCATCGTAGAGTTGGATCAAGTTGACATGGCTGAGCTGGTTCATAATGTTGATCTCATTCTTCACATCCTCCTTGTGGGACCAGAGGAAAAGTGGTTTTCCAAGAAAACAGATCAGGAAGAGAAGACACCTGCATCTCCCAAGATGTGTGCATGCCCACACACAGGCACACACTCATATCCGTACACAGACATGCTCAATTCACACACATTCACACACTCACACATACTCACACACTCACATGCACACAAATCTTATGCTTCTTCCGACTCCTGCTGCCACGGCAGGTCTCCTTGACTCATCACACAAAGTGTGTTCTTATAACAGAGGGGACCTTGATTCAACCCATCCACTCATTTCACACACAGGGGGCCCAAGAAGGAAAAGCCAAGGTCCTGCCAGCATGTTGGCAGAGCCATGCGCACTGTCCACACACGGGAGGTCTGGACTAAGGAATGTGGGTGACTTAGTGAGTGGTGTATAAGAGTCAAGGTCAAGAGGAAGGGAACACATCAAGTTTCCCACTTGGCACGGAGAGGGCTGGAGCAGGGTGCTCGGAAGAAAATGAAAGATTCTGGGCTTGGCTTGAGGATCTGGCTGGCTTGGGGCAGTTGTCTTACCCGATCTTTGATGTTCTTCACTTTGATGATCTTGGCAGCCAGTGCGAGGCCTGTGGATCTCTCTGTACACCTGTGCACCTGGCCAAACCGACCCCTACAGAGACACAGGGACACAGTAAGCTGAGACTATAAAAAGCTCACCACATTTAGGAGGACCACCATTCTGCTCCTCATATATACCATGTGGACTGTCCTGCACCACAGGCTATTGTCTTAATCATCACTCACTTCTGGGCTAACCCGGCATCTAGAAAATCACTTCTTTACCACCCACAATCATGTGATCTACTCTGAAAGCTAAAGGGAAACCTCCTGACCTTCCCATGAGCTATTTTGGATATGGGAATAGCCCCCTCCCCACTCTACATCATCCTAGCCTACGTATGACACCCATGCCTGGCACTCCTGTTACCATGCCCTACTTTGAGGGCCTCCTACACCTCCCCCCTCTTATGTGCAGCCACCTGCACCCCAGGGAGAGCCCTGTTCATTCTCTATGCAGGTAAGCCTCCGTGTTCCAGTCCCTGCTCCCCAGCCAGGTGGATGCTGCACTCACCCTCCCAAGACTTCGTGTTGGGACACTGTGTAATCTGTTGAGATGGAGGTACCCTTGACACTCACTACCCGATGTTCAAAAGGGGCTGGGGGTGCAGCACTGTCATCTGTTGAGAAACAACAAAGAACCTTTGAGTCTCCTACCACCCTCCTAAACCCACTAAATGTCACTTGGGTTACCAGGTGGCAAGCCCACTGCCCTCCTTACAGCCCCAGCAGGTCAGAGCCCCGTCTCTAGAGTCACCCCACTGGAGCCACACATTTGGTTGGAAAAGAAGCTGAGCGCACTGTGTCTGTCTGTGAGCAGATTTTCCTGGGCAGCTGTGTTCAAAGGCAATGGGGAAGAGTCAGAGGAGTGTGAGAGGAAAGCAGCTAGAAAAACAAGCACATCATCCTCAGCTGGCCTCAACTAGACCTCAGAGGGAGGAGAGCCTGTGGTGGAGCCCATGGTGGGCACCTCTTAGGCAAGGGCTGGTGAGGAGGGATAATGGATCTAGAGGGACAGCAGGGGGCAGCTCGTACAAGGTGTCAGAATTGGGCCTTTTATTTTTAATTTTATTACAGTGTGTGTGTGTGTGTGTGTGTGTGTGTGTGTGTGTGTGTGTGTGTGTGTACATGCCATGACACACATGTACACATGGATATCAGAGGATCATTTTCAGGAGCTGGTTCAGTCTACACCATGTGGGTCCCAGGAACTGAACTCAGACTTGGCAGCAAGTGCCTTTACCTGCTGAACTGGCCCTACGTTTTTATTTTAATTGGGCAATATAAATAGCTAGAAATGTTACATGAAATTATAAAAAAAAAAAGGAGAAGGAGAAGAAGAAGAAGAAAAAGAAGAAGAAGAAAGGAAATGTGCAGCAGTCACAATGCTACAAAACAGCACAAATGTCTGGCTGGAAGGTTCTGAGGCTGAGTCCTCGTCTGTTCATGCTCGTCCTGGGAGCATCTTGCGTGCTCCCTGAGTGCAGACAGGGCTCCACAGACAATTCTCCCACCAGGTGGAGACTCCCAAACTGTTGGAGTGGAAGCTCTTTGTTATAGACGGACACAGACACCTAATATCCCTCAGCAATGACAAGCAGGTCAAAAGTTCACCACTTTCACCCTATTGCAAATGGCTTTGGGAATGGCTCACTGTGTCCTACACCTGCCAGTGTATTTTCTTTATTGTTCTTCTCTTCTCCACCCTCTCTCTGAAGGGAGAGCATCGTATGCAATCTAGGCCGACCTCAAACTCATTACATAGCTATGGATGACCTTGAACTTATCTTCTTGCTTCCATCCCCTACATGCTTGGGTTAGACATGTAACACCACATTTGGTTTTATGCAATGTTGGGGATCAAACCCAGGACTTCAGCTTTATGCATACTGGGCACACATTCCAACAACTGAGCTGTATCTCTAGCCCTCGTACTTTTTGCACACTTGCCTGCTTTCATTTACAATAACGCCAGTGGTGGAAACCTCATGTAGGGAAGTTGCCTTGAGAAATCTACATAGTTGGACCATGGAGGTTCGAGCTTCCAAACCATCAAAGTCAATTCAAGACCCAAGTGTATCTTGGGCTTAACTAGCCAGAAGCTTCCTCAGAACCTCATAATTTATGGAAGGTGTGGAGCTGAGCCATGGCCCCACTTACCTAGAACTGTGACAGCAGCCTCTGCAGCAGGTGACATCCTCCCTCTGGCTTCAGTTCCCCCTGAGCCCTTGGCTGCATGGTCCTTCCAGGGCTCAGGCTTTTGCGTTCCTGGGTCTGTGTCTTGCTGTAGGTCTGTGGTCCCAACAGCCTCTTCTCCCCAGTCCCTCGTGGTCAAGCTTGGTCCAGCAAGAGGCTCAGCCCCAAGCTCCACCTCCTCCTCTGTATTCATTCCTCCATTGTTGCTACTCCTCTTTGGCAGGGGTAAAAACGCTCTGGCTCCTTTAGGGATCTGGTCTTCCAACTCAGTCCCAGGGCCTTTGGGATGTGGGTCCTGCTCATCAGGTTGGGTAACTGCTAGAGCTTCTGTAGAGGTTGTGGAATTGCCCCTTTGTATCTCAAGCAGCTCCCCAGGAGTATCCATCTCTTGCACTTGGACAGAGATCCTGGGCAGAGAGAAATATGGCCCTGAGGTTCAAAACAAGGAAGTTCAGGGGATGAAACTCAGCAGGACAGCATTGCTTGGTATCACAGATAGCTTCAGCTGTCAGTCAGCTTAACACAAACTTAGAGTCACCTGGAAATAGGAAACCCCCTATGGAAGAACTGTCCAGGTCAGATTGGCCTGTGGCCATGTCTATGAAGCATTTTCTTCACTGATAATTGATGTAGGAGGGCATAGCCTACTATAGGCAGCACTCTCCCTAGACAGATGAACCTGGGCTATGTAAGAAAGGTAGCTGAAATGCAGAGACCCACAGCCAAACATTAGGCAGAGCTCAGGGAATCCTGTCAAAGAGGGGAAGGATTATAGGAGCCAGCGAGTCAAGGACACCATAAGAACATGGTCCACAGAATCAACTAAGCTGGGCTCATAGGGGCTCACAGAGACTGAAGGGACAATCAAGACCCCTGCATGGGTCTGACATGGGTCCTCTGCATGTATGTTATGGTTGTATAGTTTGGTGTTCTTGTGGGACTCCTAACAGTGAGAGCGGGGGCTGTCTCTGACTTGTTTGTTTGTTTGTTTGTTTGTTTGTTTGTTTTCAGAGACAAGTTTCTCTATATAACAGCCCTGGCTGACCTGGAACTCCTTCTATAGACCAGACTGACCTTGAACTCACAGAGATCCACCTGCCTGCCTCCTTAGTGCTGGGATTAAAGGTGAGCATCACCACTGCCCGACGTGTCTCTGACTCTTTTGCCTGCTTTTGGGACCCTTTTCCTCCTACTGGGTTTCCTCATCTAGCCTTGATATGAGGGTCTGTGCCTGGTCTTATTATAACTTCCTATGCCGTTGATTTGGTTGATATCCCTGGGAGGCCTGCTCTTATCTGAAAGGAAACAGAGGAAGAGTGGGCCTAGGGAAGAGGAAAGGTAGGGGGAGGGACTAGAAAGAGAGGAGGGACTGAAACTGCAATCAGAATGTAATATACAAGAAAAGAATAAATAAATTAATAAAGAAAAAAAGAAAGGCAGCTGAGCAAGCCAGAGGAAGGAAGCCGCTAAACAACGCTGCCCCATGCTCTCGGCTTCTATTCTGGCCTCCAGGCTCCTGCCTTGGCTTCCCTCTGTGATAAGCCAAAATGAGGGTTTTTTGGGTTTTTTTGTTTTTTTGTTGTTGTTGTTTTTTGTTTTTTGTTTTTCCTAAGTTTCTTTCAGGCATGGTATTTTTCACACATTAGAAAGCAAACTAAGGCACTTAGCATATGCAATGTCCTGGCTTTAATCACCGCCTTATCAGAACTGTGTGCTCTATGTTACATCTCTGGATCATGGTAGTCCAGTATTCCTAATAATTTTGTTTTGTTTTAAGCCAACTGATGAAAGGATCTGTTAGGATTTTAAAAGTGCTAGTAAAAAATAAGACAAATACAGATAACAAAGTTGCTTCAATAATGTTATAGTATTTGTAATAATAAGGATACTAAAGTATATTTTCTAGCCATCATTTGTACAACATTAGGCCCGATTGCCTTATTTTTATTTAGTTAAAATATAGTTACATTATTCCCCCTAATATCTGTTGTTGTTGTTGTTTTGAGACAGGGTTTCTCTGTGTAATAGCTCTGGCTGTCCTGGAACTCACTCTGTAGACCAAGCTGGCCTTGAACTCACAGAGATCTGCCTGCCTCTGCCTCCTGAGTGCTGGGATTAAAGGCGTGTGCCACCACTGCCTGTCCCTGGCTCATCTTAACCATTTTTGTTTTCTTCTTAAAATTCTAAAACAGCCATATCTGTGTTTCTTTTTGTAAACATCTTTAAACAAAAACAGATTTCTTTATCTATTTGTTTATGTGTGTGCTTGTCTGTGCATGCATGTGCACTTGTATTTGCAGATATGTGTGCCTGGTGTACATGATGTCAGAAGAAGACATCAAGCATCTTCCTCCACTGCTATTCGCCTACTCTCTACTGGCAGACACTGGCCCTGGACCTGGGGCTCATGGAGTTTTTGTTGTCACTGTTGTTTTTACTTTTGCTAGACTGGAAGCCCCAATGCCCCCCTCCCCCGTTTATGCCCTTGTAACACCTGGGGTTATAGGAGTCATCAGGTGCCCAGATTGCTACATGGGTGCTGGAGTTTGAACTCCAATCTTTGATTGGCAGCCATTTCTCCAACCCCAACATTTTCAGAGACATTTGATTTCAAACTTGGAGGCTAATTTTCCATAAGAGGACAAACAGAGAACTAAAATGTTGTTGATCTTCCCTTAACTCCTAACTCACTGAGGTTGTGTAGCATTTACACTACAAACTCAAAGTTTCATCTTCTATTGCACATTAAAAATTATTGGTGGCCAGATGGTGGTTGTGCACGCCTTTAATCCCCACACTTGGGAGGCAGAGGTGGATCTCTGTGAATTTGAAGTCAGCCTAGTCTACAGAGTGAATTCCAGGACCCTGTCTCAAAACAAACAAACGAAAAACTAAACATGAAAATAATAAAAATACGACTGAAATTCAAGCTTCATGGAGGGGGGTGGTGCTGGATCCTGCCTCAATTTGTTATACCAGACTTTGTTGACACCCCAAGGGAAGTCTTACTGACTTTGAGGAGTGGATGGGGGTGGGGTGGGTACAGGTGGGAAAGGAGGAAAGGGGAAGGGGAGGGAGGGGGAACTGGGGCTATCATGTAAAATGAAAAAAATTTAAGGAAAAAAAGGGAAAAAAAGATGGGTGGGGTGAAGTGGCAGAGCCTTCATCTAGCATGTACCAGGCCCTTAGTTCCATCCCCAGCTACACACACAGACTAAGATGGTAAATTGTGTGTACATGTCCTTTATTATAATAAAAATAATCAAGGAAAATATAAGTCCTCTTTCCAGCAGTTGAAAGCCTAGGCTCTTCTCAAGTTTAGAACTTTGGGCATGGAAGCTGACCCCAAGTGGTGCAGTTGAGAGACCTGCCAGCCTGTCTACAGTTAGTTTAGAGACCCGTCAGCCCGTCTACAGTTAGTTGAGAGACCCACCAGCCTGTCTACAGTTAAGCACCGGGCAAGAGTGCTTGGGACTAGATGGACTTCAGTGATGGCAGCGGGATGAAAGGTGGTATCCAAGCTAAGTCTCTTGAGCCTGTCTCAGACCAAGAGGCTCCAAAATACTTGACAAGCCAGTCAGGTAGTGGTGACACTCGCCTTTAATCCCAGCACTTGGGAGGCAGAGGCAGGTGGTTCTCTGTGAGTTCTAGGCCAGCCTGGCCTACAGTTCGAGTTACAGGACAGTCTCCAAAGGTACAGAGAAACCATGTCTTGAAAAAACAAACAAAAAATTGACAAGCCAATTGCTGGAGGAGTAACCAGGTGGCCAGTCCAGTGTCACACAGCTCTCTGTCATGCTTCGTATCCAAAGCTTCCTCCCTACTGCACAGTATGCCTACCACAGGCATTGCCAGCTGATGGCAAACTCATGCTGCCAAGCTCAGGTATGGTCTCAGGACGCCGACAGGGGCCGCACCTTTCTAGGCGTTTTCAATCACTTTCCTCAAAAACCACATCTTGGGGGAGGAAGGGCAGGTGGCGACCTCCCTCTTCCTGAGGCGTGCTTCAGGTCTGGTGGGTCTGACATTCAGCTCAGGGGTGACACTGGGGTGGGAAGCATTTGTCACTGAGAGGATTTTGTGGATCCCTAACATAGTTCAGGACATTCCCTACTGCAGCAGTTGCTACAGTCAGACATTTGGCCTGCATCCAGACATGTCTACCAGGAATCCCTCCTTCCAGTCTGTCAAGGACCCTGGGACAGAGGTGGCAGAGTGGGTGGGGTCCCATTTCCTTCCAGAACCAATCACCATAGCAAAAAAAGAGGCTGGATAATCTTTCAGTGCTAGGTCTTGTGGTCTCTGTGACAGGTTAAGGGAGTTCAGGCAAAGGCCGAGGACATCAAGGAAACTCTACAAGAAGCCTGGAAAGCCAGGGCCCTCTCAGGCTGTGGACACAGTAATGCCGCACCACAGCACTGAATACAGAAGGGATACAGGCAGTCCAATCTCCCTTCTTCAGTTTCTCCTGAGCACCACGTAAACCTCCCCAAAGCACCTAGCCCCCACTTCTCTCCTCAGGACTTAATGTTGGCCCAAGGATGTGGTTGTGCAGTTAAGCACATTGATTGCTAAGCTAGTCTCAGATCCCAGCTTTGTGTGATGGTAGCATTCAGCCCAAATTTTGCTATCAGTAAAATAATATGACAACCACCTTCACAGGCAGGAATCCTGGGAGAATAAAATGAAACAATGCCTGTAGAAGGCTAGGCCAGTGCTTGGCATGTGATGAAGCGCTCTGTGAAACCCAATTGTTAAAGTATTTATCTGAGAGAGCTAGCCAGTGAGAAGGCTGAGCCATCGGCCAAACAGTATATAATTAATGTAAGTCTCTGTGTGTTTATTGGGGAGTAAACAATTGTGCCACTGGTCCACTGGCCATGCTGCATGTAAATGGATGCAGCTGATTATACCCATTGCCCAACACAGAAGAGCATCCCTTACCTGGGATGTGCTTCACCACTGTGAGCTTCACCGGTTGGAGTTAGCGGTCCTAAGGGCAGAGGACCTGATCTTAGTCTCATGCCCTCTTCTGAGAGCCAACAGTCAGGCTTGCTGGACGAGGTTCCTTGTTCTGCACTTTGGGACATCTTGAGGCTGGTGAGGACCTCGCTGATTCTGCCGAGTGCTACAGACAATCCCAGGGTAGTTCCAGGGTTCTCACTGGATACCTCGGGAATCCTGGTTTCTACTTCTGTGGGTGAGGGTGCTTGACCTAGGCCAAGAACTTCAACCCCCTGCCTCAGTGAGGCTCCTGCCTGGGTGAAGTCAGCTCCCTTCAGTGAAGTATTGATGAGAGGCAGCCTCTCTACTGTCCCCACTGCTATGTCCTCCTTCTGGCTCTCTGTGAGATAACGGGAAGCATGGAAACATACTCTAAGAGACATGGATCACAAAGAAAAGCCAAGCCTATATGTGTTGTTCCATGTATCACATCTATAAAAGCCAAAAACCGGGCATGACCCATGGGAGATGTGTGTGGATGATAGAACAACCACCCAATGGAGCCATTTTTAAAATGAGAAAATAGAGGCTTGAGAGAAGGCTCAGCAGTTAAGAGCACTGTGTACTCTTCCAGAGAATCCAGGTTTGATCCCCAGCACCTACAATATAGCTCAGGTAGCCTTCTGTGTGCCAGGATTCTTAAAGGTAGGCATTTCTGGGGGATCTGGTGCCCTCTTCTGGCCTCCATAGACAACGTGCACACAAGCAGTGCTCAGATAACATGCAAAGCACCAATGCACATTGAGAGAAGACACGAGGATGTCTGTGAGTGGCACATGTGTGAAACACACAGCTACTTATAACTGGTTTGCACAGACTGGAAAGACAGACCTTTAAATGATCACAAATGAAGGCCTTAATGAGGAAGGGCATAAGACAGACGTCTCTTAGCATATATAGTTCCATAAATTTGACTTTAGAACGCTAAAGATATTATTTGAAAAAGGAGTTTTGACTTCTTGAGACCGGGTCTCACTGTATAGCCCTGGCTGGCCTGAAACTCACAGAGATCTGCCTACCTCTGCCTTCTGTGTGCCAGGATTAAAGGTACGTAACAGGCATGTAAATCCAGAACTCTGGAGATAAAGGCAGGAGGACCAGAAGTTCAAGGCCATCCTCAGCTACATTGTGGTGTTTGAGACCAGCCTGAACTCCAGGAGACCCTGTCTCAAAAAGCCAAGCAAAACTAAAACAACCATGCCACGGGAGGCGCACCTGCTATTTTATTCTGAACCCTTCTATGTGCGGTAGACACCAGCATGGGGACCACTCACCTGCTCCTCGGGCAGTCAGCACATGCTTTGGCTTTGCTCCAGTAGCTTCAGCTTGTTCCTTGTTCTAAAACAGCCACAATAAAAACACCTTCAATCAAACATTCATGGACCACCCGCCACACGCTTAAATGTAGTCAGTTTATTTCAAACCATCCACAGCAGTGTGGCCGGACGTCGAGGCTGGATGAACCTAGTTTCAAACCCAGAACCCAGCTCCTTTCCAGTACTTCACTGAATGGCTAGGGAGCTGGGTCTCCTGAAAGGAAGTTCTAAATAGCTGGGGTGCAAGGGACTTAGGCCAGGAATGGAAAAAACCCCTAACTCATCAACTCAGCTCAACTATTCATGCTGCTATAGTTCTGGTTGAGACTGGATTCTGAAGTCAAATCCATGCTTGGGGATGGGGCCCCACAGTTGATGGTGCCCCAGCCTGGGAGCTGAGGGACTATCTGCAGCTGAGTTTTATCATTGGGCCTGGAATTGCCAGACTTTCTTTGCTTTTCAAGAGAAAGTGGAATTAGATTTTTAAATCGGACTTAGTAAAGCATAAAATTAAAATAACTTAGTCAAGCATTGTTTGTATACGTACAAACTATTAACTTTTTGTGAGACAGCTTCTCACTATGTAGCCCCGACTGATCTAGAACTCTCTGTAAAGACCAGACTCACAGACTTCTGCCTGCTTCTGCCTCCTGAGTACTGACCTTAATGGTGTGCATCACCGAAACCAGTTCAACAAATGTATAATATGTAGGACAATTTTGCTACCACCCCCCCCAAGGGATTTATAGAATTTTAAAGTGAAGATTTAAATTTTCATTGTTGGAAACCAATTAAAATCTTTTCAATGCTGCAGATAAAATGTGTCTTCAGCTGTGTTTTTGTTGTTGTTGTTGTTTGTTTGCTTGTTTCTGGGTTCCCATTAAGGACTTCTGTGGCTTGGGCCTGAGAGAGGCCTGTTACTGGTGAGTCATTACTCCCCCCCACCCCCACCCCCAGTGTGCAGGGGACCAGGGCATGTTAACCAGAGCTACTGCTGTGACTTAACATCAGGAGCCACATTTGGAACTTTACTGGTCAAAAGTTCAAAACCAAGAGATGGAAACTTTTTCTGGAGAGTTCCCTGACAGTCACAGAGTGACCAGGGCCAGTATAGGGCTCTGAGGATGTCTGCCAGGCCCTGGTCTCTAGCAGACCTTTAAGGTTTAGAGAAGAGCTGCACGGCCAGGATTGGTCTGAACCAGCACTTAGCATCCTCTGGACCAGCGCTCAGCATCCTTACACAGTGGGCTCCTTAACACTGGTCATTGTGTTTCAAAATAGCTATAGCTGACAAGAAATTTTTGTGTGCTGGACACGATTTTCAAAACATCTCACAGATTAGTTCCTACTGTACCTGTCCACTCTATGAGATAATATTTACAAATGGGATGATTCCTGATTTACACAGAAAAAGTGAGAAGCAGAGAGAATCAGAGGTGTAAGCCAAGTGCTGAAGGCAGAGTTAAAAGCGGCAAGTTTGACCCAAGACGCCAGGTTCCTGCCACACTGCTGTACTGGGAAGGGTGATGTGGGGTCCCCCCACCCAGCTCCCAAGCTGTGGTTAGACACTGACTGTGGTGCCCCATCCCCTAAGCATGATTTGACTTCGGAATCCAGTCTCAACCAGAACTGTAGCAGCTTGAATGTTGATCTGACTTAGGGTAGAGTTTGTTTTTCCATTCCTGGTCTACATCCTTGTTTATCCTCCAGGGAAGGTCCCCAAAGTCCTCCCCTCTCCCAAACGCCCCTGCCCAATTTACCTTTGCTTCGCTCACTATTCTCAGTCCTGTTCCCTTCTCACGCCTTTGTTCCTGGGTGTCAAGAATTGCATCCATCCATCCATCCATCCATCCATCCATTCAGTGTGTGTGTTTATGTGTGTGTAAGCATGAACCCCACTCTTGGAGATCACATGACAACTTGCTAGAAGTGGTCTACCACTGGTTTTCAACTAGGGTTTTCAGACTTGACAGCAAGCGTCTTTACCCACTGAGCCATCTTGCCAGCCCAGTTTTGCTCTTTTAATAGTAAGGACACAATACATGGAGAGCACACAGCCCAGCACATAAAAAAATATGCTAGCTGTTGTTATGATCCTCACGTCATCAGTGTGGCCCAGACCTGTTCAGCACACAGCCCTCTTCCTTCCTGTCTCTGCAGGATCTATCCTACTACTCCTGCCACAGCCTGCTTCATCAGTAGTGGCTGACTTGTGCACTGTCCTGAGGAAGCCCCTGTGGGCTCAGACAGTCCTTTCCCTTCGTTTCTCCAGTATAGGGAGCTTCCTGTGTCCACCTGCCCACACAGCCTGATGTCCTGAACAGCTTGACTGTGTTGGGCCCACCCATAACTGAGCCTGAAGCTGAAGGCAGCTGGCATCTAATGATAATCTAATTCATCATTACAGAGTTCAGTGAGCACTTTAGGGGATGAAGCAGATGGTAGGTGGTGTCCTGGGGATGTAGATCAATGGCAGGACACCTGCGTTGTACATGTGAGGCCCTGAGTTCAGTCCCCAGCATCACCACAAAAATATAATATAATCAAGGAGACCTTGACCACGTCCTGGCATAATTTCCAAATGTAACAGCCAGTGCTAGGATGTACTTCAGTTCTACGTATGACTACTACACCCCTACAAATGGAGGGTCTCCAGAAGTGTGTGGAGTCTGAATTTCAGCATGGGGAATGTGTTCATCCCTGACATGTAGAAGCATGTCGTGATCCAGTCAACAATCTAATGGGAAGACAGGACCCAAACCATCCGAGAGTCAACAATACTCAAATTAAGCACAAAGACCAGAGGGCTATGCAGACAGGTAATACTGCAAGAATGAAAAGGTAGTCCCTGGCTTCCCCTGTTCCTCAATGCCTATACATTTACAACATAGGCATCAGTTAGTTCTATTATTCTACAAAAAGCTCTTATAAACAAATAAGGAAAGGGTGGGAAACAAAATATGAAAAAGGAGGACAGTTTTCGATCAGGTTGTTCACTGAAAATGCAAAGTTTTGGGATACATCATTCTGTCTGCTCTTGGTCGTGGTTGAGGTTTTCCTTAATAAAAAGACAGATTTTTATGAATTCAAAAGAAGAATCCATTTTATAAGACATCACCAATTGCTTGCTTTGGGTCTGACTTAATAAGGAAAGTCAGGATTTTAAGAAGTTTAAGACATTTGGGATGCTTGAATGCTAACTTCAAATAATACCAAAATTGTTTACTTCAGGGATATACTAACAGCAATATATTGTGTTTCTGACATAGCTCTTATCTTTTAGACACAATTGCTAAATTCTACTTGTTGATTGTTTATTGCAGTTCTGGGTTTGAAACGTGGACCTCAGGCATGCTAAGAGCTCCCTTTGAGCAACACCACTCATTCTAGCTTAGTTCCCTGCCTTATACGAGACCTCTGCCTCTCAAAAGCACATTACACAACATTTTAATTCTCTTCCACTATTCACTTCATTCTGATGAATGAAAAGTGGGATCTCATGTGTATTTTTAATATTTCAATACGATAAACTTCAAAAACAAAGCAAAACAAATCTCTTCCAGTAACAGTCACCTCATAGTATCCAGGACACACAGGAAATGTAGTATTTGCCTGCATCCTCCATCTTCCTGTAAACTTTAAGTCATCTATATATTATACATTGTATATATTGTATCATATAGTTCCTAAAAAATGTGCTATGTAAATAGTTATTATCTTGTAGCAGAACTATCCCCAGGAGGGGGTGGCATTTACTCCCCACACCTAGGAAAACTAAGGAGAAAGTGACTTACTGAAGCCACACGAACCTCTGCCCACAGTCTCTAAACGACTTATTTTCTTAGACAAGGCCCCATATAGCCCAGGCTGGCCCTGAGCTCCTGGTTCTCCTGCAGGCATGTAACACCACACCTTGCCTTAAATGACATTTTGAAAGGCTGATTAAGCTTTATCCATACAATGTGCTCTTAGCTGCAGAACCTTTATCTGGATAGCTCACTGGAACCTGGAATCTGAGTTTCTAGGGTTGGGAGGAGGGTGTCAAGAGGAGCTGCTTTTTCATATGAGTTTTTCCTGGATTTATCCTTGCTTGGTCTCTCTCTCTCTCTCTCTCTCTCTCTCTCTCTCTCTCTCTCTCTCTCTCTCTCTCTCTCTCTCTCTCTCTCTCTCTCTCTCTCTCTCTCTCTCTCTCTCTCTCTCTCTCTCTCTTTCTCTCTCTTTCTTATTTGGGGATTAATTCTAGGGCCTCCTATATATATATTTTTTCTTTTACCATGTTAAATTATCAAATTAAACTCATTTCAGCTTAATTTTCTCTTTAAGGTCATTAATTTGATTTATTTTAGGGGTGTAATTAGATTCTTTTTCTTTCACAAAGTCCAGGCTGGTTATCAGTGGCCAGAGTTGCTAATTGTGTCCTGTTTTCTCTGCAGGCCAGCATCTCCAGGGCTGCAGAGCAGGGAGCTGAAGGAGAGGTGTGCTCCGAGAGGGAGGAGTTTCAGACAGGGAGAAGAGGGGCAGCTGGGTGGCCTGGGACCTGTTATGATGGGAAGGAAGGCATCTTCTTCAAGCACAGGCCTCATTAGACCCAATCCATCCGCTGCCAGGAGCAACTGATAATCACAGAATCTTAAATAGTGGCTCCAGACTATCTGGTGTTGCTAAGTGGCTGGCCCTCTGCTGTTACCAAACAGGATGTTCCCTACACACAGGCACACAACACATGCACACACAAAGGCACACACTCACACACACACACACACACACACACACACACACACACACACACACAATGGACAAGTTTCTATTAGCCCATGGGTAGGATTATATAACCCTTGGGAACAGCCACTCCCAGAAATGCCATCTTTCACCTTGGGGGTGGAGTGCCAGGCTTCTTCTGCTTGTTGTCCCCTGTGAGTCACTGTCAACATTTATTTCCCCAAAGGCAGCTACACACTTTGCCCACTCTGGAACAAAGGACAGTGTAGGGGCAGTGAAGGTGAGTAAGGGCTGTGGGGTGAATTGACCTTGTCTCTTATTCCAGGTATAAAGGGACAAAAGGGGGCAAGAGAGAAGACCCAGGGATGTTAAGTGCAACACCCTGTTCTTTCTCACCCCTAGTTTGTCCCTAACATCTAGGTGGCCTGGAGTTGCCAAGGACCTGCTTTCTGACTGGACGACTACCCCATCCTTTGTTAGAGAGAGTGGGGATTATTGGGCTATATAGAAACCCATCTATAGTCCGGAAGTTTCCATCTTTCATTTCCTCATCAGCAGGACACAGAATACATGATAAGAAAACAATGTCCCCAGCTCATCTAGGAATCATTTCTTGGCCAGTCTCCCCACCAGGGACCCGGAACCCCCTCCAGCCAGGGCAGGGAATCCAGAACCAACCTCCTCAGAGTAGTCAGCCAGACTGCCTTTCCTCCAGGGCACAGTCCCTTGGGCGATGAAATCGTCCACCTTTGAGTTCTGGAATGTGGCCCCCACCAAAGTAACAGCCCTGTCCACAGCCACCACGGTCTTGAAGAGGGCTTCGAGCCTGGCACCATGCTGAGCACCCTCCTGCCGCACAGCCCTCACCAGCTCCAGGACCTCAGACCATGCAGCCTGAGCAGTGGGTGGAGGAGGGTTGTTAGACCCTGCCAGACCCAACTCCCGGGAGGCCTCCAGCCGGTGCAGACCTTGTTCCAGGTGGTCCATGCCTCGGCACACACACTGCAGCTTCTCTGTTACATCGTCTTGGAAATGCAAGAGTTTGTCGACCTTCTCACTCAGCATGCTAAGTTTTTTGTCCATGGTGGCTAAGCAGGCTCTGCCCAACGCTGGCAGACCCAGACCCTGGGGATCCTCCTCTGAAACCCCTGACATCCCAATTCCGGCTTGGTAAGGGCAAAGGCAAGGAAAAGGAAGCACCACAGGCCTGTTTCTCACTTAGGTGATAAAGTCTGGAAGACCATTGTCCTGGTAGGAGTCTTGCTGCACAACACCAGCCTCCCCGCCCAGCTGCCTGGGCTGTTTGGGGGAGCTGAGAGCACCAGGTTCTCTGTGTGTCTGCTTCGCCTATCTCCCACTCAGCCAATGCCAGAGAGTGACAGGCTGAGTTTGGCCCAGGTCCTTCTCTTGGGGCCTCTTTGACATCATGGTAACAATTAACATTCCCCCTTAAGAGGCTGTTGATGGCAGATATTTTAAGAATCTGCCAGGAGAAGGCTGCGGTTCACACAGCTGATGCTAAAGGTTGAGAGAAAGTGTATTTAGCATACAAACTGGGAAGGGGGAATCCACCAGACCCCAACTCCCAAAATAAAATACAGAAAAGCATGTTCTCATTAACATATAAATTCACTTTGGCTTTTTAAATGATAAAATCATATGTATGCCAACAAATTGTCTTAAAATAAAGTTCTTTGTGATTTATTGTTAGCAAAAAAAAAAAAAAAAAGAAAAAAGAAAAAAGAAAAAGAAAAGAAAGAAAGAAAAAAGAAAAGGAAAGAAAAAAAATCCCTAAGAGAGAGTATCTGTCAACTGGACTATGCAAGGTGGTTTACAGACTCCCAGACACTGAAGAGATTGTGTTCCACACATGCATTTAATTCACAACAAAAGGCAAGACCAAGGCAGAGTAAACTTCTGCCTTTTACCATCATGAAAATTTTAATGTTTCTGCAAACTAAAAGCAGACTTCTTGTTGCTATCTGCCTCTTGAATGATACATGAATGTGGACCTGTACTACCAGTGGGGAGAGCCTGCAGGTTTTGCCCCTACCAAACATGCACATGGGTCCCTACTTGTACCTAAAACTAGATCTGAGAAACAACAGCCTAGGCCGCTCAGGAAGTGCAGCCCTACATGTCGTGTTCCTTTAAAAAGTCCTCTGGAGAAACAGCAGTGCCTCTGGCTCCCTGTAATGATGAACACACCAGACAACCAATGGCTAAGTTTCCAGGCTCTGTCGTGTCCCAGAGGACAATGACAGTTGTGCTCCTATGGTTTTTCAAACATTTTATCTTCAAAACTTCGTAGCTTGCATGAGACTCTTACGGAAGAATCAGTGTCTGAAGTGGACACATTCAGGTCACCACTGGGGTGGGACACGAAGGTGAATTTGAACCTCAGAATGCCAACGATGTCACAGAGAAGCCTGACAACTCTCGTCCAGTCCCTTGTGGGAAAGAGCAGAGCCCAGAAAGGAAAAAGTGTCCAGGGCACACAGCCATATGAACTCTGAAGGTGATTTTGCCAAGACAGGGAAGTGCCCAGGGAATGGGGTTTTAATGACCCACCCAGGTCCCCTAAACTGAACACAAGCAGTTTTTTAAACCGACCTGGAAATTTGGCACCCACACGCACCATCAAGCCATTTTGCTATTTTAAGCCATAGGTGGCCTTTCAGTAGTGTCCTTGCCATGCTTGGTCACAGCCCCTGTACTCATCCCTCTTCAGGACGCCTGTTCCTCCGCGTGGGAAGATCCACGCTCATTTCTGGGAGCAGTCCTGAGTGTTGGTGATGAACTGAGCTCAGTAAGCTCAAAATGAGCTTGGTCTATCCTATTAGTAAGATTAAAGACAGATACACAGAGTGGGGGGCGTGGCTCAGCCAGTAGAATATTTACCTAGCGTGCACAGAGCCCTGGACTCATTCCTGCCATTGCATTAACCAGGTAAGGTAGTGTACCAGTCTGGTAAGGATGAAGATTTCCTGCAGAAACTCTTGTGCCCCTCACTTCAGCTCTCAGACTATTGAAATGATGGACATGTGAACCACAGTCTCTGAGAAGAAACTGTGCAGAGGCTGATCGTTCTAAACCACGAGGCTGGGCAAAGTTTGGAATGTTGCAGCTTCAAGGCTAAATTATGGTTTATGTTGGGTGATCTTTAACCTACCAAACAGCTATCCTTAGCCACCTATGTCAGCCCTAACATCCTGACAAACAGATTAAAAAAAAAACCAAAAAAACAAAAAACCTTGGGAATGCATTAACTTAGCAAAACCCTCCCCTCCACAAAGGGAAGAGCTAAGAATGCTGTCTCAGGGCTTGCAGAGATGGCTCGAGATGGCTCAGAAGCTTAGTTGCCAGTGCTCAAGGGGTGGCTGACATCTGTCTGTTAACTACAGCTCCAAGTGATTGTTACCCTCTCTGACATCTGCTGACACCACGAGTCATGTGTGATGCCATGAATCATGGGATGCATGCAAACTTGCAGACAACACACTCACACACAGAAAATACACCTAAAATAAACTCTTTTCAAAGGATGTTATAAGAAAAGCCCTGAGGCCTGTTAAGATTCTGCCATCTTGCTATAACAACCTCTCTGATATTTCCTCCAAATGTATTTGAAAAGTTCCTTGATTTGTGGCTTTCTTTGTTCTGTTCAAACTCCATGAAATTATTTTCATGTTGGAACGCTGTATTGGGGAAGACCTAAAGCTAGGTTCCAGGGGTGGCCAGGTGTATCTTAGCTCTAAAGGAATCTATCTCTTGCTTCCTCTGACTTGAGAGCTGTGTTTTTGTGTTAACCTCACATTACAGTGCCCTTAGGAATTGCATGGCTAAAGGAGGGGAGGCTAAAGCCAGCGCCAGTCTGAACAAAACTTCTCCCAGAGAGAGAATGTTATGTCTCCAGATCACCTTGAGGCAGTATGGAGCCAGAGCATGGATCAGAGCCGTGCAAGGACAACACATCTTGACCAGGACTGCTTAGATATGTATAGTTCTCACCTCTACCTAACCCTAATACTCAGGACCATGAAGACAGGCTTGGATGGGGCTCGCTGGATCTATTTGTCCCCTTTCTCAAAATGGCCACATTGACTAATTTCCCTTTTTCTGAGTTTTGCTTTAATTTGGTTCTTTTAATCGGCTTGGTGAGGATCGGTGAATGATCCTACCTTCAGGCAGTGACCCCATCTGGTGAAATCATAGAACGATTAAGGAACCAAAAGGCGCATTTGGAGGTGGGCACCATTTACAGAAAGTTGGCTTTGGATGGAGAGGAAAAACTGGAAGGTTCTAGCAGTAGCTAGTGTTATATTATTTCAAGGGCATTTTTCTATCTTATGCTTTCAGGAAGCATCAGCTGGTTTTTCCATGGTATGACTTTATGTCACTTCTGTTGGATTATTGCTACATTTTGTCCTCATGATAACATGAGTGATAAGTATATTTATTGAGTCCTGTTGTAGAATAATCTTTTTGTACACTATGAAGATTTGTTACTTGGATTAGTTTAATGAAAATCTGAATGGCCATTAGCTAGGCAGGATTTTCAGGGCAGAGAGGACACTGGGAAGAAGGGCAGAGACCTGGGAGTCACCAGCCAGATGGGGAGGAAGGAGCATGGGCAGTGCAGAGTAAAGTTAAGCCACAAGGCAGGCAGGAAGTAAATTTTAAAAATTGGGTGAATTTAAGTTGTAAGCTGGTTAGTAACAAGCCTAAGCTATGGGCCAAGCTTTCATAATTAATAAGAAGTCTCTATATCATGATTTAGGGACTGGCAACAGGGACAGAAAAAAATCACCTACAGAGGCTGTGATATAAAATGCTTTACTTGCATGCTTGTAAAATGTCCTTTTTTCAGGGGCTGGAGATGGCTCCATGGTTAAGAGCACCTGCTACTCTTGTGAGGACCCAAGTTCAGTTCCCAGCCCCCATCTCAGGCAGCCCAAACTGCCTGGAACTCCAGTTTCAAGGGATATGATGCCCCCTTACCTCTTCAAATGGCAATTATAGAAGAGTTAATATGATAAATAGTAATTCTATATTAGCTTACTGTGTGAAATTTTTAAAAGGTCTATTTCATTGAGTCACAAGAGGGAGACAGATTGATGGCTTATATTTAAATATGACTTCATTAAGCGGGCAGAAAAATATCTAAACTGCTTTTTGGTAGTTACGTGTAATATTTTGGGGATCAGCCTGAATTTAAAGATACTTTTACATGATGTCTGTGCCTTGGTCTATTTTATTTTATTGATACAGGGTCTCACTATGTAGCCTGTTGGTCCCAAATTCACAGATATCTGCCTGCCTCTGCCTCCTGGGTTCTGGGACTAAGGGCATGCACCTAGAAACAGAACCAGAAGGGTCTGATTCTCAAGGATCCTTTTCTTGTAGTTTGAGAACAGGGAAATAGGACAGGCTAAACATCAGGGCAGCTGAGGGAAGAAAAGAGATTAAAAGGGAGACTTTTGAGTTAGAGTCCCCCAACAGAGATCTATATGAAGCTAGAAGGAGGAAGGGGCTCTTCAGAAAGAGAAAATGCCCGGGATGTCGAGCAGACACTCAGGATTTGGACCTGTATCCAAAGGAGAGATATAAAGGTAGGTGTCAAGAAAAGTGGACAGACTTGATAGTGAAGCTCTCTAGGGGGTTAGCTACACCAAGTAAGAGGACAGTAACGTTGAATATTATGATCTTCCAGACAGACTGGAGGCTTTATGTCTCTACCCAGGACCAGAGACAGAACTCAAACTCTATTCTTTTAATGGAGGAAGTAGCTTTCCCTGATGATGGGAGATGTTATTCTGTAAAAATGTTTCTCATACTGGTTAATGAATAAAGCACTGTTGAACCAATGGGAAAGCAAGATAGGCGGGGCTGGGAGACAAGGAGGAAAGAGGAAGTAGGGAGGAGGGCCAGCATGTAGAGCCGAGAGGAAGCAAGATACCGGCCTGTCACACTCGGGTAAGATGACCAAGTGGAAATACTTAGATAAATAGAAATGGGTTAATAATTAAGACAGAGCTAGCCCATAAACAATAATAGTGATTGGCCAACAGGTCCCGCGTGGCGGCGGGACTGGGTGGCCAGCGGGGGTGGGGGGAACCTACATGTAACACCCTGACCTCTACCAAGCATGGTACTTCAGACCTCTTTCCTTCCATATGTTATTTTCTTGTGTGTTACCCAGGAAATGGGAGGTAACCATCTTTAATGGCCTTTAAGCCTGCTAATTCTGTCTTCTGTCTAGTTAACAATTTGGTGTAATTCTACATTGTAAAAATAATTAAGATAAAAGCAGTGTAGTTCAATGCTTGTATTTGTAGATAGACTGTTCACTTTATATATGTAATGCTATGTAACTCTGACAGATGCAATATGGTGAAAATGTTATTAGAAGTTTTGTTCACAGGGCTGGAGAGATGGCTCAGTGGTTAAGAGCACTGGCTGATCTTCCAGAGGACCTGAGTTCAATTCCCAGCACCCAGAGGGTCGATCACAATTGTCTGCAACTCCAGTTCCAGGGGATCCAGTGCCTTCTTCTGACCTCTGTAGGCACAGCATGCACATGAAGCACAAACATGAAGCCAGAACACTCATACAAGCTAAAAAATAATAAAAAAAGATTTTGTTTTGTTTTGTTTTGTTTTTTCAAGACAGGGTTTCTCTGTAGCTTTGGAGCTTGTCCTGGAACTCTCTCTATAGAACAGGATAGCCTTGAATTCACAGAGATCTGCCTGTCTCTGCCTCCTGAGTGCTAGGGGAAAATTTATTATTAAAAAAAGACAACAGAAACTTTGGGGGTATATATGCCTACATACATAATACATATGTATGTGTGTGTACACATATTACCAACATACAGTTTCAACATCAAACCCATTTAGAAGCTTAATTTTTCTTTCATTTTTTTATTAAAAAAAAAGTTCTTTCATTGTAGTACAGAGAATTAGTGCCCCATTCTTCATCTTCATATGAATATTTCTTCCATATGTACCTTTGTTCAAATAATTCTATTTTCTGGAACTTGTCTGTTAGGAGTCGTGGTGCTGCAATAGACTGTACTGAGTTCTCTGTACTCTAAACTTGGCTGGGGTGTATCTCAGTGGGCAGATGATCACCAGGCTACCAGAGGCTCTGGGTTCGATCCCCAGCACTGAATTATGGGGCAGTGAAGGCACACAGACCTATAATTCCAGGGGTGAGGGATCAGGACTTCAAAATCATGCCTAGCCTCAGCCAGCTCCAGGCCCACCTGGGCTCTATTAGACCCTGTTCCAGAACAAGAGAAATCACATTGTCTACTAAAAATTGTAATGCTGTCTTCTCTTTTCTGCAATGACTCTGATTATTGAGCTATTACATGAATGTGGTAGTTTGAATAAGATTGCTCCCCCAGACTCTGGCATTTGAATGCTTGGGTGGGGGTGCTGCTTCAGGAGGCTTGGAGGTGTGGCCTTGGTAGAGGAAGTATGCCTTTTGGGGTGGGTTCAGAGGCTCAAAAGACTCCCTCCATTTCCAGCTCAGTTTCTGACAGTTCAAGATGCAAGCTCCTAGCTCTTCCTGACCCCATGCTTCCCCACTGTAATGGCAATGGACTCTTGTCTCTCTGGATCCAGAACCATGAGGCCACCATAAGACCCCCCTTCTACAAGTTGCTTTGGCCATGTGCTTTACCACAGCAACAGAAAAGGAAGTAAGACAGGGAGCATTAAGAGGACTTAAACACAAGCTTATATTTAAAAACAAAAACATCCCCCCAAATCAGCATGCTTCCACCACCTTGCACCCATTGTCTTATCTTAAAAGTCTACAGCTGAACTTGAATTGTCAGTTTTCCCTTCTAAATGAAACAATGGGCAAGCCTAAGAAACAGCTGGGTTTCTTTTCCTCTTTGCACAGTTTTAAAAGACATGTACCTTAGACACTAGACATTGGACGTACTGCCCTGTTACTGTTTGCATGGGTACAAAGTAGCCGAGGAAAAGCAGAGCAAAGGCAGATGTCTGTGAATGCTTTCCCTTTGTATCCAACTATCTGCTGCTGACCAATCTTCCCTAGTCGATAGAATTTCAATACTTTGCCCTGCTGATTGACTTAGAAGAATTTCTGTGCTTGTGTCTTGAGTTCTCATCTCGCCTCCTAAGTGCATGATTTAAGGGATTTCAATAGAGGGAACAAGCCAATTTTGTAAGTTTTCATTTTGTCAAATGATATAAAAGTTTTTACTCAGTTAAGAAGTTCATCCAGTTATTCTTACAGAAAAAGTATACTATTTTTAACACTTTGATAAAGGTCTTAAAAACACTTGTGAGTTAAAAATTAGATATAATTCAATCTATTGATGCCCAAAATACATTCAAAATTTGGTTTTCCTTTCTAGTTATCCATTGACTATGTCCTCAACAGTTCAGAATCACGAGGATGCTGAGGAAGTAGACTGTGCTGCTTAAAATGTGGGTGATTATTTTAAATAATTTGGGTGCTTGTACAGCATTGTTTGTTGGAGACCTTGGAAAATCACAAGGCAGTCTGCAGCCATGGATAGTTATGCCATCTTAGGACATTTTAAAACTGAAGTCCATTGTTCTGTTCTTAATCACATTTTATATGTAACCTAAAAGATAAGATTTGGTGTCTTGGTAAAAATCGATTATGTTCCAGACTTGGGCTACCTGGGAAATTACCTTACCACAGTTTAGATTCACTTAAGATGTGGCTGAAGGATAAACAGTAGCAGCAGCCACAGTCAACCCAAGCAGTGGGCACATCAGGCCACAGTGTGGTCCTGTTTCCCCTTGGCCTTGAGCCAGGTTAAACCAGGCTTGGAGAGATGCAAGACAGCCCACAGCAGCACCCTAGATGAGGAAGAGTGAGCGAACATGGGGGCTGTGGACTGCGGAGAGCTGATGAGACAATGCCCCCCATCCATCAGCTGTAGCTAACATTGCTCTTTAAAGGGGTAATAGGCACATTCTGTGTTGTACCTTTCTTTAGTTCCTGTAGCTCCCTACTGACTCCTGAAACTAACTGATACCTGCTTAAAATGGAAAAGGATGAGCCGGGAAGACCCCCCACACACACACCCTTTGTGAAGAAGGATTAGTCATATATGTAACACTGCCCTCTTAGTCAGCTCAATGGCATCTGAGACAAATCTTCTGCCTGGACAGCCTTGCTGTTTGAAACTCTGGTGTATATCTACTTGCCCTGACAAATTAAGTATTTGTTGTTTTATGTGAAATGCACTTGTACATGATCTATTTGTAACAACTAACCCTGTCCCATAAGTCTGGAAGAGATCTAAAATTTTTGCCAATGTGGTAGCCCCATTGCCCTACTGAGAGAAAAATTCTGAATCTCACTCCCAAAGGAGTAGCTCGCTCCATAGAATAAAGAAGACCTTTGTATAATTCTTCTATGTAGTGGGGCTAGTTGTTTTCACTCTATGATACAAAGCTTAAGGAAACACTTCACAAAAATGATATTCTATAAAATAGAACTGTTGTTGATGCTAAACTTTTCCAGGTTTTGTGTATTCCCTATGCTGGATAGTTTTATGTCAACTTGACCCAAGTTGAATGCAGGGAACCTCAATTGAGAAAATACCTCCTTAAGACCTGGCTGTAAGCCATTTTTTAAATTAGTGATTGTTTGAGTAGGGTTAATCCACTGTGGTTGGCGCCATCCCTAGGCTGGTGGTCCTGGGTTCTGTAAGAAAGCAGGCTGAGCAAATCATGAGGAGCAAGCCAGTAAGCAGCTCCCCTCCATGCCCCCTGCATTAGCTCCTGCCCTGTTTGAGTTCCTGACTTTACTTTTTTTCGGTGATGAACAGTGATGTGAGAGTAAGCTGAATAAACCCTTCCCTCCCTAGTTTGCTTTTTGGTCATGGTGTTTCATGGCAGCAATAGAAACCCTAAGGACGACAATTCCTAACTATGTTAAGAATATGTTCCTCACCAAAGGCAAGCACACAGGCCCTAATGTTGGCCCCACATTGTGCCTCCTAGTTCTGAAAAGGCAATGAACAGTTGTTAATCTACAGACCGTCCTTCACTTTTATGTTAGTTATACTCTTGGTTGTTTCTGTAGATTTTTACACCTGTTGTCCGTTAATGTTCTGGGAAAACATTTGCCCTTGATCACTGTGTTCTGGTTAAGCTTCCCCCCCCCCCAATGCAAGCTCTGTAGGACAGAAGATACATGCACTTGGATACAGATGTTAGCGGAAGCCAGAAGTGTCAGGTATCCTGGAGCTGAGTTACAGTTGTTTGTGAACCACCTGACTTGAACTCAGATGCACTCTTCGCCACTGAGCTCTCTCTCTCTCTCTGGTCCTGTGGCTAAGCTTTATAACTATTGTATATGAAACTTCTGCAGAACTATTTGCTGGTCAAAGTTGTGTTTCTAAAAAGTCTTATGGCTGATTATGGTCCTTTAACAGGCTGCAGAAGTACAACTTCTGACAAAGGGACATGAATGGTATTCTTGAGAAACTAGGACATCATTCACAATGCCAACAGAATTGACTCTGGGTATAGTTGACCTAAGGACAACTTTTTTTACCTCTTAAAATTGTCCAGAAAGGATTTATTGGCACTAACTTCTTGACATCTGTCATCCCACAATGGGGGATCAAATCAGACCAGCTCTCAGCCTAGAGACACTGACACCCTCAGTGTAAACAGCAGCACCAAGAGATTCATTCTTGGTTCACTGTTCCCCACATCCCTGCACAGAGAAGGCCAGCTAGGAGACTCTGACAATGAGTCTGCTTTTAGGGAAGCTCAGGGGTCCACAGCACAGGAGTTCTATGCACTGGAATAGGGATGGCCTCTTGGGAATTACCCCCAGACAGCTTCAGCAAAATGGAGCAGTCAAAAGTCTCGGCCACTCACTGTTTTTAGTGCCATATTCCGAAATACATAGAGACAAAAAAGGATCACCAGGTATTCAAAGAAAGCCTCCCAATGGAAACAAACAAGAGACTAAAGAAGAAAGAAATATAATCAAGGAGGAAACAAGGAATATG
This sequence comes from Cricetiscus sungorus, assembly GCA_030556225.1. Lineage (NCBI taxonomy): Eukaryota > Metazoa > Chordata > Mammalia > Rodentia > Cricetidae > Cricetiscus > Cricetiscus sungorus. The sequence goes on from JANBXA010000729.1 coordinate 23,535,615, forward strand.
AAGTTAAGATACTATCTCAGGGCTGGAGAGATGGCTCAGCTGTCAAGAGTACTTGCTGCTCTTGTAGAGGTCTTGGGTTTGGTTCAAGCAATCTTTAACTCCAGTTTCAGGGGGTCCAATTCCCTCTTCTTATCTCTATGGGCATAAGACTTGTGCATGGTACACATACATACATGTAGGCAAAATACTTCTACACCTAAAATAAAATAATTCCTAAAAAGTCTGAAGATATTATCTCAGATAGTGGCACTAAAAATAAAGGCATAGGGTCAGTGAGATGACTCAGTGGATAAAGGTGCTTGCTGCCAAGACTGGCCACCTGAGTTTGATCCTCAGAACTCATGGAAGAACAAACTCATGGAAGAACAGATTCCCCAAGTTGTCTTCTGACTTTCATATGTGTACCATGGTATTTGAGTGCAGACACACATGGACATAAATATCCACACAGATTAATCAATAAGGAAGAAACAGCCAGGCAGTGATGGCACACCCTTTAAACCCAGCACTTGGGAAGCAGAGGCAGGCAGATCTCTGTGAGTTCAGGACCAGAATGAGTTTCAGGACAACCTTCAAAGCCACAGAGAAACCCTGCCTCGAAAAACAAAACAAAAACAAAAAGAAATAGACAAATGTAACTTAAAATGAAAAGTAACAAAAAATAAAAATGAAAAAATGCATAAAAAGCAAAAAGAGCTGTTGGAGATGTGGCTCAGTGGTTAAACAACGCTGTCTGCTCTTCCAGAGGACCTGGGTTCAATTTCCAGCTCCCATGACATCTGTAATTCCAGGTTCAGAAGATCTGTCTCCCTCTCTGACCTGCTTGGGGACCAGGCACACATGTAGCGCACAGACTCCATGCAGGCAAAACACCCACACACATAAAATAAAACTAAAATTATTTTAAGAAAATGAAAATCTATTGGACAATAGATTTTCCAGCTAGTGTCACGTCCAATTAACTGGGATTTCAGGAACTTATCAAATAAATACTATAGTCATTATGCAATTTTATGGCAGAAATGGCCCAAAGCTAGGAGCCTGCACTGCCTTTCCAGAGGACCAGCATCCAGACTCAGGAGCTCCCAACAGGCTGTAACTCCAGCTCCAAAGGATCCAACACACATGGCCACCATAGGCACCAGCTTACAGATGTGCGTGCCTACACACACACACACACACACACACACACACACACACACACACACACTTTACAATAAAATAAATTTTATTTATTTGTATTTCATGCATAGCGGCCTCTAGAAACTAAGAAGTGCCTCTAAGCACGCTGGAACACAGCATCAATACCACAGCAAGCCTTGGCAACAGCTGCAGCCAGCAGAAACTATCCAACTACCAGAGACTCAGCCTCTGTCCCCGCCTGCACCTAGAGGAGCCATTACCGGATCCTCTGCATTGCCTTCAACTGGAGGAGTGAATATTGGAGTGTGGCCCAGTCTGCATTGAGAGACTATCTGCCTGTGGGCCCATCTACTTACTCCTGGAGGAGTAAACCCCAGGGGGGTCAGCCCTGCCTGCACCTGAAGGAACTTTCAACAGTACCAATTGAAGGAAGAGGGACCTTCTGAAGCACAAGCTCCACCTGTACCAACTGGAGGAAGAGATGTGTAGACAATAAGGTAAGAATACATTCAACAACACAAAGAACAAACAGCACCATGAGAAACTAGTGGTTCTACAGCAACCCAATCTGAGCATCCCAATGCAGATGAAGCAGAAGAAAAGCACATTTAAAAGGGCTTTATGAAGATGATTGTGGCCCTTAAAGAGAAAATGAAAACCTCCCTTAAAGAAATGGAGGGAAAGGCAAAAAATTGGAAAAGATGGCCGGGCAGTGGTGTTGCATGTCCTTAAATCCCAGCACTTGGGAGGCAGAGGCAGAGGCAGAGGCAGAGGCAGAGGCAGAGGCAGAGGCAGAGGCAGAGGCAGAGGCAGAGGCAGAGGCAGAGGCAGAGGCAGAGGCAGAGGTAGAGGCAGAGGCAGAGGCAGAGGCAGAGGCAGAGGCAGAGGCAGGCGGATCTCTGTGAGTTCAAGACTAGCCTGTTTTACAAGAGCTAGCTCCAGAACAGCCTCCAAAGTCAGAGAAACCCTGTCTCAAAAAAAAAAAAAAATCAAACAGGTAAAAGAAATGGTTCAAGATTTAAAAAACTGAAATAGAATCAATAAAGAAAACACAAACAAAAGTAACTCTGCAAACCAAAGTAACTCTGGAAATGGAAAATCTGGGTAAACAATCAGGAAATACAAATGAAAGCATAAACAACAGACTACAAGAGATGGAAGAGAATATCTCAGGCATTGAAGATATGATAGAGGAAATAGAATCATCTGTCAAAGAAAATGTTAAATTCATCAAGTTCTTAGCACAAAACATCCAGGAAATCTGAGCTACCATGAAAAGACCAAATCTAAGAATAATAGATAAAGAAGAAAGAGAAGACATCCAGCTCAAAGGCACAGAAAATATATTCAACAAAACCGTAGAAGAAAACTTCTCCAACCTAAAGAAAGGCATGCCCGAATGTGCAGGGAGCTTAGAGAACACCAAATAGATTGAAACAAACAAACAAACAAAAAAGTTCCCTTGCCAGAAAATAACCAAACCCTAAGCATACAGAATAAAGAAAGAATAGTAAGAACTGCAAAGGGAAAGGTCAATTGATATATAAAGGCAGACCTATCAGAATTACACCTGACTTCTCAATGGAAACAATGAAAGCCGCAAAGTCCTGGACAGATGTTATGCAGACACTAAGGAACCATGGATGCCAGCCTAGACTACTTTATCCAACAAAACTTTCAATCACCATCGATGGAGAAAACAAGATATTCCACAACAAAACCAGATTTAAACAATACCTATCCACAAATACAGCCCTATATAAAGTACTAAAAGGAAAACTCAAACCCAAGGAAGTTAGCTACATCCACAAAACCACAGGTAATAGAGAACCCCACACCAGCAAATCCCTAAGAGAAACACACACACAATATCACCACCAACAACAAAAACAAAAACAACAGAAACTAGCAATCACTGTTCATTATTATTCCTTAATATTAACGGGCTCAATTCCCTTATAAAAAGACACAGGTTAACAGATTGGATACGAAAACAGAATCCATCCTTCTGCTGCATACAAGAAACAGACCTCAACTACAAAGAGAGATGTTACTTCAGAGTAAAATGATGGGAAAAAAATATTCCAATCAAATGGACCTAAGAAACTAGCTGGTGTAGCTATCATGACATCTAATAAAATAGGTTTTAAACTAAAATTAATCAAAAGAGATGAATTAGATCATTTCATATTCATCACAAGAAAAATCCATCAAATCTCAATTCTGAACATTATGCCCCAAATACAAGAGCACCCTTATTTGTAAAGGAAATAGTACTAAAGCTTAAATCACACATGAAGCAACACACACTAATAGTGGGAGACTTCAACACTCCCCTCTGACTGGTCTCCCAGTCAGAAACTTAACACTGAAGTAAAGGAACAGACAGATATTATGACACAAATGGGCCTATACTCAGTAACATAGCAAACCTCAACAGATACAAATAAATTGAAATATTCCTCTGTATCTTATCGGATAACTATGGCTTACAGCTAGAATTCAACAACAACACTAATTTTAAAAAGCCCGTAAACTCATAGAAATTAAGCAAGGCTCAACTGAATCACCACTGGATCAAGGAAGAAATAACGAAATTAAAGATTTCCTAGAATTCAATGAAAATGACAGCACAACATATACAAACTTATGGGACACAATGAAAGCAGTGCTAAGAGGAAAGTTCATAGCACAAAAGTGCCTACGTAAAGAATGTGGAGAAATCTCACACTAGTGACTTAACAGCACACCTGAAAGCTCTAAAAGAAGAAGATGACAGGAAATAATCAAACTGAGGGCTGAAATCAAGAAAATAGAAACAAACAAAACAATACAAATAATCAATGTGACAAAGAGTTGGTTCTTAACAAGATTGACTAATGGTTATCCAAACTGACCAAAAGACAGAGAAAGAATACCCAAATCAACAAAATCACAAACAAAAAGGGAGCATAACAATAGATACAAGGAATTCCAAAGAATAATTAGGTCAAACTTCAAAAACCTGTACTCCACAAAATTGGAAAATTTAAAGGAAATGGGCAATTATCTGGATAGGTATTACTTATCAAAATTAAATCAAGAACAGATAAACAATTTAAATAAACCTATAACCTCTAATGAAATAGAAACAGTCATTAAAAGTCTCCCAACCCGAAAAAAAGTCCAGGGCCAGATGATTTCAGTACAGAATTCTACCAGATATTCAAAGAAGAGCTAATATCAATACTCCTCAAATTGTTTCACACAGTAGAAGCAGAAGGGTCATTGCCAAACTCTTTTTAAAAGGCTACAGTTACCCTGATACCCAAACCACACAAAGACACAACTAAGAAAGAGAACTACAGACCAATCTACCTCATGAACATTTATGCAAAAATACTCAATAAAACACTGGCAAATTGAATCCAAGAAAACATCAGAAAAATTATCTACCATGATCAAGTAAGCTTCATCCCAAAATGAAGGGATGGTTCAGCATGAAAATCCATCAATGTAATCTACCATATAAACAATATAAACAAACAGAAAATAAACCACATGATATATCATTAGATGCTGAAAAAGCCTTCCACAAAATCAATACTCCTTCATGATAAAGGTCTTGGAGAGAATAGGAATATGAGGAACATACCTAAACATAATAAAGGCAATATATAGTAACCCAATAGCAAACATCAAACTAAATGGAGAGAAACTCAAAGTAATCCTACAGAAATCAGGAACAAGACAAGGCTGTCCACTCATTTCCATATCTATTCAATATAGTACTCGAAGTTCTAGCTATAGCAATAAGACAACAAAAGGAGATCAAGGGGATACAAATTGGAAAAGAAGTCAAACTTTCAATATTTGCTGATGATATGATAGTTTACATAAGTGACCCCACAAATTCTACCAGGGAACTATTACAATTAAAAAACACCTTCAGTAATGTAGCAGGATACAAGGCCAACTAAAAAAAAAAAAAATCAGTAGCCCTCCTATATACAGATGATAAATGGACTGAGAAAGAAATCAGAGAAACAACACCCTTTGCAATAGCCACAAATAATATAAAATAATTTGGGGTAACTCTAAACAAACAAGTGATAGACCTATATGTCAAGAACTTTGAAAAAATATGTCAAGCCTTTGAAGAAAAACAATTGAAGAAGACATCAGGAAGTAAAAAGATCTCAAATGCTCTTGTATATGTAAGGATTAACATAATAAAAATGGTTATACCAAAAACAATCTACAGATTCAATGCATTACCCTTGAAATTGCAGTCTTGAAAGGCCAACACTCAACTTCACATGGAAAAAACAAAAAACAAAAATCAAGGTAGCCAAAACAATCCTGTACAGTAAAGAAACTTCTGAAGGCATCACCATACCTGACTTTAAGTTCTACTATAGAGTTACAGTAATGAAGACAGCTTGGTATTGGCATAAAAACCAGACAGGTGGACCAATGGAATCAAATCAAAACCCTGATAGCAATCCACACATCTATGAAAAACCTGGTTTTTGACAAAGAAGTCAAAATTGTACAATAGGGGAAAAAAAAGCATCTTCAACATATGGTGCTGGCATGTTGACATGTAGAAGAATGCAAATAGAACCATATCGATTGCCGTACACAAAACTCAAGTCCACTGAACCTTATAGAAGAGAAAGTGAGAGATAGCTTTGAATGCATTAGCACAGGAGACTGCTTCCTAATTATAATAGCAGTAGCACAGACACTAAGAGCAACAATGAATAAATAGAACCTCCTGAAACTTAGAAGCTTCTGTAAGGCAAAAGACACAGTCAATAACACAAACAGGCAACCTACAGAATGGGAGAAGATTCCTACCAACCCCACATCTGACAGAGGATTGTTCTCTAAAATATACAAAAAAGTCAAGAAAGTAGACATCAAAAGACCAAATAATCCAACAAAAAATTGGGGTACAGAGCTAAACACAGGACTCTCAACAGAGAAATCTCAAATGACTGAAAAAGACTTAAGGAAATGTTCAACATCCTTAGTCATCAGAGAAATGCAAATTAAAACAACTCTGAGATATGATCTTATACCTGTGAGAATGGCTAAGATCAAAAACACCAATGACAGTTTATGCTGGAGAGGATATAGAGAAAGGGGAATACTCCTCTATTCCTGGTGGGAGTACAAACTTGTACAGTTATTTTTGAAAATCAGTATAGCAGTTTCTCAGAAAGTTGGGAATCAATCCACTTCAAGACCCAGCAATACTACTCTTGGGCATATACCCAAAGGATGCACATTCATACCACACACACACACACACTAACACACTTACACACACACACTAACACACTCACACACACTCATACATACACACATACTCACACACTAATACACACATAGTTGACATCTGTTCAACTATGTTCATAGCAGAATTATTTGTAATAGCCAGATCCTGAAAAGAACCTAGATGCCCCTAAACTGAAGAATGGATAAAGAGAATGTGGTACATTTACACAATAGAATACTACTCAGTAGTTAAAAAAAAAAAAAAAAAAAAAAAAAAAAGACATCTTGAAATTTGCAGGCAAATGGACAGAACTAGAAAAAGCCATCCTGAGCGAGGTAACCAAGACCCAGAAACACAAATATAATATGGACATTAGATATAAAGCAAAGGACAACCAGACTCCAGGCTACAACCTCAGAAAAGCTAGGTAACAAGCAGGACCCTAAGAGAGACATACATGGATCCACCTAAAAAGGGAAAAAGACAAAATCTGAGTAAATTTGGAGCATGGGAGCAGGGGGGAGGGTGGAAGGGGAGAGGTGAAGAAAAAAGGAGAATGGGGAAAATGTATAGTTCAATAACAATAAAAACATGACCAAAATAAATAAATAAAAGCTTCTGGAAATTAAAAAAACAAAACCACACAATGAACAGCCAAAGACAGACATCAGACTTCTCATCCTGACGACTGGATAGCAGAAGACAATTGAGTTAGACATAGACTTTTAGATTGGAAAGCATTTCCCTTCAGAATATTGACTGCATTGCACCCTGGCCAGAGAGTTCTGTAGCTCAAAAAGACACAGAAACATGGGCGCTATAATTTCCTTTTCTCACTGCACCCTCACTAGGTGAACTGCTTTAAATATGAACTCCAGTCAAAGTAGGGAAAAAAGTTTCAACACAGTCTCAAAGTTGAAACAGGCGGATGAAGAATCCTCCAAAAGAATAGCTCTAAGGGAGTGGGGACCAGTATGTAAAATACACACACACACACACACACACTAACACACTCACCCATTCACACACACTAACACACACATACACATACTAACACACTCACACATACACACACACTAACACACACATACACATACTAACACACTCACACATACACACACACACTAACACACTCACTCACATACTCACACACACACAGAGTTTTTCGTTTTCTTGTTGGAGGTTGGGAGGAAATTTATACATGCTAAGCAACACACACACTCATGCACACACACACTCACACACTCACACATACACACACACTAACACTCACACATACACACACACTAACACTCACACATACACACACAATAACACTCACACATACACACACACACACACACACACACACACAGAGTTTTTCATTTTCTTGTTGGAGGCTGGAGGGTAATTTATACATGCTAAGCAACACACACACACACACACACACACACACACACACACACACTCATACGCTCACATAGTTTTTGTTTTGTTGTTAGAGGGTTGGAGGAGTGATTTGCACATGCTAAACAACACACACACTCACACACACACACACACACACATACACTTACACAGTTTTTGCTTGTTATTAGGGCTTGGGGGTGTAATTTGCACATGCTAGCTAACACACATACATGCACTCACAGTTTTTGTTTTGTTGTTGTTGGGGGTTGGAGGAGCGATTTGCACACGCTAGCCAAGCATTCTACCCCTGAGCTATTATACTCTCAGTCCTAAGCTATGTGAGAAATGTTAAGAGCTTGGGGCCCCAGAGTCAGAATGACTAGATTTAACTCCTACCTCTCTATCTCCCAGTTATTGGCTAGAAGGGTGGCTATGGGTTACCTAACTTCTGAGTCTGCCCTTCCTGCCTGTATAAAATAACTATATGTGTATCTCATGGAGTTGTGGAAGGCTGCAGGGGAGTGCTGAACCTTACAAGGTTTATCAGTGACTGATACATTGAAAGTATTCAGCAGTTAGCCTGAGTTGGCAAGCATGGCAAACAGGAAACAAAGGGAAGCAGAAACCCCGAAAAAGTCTTCCAAGAAAGAATGATACTAAAGTACAAGCATTGATGTAGCAATGAATATATATAGCTGTAATGAAATAAAACGCTCTATTATGGACAAACAGAAAAGTCTGGAGACAAGGATGAGCTTCAAAGCCTGAGTGAGAAAGCCCTATTTCCATTTATCTAAGAGGAAGTTCAGGGATGAAACTAACAACAAAATAACAAATGGGGGAGCAAAGAAAAAATAATAAAAACAGCTGAGCCAAGTGTGGTGGCATACTCCTTTAATCCCAGCACTTGGGAGACAGGTGGATATCTGTGAGTTCAAGGCCAGCCTGGTCTGCAAAGCAAGTTCCAGGGAAGCTAGGGCTACACAGCAAAACCAAAACCAAAACATAACAAAAACAGCAAAAAAAACAAACAAACAAAAAACAGCGGAAAATTTTCCACAGCTGTCTGTAGGAAAAAGGGATCAGTTATGGGGAACTCAAGGCACACGTCTAAAAAACAGAACATGGGGAACCCCTCCTTTTTGTATATTTATAACAATATTGTATATGGCAGAGACAGGTCCTACTCTAACAAAACCAAATATTAAGACATTTTTCCAAGAGAAGAAAGCAGATGTCCAGAGAGTGACCCTCACAGGTGCCATGGAGAGACAGCTACAAACAAACATGGGAAGTACTTCACCTGTCTGCTGGAATATTCCTCCTCCTCATAGGAGGCTTGTGATGCAATGTGGTTGACAATGAACGTCAGTCCAACACCTGCAGTGTCTAGCACAATGTTAGTACTTTTAAATTGTAGAGATTAAGGCTGCCATCCTCGCCTTCTGCCCGAAGCTGTCAGCCCAAGAAAACAGCTATGGATTGAGGAAGAGAATGCGTTTCCTCAGTCTCCAGTCAGTCTGAGCTACACCTCTGTACCCTCCACACACCCCATTAGGCATCATGCTCAGAAGACACACACATGTCCTCTGTGAAGCCAAGCTCAGTTAGGAAAGGAAAGCAAATGGAAATCAGTCCCAGAAACCCACACAGGGCTCCGTGTCCACTGGAGAGTTAGTTGACGTTTGACATTGCCTATCCTTTATACCCTGCTAGTACCTAGGGAGGCCCAAGGTGGCTATCCACAGACTGTACCCATCAAACAAAGTTTTCTACTGACTACATTTCTTTGTCCAGGAGGGCCTAAGCCCTGGGAACAATTGTCATTGTCTCCTTTAGTCCTTCAACCTTACCAATTGTTCCTTAGGCTCTAACTTCAAAGCATAATGGCTTGACGCCACCCTTACCGCAAATATCTGGGTGTAATCTGATGCCCGCTGCTGGCCTCTGGTGCTGAGCCTGCACAGTGCTGGGACAGGGCACAGAGTTCCCATCCTGTGTCCACAGTGGCCAAGTTGTGTTTACTTTGCCTAGAGATAGATGTTGCCCAACTATGTGGAGCCCTGGGAATGAGGTGGGTTGGTTGGCTGGGGTGTCTCTGGAAGAGCTCAGGCTTAGTGATAAGCCTGGTATTTCCGCTTATCTTTGACCCTCTCCAGGCCCCAGAAGCTTCCAGAGGCTTCACTCAGTTATCTGCCTTGCTGGGCTGTATCTGCCTTCCCAGGAGGCCTACTTCCTGCATCACTTAGCAGACTAATTGTGAAACAAACACCATGTGGTCCAAAGAGGGCAGAGGGAAGGGAAGGGAGTCCTGAGGCTAAGCTGACTAGAAAAGCTCTATCAGAATTGTGATGCAGGCTTAGAGGAAGTGGGAATCCTTGTCTTCAGCCTTTCAGGTCAGAGGAGGTCCCAAGCAGCACCAGAATGGGTCATAGGCCCTGATTTTCTTCTATAGGGTTGCTCACACTCTGGCTGGGAGCCTAGCTGATCACCTCTGGGCTGGGAGGTCACAACAATTACCTTCTCAAATGAAGGACGCAGGAAGCGGTAACTAAGTATAGATCCCATAAGAACTCAAGCACGCTGCAGCTGGGAGAAGGCAGTGACTCAAGGCTTCTGCTGAGCAGCCAGATCTTTCCCATGGTACCCTGGAGTGGGGGGTGGGGTATCCGGAGAAACTTCAGATGATTTGAGGAATCTCCCTTGGTTTTCAGATGGAAAATCTGAGGACTAGAGAAGGGAAGGGAGTTTCTGTAGATCACACAGCAGGTGATCAGTGAAGCAGAGCCAGATGCCCTTGGAGAGGCCATGGGACTCCCACCTCTTCTGTGGGCTGAGAGACCTCAGGGCCAGCTCCAGGGGTCAGACTGGCCTGTGCCCCACAGGCTCAGCTCCAACAGTCATTTAGGATGTCAGGAAGGGGCTGAAATGCAGGGACTCCCAGATACCAAGATTGGTTGGATGCTAATTCTTCCACAGGGGAAAAAAAAAAGTCTATAATTTGCCAGAAAGAGAATTGGAGAAGCCCCAAATCCTGACAGGATGAATCCAGAAGCTGCCTGGAAACAAGACCCAAAGGAAGACCGCCCAAGAGTGGGAGGAACAACTGCTGAGACCTCGCCTGGCAGTGGCGGCCCCTCCCGCCCTGTTGGTAGATTCGCCTCCAGCTGTCTGCATTCGGCTGTCTTAGCCCTGGTTGAAGCCTTTTTATTTAATTTCTTCCTTCCCTGCATCCCCAGCTAAATATCTCCCTGCCTCAGCAAGGTCAGATGGTTTAGCCTGACACCGCAAGAAAGCCAAACAGCACCACCATGAACTAAATCCAAATGAAGAGCAATAAGCAGTTTATTTAGTTATTCCTTATTATGGAAAAGAAAATGCACTTAAGGAGCTGTTAGACACTAGCACTTTTGCATGCCTGGCATTGGTGCAACATCTCTCTATAAATTACCTTATTTGCCTTCCCAACAAGTGTAGGAGGTAGGAAATTTCTAAAGTACACAGAAGAACTTCTATTTAAATTTAGGCAGTCATCTAGTAGTCTAAAACTTACTACTGTTTGTCTAGAATCTGTATTTGTCTCCAAAGGGCTGTATTTGCCAACTGTCAATTCAAGTGAAACCGGGCCAACCGTTTCCATGCTGGCAATTGCCTGTCCTACCCTCCTGCCAGGGTCTATCCTCACACCTTCTGGGAGCTCATATCTGTGGCATGTTTTCACATGTTTTCACGCTTGCTGCTCGTCTGAAGAGGAGGGGTTAGGATCTCTGACTCTTGAAGAGCTCACAGTGCAGAGCTGGGCCTCTACACCCCTGAAGCCAGTGTTTACTGTTGAGGGGAGAGTGTCTGTAGATCTCTACACCCTCACACACATTGCTTAAAGACCTCACCTCATCTCTTAGAACCAATCCTAGTCAGAGTAAGATCTGCAGGCCTTTTGTATTAGATTATTTTAATTGCAATATTATTTAAGCTCCTTGGCTGTGTTTACTTGTGAGCTCAGAGTGTTCCGTGTGCCACAAGAAACCCCAAAAGTCTGGATGGGAATAAGGGTCACATAGCAGAATAACAGATAAAGGATGATAAAACACTGACTAAAAGCAACGTGAGGAAGAAAGGGTTTATTTCAGCTTACAGGTTATAGTACATAATGGAGGGAAATGAAAATAGGAGCTAGAAGTAGAAACCAATGAAGGAATGACTGCTCTGCTTTCTCTGCCTGCTCAGCTACCTTTCTTAAACAGCCCAGACCCACCTGCCCCAGAGTGAGCTGGGCCCTCCTGCATCAATTAGCAATCAAGAAAACATTCCACAGACATGACCACAGGGTCATGATGTGAGTAATTTCTCAGTTCAGACAACTAAGGGGAGGTTAGCCATCACAAATCCACCCCTCACCAACTTGACACACAAACACCTCACTATTAAATCATAACCTTTCCTTGTCCCCCCCCCCAACCTCTCATATTGATAACACAGTATAAAACACAGTACAATTTCAAAAGTCACTCTGTCTTTTAAAATCTCAACATCTTAAAAACCTACTGTCTCCTGGGTGTTGGTGGCAAAGGCAGGCAGATCTCTGTGAATTCACGGCCAGCCTGGTCTACAAGAACTAGTTCCAGGGCAGCTTCCAAAGCCACAGAGAAACCCTGTGTCGAAAAAACAAAACGAAATAAAATAAAATAAAATAAAATCTACTGCCTCTTAAAAAATCCAAATTCTCCTAACTGTGGGCGCCTGTAAAATCCAAAGTGAGGATTCACATTTTTATCCCTAGAGGGCAGAACCAGGGCACAGTTACAATCAGATCAAAGCAAAACCAAACCCAAGAGGTTTTTTTTTGTTTTGTTTTTTTGTTTAAAAAAAAAAAAAAAAGCTGTGTCCAATGTCTAGGACTCACAATCTCACAATCCTCTGGGATCCAAGGAGTTGCACAGTACCACATATCTGCAATCAGCAATACATGCATCTTGTTTTGTTTTGTAGGCTCAAGCTGATTCTACTCTATACTTGTTGCTGTCTTTGGGGGATGACCCTGTCTCTATTATTCTGGTGTCTCCTCTGCAACTGAGGCAGCACTTTCAACAGTGGCATCCTGGCTCTCTTCAGGGACTCCAACCCTCTCTCATGATGCTAAGTTTCTCCAGCTTCTCTCCATGACCTCTTCATGCCTTCAAAACCAATATCATGCATGTGGGAAACTCTTCACGCTTCATGTTTGGCTACTTGTGGTCCCCTCTGGCCCACAGCTTCTATGTTCTGAGGAAATACTTCCCAGAATATTTCACCTCAGGGATTCTCGTCTCTCATTTATCATTGCTGGCATTTCAGGTCTAGCTAACCAGCCTTAATCGTCCAGTGTCACTTCAGTGGTGCTGGTCTCTTGTTAATCACACCTCATTCTTCAGCACCAAAGGACCAAACACCAACGATTTTTAATTCAAAATATCACATGAATGGCCCTGATAGACTCTTCAAGGGACTTTCAAACTTCCCTCTGGGACATCATTATCCAGGCTTCCATAATTGTGTTACTCTCGGCATCATCTTTCAAGTTCCTAACAGTTCATTAGGTCCTGAGGGAGCAATAGCTTTTCCAGCCCAAATCTTCAAACATTCCTACAATCCTCCCTAAAAACAACAGGTCCATTCCAGCAACCCCCAACTCTAGGTGCCTATTTCTGTCCTAGTTTCCTTTATGTTGTTGTGTTAAATAGCATGATCAAAACTGATCTGTGGGAGTAAAAGGTTTATTTCAGCTTACAAGTTACCGTCATCACTGAAGGAAGACGAGGCAAGGTAGGAAGGAGAATCACAGAGGAAACACTTCATACTGGCTTGTTCCCATGGCTTGTTCAGTTACTTTTCTTATATAGCTCCTGTTCACCTACCGAGTGGTGGCACCACCCACAGTGAACTGGGCCCTACTGCATTAATTAGCAACCAAAACACTGGCCCCCACAGAAATGTCAACAAGCCCATCTGATGGAGGCAGTTTCTCAGTTGAGGTTTTTTTTTTGCTTTTTTTTTTTTTTTTTTTTTTGGGTCAGGTGTGTAAAACTGACAACCAAAATTAACCATCACAGTCACTCACAGATACACGCAAAGGGCATAAATGTGATGATGTGAAAGCATACGGTATGCAAGTGTTTCTAGCCTGCCTGTATCTGATAGAAAGGAATTGTATCTTCATTCCTTTACAATCCCTCCCTCCATCTCACCTCTCCTCTTTACCTGGACCTGTGTGTGTGTGCTCTGAGGGATCTGAGGGAATATAGAAGAGGCTCCTGGTGACAAAGTCTTGAGAACAGGGAAAAAAGACAAAGACAATAACACACAAGCAAGTCTGGGGTTTGACGACTTACAGACCCTCAAGATGCCCTGCCATGTGAGGGAGGGAGTGAGGACAGGGTTCAGAAAGCAATTGTAGCAGGAAACAAAAGGGTCATCCAGAGTCAGGAGAAGGAATGGAGCAGAAGTTGGCTGTACTTCCCATCTTCTGGAAACTTAGCCACAGCATGTCATTGTGAAAGAGGGGACAAAGGTTTGAGGTGGGGTTTCTGGAGAAAACAAGCCTTAAGCTGAGCCTTGAAGAATACATGACATAAGGGGCCAACGAATGGCCATTCTGGTGAAGACAGAGCTAAAAAATCTCCATGAAGAGCCTGGCAACATCACGTGTCCATTGTCCTAGGGTCAAGGTGCCAGGGAAAGCTTGGCAGATCCATAGGATGAGTTGAAAAAGTAGGAAAAATATTTGAACTGAAGCATCAAGGAAGGCAACCATCCTTGTATTGGAATTTCTTGAAGTCGAAAGTACCATGGTAAGGTTACTGGAGGGAATGGACCTGAGGGCCTGACACAAAGCCACATCTAGCATGCAGAAGACATTTTAAATCTTGGATGGTAGTCACATGTGAGATAAATTTATGGGTCATAGCCAAACAAAACTCTTCAAAGGTAGCAAATCATGGGAGAAAGAGCACCAATTTTTGAGTTTTTGTTGATACTTTTTATTTTTTTACCCACTCTTTTTTTAACCAGCCTAAGCTAGCCTGGAACTCACTATGTGGCCCAGGTTAATGTCAAACACGCAGCAACGCTCTCCGGCTCCAGTCTTCCAAGTACTGGTAATGCAGGAGTGAGCCATGATACCAGTCGTGTTGTTTTTGCTTTTATTTGCTTTATTTTTTTTTAATAGACTCCCGTTCAACTTAAGAAGAAAGGTTCTTAACTTGCATAATTCATAACCTACCAAGTAGTATTAATTTGGGACTTTTTAAAAAAAATAAAACAAAGTTAGTGAACATTTGGGAGCAGTCACCAGCTACAACATTCTTTGATGACTTAAGTGTCTGTGTTACTAATCAGAGAAACAGGTTTGAAAATCATGCTAGAAACTCTAAATTACATGTGCAATTTCCCCAAACCTGGTCAAACTAAAACCAAATATATGCATCCAAGACTAACAATCTGTTCATTTTTTAATTGTTGTTTTAAAAACCAAACTCTAAAAAACATTTTCTGGAGGGTTTACATGCACCTGATACACTGCTGAAAACACAAACACACAGTAAATCATCACCTGAACTTGAATAGCGCCTCCATCCGTGGTCCCAAGTGGCCAGTCAGAAACATTGTCTTCCTAAGTCTCCAGTAAGATGTGTAAATATCTCCGTCTTGCAGATGCCTTTAGACCCAGGCAGGTAAGCAGCTTGTCAACAGTTATAACCCCAAACAAGATCTCTGTAGGCTGTCCCTTGGGCTGCCTTCCTCAGCTGGCTGTCCCTTTGCGTCTTTTCCCTGGCCCTAGTATAAATCATGCACAGACCGATTTCACTGGTGAAAGGGACATTCTATTTCCTGCCCTGAAGCTGGCCAGAGGCCCTGGCTGCACCACATTTAGACACAAGTGCATCAGCCATGTGTGAGTGGGGAGTTTGGCTCCTTGGAAACCTAAGTGGCATGTGTCATCTGGCCCCAGCCCACTGAGAGCTCCTCTGGACTCCTCCATATCCTAATGAAAATGAATAGCATCTCTTTATACTGAGTAAATAAATGAGAACCCCTTACCAGCAGACCCACTGCCCCACACTCCACCACTGAATAACCCATAGGAAGAAATGGTTTTTGGCTCTCGGAGACTCAAGCCCACAGTCTAGGAAAGTCCCCCATCACTTATTTCTGGCCATTGATTAGTTGCATAGTAAGCAACTGAACTCACATGTAATTCCCAGCTGCAGGATGGATTTTACTTATTAATCTGTCATAGGATGACCGATCAGAATCAGATCCAGAAAACTAAGGAAGTTGCTGAAATATTTACCAGGTACTCAGGACCACTGCCAGTGTTTCTCTGATAGCTGCAGTTACTATCAGAAATCGAAGGTGGGCTACTCAGTCAGACAGCCAAGCCTGATGAGACCCTGAGATTCTGAAGACTGCAAGGCAGAAAACAGAACAAAAAGAATTCTATGTACAAGGGCTTGGTGTGTGAGGAACAAATAAAAACCAGTACTTCAGGAAACTAACAGTAGGGGACGTAGTTTTTCAAACTTGGGTATTGAATAGAAGTGTCTAAGCAAGTGTAAACTAGTTTGCACTCTAAGCAAAATAAGTGAGATTTGTTCTTCATCCTGAATGAGCTAGAGTAAGACAACATGAATTTTAATGAAGTCTTGGTATGTCAGATGCAGTAGGTTGGAGGGGGAAGTGTCTAGCCAAGCAATCTAGTCGTGTGAGCCAAGCAGTCCCTGATAGAGTAACAGCAGCCATTTGTTTTTCCTTCCCTGACTTTCAGTCACTCCGGTCATAAGTAAGCCTGTATCTGACATGATTGTCCTAGAGAATCTCAGGGTTTCAGTCATCAGAGCAAAGTCCTATCCATCAATCAGGTGCCCTGAGGCTAAAACTGAAGGGTCTGCTGTCTATGATGCCCCCACCCATGACTTGGATTGTAGGAGATGCTCCTCTGTGCTTTTACCTGAGTATTGTTTTAACTGGAGTTACCTGGTGTTGTCCCTTCGTCAGAACCCTGTCTCAATTATAAAATGCTTCTCCCTTAACTCTCAGTACCACCTCTGCCTATCCCTGCAAAACATGTCTCAAATCTTAAAAAAGAGGGTTGCAGAATGTCACAGGCAGGGCACAGAGAAGGAAATATAGGAGAGGGAGAAAAACTGGATTGGGACTGGAGAGTGCTGGATAAACGTTCCCTGGAGCCACAAGTCCTCAGGAACATCTGAGAGGGAGTCCCAGTCAGTGTCAGGTCCTTGCTTCAAGTGATGGCCATTTTGAAAGTCCTTAGGGAAGGATGGGACAGAATAAATGTTATGGTCAGTTTCCTTGGGCTGTTCTGGGATGGAGGGGAGCTCAGTTTTAGTGCTGTAGGTCCAGTTTTGTTCTGGGACAGAAGGGATCTTAGTTTTGGGACTGGAGAGATGGATCAGTGGTTAAGAACACTTGTTGGTCTTCCAGAGGTCCTGAGTTCAATTTCCAGCAACCGTGTGATGGCTCACAACCATCTGTAATGAGATCTGGTGCCCCCTTCTGGCCTGTATGGATGCATGCAAACAGAACACTGTTAATATAATGAATAAATAAGTCTTTAAAAAGGAGTGGGGATCTAGTTTTAGTGCTGTAGGTCCAGTTGGGACTGCTCTGTATGAGCAGACAGGTCTTTTAAGACGGAGAGGTATATCCAGCATGAATAGTTTTCTAGTTTAGTGGATGGGAGGGGCAGGAAAATAATTTTATGGGGTCCTGTCCATCTGGGGCCCAGGGTGGAGGTGTCTACCAAGTAAATCTCATATCCTATTGGGAGATCTGTGTCTCTCTCCTCAGAGGAGAAAGAGCCTGAGGAAAGGGGGTAAGTTCTTTTTCCATGGCTGCTGCCTGAGAAAGGACTGGATTGAGATGGTAAAGGACTGGTGGGGGTTAGTGCCCCTAAGGGCCTGAGGTGTGTGGGATTTGGGGGGGGGGAGGGAGAAGATTCTCAAAAGGGCTAGAAGAAGCTTTCTCCAGCCTAATTTCAGTTCTAGGGAGACTTTGGTCAGTTTCCTAAAGAGGTCAGTTAGTTGCCTCACCTTTCCAGAGGAACGTGGTGATAAGGAATGTGGAACTTGTAGTATGTGTCAAGAAAAGAAACAAGGTGTTGGGAGATAACTGAAGTGTCAGACTGAATAGAGAAGCCACAAAGGGGAATCCCCCTTCCAAACAGGAGAATAATTGCAGAGAGAGGGAGAAGGGTAATAGGGTAATAGAGGCTCTTGTTGGAGATAGGAGAAAGTGCTGGTTAGAACAAGAAATATTTGTGTCTTTTACCACAGGTATTTTTGTTAGACACCCTACTGCTAGTAGAAGCCCTCCCATCAAGTTGAACAGTGAATGAGGAAGGTGATGGCCTAAGGTTGGTACGAAAACACAAGTCTCAGGTCTGGGAGAGCTATAGAAAAAGAACCTCAGCTTCCTGCCTTGCCAGGCTGGGTATTGTTAGAGGAATAGCTGGGTGGAATAGGGAGTGTGTGAGTACTGTAAGAATCTCAGGTGTGGGATGAGGTGAGGGTTGAGGTTTAATGTATGTGTTACCATTATATGGTGTGGGGATTAGGTTTCTGTCTCTACAGGTCCTGATGGGTGTGAACAGTTTCCTTGGCCAGTTTATTCATCATCTTATCAGCCACAGAGATACAGGGTCTATTCTTATGGTGTCCCCTGCAGAGAACCATTGATACCAGGATTGTGGGTAGCAACATTGTCTCTGGGAGTTTCTGTATATGAGCAACACTAACACTGGCAAAGGGTGTTCCTCTTTGTGTTAGCAATCCCAGGTCTCCAGATCAGTGTGTTGGAGTTGATGATGTTCTAGGCATACTTGGAGTCAGTATAGATGTTAACTTGTTTGTCTTTTGCCAGGATGAAGGCCCTGGTGAAAGCTGTTGGTTCTGCTGTTAAATCTGAGAACAGGAGAGAAAGACCAGTTCCATAACTTTTGAGCCAAATTTTAAGAAAGCTTTAATTAAATACTGGCCAGGATGATGGATTCTGACTGGGACCATTCTGGGGTTCCCAGAAAATGGTCATGAGTCACATTTTGCAGAGGCTTAAAAGGGCAAACCCATAAGGCCACCATATTTCCCAACAAGTCCAGTCAAAGGCAAGGACATAGTGTGACATACTTCCTCTCTACATATTTCCCACCTACATCCAATCACGCAAGCATACATCTTGATGTATTTTCTACCCAAATACCTGCTGCCTACATATGATCAAGTACATCCAGTGCAGTTGGATCAAACAAACTTGTTTAGGGGAGCAGTGAAAACATGTGGCTTGTTGTCTCCCACAAATGATAGTTTCAAGAATGTCAGGAACTATAAATCCTTGGGAAAGAGGCTTACAGGTTAGAGGCATTTTGTTTCACGGATCTCTTAGACATAGTAATTAAACCTTAAAACACATAACTTGGGCTCTCACACTGCTTGTGGAGAGGTGGTGTGTCGGGGGGGAGAGACTTGGCTTCCATGAGAATGTATGAGGCTGGGGAGTGGGGCTGTCGTTGGATAATAGCATATCCAACTGCATGAGTGTGGGCATTGTTGGGACTGCCATATGAAAACCAGTTCATGGTCTGTGGGAAGAGGCAATCAAGGATGTGTGAGAAGGATGGTGAGACCCAGGATCTCAGAGCAGGGGTGATGTGAGCCAGTGGCTGAAGAGGTAATGGGTTAAGTTTGAGTGAAGGGGAGGGTTCAGAGGTGAGGCTGGGGTCCAGAAGAAAGGCATGGAGGATCTGCACCCCAGATGGGGGTAAGGAGAGGAAGGTCCCAAGACTTAAGAGATCCCTGAGTAACTATAAAGTGTGTAAGCACATGAAGCTGGTGAAATTTTGTTAATTTTGGAATTTGGAACAAAGCATTAGCCAAATTTGCAAGCACAGGGCCAGCCTGTCGCAACTGTATCCAGGTGTTTCAACAAATAAGCTCTGGGAGAATGGGTACCTCCTGCTGTTTGAGGAAGAACTGTTAGTGGTTGCTCATGAGTGGAGTGAAGGAAAGAAAGAAGAGGCTGAGGGGTCCCGAAGCTACAGGGTGGACACCCAGGAGAGGGCATGTTTAAGCTGATCTGTAGGACTGGGCCCTATGGACCCCTTAATGGTTGCACAGAGGGGGTGTGCTATGCATGAGAAGTTAAGGACCTAGATATGGGAAAAGTTAAAGAGGACCAGTAAAGCTATGAGACCTCCCTGTGTCTTGGGTAAGAGATATGAAAGAGGTTCTGAACCCAAGGGGGGATGGAGAGGCTCCTAGGTAAAGGAGGCCTAAGTAGCCATCAGTGGGGGTGCAGGCCTGTGCCTTCTCTCTGGACACCGGGCAGCCAGGGAAGCCAGAGCACTGAGGAGGGTTGTGGCTTGGCAGGGATCTTCCTGATGGATTGGGCTGCAGATGCATAGTGTAGACAGAAAGGAGGAAGGTCTAGGGAAGACAGATCCTTCTGCAGGGCTTAACGGAAGAAGTGGTGACTGTCCTGGAAACCAGGTAGGACTGTGCAAGTGAGTCCCAGGTGAAGACAAACGGGGTGGGGGATGGGCAGAAGTATAGTAAAGATCTCTTCAGTCAAAACCTGAAAAATAGGCAGTGGGGATGGATGAAAGCAGAACACGGCGAGGGGGGGGGAAGGGGAGAGGAGTCAGGGACTGTGGGAAAGTGGGGACTATAGAGAAAGTGGGGACTGTGGGAAAGTGGGGACTGTGGGAAAGAGGGGACTGTGGGAAAGCAGGGACTTGGGAAAGGGGGGGCTATAGGGAAAGTGGGGACTATAGGGAAAGTGGGGACTGTGGGAAAGCGGGGACTATAGGGAAAGAGGGGACTATAGGGAAAGAGGGGACTATAGGGAAAGCGGGGACTGTGGGAAAGCGGGGACTATAGGGAAAGTGGGGACTATAGGGAAAGAGGGGACTATAGGGAGTGTGGGGACTGTGGGAAAGTGGGGACTATAGGGAAAGAGGGGACTGTGGGACAGCGGGGACTGTGGGAAAGCGGGGACTGTGGGAAAGCGGGAACTATGGTCTCATCGTCCCCACTATGTGTTTTCTGATGGTTATAGATGACCCTGTGATAGCGTCGTTCCACTCCAAAGGAGTTGAGGCCCACAGTTGAGAACCACAGTTCTAAGTGGTCAGATCCCACAGCCTGAGAAAATCAGCCATGCCCCTCTGAAGGGCTCCCTCTGCCCTGCCCTCCTTCTGGGACGGGGAGTTAAGAAGCCTTCTGTGCTATGGATCCCCTGTACCTAGTTTATGATCTTATCACCACCACCACCACCACCACCACCACCACCACCACCACCCCCACCCCCCACCCCCCACCCCCCACCCCTGTCACATGGACCATCCCTGACTAAATCACTTTGTGTGGGACTTCCTGCCACCTCCTGAAAGGATAAAAAAAAGTCAAATGTTTCCAGCCATTCAGAGGACTCGTTGGCAGGCTCTCTTTTGTCACCCTGCCCCATTACCTGCCTGAGGATGTCACTGCTTTTACTTTAAGCAGTTTTTCTTTTTCTTTTTCTTTAATTATCATCACTTTCCTTGTATTCATGTGTGTGTCTGTGTGCTGTGTGAGTTTATGTGCTTCACGTGTGCACAGATGGCCACCGAGGCCAGAGAAGAGCATCAGCTCCCCGGAGCTGGAGTCAGGTCTTCTGCAGGAGCAGTACACACCTCTCTCCGGGACACATTCTAAGATCTTCAAAACAGAAAGATAACCACGCCTACAGCTGCCACTCAATACAAAACTAGAAGTTGCACCAAGAGCAATCAGACAAGACAAAGAAAAAGGCATTCAAGTCAGAGCGTACTATTTCTCATTTGCCGATAGCATGATTAAAAACTAGAATTAATAAGTATTTCCAGTAAAATTAAAACATATAAAACCAGATGGGATTTTGTTGTTTTAAACACAGGATCTTTGCTTTTATTTAATGTGTTTGGGTGTTTTCCTGCATTTACGTCTGTGTACTATGTGTGCCTGGTGCCTGTGGGGGCGATGAGTCAGATCCCCTTCAACTGGGGGTTACAGACCGTTGTAAGCCACCATATTGGCTCTAGGAGTCAAACCCAGGTCTTCTGGGAGAGCAGCTAGTGCTCTTAACTTCTAATCCATCTCTCCAGTCTCTAGGGTCTGACAGTCTGACTGCCACTACTGGCAAAGTGTTGGAGTTCCAGACGTGGGCCACCACTCCTGGCTCAGTGTGTTTCTTTGCACCAGGAACAATCTATATGAAAGGGAAGAAAAAGCAAACAAACAAACACTGAAATAGTATAAAAATAATGAAGGAGTTAGGGATAAATTTAGTCAAGGAAGTAAAAGATCTGCATTCTAAAATCTGGAAAACACTGATAAAATTAAAAAAGTCACAAAAATAGAAAGATATTTCATGCTTATGCATTTGAATATAATGGATTTGAAGCACACTACTCAAATTTATCTACTACATAAAGTAGATACAGTTCCTATGAAAATTCCAATGATATTTTGCACAAAAACTGAAAACATTCTTAATATGGAAGCAAGAAGACTCCTCCCAAAGCCAAAAAAAAATTTCAAACATGACATAAAACAAATAAGAGGTATCACATTTTATTTTATGTGTATGCCCGTTTTGCCTGCATGGATGTCTATGCGACGCTTGTGTGCCTGGTGCGCCCCCTCCACCCCTCCCACCCCAACCCCACCCCCCACCCCCCCACCCCGGGACTAGAAGAATACATCAGATTCCCTGCAAGCGGAGTTACAGAGGGTTGTAAGCTGCTGTGTGGGTGCTGGGAACTTGGACTAGGGTGCTTTGGAAGATCAGCCGGAGCTCATGATCACTGAGTCATCATTCCAACCCCGAGATTTCATATTTCTTGATTTCAATTTACGTTAGAAAGCTGCTGTAACCTTTGTACCACTAGCACAAAACACTGGTAAAGGAACAGAATACAGCGCACCGAAAGGAGTCCAAGGACTGAAGTGATTGTCGGCAAACTGTATTTGCTTTTTGTTTTTTCATTGCACTTTACAGATTGCCCTGACCAGCGGGGCAGCAATGAGGGCCTGAACCCCAAAGGACCTGAAATGAATGACAGGAGACACGAGAAACTGGCAGCAAGACGGGATTTCTGATCAAGCTGCAAACTTTTACTTTTCTCAAGCGTTTTATATAGTGGTTAGGGCGGGGAGCTGGGTGAGGCAGGGATGGGGTGGGGGTTGCCTGGTAACCGCACTGCAGGATGTTCTTAGTCATAGGTCACTGAAGGTGAGCAGGATATCGACTAAGAGGAAATGCAGGTAGAGATAAGCAGGTTGTTAGCAGGGGAAGAGTTGCTAAACATGCTAACTGCATAAGGAGGGGTTACCAAGTAACCTAACTGCATTCCTGTAAGCCCAAATTCTACTTCTCAGCTAGTTGGGGAGAGGGAGAAGGCACATTGGGACTGAAGGTAGCAATCTACTAACTCAATGGGCTACTCTAAGAAAAGGCTGGCAATCTCTATGGCTTATGCCACGATCGCTTCCAGCAACAGATCTTTATTTTTTCAACAGGGTCTAACACAGCCGACTGCAGGTTGGCTTGGAACTCACTATGTAGCCTAGAGTGGACTAGAGTTCACAGTGGTCTTTCTGTCTCGGGCTCCTGAGTGCTAGGATTACACGTGTGAGAGTCACTATGCTTTCATGCTTATTATTTGTATGTGTAATATGTCCACACATGTGCCGGTGTGCCCACCTGTGTGCAAGTATTGAGAACACGAAGAGGAAGTGTCCTGCTCCATTACTCTCCACCTTATGCTTGAGACAGGTCTCTCACAAAAACTGGAGCTAGGCTAGCAGTCAATGCCTGAGTAATAAATAATTCTCTTTCCCTCCGCAGTGCTGCTATCACAGGCATTTGCAGTCATGCCCAGCTTTTACAAGGATGTTGTATAGCAAGGAGTCATCTCCCTATGCTCCCACCCCCTATATCTTCTTTAGAGATGGAAGTTTTGAGGCAGAAATGATGGCTTGGTCAGTATGAGGACCTAGATTTGGATCCCTGCCCCCACATGAAAGTCAGGTGTGGTGGCTCCTATCTGTAACCCTAGCACTTGGGCCACAAAGAGAAGTAGACCTGGGGGTACTCGTTGGCAGTCAGGCTCCAGAAAGGGTGAGTTCTGGATGCATTGAGAGACTGTCTAAAAAAATAAGGATGGTTAGTAATAAGATACCCAATACTGGGCTGGAGAGACAGCTCAGAGTTTAAGAGCACTGGCTGCTCTTCCAGAGGTTCTGAGTTCAATTCCCAGCAACCACATGGTGGCTCACAACCATCTATAATAATCTGGTGGCTTCTTCTAGCTTGCAGGTGTAAGACCCGCGAAAGCGTGGTCCCTCACGCTCCCACTCAGGAAAGGCGCCCCCCCCCAAATCACTCACAAGAAGCGGTCTTGATGCAAATGCATAAGGTCCTTTATATTCCAGTATACTGGGGCCGTCAGCCATACGCCATGCAGGGTAGAGGGCTGAGCGACCCCCGGTACAGAATTGAGACAGCTTTTATAGGCTTACAACAAAGCCCACACATCGTGAACCAATCACCTCATAGCATCCAGAGCAGACCAATTAATTTAAAGTATCCAACTCTGCTCTTAGCCCAGGAAGTCTGCTTTCCGCACAAGCTTCTGGGTGTTCATTCACTCACAGGCTGCCGTAAACATTAAAGTAGGTGACCATCAGCTTAGGATTTAAGACTCCCAGCTTCCTGGGTTCACTGGAGAATTAGGCTAAATTTTTTCATCCTAACACAGGCATACATGCAGACATAATAAAATTCTAAAAAAAAAAAAAAAAAAAAAAAAAAGACACCCAATACCTACCTGTGGCTTCCACAGATGCACATACATGAACACGTGTATCAACACCCTCATATGCACATATATATGAACATATAAACAACACATACAGGTAAGTGTGCTCATATATACACACGCACACACACACACACACACACACACACACACACACACACACACACACACACACACACTGAAGATTCATTGCAGCCCTGTGGTGAATATGCACATCTTTTTGTCAAATGTTGGTGGTAGCTTGCAATATTTCAAACTCTTTCAATCTATCTATGTGTTGGGATGATCTGTGATTTCCACAAGCCATACCCACACAAGATGACATCAACATGTTGTGGTTGCTCTAACTGCTCCACTAACTGGCTTTTTTTTTTTTTTCAGTCTCCTTGATCTTATTTTGAGACAACATTGTAATAAGACCCATTAACAGCTCACAGTGGCCTTTGAGTTAAGAGGAAGATTCATGCATTTCTCTAATTAAATAAAAAACTAGAATTGATTTAAGTTCAGATAAAAACAGACACACGGACTAAAAGTTGGGACTCTTAGAACACCAGGGGTTAACCAGACTGTACAAGCTCAAGAAAAAGTTCCTGTAGTAAGAGATAAGAAAGCTGCCTAAGAGCAGGCTGAAGCCAGCAGAGGTGGAATCAGGAGGTTTAAAGTCCATGTCCAGAACACAGGCACACAGGTTGGTGGTACCTCCTTGAATCCCAGTACTCCTGAGGCAGACAAAGGTGAATCTCTGAGTTCAAGGTCAGCCTGATCTACAAAGTTCCAGGATAGTCAGAGCTGCACAGAGAAACCTTTTCTTGAAAAACAAAAACAAAAACAAAAAAACAAACAAAGGCACAGTGAAGGCAGCAAGCTAGGGGGAAGAGCTTGCTAAAACCACAGATGGAGGTAGTTACAAAACACTGATTTTTCAGTGTAGTAGTGAGCCGCTTATATTGCAAGACACTGCCTAGGATTTTCCTATTTGTACAAACATCTACCTAAGCTTGGCTTCAAAGTTCCAAAGTATTTATCTGCTGGTTGACACCAGGCAGAGCAACTGGGAAATACATTTAAGGTGACATCCATTAACATTCTGAAAAATCTGAGACACATCATGAATCTACTGGGTACTAAGGATGAAACAAGGCCTAGGTGATATTTGTTTATAGCATGATATCCTGAATGTTGGTGCTCACTGTTGAGATCTAGTGCTCAGTATTGCCACTAATTTGACAATGCCTGTGGTCCCCTAAGAGTGCCAATAAAAGTGTTGACTATTCTCACACATTTCTGCAGACCAGAGATCAGGAGAAATTGTGACTTTCAAGTCACAGGACATTTTGCAAGGTGCTAGAGTTGTGGATTCCATTAGTGGATTTAAACCTGTTTAGATGCTACTAAAATCCACAGAAGGTAGTTCAAGTATCAGAAAGAATTTGGGAGAAGCTGATTCCAACTTTCCTAGTTGACTTGAAGCAGAACTTAGATGTGAGTGAATTACTACAACCACAAGATAAGATTTTTGATAGGGACTGGAGAGACTTCAGCAGTTAGGAGTGTTGGCTCCTATTCCAGAGGACAGGGGTTCAATTCCCAGCACCCACAGCTGGTGGCTTCAGAGGATCTGACCTCTGATCCCCATGGACACCTGCATACATGTGGTATTAACTCACAGAGACATGCACATATGTTTCTGGGTCCTAATGGCTCCTTCGGGGGAAAGGTGAGTTATAAGACACAGGGAATCAGATAAAAGGCAAACAACAGACTTGTTTATTCAGCAATATGGAGAGCCTTATATACCCTCCTCCCAGCACCCAGGCTGCATCCAGATTCAGTGATTGTGTTGTCTAGGCACTATCAGGACCTCTGACAGCGCCTGTTGCTAGGCCCTCAAGCAGACTCCAAATTGGCTCATCCCTTGGCTTCTTAGGCCTTATTTTCCTATACACAAATAAAATAAGTCATATATATACACACATACACACACACACACACACACACACATATATATGTATATATATATATATATATATATATATATATATATATATATATATATAGAGAGAGAGAGAGAGAGAGAGAGAGAGAGAAAGTTGTTTCTTATAAATAAGCAAGTGGTTTCTTGAGATGGAATTTACCCCAGGTGAAGATTCTCTCAACAGAGTTGAAACAGAATTCCAAGGGGATAAAGATAGCCCAATGGTTAAGAGCACTTGCTGCATTTGTAGAGGACTTGAGTTTCATTCCCAGCAACCATATGGTGGCTCACAACCATCTGTAACTCCAATTCTAAGGGAGCCCAGTGCACTCTTCTGGCCTCTGGGGGCATCTAACATTCACATTGTGAATATACATATATGCAGGCAAAACACTCATACACATAAAATGAAAATAAAATCTTCAAAGGGGTTTGGGGAACTGGAGAGATGGTGGGTGTTTAAGAGCACTTGAGGAGCTTGCAGGAGCTTGCAGAGGTACCAGTGTCGTCTTCTAGCCTCCCTGGGCATCTATACCATGTATACACACCCATAGACAAATACACATAATTAAAATTTTTCATTCAAATGTGTGTCAGTTGATAAAGTAGTAACATCTGAGGGCTCTGATTCCGATATTTAAAGAAAGTCTACTGTGAGCAAAATGCTGAAGTAAAAATCCATACAGCACTACCCCAACTGGAGTAGCGACCAACATCAAGGCAAGGTCCCCAGCAATGAAGAGACCAACTTGCTGCAGTTTCAAACAATCGTCTGAATTTTCCAGCAATAAAGCATTAAGGAACTTTTTTGTTTTGCTTTTATGTTTTTGAGACTGGGTCTCACTAAGTAGCTCTGGCTAACTTGGAATTCACTATGTAGACCAGGCAAACCTCAGACAGAGATCAACCCTGCCTCTGGAGTGCAAGGGGTTAAAAGTGTGCATCACTGTGTCTGGCACATTTTTTTGACATAGCATTTTGACCAGAATTTGGGAGGCAGTGCCTGGCAGAACTGTGAGTTCGAGACCAACCTGGTCTACAAGAGCTAGTTCCAGGACAGTCTCCAAAGCTACACAGAGAAACTCTGACTCTGAAAAAATAAAATAAATAAAAATCAATCTAAAAGAGGAAAATCAGAAAATGGTGCGATGATTTATATACAACATCGCTCAATGCATCATTACAGT
Source organism: Cricetiscus sungorus (assembly GCA_030556225.1). Lineage (NCBI taxonomy): Eukaryota > Metazoa > Chordata > Mammalia > Rodentia > Cricetidae > Cricetiscus > Cricetiscus sungorus. The sequence continues at coordinate 23,563,469 of JANBXA010000729.1, forward strand.
AGGGAAAGTGGTTCATATTTAAAACTAATAAAGAGCAAGTTCAAGCCTCAAACTGCTCCCATGAAGTTGAGTGGAGTAGGGACTTGTCTTAGTTAACATTTCTACTGCTATGATAAAACATCATAACCACAGGCAACTTAGGAAGAAAGGGTTTATTTGGCTTAAGGTCCATTAGGAGACGGCAAGGCAGACACCTGGAAGGAACTAAAGCAGAGACCATGGAAAAACACGGCTCACCAGCTCTGTTCCTCCTGGCTTGCTCAGCCTGCTCTTCTATATACCCAGGCTGATCTGCCCCGAGCTCGGCCCTTCATCAGTCACTAGTCAAGATGAGGACATAGACTTACCTACTGGCCAATTTTATAGAAGCATTTTCTCAGTTAAGATCTCCTCTTCCAAGCTATATCTAGAATTATGTCAGCTAATAATAATGTAGTAAGCATCCACACTTCTGATTTGGCCTAGCACCCAAATTACTTTAATCTTGGTCACATTTGATCATACTTTCAACACACCTAACCTAGTGTTTTAATCGTCTTTAAGAGAACTTGAATAATCAGATATTGGTAATACCGAAGAATAAAGTCTGGGATTAAGTAATTAAAAAACTACCTGCTCTGAGGACATCTGTTAACAAGTGAATCTTCAACACCAAAGGCACAGCAGTGCTCTGGGAGGGGACACATAGCCAAGTTGATTAATTTTTTAATGACAGCTTACAATTAAAACAGCCAGAGGATAAAGTGTTTGAAACAATTGTCTAAATGAGTTACACTGCAAACAGAAAAAACCTAATTTAATTTGCTCCTCTGACAAAAATATTGAAATAACCTCACAATTTAATAGTATCTGAATAATTTCTACACAGCAAGCTTAGCTGTCATTTATTATAATATTCAATGAAATTCTAACTTTTATTTTAAAATATTCCACTTTGGATGGATAAATTAATTGATAATTCTTTTTAAAGAGATGCTTATTCTACAGGCTGTGCTTTACTCACACAAACATACACAGAGAAGCACACAGACACAGAGAATCTTATATATTAATCACTATTAAAGATTTTTGATTTAAAAAAATCTAAAAGTTTTTATGTTTTAGAGATAAAAAAAAAACTTTATTAGCAGTTTAAAATGCATATAACTACAATAATACCTGCAGGGGCAGACAACGAATCATGAATCCCAGGCCAGCCTGAGATGCACATCAGGAGATCCTACACACTGAGCACTTGTCTCCAAGAGGGCTGAGGAGCATGGAAAGAGAGGTGGAGAGAGAGAAGCAAGGATGTGGAGGGACTTCCTGAGAAAACCCTACCCCTGTCCACAGTGCCTCTAAAGCTCCCTCTACTGGCTGCCAATTTAAAGGAGAAAAGAAATGTAGCCCTGTTGGGAAATGGCAGATTACTGAAACTGCGGTCATGCGAATGAGATGTCCCCTCCATAAGCCTTGGGCAGTTCAATACTTGGTCCCTGTTTGGTGACTGTTTAGGGAAGAATAGGAGGTGTGGCCTTGAGGAAGGAAGTATGTTACAGGGAGCAAGCTTTGAGGTTTCAAAAGACTTGCACTGCTTTGAGCTGGCACACTCTGCTTCTAGCTTGTGGTTTGAGATGTGAGTTCTGAGTTACTGCTCCTATTATCTCCACCCCACCATCCTGGACTTCAACCCTTTAGAACCATACGACCAAAACAAGTTCTTCTTGTGTAAGCTGCCTTGGTTCATAGCATATTACCACAGCAATAGAAAAGTAACTACCATGTGACTCATAAATGTATACTTTTACATCTCAAAAATAAACATACACATATTGGAGGGGGTATCTTAAATGGGGGAAAATTTCTATCTAAGCTGGGACGGCTTAGTAATTAAGAGTACTTGCTACTCTTACAGAGGGCATTCAGTTTGTAGTCAGTGGCTCCCGAGCACCTTAACTCCAGCTGCATGAGACCCAACATCCTCTTCTGGCCTTTTCAGGCACTGGTACGTATGTGTGGGGTGTGCATGCATTTTAATGCACATGAGCACACACACGATAAAATGAATCTTTAAGAAAAAAAGTTCACTAAACAATGACTCATTACCCCAAGGCAGCTATGGGATTCCAAGCAGACTGGGGAAGAAAGAATGAAAGGAGGCCAAGTTGCAAGTGTGAAGACATTTAATCACTACATTGGTGTGTCTGCATGCAGTGTATTGGTGTGTCACCATGCAGTGTATTGGTGTGTCCACATGCAGTGTATTGCTGTGTCCACATGCAGTGCATTGGTGTGTTCACATGCAGTGCATTGCTGGGTCAGCATGCAGTACATTGGTGTCCACATGCAGTGTCATGCAGTGTATTGGTGTGTCCACATGCAGTGAACTGGTGTGTCCGCATGCAGTGTATTGGTGTGTGTTCACATGCAATGTATTGATATATCCACAGGCAGGAAGCATAAGGACAATGATTCAATACCGGAAACACTGGCTGAAATACCGTATAAACTTAACTAGGACAAAAAGCTATACCACACAATTTAATCTACTTGTTTTCAATATTAAGGTTTATTTTTTTCCAGGATGAAGTAACAGTTTAAATAATTACCAGAATTATGTATAAATGAACATTCATTCAGACAAAACATTACTGTTCACAAGTAGCTAAGAAATATTTTGCATGTAATAAATATATCTTGTGTTTAGGTTAACAGGCACCATCTTGATAACAAAGTTTTTTTAAAACCAATAAATAAACATTCATGAAAACAAGGTGTTTATATTTGAAATATGATACAGCCCTAAATGCTTTTCTTCATATAGCACCCAAATTTCCAAACTGTCTAGAAAGTTTCTGAAAATATAACTCCTACCTTAAATCATTAAAATAGTGGCCAAGAAAAAAGGTCAATTGAAGACAGAATTAATAATCTATATTCGTAATTCTCCATTCAATAAAATATCAATTACCAATTTATTAAAAGTCAATGGATTGTACATATGCAATCTCTTAATGATGAAAGCCTGAAATATATATACTTAAAAGTCACTCTCTTGACAGTACTTAAAATATTGCATCTCTGATGCAAACCTGAAAACTATGAAGCATTTTAATTGCCCTAGTTTTCCTATTTCCACCTTCACTCCTATTCCTTTACTTTGTAAATATCTATCCAGTTTGGGGGCTTTTTCTGGGAAGGGGGTAGTTTTTTTGTTTTTGTTTTTTTTGTTTGTTTGTTTTTTGTAAATACATTTAGTTATATCCCAACACAAAACACTGATAATAATCCTTGGTAAACAAGGAAATCCCAGCAAAGTCTAAACCCACAGCTTTGCTCCCAAAGTGTGGCACCCGACTAAGTAACAGAGAAAAAACAATCAATGGCCCTCATTCATACAGTCAGAATGCGCCTGAGAGTCCAGAACTGTTTTGAGAATTTGCTGATGTAATCCTGAAGAAAGTGTCAACACACTTTGCAGCAAATATCAGAGAATAAGTCTTTGATTGATAATTTTTCTATTTATTTCTGCCAAGGCGACTGAAAACACGAAAGCCTTTTCATCAGAGAGGTTAGCATAGATGTCAATTTCCTTTTCCTGTTTTTCTGTTAAAAGAAAAAGGGAAATCTTAATACAAAGGTGCAGACACAATAGTTTAACAACATTTTTGAGGCTTTCAAGTATTTATTTAAATGACAAATATATGTAATTCTATTGAACTAAGTTTTTTAAATGACACAAATGAGTTTTGAAGTGGAGACTGTAATTTGTTTTCTAATATTACTTACTTTCTGTAAAAATGTTTTTCTTCCCCTTCACTAGTATAAAATGTCTGTCAAAATTAATTTTTCATCCTAGAAGATAATCCCTTCTGAATAGCAACAATAATTTTCTGAATATATTAACATTTTCACCTTAGCCTCACAACAGAAATGATAGCCAACTTTTTAATTGTCAGTTTTCTTCACTCAACAGCAAATGCAAACCACATTCAAAGTAGAAAATTTGAAAATGAAGCAAAAGAAAAATCACCTACAGTCATAAATCAGTTAAAATCTTTGTATTTATGTTCCAAATGTTCATATTTTACAACTCTATTTTTGTCTTAATACTTTGCTATCTGAATCAAAGTTAAGCATGCATATAAACTGGCCAATTCATTTTGGCAAAAACTTGTCCTTGTCTTTAAAAAATGCATCCTTATATGCACAGTCCCTGATTTCTAACTACTTCCCCTTCAGGTGCTCCTTCCTGTTTTCACAAAAATGAATCTGTATCTGTGTAACAGTTACATGATGTGCTCACCTCCTTCAGTTTCTGCATCATCACTTTCTATTTTTGAAAATCAGGGTTTTACTGTTTTTGAATGTCTTGTCATCTCAAACACTCTGCATATCCCTTCATCTTATTCTTAAGTCACAATTTTAGTAACATCAATTTTAGTTTTCAGTGTCTACATTATAGCTATATAAGTGATTTTACTTTTTTTCTGAAGTATTACTGTTTTTTCTAAAAAATCCTATTTATTTAACCCTATGAGTAGATGCTTGAGTACACCAGCGTACACACAGGTGGAAATCAGGGCCGGCTACTTAAGATTATTCTCTCCTTCCATGTGGATTCAAAGATCAGTCAGGTGGTCAGGCTTGGCAACAAGGGCCTTTACCTGCTGAGCATTTCACAGCCTCAACTGATTCTTTTGTTTAGTTCTTGTTTTTAATTCAACTCAAACTCTGTTCCAGTTGTACAAATCTTTCAGGATGTTCACACTTAATTTATCTTCGTGGAAAGATTTCTTCAAGTCTCCCAATCTGCTTCATCTGAAATGGCTGCTCTCTGGGAGGGATTACAGGGCAATCAATGATCATGCTGTGACCCTTCTTCACAGGGAGGTTCTCCATCTCTCTGGAGTTGGCTGCTCTTTGTCCTAGACCCCAGGGTTCTTTCTTGGCTCTCTTCTCTGTGGTGTGTGCAATTTTCAGTAGCTTCCTGAGAAAGGAGTATGGGTAGCATATTTTTTGAAACCCTGAATATCACAAAGTATCATTAGTCTATTTTCACAGTAAGTTGCAGTTTGGTTGAAAAAGATTTGTAATTTCCCCTTAGAATTATTAATGAAATAATCTTTATTCTGGTCACTGCTATCAGTGTTGGGAAAATCCAAACCTTAAGTTATTTTTTAAATTACTGCTAAATTTACATGTTGTGAAATACACAAATCTTTTAGAATCTGAATGTGTTCTGACAGATGCATATATTCACGAAACCCAAATATTAATCAAGACATGTTGTTTTGACTGAAAATGCCTGTCTTGGGCTGGCTTGAGGAGGGTTAGTTGATGTGATTTCGACAGAGGAAACATGACGTTGAGATTTAAAAGCCTTGCCTACTTTCTTTGCTCTCTCTGCTCCAAGCATGCAGGTGAGGATGTGAGCTCTCTGCAACCTGTTCCTGCCACTATGCCTGCCACACTTGACCATGATGCTCCTACCCCAAACAAACTCTTCTGCACCGTGCTTTCAGTCGTGGTATTTATCACAGCAACAGAAAAGTAACTAATACAATACAGAAACCTTCCTCCATTCTACAAGATTCCTTGTGTTCTTTTCCAGTCACTCCTTCACTATTCATACTGCCCTGATTTATAACCCAATGGAGTTTGGTTTTTCTTAAATTTAAATGGCAATCATTTGTATGTAGCTTCCTTCTGTGTTTTAAAACTTCCTTAGTGCTGTTCATACAGAAGCAGTCTGTTCCATACTAGTCAGCATTCTACTCAAATATTTGATTATTCTTTTTGTTTAAAAAGCCTAAGCATTATTTTTTCCCCTTTAACCAAACAGAGATGATACGCTTTGTTCTAATGTTTGGTCTTTACTGGACTGGGAATTTCAGAGGCCCTTTTAGTACCTTTCAGGTTTGGAGAGATTTCTGGAATTCACCAACAATTTCCTTGTCTTCCATCTTCTACATTTTTTTTTTTTTTGAAACTATAGATGTTAGATTTTCAAGTTGGTCCTTTAAGTTTCTTATCTTCTCCATTCTAATTTCTCCATCTCTTCCTATTTCTATACTTCCTCGAGTCTTCAATTTTATCTTTAAATCTATTAAACCTTTTCATTTTGTGACTCATGTGTTTTGGAGTTTCTCATATTGTGAAGACATTCTTGAAGACTATTTTCTAGGTGTGTTTTGTCTTTTCCCCTGCATTGCCTCTCAGGTATCGTCTTGCTCCTCCTGCCAGGGCAGCGTATTTTTCTTATTAAGGATGTTAACACTACATTTCCTTTCCCTAAAAATACTTTTTCTCTCTCCATTATCTTTTTCTCCTTTTTCATTTATTCTCGACCTTTTCTACTAAATGCTTTCTTCTAGAAATCTTGGTAACTGATTACTTTATATTAAAAGTATTTAAAAAGTTGATTAGAAGCAGCAGTGACCTGACAGTAGTTATGGTCTACTAGGTGCACCTTTGTGAACTCCTAAGTAACAGCATGTTTACTGTAGGTCTTTTCTCCTGAGTTTTCCAATTCCCTAGGAAGACCACTTCTGGTCTCTTACCTTAAAGGTAGAAGCCTAGTAGTTACCATGCTCAATCTTAGTCTCTCTGAGCTTTTTTTTTTTTTAATTCCCTTTGCCCCTGTCATTGTCTGGTGTATCCTACACCAAAACTGCTTTTTCTCTTCCTTCTCAGCTTGGTGGATAGACCACTTTCCTTTTCCATTTTCTCCTCTTCCTAGTCATTTTTTTTTTTCCAAAATAGAAAGCAATAAAGTCAATTAAAATATTTTTATACAGTGTCAATTTTTAATTCATAGAGTTAAGGTTAAATTTTAACTTAAAATTACACTTTAAGTTTTCAAGTTCCTGTAGCGCAAGAGACCAATACAGACAGAATCAATTAAACTAAACAGCTGCTTAGCCCTACAAAACATTCCTAAGAGGTCTTTTATAAAATCATGGACGTCTCTAGCTGTGTTGTCTTTAGAGACCAATGACCTCTATCACCCTCCTAGTTTTACTACAGCACATCTGTCTTTACTCACACACTGCTCACAGCTGCTTTTCAGAGTTCAGCAGTTGAGACAGAGACTGTATGGCCCATAAAACCTAAAAACAAATGTTTGGGATCTTTACAGAGATACATAAAAGATTCCACTTCATTCCAGGCATGATGGGATATGCCTACAATCCCAGCTCTTGGGAGGCTAATATAGGAAGATCTTGAGTTAGAGGACTTGGTTAGAGAGCCTCTATCAACTTATCATCTTTTTAAAGGGGGAAGGGGGACCCAGATTATACCCTAAAATTTTCTGAAATTTTTATCAAAAGAAAAAAAAGAACAAAAAAAATTGCTTTTAATAATTTGGTTTCTGGAGATTAGTTCTGTAGAATACTTGCCTAGCATGCAAAGGGTCCTGGTCAAGCTCCAGAACTGGAGGTTAGGGGGAACAGGGCTTTTTTTAGAAAACAGACATCTACCTGCCTCTGTCTCCCAAGTGCTGAGAGATCAAAGGCATGCTCCCAGGCAAAAATATTCTTAAACAGAAAATATCTGAAAAATATTCACTGCCAAATAAATGCTTCCTTTTTCAAGTAATAATAAAATAATTTTCAATGTTGTATATATAGGACACAGATGTGCTCAACAACACAGCCTATTTCCCCAAATGTCAGCATCCCTTTCTTTAATCTCAGAATCAGAAGCAATCCTTCCCCACTTTCCTCAGCAATATTCCCTTTACTTCAACTGAAAACTATGTTCTGTTTTTGACCAAGTAGTACTTTTTTTTTTTTCTTCTCTGTGGACTTTTCTTGCCCAGTCTCTATTCTAAAATAGTCTTTTAAATAATGTTTTCTGATGACCACATTGCTAAAAAAAAAAAAAGTAGGCATAACTCAAAGTGGCTGGAAGAGTATAAAAAAGGAAAGTAAAATTACTCAAAGAAGCAAGGAGTACCTAAGTGAAGCCATTTACAATAATTCAGTATGATACAAGGTTTACTTCATTACTCACACATTATCAAGACACTTTTCATTATGGTAAAAGCTAGAGACAGCTATATACCAGAGAAGCCATGAATAATTATGTGTTTCAAATAACATTTGTATTTATATTTATATGTCTAAAATTAAGTATCCAAAGATATGCAAAACATAACTAACAAATAACAATTATAAATTTATTTCACAGAAGATAAAATTGTTTTGGCTGAGGGTTCTAAGTAAATATAAAAAGCAACTAGCTACTCGACTCCATTAATCATTGGCTTCAAAGTCTCAATTTTCGTACAGGTATTACAGGGGATCATTATATCATTCTTCTGACTCTTGGGGGGGCAGGATCTTTCTGAGACAGGGTTTCTCTGTGTAGCTGTCCTGGAACTCATTTTGTAGACCAGGCTGGCCTGTAACTTACATCTGCTTCTGCCTCCTGATTGTTGGATTAAAGATGTGTGCCACCACCATCTAGCTACTTCTTGTTCTTTTATATGTTGAAATTTTCCATGATAAACCTTTTAAAAGGTGTATAAATAACAGAAAAGGAGAAGCAGAAGTTCTAGCAGAAATCTAGAAATCAATTATGAATAGAAACATTACTATCAAAAGAAAAAGACCTGTAGAGGGAGATAGAACATGTTTTGGATCAAGAACACACCTAACTTTGCAATAGCCAGTTGTATAGGAAGCATATATACTTCCTAAAAAGCAATTTAAAAATGCATACCAACATCACTTCAAAAAAAATGTTTTAAATCCACAGTAAAAGTTTAAAATAACTGCTTAGACCTGTGTTTTTTTTTTTTTTAAAAAAAAAAAAGGTACAATCGTTTTATTTATATGTGAAAGACACCATATATATACATTTATCTTGGAACTTTATTTACCACCAGTTTAAATCAATGTGGATTTTACCTAATGTTAATTCTAGTAAGAATTTACATTTTGTTTTGTTTTCATTTTAAAACTAAAACTATAATAGCTTAGAATGTAGCTCAGTAATAGAGGTTTATCTGGCCTTGTACTGGGCTCAAAACCTAGTACTGCAATGAAAAAGAAGCCCCCCCCCCAACAATTCACAAACTATGAATTGTGACTTTTTAAAGGCCAAGAGCTCAAAGCACTCACCACATTCACTACTATCATCTAATTACGACTTCTTATCAATGTTCTCTTTGAAAAAGGGCCACTGGGCTTAGTCATACCTCTTTCTTCCTCATGCTTTTTGGCAGCTGTACTCTTAGGTCTTCCTCTTCCTCGTCTGATATGATCTGAATGGCTGTTACTTCGAGATCTCTTTCTGTTTTCTAAATCTTTATTGACTGTAGAATTTATCTTCTCTCTCCTAACTCGCTCTGTCCGCCTCCTCTTGGCCTCATGCTTGTTTTCTGTATGGATGAACAAAAGTGACTTATTTCAGGGCTTCACAACTGTCTGCCCAAGTTCTCATCACTTCCCTTTGACTTTCTGGAAAGCACACTTCCCAGCATATGTTGTACTTTTGTAACACTCTAGCTATATCTCCCCCATACTCACACAGAACAAGAAACAATAGAATTCAGATCTATGTAGGTAGGAAAAGTCTTGTAAGAGAAAAACAAATTTGTTCATTTGGCAACTTTAATTTTAGCCCTTGTAAGTTTAAAGAGCCCCACAATAACCTTTCTGCTTTTTTTTTTTTTCATCACATTTCCAAGTTTAACAGTGAAATACATGAAAAGAGGACAAGGGAAACCACGGCTTCCTACCCCTTACTTAAATTACAGATTGAACTATGTATGTCAAATATGTAGAAGTAAAACTGGTCTTAGGCATAACAAAGGTTACAATAAAAAACAATCACAGTGCAACCACACAACATGGTTTTAAAGCATAGAAAATAAGGAATTTTCACTTAAACCACACAAAAAGTAATCACTGATGTAATAGAATATTGTTCCATAAATAGAATAAACTAAATCCAGGAACTTTGCTAATATAGTGATTTCATTACTGCAAGAAGCCCTTCCCCCATGCCAAACCAAAATGTTAATTTTTTTTAACTTCAATATACATCTAACTTCAAAAACCAGAAAGCGAACTCCCCAAATACCTAAAATCACAATGGTAAAAAGGAAAAGGTGGAAACTTCAGATCCAGTCTGAGCTATATAGGGTGACTCTCTTTATAAGGTGTGGGGGAGGGGCCCACTGGTACATGCTCTTAGGAGGCAGAGGTACAGGTGGATCTCTGTGAGTTTGAGGCCAGCCTGATCTACATAGTTTCAGGACAGCCAGGACTATATAAAGAGACCATGCTCCCCAAAAGGGGAGGGGACTGCTAGACCAGTATTACCTCTACATGACATTGCAGAATAGTTTATTTTAGGCCTAAGACTCAAGATTACTGGATTACACAAGAATAACAAGAATATTCAATTATTCCAGGCAGAAAATATAAAATACAATTACAACTTATGGAAAGATGTAGGATCCAACTTGAAGAGGGTTCTAATGACATTAACAGGTCAATTTGAGTACCAATAAAAACATAATTGCAACAAATTGAAACATATTAAATACCCTAAAACTTCTAGTATATGACATTAAAAGCTCCAACTACTTAGTCATTACAGGAAAATACTGAAGAACTTGTTTTGTTTGTTTGTATGTTTGTTTGTTGATTTTTGACACAGGGTTTCTCTGTGTACCTCTGGCTATCCTAGAACTGTAAACCAGGCTGGTCTCAAACTCAAATATCTGTCTGCCTCTGCCTCCCAAGTGCTGGGATTAAAGTGTGTGCCACCATCGTCCAACTAAGAAATTTGTTTTTATTTTTCTATTCAGACCACATTATTTGGCAGACAAGGAGAAAATTTTCACTCTTCCATTATTAAACCTACTAAATAAATGAGTGCTAGAACCAGAGTGTTGCCACTTTTAAACTAACAATGAATTAAACATCTACAACTGCTAACATCTCTGTAAGACAAACAGGCTTGAGGTACCTATTGCAGGCAGGTAATAAATAAATAAATAAATAAATAATCCAGTCTCATGGTTTTTTGTTTTCAGTAAAGGCTCATGATTCTTTGTTTTATAACAAAGCTTAGAACTGGAGCACAGGACTGTTCTCCTTTCATAGCCACCCAGTTCAAACACTCACATCTCTTAAGTGCCAGGGCTCCCTTAGATCTACAATTAGGCTCAACACACACCTCAGCACAATCTCCTCTGGAGTTTCAAGCCTTTTTATGGAGAACAGGCTTAGCCTGCCCATCGTAGTCACACTGTTTTCTGACATAATGCTGCTTTCCTCGGGCATACCAAGAGTCTTTTGCCTTCTGGTACTTTGTCACTTTGTGGGGCTGGTGCTTGCCACACTTCTTGCAAAAGTCTGTCTGGTCTAAAGAATGTTCACTATGTTTGCAGAGACAGTATTGGCATTGACAGACAGTCTTGTCATTTTTAGATTCAATTCTCAACTTATTTAAAACAAAACAAAACAAACAGGTCACTTAAGGAATATGCTAGCCTACACCACTGAGATACAAGCACAACGAAGTTTTTTTTTTTTTTTTGGTTACTATTTTATCACAGCGACAGACAGACAGACACACACTGTAGATAACTTAACCATGTGATTCTTAAGCATTTGGAACTGTTCTGCAGGGGGAAAACACAGAAGAGTGCAGAGCTGCAGACTACACATGCCCTACTAGAACAGAGAGATTAACAGGCTATTCTGGTGGCAGTTTGAAAGAGAGGAATAATAGTCCAGCTCATGAGCTTTCAGAGAGGAGCAAGGACTCTACTGGAAACTTAGTTAGAAGCCATGTTTGTTAATTTGTAGCAAAGAATCTGGCTACATTCTGCACCTATACTGAGACACTGAGAAAAACTGAATTCAAGACTAATAGATTAATTTATTTCTCAAGGAAATTCTAAGCAGAGTAACATTCAGGCCATGGAAGCTACCAGTCTACAGGGTGAAAACACTTGAAGCAGTAAGACAAGGTACAGTTTTTGGAGGAAAGGAGTGTAAACTTAAAGTTGTAAGACAATGATGATGCAGGCAAGTACCTTTGTTAGAAACTGTTGCCACTAGAAAGATACTTCATAGTCTGCAATGGGTCAGGAGAGGTGACAGAGGGCAAGACCTCACCCACTGAAGGCCCCATCTTGTGAAAAACCCAAGATCACTTAAATGTGTCAAGACTGAACTGGGAATACTGCTGAAGAGATTTGCCTAAGACAATGCTTTCTCAGATTCAATTTCAAAGGCATGGAGGTGGATACAACTCTAGTTCATGGGAGCCAGGCTGTATCTTAAACTGGCAGTGGAACCTGGCATCTTCTTCCACATGGTACTAGTTTTGCAAGAATAAAAAATGCAAAAGGAAGGTGTTTATGAAGGTTTTTGCCAATGTTCCAGAAAGCCACTAAGGCCAAGCAGAGTAACAGAGTTGGATGCCCTAAGAGGCACCAAGACACCATTACATTAACCTTGGAGGTTAAAGCCTGGGTTCCAATAAAGACTCCAGGACACTAGAACTCCGGTAAAGAAAACTGCAGGCATGCAGTAGAGTAAGCCCAAGTGAGAGGCTGTATGAGCTAAAGGTGAAAGAGATAGAAGGGCAAGGTTATGCAAGCCCTTTGGAGCTCAACTGATTCTTTCACAAGCATCAGATGCCAGCTTAGGATTCGGTGCTTTCCCTAAAGGGTTTCAGTAGTGTTTGGGTCTGATTCTTCCTTGTTTAGTCCTCATTTCTACTTTTTGGAATGTGTACTATGCCATTGTATACTGTACTTATGTAACAGTTTATTGTTTCATTCTTTTTTAATTTTAAAGGGTTCAGTTAACAGACTCTCTAGTCTTAGCAGACAATGGCTTTTGAACAATGTTGGGATTGTTAAACACTATGAAGACTTACAAAGTTGGAACAGATGCATTTTCCATAATGACATGCTCATGAGCATATAGGAGCCAGGGTCAGAACGATGTATTTTGAATGTGAAATGTCTCCTATAAGTTCATATGTTTGAATACTTGGTATCTAACTGCTGTTCTGGAAAGTTGTGGAACATTTAGGCGGTAGAGCCTTGCTGGAAAAGTGGATTACTTTTATAGTTGTATAGTCCAGCTCCACTTCCTATTTACTCTGTTTCCTGACCTCACACTCCCATTTACCATGCCTTCCCTGTCCTCATGGACTGTGTCTCTTACAACTGTAAGCCAAAACAAACCCTCATCTCTTAATGCTTATCAAATATTTTGCTTCAGCAACAACAACAACAACAAAAAGTAACTAATATAGTGGCAGGAAAAGAAGAAAACACCCAATAAATCTGTGACATACCTATGAGAGAACTGTTATTTATTGGGGGAAGGTGTTATTTGGGTTTTGTTTGTTTAAGACGGGGTCATTATATTGTAGCCCTGGCTGCCCTGGAACACAGAAAAATCTGCTTGCCTCTGCCTCCCCAGTGCTGGGATTGAAAGTGTGTGCCACCACACCCAGCCTGGATGAGAAGGTGGCCAGGAAAACTAGCTCCGACAAACACATTTAGTGGAACTGGTAAGGTTTTCAAAAAGATTTTTCTTTAAAGTGGCTTTAAATGTCTCTACTCTTCTGCCCTTCCATTTTCCACCTGCTGGGAATATTTATGGGATACAACCAGATGCAAAAGTTACCTTGTCAGAAGTATGACAGCCCTATTTTTCCTGTGAGAAAGAAACCCAGTTTTTTATCTTCCTAAATAAATAACTACAGTCACTACCTCATCTGCAAGCTACCATCCAGTAAGTACACAATAACAGAGAAGAAGGAAAACAGAAACAATGATTTTTTTTTAAACTGGGCCAGGGGCAGCTCAGTAGATACAGTGTTTGTTTGCCTGGAATGTTCGAGGAGCTAGGTGTGACACCCAGCACCACTTGTCATCTCAGATGGCTTGACAGGCAGAGGAGTTGGAAGTCACCTTTGGTTACAAAGTATCCTGAGTTGAACTCAGAATACATTCAACCTTGTCTTTAAAAAATAGTTAATTTTTGCCAGGCGTTAGTATGCCTTTAATCCCAGCATTGAGGAGGCAGAGGCAGGAGGATCTCTGTGAGTTTGAGACCAATCCAGTCTACAGAGCTAATTCCAGGACAGGCTCCAAAGCAATACAGAGAAACCTTGTCTTGAAAAACAAACAACAAAACAAAAGTTCATTTTTAAAAAGTAAAAACTGCTCCCAAATAGAAGCATTGAGCCTTCAAGTGGAAGACTTGTATATATGTATGCATGTATTCATGCCAGGTAAAGTTTCTACCACTGAGTTATACCCCAACCCTGAAAGAAAACATTGCAAACCATTAGTGTTAATGTCACAGTGGACATAGGAAATAGTGACACATGGTTTTTTTTTTCTAGAACTTTCTATGTATGAAACAATTTCTGAGAAATTTCAGAAATAGAAACACGTGATTAAAATACACACACAAACACACATATACAAGGGAGGGGATGGCAGAGACAGAATGCATATATAATTATCTTGAGAGTATTGTAGAAAGAAATCCCAATGCAAAACTGCACAGGAGACCTAAAAACAACCAAGCTACTTCTATTGATTTACAGCTTGCCTACCCCTGTGTTTTTCCTCCCAACCTCTAATAAAAATAGTCCTTGAACTTGCTTCTGAGTCTGTTTTTAAATTATTTTATTAACAAGGATAAGAACCCACAAAAAGAGAACCCCTGACACTGTTCTTAGAGGTCAAGAGTGGTTGGCCTGCAGCTCTCAATCTTCCCACCACTGCTGAGGAATTTTTGTTTATACTGTGTGAAGATGGGCCACTGTGATTGGTTTAATAAAGAGCTGAATGGACAATAGCTAGGCTGGAGGGAATAGGCAGGACTGTCAGGCAGAGAGACCCTGGGATGAATCTAGGCAGGTGAGAAATGCCAGCCAGACACTGAAGAAGTCGGACATACAGTACAGAGGAGAGGTAACCAAGCCTTGTGACAGGATTTAGATGAATAGAAACAGGTTAAGCTGTAAGAGCTAGTTGGGAATAAGCGTAAGCTAAAGGGCAAACTTTCATAACTAATAATAAGTCTTCCTGTCATTATTTGTCAGCTGTGGCCTGAAGGGAAGTCTGACTACACATTTTGGCCTCCTGGGCACTGGCTCTCCTTCTCTTGAATTAAAGTGAATTTATCATTTTAAGATATTTTTGTTTGCTCATTGGCCATTACTCATGGGTAACTGAAAAGTGTGGTTTAATCATTTTCCTTCCTATCCTCCTTTCAATAAAAAATAAGGTACTTATTTGACTAAGCATCTACCCACTGAGAAGTGAACAGGTAAAATAATATTAATGAATTCCAGTTTTAATTGTCTTGAGTATTTTTTTCTCACCTTTAAAGGAAGTCTTATGAACTAAATTTGACTTAGAATTCATTTACATTTTCTTCTACAAGCTTTATAAATAAAATTCTAGAAAGGAAAAAAAGATACAGACAGTAATTAACTGTAAAATTGCACCGCTAATGAGAATCTACATCTGCAAAATAAAACTTAAAGAATGCAACAAACTGAGTTAATCAATACTTCCTGTAGTAATGGTAACGAGCCAAATAGATTGATTCAGAACTACTCCAAGGAGGGTGGGATGGCTCACTGGGGAGGAGTGCTTTGACCGCTGCTGCGAGAGAACAATTTTGGCATGTTGTCTTCTTATCCCGACTCTAACATGCATGCCATGACATATGTCCAACACATTCAAGTAAATAAATGTAGACTTGGTACAGATTCACTGTTTCCATTAATTCCTCTTTTAAAGCAATCTCTTCAGCACTGAATATAGTGGTCCAGGCCTATAAAAGCTAGACTGGGACCATTCTGTGCTAACCCCACATTTTAGGCCAGCAGGGCCTCCATAGCAACAGCCTCAATTTCAAGTTTAATTGCAAAGCTTTTGTGTGGGGGGTGAGGTGGGAGGGTATTGCTCAGTGGGTAAAGACATTTGCTGCCCCAACTCCTGAAAGTTACCTACCGTTGGACTTCCATGCCTGATGCAGCACATGGCAATAGCACACATACATACATGCAAAATAGTAATAACGAAATTTTAAAACAACAACAGTGACAGGCATTAAGCCTGCGGCCTTGTGGATGCAAGGCAGGTTTTCTCCCACTAATCTAATTCCCTACCTCTTCAAAAATACTCTTTAAACTTTTAGTCAACCATTTAACTTAGAATTAAATCCTGACTTAGTAAGAATTTTTATATTATTATTTTATGTGTACAAGTTTTTTTGTTTTGCTTTTGTCATTTTTTGTTTTTGTTTTTCGAGACAAGGTTTCTCTGTGGCTTTGGAGGCTGTCCTGGAACTAGATCTTGTAGACCAGGCTGGTCTTGAACTCACAGAGATCCACCTGCCTCTGCCTCCCGAGTGCTGGGATTAAAGGCATACGCACCACTGCCCGGTGTGTACAAGTGTTTTGCCCAAATGTATTTCTATGTAGCACATGCATACATTGCCCCCAGAGGCCAGAAGAAAGTGCCGGAATCCTTGAAACTAAAATTACAGATGATTGTGAGCCTCATATGGATTCTGGGAATTGAGCCAGGTCCTCTGGAAGAGTAGGACCTTAATTGCTGATTCATTTCTCCAGTCCCCTGAATTAAGGTTATTTAAAAGAAAAAGAAGAAAAAAAATACAAACAAGCAAAGAAACTTACCTATTTCATACAAAACAAAACTGCAACGTGTACCTTAAGGTTCTAGGTTCTTGCACAAAACATTTTTTATTACTATATTTATTACATGTGTTTGGTGTGCGTGTGTGTGCTCAAATGAGTCATGGTGCAGATCAGAAGACCACCTATGCAAACTAGTTCTTTCCTTCCAACATCTGGGTCTGGGGATCAAATTCAGATTGGTGAGCTTAGCAACAAATGCCTTTACCTAACACATGGAGCCATCTCACTGGCCCCTGACCACTTCTTAATACCCTTTATTTATAATGCTAATCTCCCTTCCTTTCACCAAAATTCATTTTAAATGTTTAAAAATTCCTCACTTTATATAATAGATCATTTATATATATATATATTCGCATTCCCCAGTGCTGAAGGCTAGGAATAAAGGCCTATACCACCATATAACAGTGCTTTGAAAAGTTTTCCATGGTCAGTGTGTAAAAATTATCATTCTAACTAGTACATATTGGTCTCTAAAAGATGTATTTTAACCAATCTCCTATATACTATGGTTGTTCATATTTGCTATAACAATATGTTGCCTTAAAAATTCATATTATTCTATGTGCTTATAAACAACTAAGACTAATTAAGCTACATGCCTATTTTAAAAGAGCTCCAGATATTAGGTGAGGTACACTTAAAATTCCTAACAATAGCTTTAAGATTGGATTATAAAAAAGCAATGCCTAGTACTACTATGTAAGTACTGTGAACAAAAGGTCCTGAAAAAATTCACAATTTCCAGTGAATGTTGTGTAAGGCGGATCAATGACCATGGAAAGGTTGGAAGGCTGCAGGTCCAAAGCCTAATTACAATTTATTCTAGGTTATCTTTTTATCCTTATGATTATAAGGCAAAATCTTTTGGAATATATTAAAGGCGCACTAGCTTCCACTAAACAAGTTTCAAGAATGTCATCAAACAGCATCGGAAACTTACAGCAGAGCCTTCTCCACTTTGTTTTAACCTAGCATTTCTACTAATGTATTTGAAAAGTGCCCTAGTCTGTAACTTTTTTTTTCTGTTACTTTTTAAAATTCATCAAGCTGTTACCATTTTGAAACATGAAATTTGAGGTAATCTGAACCTGTGTTGCCCAGCCACTGTCATTCATTTGGCATCAGAGTAAACACTCTCTGCTTTTGAGGTGAGTTATGTCTTTGTGTTCCCCAGTCATATTTTGACATGTTCATAAAAACAGAACAATCACTATAGAAAACAATATATATTTTAGCAAGCTAGAAGTATCATATGTAATCCAATAACTCCACTGTTAGGTATACACACAAAACAAACAAAATGAACACACAGAAGAGTTGCCTGAACTCCCATGTTTTTTTATTCCAATACCATTTACAACAATGACTCTCCACATCTTAGAATCAACCTGTGTGCATCAACACATAAACTAGTGAAGAAAATCACAATCACACATACACACCCACACACACACACACACACATACACACGCACACACCTAGTATTTGTGAATATTATTCAGCTATTAAAAGTGAGATTCAGCTATTAAAAGTGGCACATGCCTTTAATCCTAGCATTTGGGAGGCAAAGGGGACAGGACCAGAAGATACAGTAGCTGTTTTTCTTGCTGCAGCATGGTAGCAGGAACATGAGCAGCTGGTTACACTATCCCGCAGGAAGGAAGAAGAGAGAACACTGGAGCTCAGCTCCCTTCCCCCTTTCCTTTAGTCCAGGACCACAGCCCGCAGAATAGAGCTGTCCACATTCAGGGTGCACCTTCCCTCCTCAGTTAAAACTCTCTGGAAAAGCCCTCAGACATGCCCAGAGACATGCATCCTAGGTGGTTTTCAATCCCATAAAATTAACAATGAGGGAAACCATCACAAAGAGCATCACAGTAAATGAAATAAAGCAAGGACAGAACAACAGTGCTGCACGTTGTCACTCACAGCTCTGGAATAATGGTATGGAAGGCACAAAGCAAAGGAATAAAAATAGCATAAATAACGCATACAAAATAAACTTGACAGAAGGAATTAATTCTAGTGTTCTATAGCATATCTAACTACTGTCTGCAGTATTTCTGACAATGTATTTCTAGTAAGAAGACTCTGAAGCTCCCACAATAGACAAAATAAGTGTTGGAGGAGATGCAAACACTAATAACCTTGGCTATGTACATTACACATGACTCAAATGTTTTTATACCCCACAAATATTTACAAGAATTATGCATCAATCATATTTTTCAAATGTAGCTGGGTGGAGGTAGCACAACGGCTTTAATCCCAGCATTTGGGAGGCAGAGGCAGGAGGACCTCTGAGAGTTCAAGGCCATTCTGGTCTACAAGGTGACCAGGACAGCCAGGGTGGTTACACAGAGAAACACAGTCTCAAAAAAAAAAAAAAAAAGAAAAGAAAAAAAAAGAAAAAAGACAAAAAATAAAACTTTACCCTTCATAAAAGAAAAAACAAAACAAAACAAAAATCTCTTTGAAACAGATAGAAACCATTACAGAAAACCACAACCAATTAATGTGCAGAGTTGTGGAGCCCAGATCCACCAACGGATACATCTACATCACAGCTTCTGCACCTAAGGCTCAGAGATCATCTAGCAAAATGAGTCAGAAAGATTCTAAGAGCCAGAGGAACAAGGAGTTTGCTGTGAAATTGTGTCTCTTAGAAATGTCAGCGAAACTACACACATGAACTCTCACCAGCATGGCTTATGGCTGCCTAAACAAGACCTGAACTGGAATGGCACCAGTAGATATGCTAACATGGAAAAGGCAGTTCACGGGGCTTCCACCCTAGACAATGCTAAGGAGTACTGAGAGTGAGAGACAGTGTTCCTCAAGGAGGGGGCATGCCAATTAGTTATCTAATATCATATGGTCAGGCTTGAAAACACACATACAATTAACATACATGGACCAAACAGGCTGCATTTATGTATTTAGGAATACATTCTCATATACGCACACCTATATGCAACAACAATTAAAAAAGAAAGGTTAGGAATTGAGAAAGAACAAGGGACTGCACAGGGAGGGCATGGAGGGAGGAAAAGGGAAAATGATTTAATTATAATCTTGAAAAAATTATAATAAAAAACCAAAAATTTCAAAGTTACTACAAATTTTACCAGCATTGTGAAAAAGGGGGGGGGAAAAAGTAAAGACAGGCCTGGTGGTGGTATCAGCACACACCTTTCATCACAGCACTCGGGAGGCAGAGGCAGTTGGATCTCTGTGAGTTCGAGGCCAGCCTGGTCTACAGAGTGAGTTTCTAGACAGCCTCCAAAACCACAGAGAAACCCTGTTGGAAAAGCCTAAGTAAATAAATGCAATGGCCCACCAATAGGTGAAGTGACAAATGGTGTCATATCCACATAAAGAATAAAGAGCAAGAAAAACAAAGAAAGTGAATGTTGACTATTTTGTGCAATGGCAGAGGCCAGGCAAAACTCACATCCCGTGATTCCACGGACAGGACAGTGACAAAGGGCAACAGTGGAGACAAGGACAGCAAGGGAGATGAGATGGTGGTAAGGGACTGGGCACCCCACATCAGAACCATCAAACGCTAGACTGTAAGCTGTCCTTCACTTACGTCAATTATCATTCTCATTAAGCCATTTTTAAATAAACTTTATATATATACAAATAAATTAGAACTGTATTCCAAACTATCAATATTCTAAGGGAATTCACATCTAAGTGAAATAAACCCATGTCACAAGCTGGTTTGCAAGAGCTAAGCTGTTGTGTTTAACTTTCACAATTACCTGTAGAAGATGGTGATTTCTCTGAATGTTTTGCATTTAGTAGTTTTCTGCTAATAAATATGTAACCACAGGGACATGATTTACATGCAACAGGAATCTGTAGGAAAAAAAGAAAAATTGGATTACTCTTCTTCCATTGTTAAATTTCTCAGTACTTATGAAGTCTCTTGGGGAAAAAATTACTTGAAGAACCACAGATTAAATGAAAACCTTTTTGAGATAGTTATCATTTCACAAACATTCACGTTTTCCTAGTACTTATGACACTGAAAAATCTTATGGAACCAATAAGATAAATACTAAATGCAAAATAAGTGTGTGAACATGTGAATGACCAACCATAGCAGATCAGAGCCAGGGGAGGTTAAAGGGCAGCGTTTCCTGTATTATTACACTGACTGCAGTTTATAGCAAATTGAGGAAAAGAGAGTGGTTAAATAATACAAACAGAAGATTGTGAGACTCAGCCGCAATAATGAGAAAGGAAACTGAAAATTAGATCAGCTACACTTCACAATGAAAAAACAAGAAATGGATCAAAGCTGAATAGAGCCTAAACAACTGAGAGTCATTAACTGGACAGAAGGAAAACTGTCCAGTTTTTTGGCATTAAAGTACTGAACACTGGGCCAGGCATGGTAGCACATGCCTTTAATCCCAGCACTTGGGAGGCAGAAAGGCAGATCTCTGTGAGGTTGAGGCCAGCCTGGTCTACAGAGCAAGCTCCAGGACAGCCAGGGGTAAATAGTGAGATCCTGTACTGGAAGATGTATTATTATTATTATTATTATTGTGTATTATGTAGGAGAGAGAAGTGGGGGGCACCGTGGAGTCTATTCTCCTACTTTAACTGGCTTCAAAGGCAAGGTGTGAGGCTTGCATTCAAACACCTGCACCCAATGAACCTCCTCAGCTGTCCTGCCTTTTGCTTTAAAAAAGGGTCTCATGTGGCCTAGGCTTGCCTTGCTATATATAGCAAAAGCTATCCTTGAATTATTGATTCTTCTGCCTCTCCCTCCCAATTTTAATTAGCCAAGTAAGTAAAAAAGGAGAGAACAACAGTAGGTCCCACAGATGCAGTCTTATAAACCTGGCACAAGAGGTGAAGGCAGGGAGAGCACAAGGCCTGCCTGGGCTATACAATCAGTTCAAGATTAGTTTAGACTGCCTGCTTAGAGACTGTCTCAAAACACTAAAAAAGCTAGGAATGTAACGGCTCAGAGGTAGAGCACATGCCTGGCATGTACAAGACCCTGAGTTCAATACTGAATACCACCAAAGGAAAAATATGAAGAAAATAAAATCATTGAAATCTGTTTCCACAATTAACAGATGAAGATTGAGGTGCCCACTGATTAAGTCAACTGATGAAATGGTTTTTCTTTAATGAGTTCCACTCAGGACACTTTCTATGTTGGAGCTAATGCATTCTAAAGTCCTGTTTAAAAGTGGAATGTCCTCTCAACTACTGCCCCAGAAATTTAAAACTAAACAAACAAACAAACAAAAACCACCACAACCAGATTCTTCAAAAAGAATCTTCATACAGGTTGAACAACATGAATAATGTTAGCCTCATTAAGTTATAGTGTTGGGGGATTTTACACAAATGCCAGAAACACCCCTTAAATTTCAGTGTGCATTAAGATAATAATTTAAGTTCTACTGTATTAATGAGAAAAACACAAAGTATTATTTACTAGGATTTTTATTTATCAATTCATTCTTGGGAAAGTATTTAAAGAGAAAAGGGGAAAAAAATAAGGTCAGCTACATATTTGCTCAATGTCACATTACTGGTATCTAGATTCATGTCTAGCACAAAATAGACATTCAACAAATATTTGTGGGTTTAAAAAAAAACCTACAGACATAAAAATGACAGCGCTGCTAAACTTTGGACTAGAAATTGTCCAGGATGGAAAAAAAAAGTTTTGGAAGGAGGGAGGGAGGGAGGAGAGTGGAGGGGAGGAGAGAAGAGGGAAGGGGATGGGAATGGAGGGGAAAAGGAGTAAGAAAGGAAGGAAGGAAGGAAGGAAGGAAGGAAGGAAGGAAGGAAGGAAGGAAAGAACCCACACCCAAAAAAAGCAAAGGATATTTAGAAAGAGATTGAGGTTGCTGATGCAAAAACACAGCACTTACATCCAAGGGAGTAAGTAACAGACTTTATGATGGAGCTACATGTGAGTAACCAAGGTCTAGGAACAGATGTAGGTTACCCCAAATTCTATGTCCTAACATGAAAGCAGTTCCATGAAGTTTTTATAGTAACAGAACAAAGTCACAGATCAAAGCACTTCTCAAATACACTGTAGGAACGATTAAGTAGGAAGTCACTCACAGCAAAGTGGAGAAATCTTCACTATAGGCCTCAGATGCTGACTGATAAATCTTTTAGCCCTTTGAATGGTGGAAAATTAGAGTTTTCCATCCCAAAAGCTTTTTATCTTTTGGGATTTAGATCTGACACAGAGCAAGGCAGAGAAAGCTACTTGTGTGCTAAAGATAGCTCACATTGCGACTGGGCCGGTAACATTCCACCCTCTCCCCACAACGGAGGCTTCAATCCAACAGCTTTTGTAGTCAGTTTCATCTAAGGAAATCTCACAAGACATCACAGAGCTTTTATTAAAATATACTGTTCTAATTGTTCTGTTTAGTTATCTGTTATTGACTCTTTATGCCTAATTTATGAATTCCATTATAGGTATGTGTACATATGCAAAAACACAGTATAGACAGGTTTAGCATTGTCTGAGATTTCCGACATCTACTACAGATCTTAATGAATCTGCCCAAAATAAAGCAGCACTGAATCTTCAATGCTAAACACAAAAGTTTAAATGTTATAAAACTATAATTTATTTTTAAGGGCCTACATAAGAGATGTTTAAAAAGCTACTAAAAATCTAGCTTTCTACTTCCTTATACCAGTTTTTTAAACTGGCCTATCTAGTCAACTGGAGAAATCTCACTTTAAAGATTTGACATTTATGTTTATAAACTATATACAAAAATATAATTCATTATTCATGCAATAACTTCAAATCTTGGCAAGATTTTAGTGTTTTGTTTAAAAAAGTACTTACAATTTTTTTCTAGTATAAAACTAAAGGCTTCTACTTTTTTTTTTTTTCAAAACAAACCAAACCAATGTACTAGTTACTAAAAGACTAAATTGTGTTCACTGTCCAAAATTTACACACTGACTCCCTAAACCCCACTGTGATTGTATTTCCGAGTAAGGCTTTTCAAAAGATACTTGAGTTTAAGTTGAAGCGGGATGCTCCTAAAGAGATTAGTGACCTTAATGAGAGTAGAACACAGAGTTTTTGCCACATAAGGGCACAGTGTGGCATCTACAAGCCAAGAGAACTCTCACTAGAAACCACCTGGGGCTTTGAACTTCTATTAGAACTGTGATAAAAACAGATTGATGCTGATTATTATTTTTAGTATTTTGTTAATGGTATTTTATTATTGCTACCAAAACAAATCAAGATAGAGCTGACTTTATATTAAGGAATGCATGTGGGGCCCTGGAAATGGCTCAGAGTGTAAACCTTATGTGATGGAAGGAGAAAGCAGACTGCCACAGCTGTCCTGACTCCCACGAAGGAACACACATATGTACAAAATTAAAATGGAAAAAGATACATGTGTATTTGTCTATCTTTCCAAATAAAACCCTGATTGTTGAGCGGTCTCAAGGACTCCAACACGTTTACTGCCTTCTGTTCTCCTTTTAGCCAGGGCCTTTTGGTTTGATTTTCTCAGTACTTAGTTTGTATTACCATCACAGCACCAGTGGAGGTCATAGGGCAATGCTGTGCAGCCAGGTCTCTCCTCCCTTTACATGGGATCTGGGAAATCTATCCCAGGTGGTCAGGCTTGAGCAGAAAACATCTTTACCTGCTGAGTCATCTCACTGACCCCTGACCAGGATATTAAAAACATCTATTTCCCCCCAAAAGATTACTTTATGCCAAGTAAAACAAGAAGAGGATTTACAGGGATTTGTGTCTTATAGAAAGGGAATGCATAATTCATGTTATGTAAGCCTGAACTGGTTATCTGCCAACAGACTGATCACAAAGTCCACGTTTTTTCAAATTTAAGTTTGGTGGAAAAAATAAATGTAACATTACATTTTGGAAAACATAATTGTCTTT
Source organism: Cricetiscus sungorus (assembly GCA_030556225.1). Lineage (NCBI taxonomy): Eukaryota > Metazoa > Chordata > Mammalia > Rodentia > Cricetidae > Cricetiscus > Cricetiscus sungorus. The sequence continues at coordinate 23,588,130 of JANBXA010000729.1, forward strand.
ATATTGCATGCTGGTATAGTGCTCGATCGACTCTACTTGCACAACTTTCCCTGCCTGGTCAGCGTTTTACCACTGTCTATAACCCATCCTAAATAAAACATGTAACACTTTCTGTTTAAAGATTCAATAAACCTGCAAGAACGCGCCCTAAATAATATATTAAAATCAGCTTAAGTCTCCGCCCATTTCAAGAACTCCAGAGAGAATGAGAGAGAAGGAAGGGGGAGGGAAAGAGAGAGAGGTAGTCATTTTGGAAAGATCTATTGAGTGAAAAAAGAAGTATAACCAGTACTGCAGGCTGGTATGAGGGGCCTTAAGGACGGTTTTAATTGAGCAAATTTTAGTTCATTACACTGTAATAAGAATAAGGTGTGCTTAAATGTAGGAAATAATTTTTTTAAAAATGACAGCTGTTACTCCATGAATTCCATCTAGACAAGACTAGTTTCAAATTCACAAACCGCATAGGTGGTGTTTTTTGTTTGTTTGTTTGTTTTTTGTTTTTTGATGTTTTTAAATCTGGAAGCAGACATGTCAAATTTACAACAGTAAATATCATGAGTAAGATGGGGAGCACGCAGAGAGGAACAGCCTCAACGCCGACTTCATTCGATCGTGTTCCGTTAACAACGTAATGGAAGGATTCGAAATCACCCATCAAAACTGGCTTAACTGCGGTGTTCCGGAAGTCCACAAATTTGCAAAAAGTTAGCACCATTACTGTCCTTTTGTCTGCTTTATGCTGCCACCCAGGTGGCGGGGGCGACAGCTGAGCAGCCGCACCGCACTCCCCCGAACGGCGAACAAAGCCATCCGGGGCGGCAGGGGGCCGCAGGGTGGCCGGGGACCAGACGGGGTAGCGCCGGGTGCCCGCTTCCAGACCCCCGCCGTTCCCTGCCCGGCCGCGGGCCGCCGCGCACCGCCAACCGCCGCCGAGCAACGGCCGCCCGCCCCGCCTGCCCCGCCCGCCCGCCCGCCCGCCCGCCCGCTCGCGCCGGCACGGCCCACCTGTTGGTCGCACTCGGGGCACGATTTGGTGGCCATCTTCACTTTCTTGGCTCGAGTTGCAGACATGCTCCCTCCGTCAGCAGCTGTGGAAGCAGCGCCGTAGCTCCGCTGCTCCACAGAGAGATTCCTCCCTCACTCGAACCGCGACCCGGCCGTGGCGGCGCGCGTGCGCGTGCGCGGGGCTGCGTGCAGGGGGGGCGGCGGGAGGCGGGGGCGCCGCAGCCCTTCCAGGAAAGTCCCAGCCACACGCCCTCCAGGGAGGCTGGCCTGAGGGGCGTGGCTTCGGCGAGACTCCACCAACCAACGCACCGGTGGGCCGGGCAGCGGCGCTGGGCACGCCCCCTTGTCGGCCCCAGAACCCGAGACTGAAAATGGATACTGGCAAAGAACACCTCTGTAAATGTCAGCAATGCTAATCCGTGAGAAATTACAGTAGACATTAGATGAAACCTCTAGACAGCCAGCGTCAGGGATTCAGCGTTCATTAATCAATTAATAATTGCCTACGATCCGCTATCAGGCACACTGAATAAGAAATATCTGCCTTCAAAAACAGCCTACACCGCGCTTTGTTTTTTGACTGGGGGCGGGGAGGATGCCCTGTCTTGATTCACTGATACTGTCTAGATTTAAATTAAAAGCATATCATTTGAAGAATGAAACAAAATGCCACACACTCCTGTAACCCCAGCTCTTACTGCTCTTGTTCAGCTCTATAGTGAGAGAGCAGAAAGATATTTTTTAAATGTACAGTGTGATAAAGAAAGGAGCACGTGTTGGGTTTAAAAGTAGCAGAAAGGGGGAGGGAAGACAAGGTATCCTCATACCCTGTATTATAGGAAAGGTATCCTAAGGGCAAAACATCATATGTCAAAAAAAATCTAAACTTATGAAAATGTAAATTCATTTAAAAAGAAGTATGTGTGTGAATAGATTCCTGCCACAAGGGTTCCCTGCTCCAAAATGGCCCCTAAGGAAGTCTCCAGGATCACCTTGAAGGGACACAAAAACTATTGCCCCTTTGGATTAAAAGGACCAGATGACATCTGGAGCTGACAGCATGTGGTCTTGCAAGTAAGGGAGATAGAAGTATGATAGGGCCATTGAGTCTTGTATAGCTGCAGAGACTCTGAAAATGTGTGGCAGGATCAGATTTCCTGCAAGGAGGCATTAAGAGACAATTTTATAAAGCTGGGAAGATGAAACCTAAGTTTCAACAGATGCCACAAGAGTAGTACATCCGTGGAGAAAAGCTATCAGCACAGGTCCAGAAGAGATGCCATGGGACACAGGTGGGGTAGCTGGAAGACTGGCCTGTCAGAGGGTCTCAGATGAGTCCATCACAAAACTCAGATGCATGTCACACTGGGAGCCTCAGGGTTCAGGGTTTGATCTGTAAGCTTGGGCTTTGCTTTGGTCAGATCTTCCTTTGCTATGCTTCATTATGCCTTTTGGAATGAGAGTATCTACTCTGTAGCATTGTATATTAGGAGTATGTAGCTTGCTCTGGTGGTGTTGCGATATATATATATATATATATATATATATATATATATATGCTCACAGTTAAGAGTGTGTCTTGGAAAATGTAAAATAAAAAATGCTTGAGAATAGAAAACAAAACAAGAAGTGTGTTTTATGACAGATGGTGGTGGCACATGACTTTAATCCCAGCACTTGAGCAGAGGCAGAGGATCTCTGAGTTCTATTTAGGACAGCCTGGTCTACAGTGAGTTCCAGGACAGCCAGGGTTACACAGAGAAAACCTGTCTCAAAAAAACCAAATCAAACAAATGAACAAAAAGTATATGAATGCACAAAATCAAGGAAAGACAAACAATGCTGAACAAAAAAGATACTGACTGTTGTGATAATAATAGCCAACTTCAAATTAAATTATAGCACTATAGTAACAAAAACAGGATAGTGCTGGCAGAGAAACCGGCATGTAGACCAATGGAATAGATTAGAAAGCCCAAAAATAAACCCAGACAGTTACAAGGACCTAAATTGTGGCAAAGTTGTCAAAAACATACATTGGAGAAAAGACATCCTCTTTAACAAATAGTGGGAAAACTCAATATCAACATGTAAAAGAATAAAACTAGATCATTATCTCTCACTCTGAATAAAACCCAACTCCAAATGGATCAAAGATGTATATACAAGATTGGCACTTAGAGGGGCTGAAGACATGGATGGAAAGTTTAAAGCAATTGCAGTGTTTCTCCACCTTCCTAAAGCTGCAACTCCTTAATACAGTTCCTCATGTTGTGGTGGCACCAAACCATTAATAATTGTGTTGCTACTTCATAGATGTAATTTTGCTACTGTTATGAATTATAATGTAAATATCTGATACCACACGCCCCAGGGGTTGAGATCCACAGGTTGAGAACCACTTCCAGAGGAAAAGTTTGGATTTCAACACTCATATCAGGCAGCTTACAAATGCCTGTAATTCCTGGTTCAAAGAATCTGATGCCCTCTTCTAGCCTCTACAGCACCCACAAACCTATGACAGTCTCTTTCTCACACACATATAAAAATTAAAATAATAAAGGCTAGAGAGAAGCTAAGGAGTTAAGAACACTGGCTGCTCTTACAGAGGACCTGGGTTCGGTTCCCAGCACAGGCATGGCAGCTCACAACCTTCTGTAAACTCCAATTCCAGGAAATCTGATGCTCTCTTCCAGTCTCCACTGGCTACAAGCATTCATGTGGTGCAGACATACAAGCAGGCAAAATACACATACACATGAAACAAACACAATAATAATTTAAAAAATGTTAAAGATCTGACACTTTGAAACTGCTAGAGGACAATTTGAGAACATCCTTTGACATATAGGTACAGATGTGGACTTTCTGAGAACTTCACGAGCACTAAAATATAGGCCACCAACTGACAAAGGGATATCAGGAAGCCAAAAGCTTCTATACAACAAAAGAAACTGTCAGCCCTAACCTGATGGCACTGTGTTACTGACTGCTCTAACCCAGTCAATTAGTGACACTTCTCCCAAAGTGTTCAGACCGTGTAATTTACACTTAACTCCCCTGTGATGGCTAAAGAAACAATATGGTACCAGACATCTCTTAAGGGCATTGACCTTTGCCCTGGAATGCCTGTGAGATCCTAGTGGCCTGCAGGTGAGATAAGAATAGGATAATGGCACTCCTGCTGTGAGGTACTTAACCACTTGTTTCTTCTTTTGTAAACTTTCCTTGTCACTGTGGGACTTGGATGACGTCTTTTTATTACTATACAATGGGTTAGAGAAACAGCTGAGGGGGTGAAACAATTTTCTTGCCCAGCCATGGATTCCAAAAATAATTGTAATGTATACATTTGATACTCACCTTTATAAACCCTCTCTTTAGTCCCCTTCCTCCCTCCCTTTAGCTCCCTTCCTCACAGCATGCTTTGGCTCTAAGGCTGCTGCTCTTCTGCCAGCAGTAAGAATAAATTCATTTAATCTAAACTCGAATTGAGTCTAAGTCTTCGGTTTTTCCCAGTGGATTAAAACACCTCAACAACTTCATCCAGTCCATCATCAGGAATATAAATGACATTAAATTCTGGTATGAATGTGTGGAGGAGGGGGATCCTTACACACTGTTAGTGGGGACTTAAATTGGTATAGCCAGAAGTAGAACTAACAGATGGGCCTGGGATACCATTCCTGGGCATATTCCCAAAGGACTCTCCATCCTATTACACTGTAATAACTACAGAGATACTTACATACCCACATTCATTGTGGTCCATCACAACAGCCAGGAAATGACATCAATAGATTAAATTTTATTCAGCCATAAATAAAAAATGAAATTATTAAGCTTGTAGTAAAATGACTAGATCTGGGGAAAAGTCTGTTGAGGGCAGTAACATGGGCCCAGAACAGCAAATGCAGCCTGTTCTCTATCATGGAATCTAGCTCTGAATTTTTAGAGATTCGTTCTTCCTTATTTCTAGATTAAAATGTCTGTAGAGACCTGGAAGCAAGAAAGGGGTCATGGTATGGGTGTTGGGGGATTTAGATGGTAGAATACATGTATGCAGAAGGAGTGCTGGGCATGACAGAAGATGGGCTGAGGGGTAGGCTTAACCAAAATTAAGGCTATGTCAAGAACCTACATGGAAAACCACTTCTTTATAAGCTAACTTAAAAACAATTTAAAAACAGACTTTGAACAGTCCCTGTCGGGGGTGGTGCTGATCCCAGAAGCAAGGATTTGCTGTCTGGCTTTTTCTTCTAAACTAAACCATTTCTTCTAGAACAGAAGGGAAAGGTTGCCGAGTCAGCAGGGAAACAGAAGATCACAGCAGGCTGCTTGTCAGGGAGAACTAAAACTCCCAAGATTCCCCATCCAGCACTATAAAAAGTGGTGAACGCGTGCTACCAAACCGAAAAGGAAAGAGATATTTGGACCACCAAACTCCCTGCGAACTGCACAGGAAGCATCACCGTGGTAGGTTTGGGAGTCTCCCACATTGAGCGAGGGGGTGGCAGGGGTCGGGCTGGCGTTCTGGTGCTGCAGATGTTGTAACTCCTCACCCCCAGACTCCTGTTAGTAACTCCATTAAAAAACAACAACAAAAACATACAAATAAATAAATAACCCTCACTGCTACATCAGTGCCTCGGGACCACCACAGAGAACAAGGCTATTTTAGGCCCTCTGACTGTTAGGGTCCATGAGAAGTCCCACAAAAGACATGTATGCAACCAGCAAGAACGTTTATTTACTATACTAACATACGCAAAATCGTTCATCTCTACAAAATGGCAACGACCCTAAGTCTGAGTAGAGTGTGCAGTTTCCTTTTAAGCACAGCTGAAGGGCGTTCCCAGACAGTTAGGTTATCCTATCTATGCTTGACTAAGCAAGCGGCAGTTACATTAGTACCATTTCTGATTGGCTAGGGCTAACAAGGACTGGCTAGTGCTACAATGTTTCTATCTTTGGGCATGTTTGGACAATTCACAGGATTTGTCTGTATTTGGTCATTGCCTTGAGATACTGCAGGGGGGCCTTGTCTGTATCCTCTCCCTTGGCCCTTTGTTGGGAAAGACACCTGTTTGTCCCTCTCAGAGAATTGAAACCTAAATTCTGTTGCAAACGTGGGAGAGTTTAACCCCTTCACTGACCACATTGGTGTAGTCCTCCAAGTATGTTAGTGAATACCTGGACAGCCAGTTACAGCAGTCTCGAAGAACAACTCATGCTTTAAAATACAGCTGGTTTAACTGTTGTGTAACATTTAGATAAAGTTCAGCAGAGATTACTTTTTTGATAAACCTGACTTAAGAATCAGTTTGTTGTTATTTTAATTAGAAGCCTCATGCACCTTGTAGCAACTATAAACAATTATTTTGAAACTAAGTTTTTTCTTTAGATTCTAGGAGCAGCCAGTTCTAGAGAGTCACCTCTGAGGTGAGGGCAATTGTCTCTGAGGGCAAAGTTCACCTGAACAGACGCTCTGCTCCTGCAGTCAGTCTACTCTCCCAAGCAATGGGAACGGCTTTAGATTGCTGGTGGAGCCAGAGTGGGGAGACAATGAAGAGCCTCTGCCTAAGACACGACCTGACGTTTTATAAAAACTTTCTTTACACTCTGTGCTTTCAGTTAAGATGATCACTTACGTCAGGTACAAAGGAAACTCCAGCTCCCCAAACCTAAAAAGGCTGTCCAAATAGCCAAAAAGTGAGCTCAAGCTGGACTACAGGAGGATTTCTGGGAACTTGTGAACCCAGTTCCCATTTGCCAAAAGGTATGTCCCCCTACCTCTGGCAGAAGGGACATAGGTACCTGTGGCACCTATCAGCATATCAAGCACATGCTGGCCTCTAGCCTCTCTCAGTATCACAAGTACATGTTACACATTTCAAAGTCCATGCCAGCATCCTAGCCCTTCTCACCTGCTCTGCTACCCTAAGCTAAACTCCCTCCAGCTCATGGGATTCCCTCCACCTAGAAATTCATTCTCCTTATAACCCTGCTATGCTGCTCTCGGTATGTTTGTTCTCTCTCTCTCTCTCTCTCTCTCTCTCTCTCTCTCTCTCTCTCTCTCTCTCTCCCTCCCTCCCTCTCTCCCCCACTCCTCACTTGTTTCTTTCACTGTGTTTTCTCTATTCTCTATTCCCTGATCATCTCCACTTTCTTATTTTTTTTTTGTTTGTTTGTTTATTTTGAGGCAGGGTTTTTCTGTGTCACTCTGGCTGTCCTAGAACTCTCACTGTAAACCAGGCTGGCCTTGAACTCACAAAGATACACCTGCCTGTGCCTCCATTGCTGGTTGTGCTGCTAGCTTTTGTCAATTTGACACAAGCTAGAGTCATTTAAGAAAAGGGCCTTTTCTTAATTGATGATTGATATAGGAGGGCCCAGCTTGTTGTGGATGTTCCTCCTACAGGGCAGGCGGTTGTTTAAGTGATGAAGCAGGCTGAGAAAGCCATGGAGAACAAGCCAGTAAGCAGCACTCCTCTATGGCCTCTGCATCAGCTCCTGCCTCCAGGTTCTCACCTGGAGTTCCTACCCCGACTTCCCTCAATGATATCTGTAAGATGAAATAAGCCCTTTTCTTCCCAGGTTGATTTTGCTCATGGTGTTTGAGTACAGCAATAGAAACCCAAAACTAAGGCAGTGTTAGCAATGTAAGAGACTAGTCACTATATCTTAACAGTACAGCCATCTCTATTATGTACAGAGTAAGCTTACAGAGAGTTGTATCAGTATTATATCTCCTGTAATCTCCACCATACAAAGGAAATTTAACTGAGATACTTGCAAAACCATCATTTTAGATATATTACAGCCTCAATTTAAAAACCTCATAGTTAATATTTTTATATTAAGAATATATTTTATTTTTAGGGCTGGACATGATAGTGCATATGGTGCATACCTTTAATCCCAGCCTGGTCCACAGAGAATGAGTTGCAGGGCAACCAGGAACCAGGGCTACAGAGAAACCCTGACTTTTTTTTTTTTTTTTTTTTTTGGTGTTTTGAGACAGGGTTTCTCTGTGTAACAACCCTAGCTGTCCTAGAACTCACTCTGTAGACCAGGCTGGCCTCAAACTCACTGAGATTCACCTGCCTCTGCCTCCCTAAAACAACTTTTTCAAAGAAACCAATAGCAATTAGTACAAAAAGGATTTACAATGTCCAGTATCTAATGGTGTCCCACCTGACAAAAAGCAATTTTGTAGCCTTTTAGTTTTGTTAGACATGAATACTACACAAATGAAATGAAATCAATAATTTCTCTTTAAAAAATCATTAAAATATTTGTGCTTAATGTAAAAATAAATGTATTTGAGGCAGGGTCTCCCTATGGAGCCCTTGTTGGCCCTGAACTCACAAAGATCCACCTGCCTTTGTCTCCCAAGTGCTAGGATTAAAGGCATGTGCCACCATGCCTAGTTCCAATGTCAAATTTCTAATCTAATGAGACTTTTATCCTATGATCTTGTTTTATATAAACAAATAAGATTTTATGAAATATTTAATAGACCCATGGATACCATTTTGATAGGCCTAAAAAAGGTAAAAGTACCTCAGTTTATAAGCACATCCTTTATGACCTTTTAGTGCATCTTCAAAACACTTGTATTTACACATATACACACACACACACAGTTTTAAGTATGGAAAGACATTTTTAAAAACTAAAATTTAATTTTAGCATGCAGAAAAAAATTCATGAAAAGAGAAATCTGGGGGATTTTAAGGACACGCTGTGTAATGCTCCATGCTGTCATAAAATAGAATGACATACAAGTAATTACACAGAAACAAGTGTGAACACATATTGCACGATTACATGTGAGGAGAAAAGTTCCCGTCTCTGTCTTTGGAGGGAATGAGGTTAATTCTGATGGCATTGAGAGGACTGTAGTTTGCTTATGTTAGTCTTTCCTGAGTCTGTTAGTGTAGGTTAGTCTGCCTTGAGCCCTGTACAGTGGTCCTGTTAGGGGTGGATTCTGGAAGGCTCAGTTATTTGGTATCAGAAGGCAGTGTTCTGTGCTGGAGCAATGGCTCAGGTTTAAGAGCACTTGTTCTTGCAGGGGACCTGTGTTCAATTACCAGCACCCACATGGTAGCTCAAAATCATCTGTAACTCTAGTTCCAAGGACTCCAAAGCCCCTGTTGGCCTTCATGGGTAACACACTCACACATACACACACACACACACACACACACACACACACACACACACACAAACACACGCGGTGCACAGACATACATCCATACATATAAAATAAAAATAATTCTTGTTTTTCAAGATGGGGCTTCTCTGTATAGCCCTGGCTGTACTGGAACTTAATTTGTAGACCAGGCTGGCCTTGAACTCACAAGAGAGGCAGGCATAGTAGAAGAGTTCATGACAGGACAAGCACCTTAGGAGGTTTTGACTTTTTCCTTTTAGAGGCAGTTTTGAGGAAGGTGTCAGAGAGTAACTTAGATACAGAGGAAGACAGTAGATTGGGTGTCAAAACACTAAGAGAGCCCAAGATAATTTTGGCTTTGGACCTGTAACCACTTTAACTACACATATTGTTGAAGTTTGTTAGATGTTAGGAGAAGTGTTAACTGATTTAGCATGGAAGTATTATAGTTTTTGGGTGAGTGACACCATGGTGGTCATCAAATATAAATATATGATGAAAGGTAGCAAGAAGGAAGCCAAGAAGAAACGGGTTGGTCCATCTTCTCTCTTTCTCGTTCCTCTTTCTTTTTCTTTGTTTCCTCCTTTATTTCTTTTTTGGTTTTGGTTTTATAGGACATGTTGTCTCTGTGTAGCCTTAGCTGTCCTGGAACTCACCCTGTATACCAGGCTGGCCTCGAACTCATGGTCACCTAGCTGATTGATCCATTTCCTAAGAAAGATTGGTCATGATGTGAAGTTCTGATCATGCTCAGCTTTGGAAACAAGGGAAGAACATTAGTCATAAGGACTCAGAGCTGTGCCAGCTGGCCTCAAGGGCCATGTGTGTGACATGAGACTTGCAGTACTACAGAATGGTGAAACTGCAGTTAGAAAACTCAGGCTAATTATTGAGGATTTTCTAGCCAACACTGTACTGATTAACTCCCATGGTATGGCTCCTATGAGGACAAAACTCGTTCCATGGTTAAAAAATGACAGACCAGGGTCTGGAGAGATGGCTCAGAGGTTAAGAGCATTGACTGTTCTTCCAGAAGTCCTGAGTTCAATTCCCAGCAACCATATGGTGGCTCACAACCATCTATCATGAGATCTGGTGCCCTCTTCTGGCGTGTGAGCATACATGCAAGCAGAACACTATACAATAAATAAATCTTTAAAAAAAAAAAAAATGACAGACCAATGCCTAAAGCTAAAGCTTAGGTTCACTGGAAGCACATAAAGAAAGCCATGACCTCAGAACTACAGATAAAGAACTCGAAAGAAGTGGTTAATAAATTAATTCTGGACAGCACAGGGAAAGACATAAAGAAGGCTTGCCAATCTATTTAGCTTCTTCATGATGTATAGGATGCACAGGGGTATGACTGAGATGTCCCATATTCTTGGACATTTGAATACTTGGTCCGTGGTTGGTGGTCCTGTTTTGGGTTAGCTTAGGAGGTGTGGCCTTGCTACTTGGGGCAGGCTTTGAGGTCTCAAAGCCTCCTGCCTCCCCAGTTTGCTCTCTTTGCTTCCTTGCTCTTGGCTGCTCCTATTGACATGCCTGCTGTCATACTTCCTCATCATCACAGTGAGACTTATCCCTCTGGAACCATAAGTCAACAACAAACCGCCATGGAGTTTTATCACAGTTATTGAAAAGTAACCCATACATGATGTCTTTGTTAGAAAAGTAAAAGTGCTGAAGAGGCCTATGTTTGGGTTGGGAAAACTGGAGCTTCATGGCACACGTGGTAGTTCTGAAAAAGTTGCAACTGGGGAGATGCATGTTCAAGCTGATTAACGTGGATATCAACTACCAAACCAGGAACTGGTGTAAAATCCAGTTTATATTTCTTTTTTAATATATGAGAAAACAGAAACAGTACTTGTAAAACTCTAATCCATAGGCTTTAAATATCTCCCTTAGTAAGAGAATAAAACAAAATCCTTGTTTTTGTAAACACTACTAAGATTTTGTAAGCATTACTCAGAAATCAGTACTTTAAAAATCTTGTTGTAAATAGAGAATCAGGACTCAGTTTCATCTGGATGTAACAGAATTTTAACCTTAGAATTTATAATTAAGCTAGAACTATATTATAACAATTTTAATAATTTTTATAGAGATACTTTAATATAAAACCATTTTCTTATCTGGGAATGGTGTTACCTTTCTTTGATACCAGCACTCAGGAAGCAGAGGCAGGCAGCTGTGAGTTTGAGACCAGCTTGTCTACAGAGTGAGTTTCAGGACAGCCAAGGCTATAAAGACAGATGGTCTAAAAAACATTTTTTTTTAATTTTCTTTAACATTTTTATCAATGATATACTTCATGTTTGTGGTGGTTTGGAAGAAAATGGCCCTCAAAGGGTGTGGCACTATTAGGAGATGTGGCCTTGTTGAAGTCGGTGTGGCCTTGTTAGAAGTGTGTCACTGTGAGGGCGGGCTTTGAGATCTCCTTGCTCAAGCTTTGCTCAGTGTGACTCTCAGTCTATTTTCTGTTGCCTGTATATCAACATGTAGAATTCTCAGGTCCTTCTCCAGCACCATGTCCCACCATGACAATAATGTAATAAACTTCTGAAACTGTAAGCCAGCGCCAATTAAATGTTTTTCTTTATAAGAGTTGCCATGGTCATGATGTTTTTTCACAGCAACAGAAATCCAAACTGAAAGGATAAAAGAAAGGTGACGTGGGTACTTTTCGGTAGGCCCAGCCAAGATATGCCACTAAGCAAACATGCCACCTGCAACAGAGTTGGCGGAAGAGGTTCCTGGGGGGAGGAAGGAGGGAAAGAGCAAAAGGCCGCGTGGAATTGGGACAGGAACGAGGCAGGCAGGCAGGCAGGCAGGCAGGCAGGCAGGCGAGAGAACAGGGAAGAGACAAGAGGACAAGGAGAGGCAAGAGGGGACAGAGAGTGAACTGTGCCTGGAGGGCACCTTTTAGGTTTCATGTCACACAGCTGATGTTGGAAAATTGATGGCAAAGGCAGGCTGCTGCCGTGATGGAAACTAGCTTAAGACGATATTTCATGTTTTTAAAAATTATTAGCTTAATTTTGCTTATAAGACTTAAAAAATACAATTATATTTTGAATTGAAGCAACATGTTAGAGTTGACATGGTAATAACACGTGCCTTTAATCCCAGGACTCAGGAGGCAGAGGCAGGCAGATCTCTGAGTTTGAGGTCAGCCTGGTCTACAGAGAAAGTTCCAAGACAGCCAGGGCTACACAGAGAAACCCTGTCTCAAAAAATAAATAAATAAAAATTAAAATAAAGTTAAAACTAACAAATTTGAAACACAGAAAAGGCACTCATTGTATTCCAGCTACTTAACAGTCAAAGATAGACAGAATGGTAATCATTTTAAATATGATGAAAACAAACTTACACACTGTTTTCAGAAATTAAATCACCTATTCAGGTGGAGCACACCATTCATCCCAGCACTCAGGAATCAAGAGACAGGGGTATCTCTGCGAGTTAAAGTTATCAGCTTGGTCTATACAGGTCAACCAGGGATACATAGTGGACCATGTAGCAAAAAAAAAATAAAGAAGTAAAGCACCTTAAAATTACACACACACACACACACACACACACACACACACACACACACACACACACTCCTCACACATTTAAATCCCCATCCATATATACCAGTGAACATTCACACATCTTAAAATCAGGACATCACTCTATCACCGTTTTTTGTGGTCACCTAAAAGCTGTTGCAGGAGGTCACCGGGACAGAAGAAGCAGGTGTGACTTTGGAATTCTGTGGGCTGAATAGAAATGAGCTTTTAAAAATAATGTAATGAGGTGGAGCTGGGCACTAGGAAAGGCAAAGACAGCAAGAGTGGGAGGAGCCTTTCTATTTTGGAAGAGCTGAGGATTTGGTACTTGCTGTCATCTGGCTGGGAGAGGCTGCAGGTGGAGTGAGTTAGCAAGTTTAGCTGGGAAGAAAGCCCCACAGGGCAGCAGTTGTCCTCAGCAAGCGGGAGAAAAGGGATTTTTTTTTTTCTGGAGAAGTCGACCTTTAGTTGTGGAAAGGGAGCGTACAATTGTGAGAGAAGGCGGCATTTGTGTGTCACCGGTGTGTGGTGAGAGAAAGAACATGGACCACAACAAATCAGGAGGGGATTTGATATGGGAGTATTTTTACAGTGAGCAGGAACCCGAAAGGCAAGGCTGCCTGAATGGAGAGAGTAGAGGCAGAGACGGAGAAAGGTTTTGGCTGCAGGGGCCTCCACTCAGGTTTATTCCTTTGCATTAATGTAGGTTCTTTTGAATCTAGAAGTCAAATGTGTCCCGCTCTGCCCCATGGTAGCGGTTGTGGAGAGGCCATGCATCTCACTTGGGGTTTCTGTGGCTGTGATAAAGCACCATGGCCTGGAGCAACTTGAGGAGGAAGAAAGGGCTTGTTTTACCTCGAGTTTCAAGGTCACACTCCATCACTGAGGGCAGTCAGGGCAGAAACTTGAGCAGGGCTGGAAGCCGAGGCAGAACTGAAACAGAAACCATGGAGGAACACTGCTAACTTCTTGCTCCCCACCACTTGCTCCTTTACTTCCTTACAGCACCCAAGACCACCTGTCCCTGAGTGATACAACCCCCAGTACTGGGCCCTCCCACACCAATCCTTAATCAAGAACAGGCAATCTGATAGAGGCATTCTCCGGATTGAGGTGCCTCTTTCCAGACAACTCTCACCCATGCCAAGTTGGCATAAACAATAGTGGCACAGCATGTTATAGATAGGACAAAAGTCACTTGCCTGTGGCTGGAGGGGTGAGAAAGGAGATCTTTCCTGATGGAAAGCAGGCCAAAAGGAAGAGGCAATGTCACCAGGTCAACAGCGCTGTTCAGTAGATGGGTCCAACAAGAGGAGAGAGGCGCCTCTACTACTGTCAAAAGAGACCAACAGTTCTTCAGGTGCCAGGGGTTTGGAGAAGTCCACCTGGAAGACTGTCAGAGAAGAAAAATTTGTCTCAAAATGTACCCAATGCTGAATGAGCCAATGCTTGAAGGCAGGATAAAGAGAGTCCATGAATGCCTGAATAAAGAATTAAGAGATATTTATTTGGGACCACTCACACAAAGATGGTAATAACCATCATGGTCTATCTGCTACAATGCCTACCCTGCAGGATGCTCCAACCACAACCTGAGAGAGAGAGAGAGAGAGAGAGAGAGAGAGAGAGAGAGAGAGAGAGAGAGACAGAGACAGAGACAGAGACAGAGACAGAGACACAGAGACAGAGAGAGAGAGAGGTACAGCACCTCCTCTTCCTTATAAGGGGTCAAGCCCTCACACTGAAGCCACACCCTAAGGTCTATTGGCAGAACAAGATGCCACTACAAGTCCTGGATGCCACAAGCACAATGACAGATGGTCTCTGTCAGACTCTTAAGAGGGGACAAGGAGTTGGGGGGAGGGGAGAGAGGAGTGAAAGAGAACCCCCTGCACCCCTACTTCCCATCCGGCATGCCAAGTGAAATGCAAGGGATTGAGTAGCCGAGACAGTGCAAGCTTTTATTGGGGTGAAGCCTACAGAGGGAGCTCTGGTACGAATCAGAGGCACTTGTCCACCTACAGCTGAAGCAGAGGCAGGGCAGGAGGGTAGGGGTGGGGAAGGAGGTTGAAGAGCTTCCTGCTTTGGCCCATAGCTGTTCATTGCAAGCAGTCAGCTAGAGAATGTGAGGTGATAACCATCATTCCCAGCTGGCCATTACTCAAGGTCCTTAGGGCAGGGAAGACAAGAAGCTAGAGAAACAAGGTACTTGACTTCAAGGAACCAAATGACCATAGCTACGGGAATTGTCATAGTCCAACCAGGAATTGTCATAGTCCAACCAAAATGGAGAAGCTTTGCAAACTGGTGAGGCTGTGGCTAACAGCATGGACTTAATCAACAGCTCATATCTCATGGAATCTGGAAGTCAAATGTGGAATTGTGACTTGCTCCTGTGACTGGAGAAGTCATAGGCCATAGGGGTGAACCTACTACTGTTACCTGCTAAGTGGTCTTATTATCAAAGTCTCTCTTACATATTTATGTTTACATTCACAGACTAGTGCCTTACACTTGGTCAAAGTTTCTGTTTACAGTGAGCAGCAGTTGATGCAGGGACTCATGAGTGGTTAAAATGTGCCTAACAAATGACTATAATTGTTCAGCATTAGAAAGCATCCCAACAGTGCTCAGGGACATTAGCAGAAGAGGGAGCAGAAAGCACATAACAGACAACGATAAGGGGAGGGCTATGAAATGCATCTTGTGGCCATGACTGAGGCTTGACTCTCATGAACTCAGAACAGCTGCAATTACTTATATAAAGGCCTACCCAAGACTGAACCAGGGAGCAGTCAGTCATAGAAGGGCTCGGGAGTCCTGCCCAGAGAAATGGACAGGAGTCAAGGGCTGCTGTAGGAGATGAATTTATCTTTCTGTGAATAATTTCACACCTTTACCCACTCAAGTGGCCCTGGTTAAATCTAGAGAGCCAAAGGTAAAGGCAAAATCCCAGCACAAAGAAGGAGCATTGGCACAGAGCCCCACCCTTAACCAAGAAGCTATTTGCAATGGATACCTGCTAGGAGAGGGAAAATTGGTTTTCTTCAATGGAGTGGCATTGGTGTATCAACCACATTTCAGGGTGTGCCCCATGCTCAGGCAGAGTACATAGTTAACATAAAACAGATTCTGTACTCTGTGTGATCGTGTGTGTGTGTGTGTGTGTGTGTGTGTGTGTGTGTGTGTGTGTGTTATGAGTTGCTTTTTTTTGGGTGCTTTTTGGTGTTTTCATTTGTTTTGATTTTGATGTGGGTTTTTTTTTGTTATCTTTACTTATTTATTTTGAGAGAGAGAGAGAGAGAACGTAAACTTGGGTAGGTAGAGAGATGGGGACGATCTTGGAGGTGTTGAGAAAGGGGAAAGAATGTCTTTATATTGTATGAAAAGAATTTCTCAGCCATGAGGGGTGGTGCACGCCTTTAATTCCAGCACGTGAGAAGCGAAGGCAAAAGGACCTCTGAGTTCAAAGCCAGCCTTGTCTAAAGAGTGAGTTCCAGGACAGCAGGGCTATACAGAGAAGCTCTCCTTGTGTTAGCAAAGAGAAAGAAAGAGGCAGACAGACAGACAGACAGACAGACAGACAGAAAATTTTTAAATCCAATAAATAAGAAAATAGGGAAAAGAACTGAAGGTGGAGAAGGGGATGGTGGTGGCAGCATGGAGATGAGAGACAGGAGAGGGTGAGTACAACCCAAATGTGTTATACATGTGTGCTATACAAATGTGCCCCATAAGCATGTCTACAGATGGTTGAGAGCCACCATGTAGGTCCTGGGAACTTAACCCAGGTTCTCTGCAAGAACAAGTGTTCTTAACCACTGAGTCCTCTCTCCAAGGACAATTTCTTTCTTTCTTTCTTTCTTTCTTTCTTTCTTTCTTTCTTTCTTTCTTTCTTTTTCTTTTTTTTTTTTTTTTTTGAGACAGGCTTTGTCTTGAAACTTGCTCTATAGACCAGGCTGACCTCAGAAATCCTCTTGCCTGTGCCTTCTAGATGCTGGGATTAAAGTCATGTGCCACCATCACCCAACACAGATTGATTTTTAAAAACAATTTAATACCAAAGATAAGCAAGTCTAACTGATGACTTCTTCCTTCCTTCCTTCCTTCTTTCCTTCCTTCCTTCCTTCCTTCCTTCCTTCCTTTCCTTTCCTTTCCTTTCCTTTCCTTTCCTTTCCTTTCCTTTCTGTCTTTTGAGACAGGCTTTCTCTATGTAGCCCTGGCTATCCTTGTACTCATTCTGTAAACTAGACTGGCCTTGAACTCACAGAGATCTAACTGCCTCTACCTTCTGAGTGCTGAGACTAAAGGTGTGTGCCACTATGGCTCAGCTATGACTGCTGATTTCTTGTTTTTAAAAAGCTTAAACAGAAGCCAGGCCTGGTGGCACTTGGTTATAATCCTAATACTTAATAGGTGAAGACAGGGGTATTAATCCATTCTCAACTACATAGCAAGCAAAGTCAAACTGAAAGAAATGATTGCAGCTAAATAAGTCCATCTTATACTAAAAGAAATGTAAGTTTGTTCCCCATCACACCAGGGATTACCTGATGTTCATATCCATAGAGAAAATATGGGTCTCAGAACTCTGCCAGTCCTCACAGAGGGACAGGTCCCTTTCTTCATTGGGCTCCTCCCAATTCAGGACCAAGTCAGGGGCATCTATAAGGCCCTTGGATGAAAGTCAGCCCTCCCTCATGAGGAAAAGAAGGAAGTTGTTGCTTCCAGTGCGCCCTCACTTTGCAAGTTAGACATGGTTCTTGGGGATGCTTGCAACACAGTGTCTGAAATATTCCTGCTGTCCACATGGTAACAGGATAGAGTCCTAAGACCCAAGGCTTGTTTAAGTCGCTTAGACTAAACCAGGTGGCCATTAGATGGAGCCCTTGCACATGCTGAGCTGGGAGGGACAGCCTCCCGGCTGTGGCTGTAAACAGGGCTTGTCTTTGGGCTCTCTGCTTTCAGCTGTTCTGACTATTGGAGCCTCCTCTCACCTGTTAAAGACCCTGAAGACTGTGTCTCATAAAGTAGGGAAGGCTTCTGAAGTTGCTGGTCTAGTTCTTGAAGCTTTGTCCTGTGGAGTATGTGTGCCCTGCTTCTGAAGAGGCTGAATTGAAAGATGTACCATCACAATGGCTTGGCTTTCTATATTCTGTACTCTATATTTCTATATTCTATCTTCCAGTACATATATATATATATATATATATATATATATATATATATATATGTGTGTGTGTGTGTGTGTGTGTGTGTGTGTGTGTGTGTGTGTGTGTTGTACTTGGGATCAGTCAGACAAGGATACCATGATCCCTGCCAGCCACTTCATGAAAAGTCATTTTTCCGGATGATAGTTCTGAGTTGTTCCCAGAGTTTCTGAAAGAGAGTGTCAGTGATATGGGATAATGTTCTTGTCCACTGTAAAGATTTGTCATGCATATTGGTTAATAAAACACTGATTGGCCAGTAGCCAGGCAGAACATATAGGTAGGCTACCAGACTAGAGAATTCTGAGAAGAGGAAAGGCAAAGACAGAGTCATCCACCAGATGCAGAGGAAGCAAGATGAGAATGCCTTACTGAGAATAAGTACCAAGCCACATGGCTAAACATAGATAAGAATTATAGGTTAATTTAAGTTGTAAGAACTTGTCAGTAATAAGCCTGAACAATAGGCCAAACAGTCTATAATTAATATAAGCCTCTGTGTGTTTATTTGGGACTGAATGGCTGCAGGATGGGGTGGGACAGAAACTCCCATCTACTGCCTGGGTAAGGAGGAGTATGGTTGGAGAGAGCTCCACAGGTAGAGAGAAAGGGCAGAGACAGGAGCAGAGGTGGTGAAGCTGGAGGTTGAATAGAGGCTTGTGAGGTAGAGACAACAAGGGTGCCACAAGTTTAAGGGAGATGGGCAAGTTGGTGTAAGTGAACCCAGGACACACATGGCATCCCTTTCTCTGCTGAGGGTTGTGAGACAAGGCTGCCAAGGCCTGTGGGTTAGGTAATTTTTGTTGCTGCTTTTAAATACTAGGATTAAAAGTGACTTAAGGAAGATAGAGTTTATTTGAGCTTGCAGTTTCAGAGGGACAGTGCATAAGTCCATAATAGCTGGGCAGCGTGGCAACAGGCAGGTATGGTGGTGAGAGCAGGCAGAGAGTAAGTTAGAATGGGGTGAGGCTTATAAACTCTCCAGGCCTGCCTCAATGACATGCTTCCTTCAGCAAGGTGCCACTTTCCCCAACAGCACCACCTGAGTCTATGGAGGCCATTTTCCATTCAAGTCACCACTTGAACTCAGATATAAAGAATCTCAGGATCCTACCCTAATTATGATAAATGGTAACTTACAGTTACAATCCAGTATACCCTCCATCTGGGAATAATAAAGAAAACTAAGCATTTGTTGTTTCTCATTTTTGGAGTCTGAGGAGTAAATGGAGGCTGCTTTTTTTTGTTTGTTTTGTTTTGTTTTGTTTTAATACATCTCTGGAGTGAGTTAGAGCGTATCCCATCACATGAGTCATATGAGAGAGATGGGCCTTTAGTACTGCACTTTGGAGGCAGAGGCAGGCAGATCTCTGGGAATTGGCTTGGTCTACACAGTGAATGCCAAGCCAACCAGGGCTACATAGTGGGGTAGATCTTGTCACAAAAGAAAGAGCCAGTTAATCCTAGCACTCGGGAGGCAGAGGCAGGTGGATCAGTGAGTTCAAGAACAGCCTGGTCTACAAAGCCAGTTAAAAGGAAGAAGGACAAAAGAAGGGGGAAGAGGAGGAGCAGGAGGAAGGAGAAGGAAAGGAGGGAAGGAAGGGAGGGAGGGAGGAAGGAAAGAAGGAAGGAAGGAAGGAAAGAAGAAAAGAAGGAAAGAAGGAAGGAAAGAAGACCTATTTGGTGAAAATTCCACCTAAGGCAGCAGTTTCTGGAATTAAATATGTGCTCAAATCTCAATTCTCCCTAGAAGCAGCTCCATTCTGTATTATGAGCCAATCACATAAGAATGTGAGACTGGACTCTGACCAATCAAAATAAGGCACAGAGCTCTTGAGTTAGGAATGAAAACTCCGGAACTTCCTCCTGGATGTGCTTGCTTGGCTGGTTTTTCACAGCACAAGGTTTTTTTTGTTTGTTTGTTTTTGTTTTGTTTTGTTTTGTTTGAGACAAGGCCTCATTGTGTAGCTTTGGCTTTCCTGGAATTCATTATGTAGACCAGGCTGACCTCAAGTTCATAAAGATCCTCTTGCCTCTGCCTCCCAAGTGGATTAAGTGGGTGAGCCACCACGACAGGCTTAAAAGAAATAAAAATATTTTGCTCCACTGAAATACACTGGAGTGTGTGGTCACTTTTGGGACATCAGACTCATTTCTAACAGAACTGTGGGTGGTAATTGCTTCCTACTGTCACCATCTTGGTCTTTGGTTGCTTCTCTTGTCCCGTTTCACATTTTTGTCAGTAGGTCCCCATCAAACTCTCACCAGCCACCCTTTCAGAGCATGCTATCTATTTCCTCCCAGAAGCCAGAATAGACATTTGACTATTATGGTATTTATCTCTTTCTTTAAAGATTTATTTTTGTTTTATGTGTGTGAGTGTTTTGCCTGCACATATGTCTATGCATCACAGGTACATGCCTGATATCCAAGGAGGTCAGAAGAAGGTATGAGATCTCCTGGAGTTATTTGGCTCTTAGCTGCCCTGCCACGTGGGTGCTGGGAACTGAACTCAGGTCGTCTGTGAGAGCAGCCAGTGTGGTCGTAACCACTGAATCATTTCTCCAGCTCCAGAACTGATCTTTCAAATGTACAGGTGAGGGCTGGAAATATGGCTCAATGGCTGAGAGCACACACTGCTTTTGCAAGGACCTGGGTTTGGTTCCCAGCATTCATGCCTGGTGACTCATTACTAACTAACTGCAGCTCCAGAGGATCTGATGCACTCTTCGGGCCTCCATGGGCACTTGCACTCGGGCTAAAGAGACGGAGCCACAGTTAAGAGCACTGGCTGCTCTTCAGAAGGACCTGGCTTTAAGTTTTCAGCACCATTATGGCAGCTCACAACCATCTGTAACTTCCGTTCCAGAGGCTCCAGTGCTCTCTTCTGACCTCCATGGGCACCAGGCACAATGACATACAAAGGCAAAACATCCATACACGCGGATTTTTAAATATTTAAGATAATTTAAAATGTTTACATTCGATTAACTTGTGCTTGAGTGTGTGTATGCATGTGCGCAAGGAGGCCTGAAGAGGGCGTAGGATCCCGTGGAGCTGGAGTTATAGGTAGCTGTGGGCCACCTGAAGTGGCTGGGTCTCAAGAGTGTGAAGTGATGTCAACTGCTGACCATTGCTCCAGCCCTATAAAATACATCTTAAAAAACAAAACAAAACAAGCTGGGTGGGCAGCAGTGGTGCACACCTTTAATCCCAGCACTCAGGAGGCAGAAGCAGGTGGGTCTCTGTGAGTTCGAGTCCAGACTAGTTTATAGAGCAAATTCCTGAATGTGAAATGTAGAAATAATGACCCAAACCTCTTCCCCCTGAATTGGCCCTGAGAAGACTTTCCACTTGGAAACAGCCAGTAAATAACGTGCAAAAGCTGGTGTCTGCCACTAGATGGCAACTGAGAGCTGCTGGTGTGGTTACTCAGAGACTCCCATTGGAGAAGCCCAGGTCACCGGGCTCTGCCTGTGCACAGTTCATAGTCCAGCAGGAAAGCTCTCCGCTCTCAAATCCCAGTTTTCACGCATGGTTTCCGTGCAGAAGCACTGGGCGTCTTTTCACCTTGTGTGTTTCGTCCTCCCTGCCCTCGTAGGATCTGGGAAGGCTCTGGTTCTTCTCTCACATCACCTGCCTTGCTTCAGTATACCCATTGCTAGGCACACAACCACGTGCAGTTAGAGAACCTAGGTATCTAGAGAAAGGGCTGTAGTCTGTGCAGAGGTTCATATTTGAGATCCTCGAAATTCGGAGGCTGAGGCAGATCGCCGCAAATCTGAGGCCATCCTGGACTACATACAGAGTTTTGGTTTTGTTTGTTTGTTTGTTTGTTTGTTTTTTCTTATCAGCCTGAGCTAGAATGAGATTCTGTCTTAAAAGAAAGAAAGTAAAGGAAGGAAGGAAAGAAGAAAAACGATGGAAGGAAGGAACAAAACGGAAGGGAAGGGACATGGAGGGAGAGAGGAGGGTGTGGGGAATATGACGTTTCTGCTAAGGGAAACAGTCAGTGTTTAGTTTGTCCCTCCTTCTGGTTAGATGACACTATGTAAGTGTATTAGCTGGCCTCCTCTAACTTTTTTTGACTTGGCAAAGGTATGACATTAGTCAAAGTTGTTATGTTAATAAAGATAACTGGTTACAAATGACTGAAGCCTGTGTGAACTAGCTTGCACCTAATGGAAAAATAGGGAAATTATTTGGTCACTACAACCATTTTTGTTACTTTAGCCAGGAACTTGGGAGCCTAGGCTGACCTCAACATTCGGTCCCCTTCTGCCAGTTTCTCAAATATTGGCATCATAGACATTCACCACCATACCCAGTCATTTTTAACAGCTTTACAAGCTATGTGAACTCAAACCCAAACATGAGTTTCAGGCATCCCTGGGTCCAGGCATTACCTCCATCCATTCCTACCCTTTCTCTCAAGTACAAGTACAGTCTCCCGAGAGAGAGAGAGAGAGAGAGAGAGAGAGAGAGAGAGAGAGAGAGAGAGAGAGAGAGAGAGAGAGAGAGAGAGAATGTCTCTCTTTACAGTTCTGAGCAAATCCCAGACTTGCCTGGGGTCCAAACCCATCACTAAATGAACTTGGTGGAAAGAAGCTTGAGGAAGGTCACACTCAGTTTGGTTATCCCGTGTGCCCATTGTTTGAGAGGAGGATCCACATGAATCAGAAGACACCAAGATCTTTCCACTCTTTCATCTCTTTATTCATCCAGTACCCGGCAGCATGTCTTGCCTGGAAGTACTTCCTCTGGATGCTTCCACCCCATAACCTTCCAGCACGCGTGTGTTAAAGCATTAGTAAGTTCTAGGCTATTTAGTGGCATGTATGCCCATTAACCGAATGCATCTTTCTGCTATATACTTCCCTAGTTTGGTGTACACAGGGGCAAGGATTAAACATCTTCAGAACCTATTATAGTGACTGGCACATAGTGGGAACTAACTAAGTAACTCTAATCCATTAGCTTGATAATTGTCTATTAGACACCATGATCATTAAAGTGGTCACTTTGGCAGGCCCTAGAATGCCTACCCCCCCCCACAAACCTATAGGCAAGTCTGTGAGGGAGTTTCTAGATTGAGTTAGCTCACCCTAAATATGGGCTGCACTATCCCATGAGCTAGGTGGTGATATGGTGGTGGTTCCACCCAAGCCCCCCTCCCCTATCTCCCTCCAAACCCTGCTGCATCTCAGAAAGTCTGCCCAATGGTGACCCCTCCCCCAGAGATGCTCAAGACCACTCCCACAGGGTATTTAAACTGTCCCTCAGAAAATAGACTCAGTGGTTTTCTGGTCTCTCTTTCCAGTCTCCTCTCTTGGGGGGGATGGGGGGTGGGAGCTGGAAGGCCACCCAGGAGTGTTGTATCCATTAAACATGGGCTTTTTCTGATTCACTTTGATTTAGTCTGATTTGGATTGCTGCATTGGCGGAGAGGCTTATCGGGGTGTAGAAACTTTTCAGGTGGCACAAGCCTTAAAACCAGCGACAGGCAGAGGCAAGATGTTCTCTGTGAGTTCCAGGTTAGCTAAAACTGCATAAAGAGGTCCTGTCTATAAACTACAAAACAAAAACCAAAAGTCCAATTTATTTGGAAACTTAGTAACTGTGTACAGATTTGCTTATAAAAAAAAAAAAACAAGAGCAACAATTAACCTCACTAAACAAAGCAACAACAAAATGCTATGTAGGAGCCCATTATATTAATTTATTAATATAAATATTAATTTAACTTCTATTTCTAAAGAAAACCTCCAAATCTTTGGTTTAGTAGGATAAATTTATAGCCTTTAGTAGGATAAATCTATAGCACTGATAAAAATTTAAATTTTTTACAGGTTCAGGTTATGGATTATGTGCAAGTGGTTCTCATATAGACAATGACAAAATGCTTATTTTGTCAGAGTTAACATATATACACCAGGGTTTCAAATAGCAAAGTTGTCCAGATGCCAGATTTTTCTCAAATGTCCTTTTAAGAATGCAAGCCACTAAGAGGTCAGCATTATACTACACTTATAATAAAACCTTTTAAGACTGGAGAGGTGACTCAGCAGTTAAGAGCAATGGCTTCTCTTCCAGAGGACCCAGGTTCCATCACCAGCACCCACATGGAGATTTGCAATCTTCTGTAACTCCGTTCCAGGCTCCTGACAAGGGCACTACATCCAAGTGGCGCACACACATACACCCATACACACACACACACACACACACACACCCATACACACACACACACACACATACACACATACACACACATACACACACATACACACATCATACTCATACACCCCATACACACACACACCCATACATACACACACACACATACACACACACACCCATACACACACACATCCATACACACACACACATACACACTCACACCCATACACACATACCCATACACCCTATACACACACACATACACACACACATATACACACACATACCCATACACACACACACCCATACACCCCATACACACACACACCCATACACACACACCCATACTCACCCACATACACACACACATACACACACACCCACACACCCACACATACACACACCCACACATACACACACACACACACACCCATACACACATACCCATACACCCCATACACACACACACATCCATACACACCCATACACCCCCCCACATACACACACACCCATACACCCACACATACACACACCCACACATACACACACACACACACCCATACACACATACCCATACACCCCATACACACACACACATCCATACACACCCATACACCCCCCCACATACACACACACCCATACACCCACACACACACACACATACACACACACACACACATACACACACACCCATACACCCACACACACACACACATACACACACACACACATACACACACACCCATACACATACACACACACACACACACACACACACACACACACACACACCACTGTTTAAAATTTATAAGTGATGAGGAAAACTTTTTACAGAGGGATTGCCTAAAGCTCACAATTTAGACAGTGGCTAGCTGGTTCCTAGAGTCAGGAGCTAAAGGAACAAAGAAAGCATTAGCAGTGTGAAAAGGTTCAGTTATTTCTATCAACATTCCCTTAAAGGGGCAAAGCTGGTCCAGCTGTGTGGGTGTGAGTCTGAGATGGCTCTGCCCATTTAAACACTTTTAAATTGCCCATTTGTCCCCAGTTGGTCCTCTCTCTGAGGAGGCTTAGAGGGTGTGGTCTGGGAGGAAGTATCACAGGAGGTGGGCTTTGGGAGTTTAAAGACTCAAAAGAAAGCAAAGTCATTTCTGCTTTCTTGCTTCAAGATGGGAGCCCCCTCCTCCTGTGCCTGTCGCCATGTTTGTTACCTCTGCCATGAATCTCTGCCATGATGAATTCTTATGCCTCTGGAACTGGAAGCCTCCTTTCTTTAAGTTGTCTTGGATATGGTGTTTAATCCCAACAGCAGAAAGATAGCTGATATGCCCTGGAAAACTCATGGTTTCTGTGACTGTCCCTCTTTCTTCTCCAGTCCCTGGGGCACCCTGCCTCTTCCCATCCTCGGTGCCGTTAACCAAGCTATTGAGCCTGGCCCAGGGCCCCAGGAAAACAGACCTGTGCTCTACCCTGATGTGCCCACTGCTCAGGCCGGCTCTGATGTCTATACATATTTCTAGGAAGCATAAGGCACCAAATGTACTAAACTCAAATAGTTGTTTACAAAGCCACTTACTTAAAAGACATCAGCACAAAGTAATACTTAAATAAATATTGACTTGGTAAAGACAGTTTCCAAAAAGCCAAGAGTAGAAACACAACTTTTTAACAAAATTTAAAATCTTGTCTTTTTAATCAATTACAGGATGTTATGGGGAGAATTGTATCTGTAAGGATGTCTTGTTTCTTTAGACATGAAGGGTTCTAGTTTTACATTAGAAAATCTACAATTTTTAAGTAGATGACTCTCATTTGATTAGTTTTTCTCTTTTACCCTTGGTCTAAAGACAGACCAAATTTTCCTAATAAATACAGAAAAATCCAGCAGTTTCCATTATTAATATTTAAGCTTTATTTCAGAGGATATCAAATGGCCATTTGTGCATTCAGACTGCTTTATGTTTGCCCAGGTCCCCAGTAGACAGGTACTTTATTATTTTTTAGATAACCTCTCATTGCCACCCATTAACTGATCAATTACGTTTCTCAGCAACCTCATGATTCTCTACAAATAGTTAATGGGCGACTGTGAAAAACAGACCAAAGTTTCAAAAATAGTTAATTGCACTATTTGTATTTTTTGTTGGGGTATGTGCATGTGAGTGCAGGTGCCCACAAAGGCCAGAGGAGGTGTTGAATTCCAAGGAGCAGGAGCTTTGCAGGCAGTTTCGAGCCTGTCAGGCACTGAGCTCCAGTCCTCTGCAAGAACAGCAGGCAGTGTCAACTGTCGAACCCGCTCTCCAGGTGCTACCCCTCCCATTAATATCATTACATTTTGAATTTTTGAAAGGTTGAATTAAGGTAGGATAGAAAGATGGATAATTTGGGGGTTATGAGAGAGAAAGAAATCCTCTACCTTGGAGTCTCAGAAAAACCAACCTCTTGCCAACATAGAAGCAAGAATGTCAGCACAATTAATGTTTTCCTGAAAGGCTGTAAACACGAGTTCCTGGAGAGAAACTGAGTCTGCAAAGGCTGATGAGCTTGAACAGCAGTGATATAGAGGGGTCGGAATGTTGCAGGTCTAGTGCTGAATTGTTCTGAAGTATCCACCAGAGAAGGCCACTCAGGCACAGGTCCAAGGCAATAGTAAGTCTTTATTAGCGGACTTGTGACTATGCTGGATGTTTGGGGCCCAAGTGCAGTCCTGAGCTTTCCTCAGGGTGGCCTTTCAAACACAAAACCACATCCTGGGTTGACACGGCAGTTAGCAAGAACAGTTAGCCAGAAGCAGAACTTCAGGGCCAAACAGCAAGGTGAGTACAGCTAGGGGCTTTCCCAGGACTGTGGAGTTCGATGGATTGGGCTTTGCTTTAGTCTTAGAGGTGGTGCGGTCTACCTGCTGGGGTGGTTCCATGGCCTAAATAGTACTTCCATCATGTTGTCCTGTGTTGGGGCCTGGAGGCCTTCAAGAGTATGGGGGCCTGTTACATAATTATAATTTATCTGGGAATATCGTTAGCCCCCTAAATAGCCATTCCTGTCCCACCTCTGTGTCAGACTTAACAACCTGTGACTAACAGATAAAACCCTTTTGGGATATGTTAACTTAGCAGACCACTAGCTATCCCCAACCCAAAAGGCTAAGAATGTGATCAGGCGGCATTGGATGAGTCTGCTCAGTGTGTTTTAAAGTGTCTTGATTTTATGATTTTCTTTGTTCTGTTACCATAAGAACTTCATGAAACTGCTTTTTTTGTTAAAACACATATTTTGGGGTAAGCTAAATCTGGGCTTATAGGCCAGCTCGGGAATAAATATCACTACTTCCCTTTGGGTCTAGAGTTGTTCATTTGCATTGACAAGGTTGAAGACTCCTTTCACTTATAGGTTACTTTATGTTAAAATGTTGTGACTCGATTGAAGGCCTGAGTGTATACAGCCTGGGGTACCTCCTCATTCTACTCCATCCACCCCTGACATGGTCTGAGACTCTCAAATAGAAGTAAGCCTGCATTAAAAATCTCTTTGTAGTGTGGCTTTACTGTATTGTCTGATCCTGAAATGGCTTTCAGCACCAAAGCTGCAAATCCTGATTGAATTTAAGTTGGGGTCTCAAACTCTAGGGGAATGTCTCGGCTTCATAGCATAACAAGGTATGTTTCCTGTGCTTATATTCTTTTACAAAGACCAAAAGGTGAGCTGGAGAGATGGCTCAGTGGTTAATAGCATGGACAGCTCTTCCAGAGGACTCAAGTTTGATTCTCAGTACCTACCTGCAACTCCAGCTCTAGGGGATCTAACATTGTTGGCCACTGAAGGGATCTATACTCATGAACACATATATACACATACATGTAATTAAAAATAGCAGAAACAAAATTTTAAAAAGAAAATATCCCCTCCGATTTATTTTTATTTTATGTGCATTGGTGTTTTGCCTGAATGTATGTCTGCGTGAGGATGCAAGATCCCCTGGAGTCAGAGTTACAGACAGTTGTGAGCTGCCATGTGGGTGCTAGGAAATTAACTTGGGTCCTCTGGAAAAGCAGTCAGTACTCTTGAGTGCTAAGCCTCTCTCCAGCCCTAACACCCCAAATTTTTAAAGTCATTTTCTTTTCTATAACAATCATCTGGTACTAAGATGTCTCATACTCACACTAACTGTCATCTCCAGTTTCCAGAAGAAAATTATTTTCAGAGAAACTGGGACAGACCAGTAGATAGCTTAATGCTATTTTCAGGTCTTCCCATTGCTCCATTCTGAACTTAACTTAAACTGAAGGAGCACAGAATAATAAAGGTAAACACTCTTTTTAGAGGTGTTTGTCCTTTAAGAACAGGCAGGCAATTCCACCTCTTAAGAGCATACATGTAGCTCGTGCAGCACCTGGAGACAGGACATAGCATCACAGTTTCAAATATACGAAATGGTAACACCAGACAGAAACCAAGTTTCCCAACAAACAAGTTTCAATTCACCAAAGAAATATAAGCATTTGAACAAAGATCTAGAATAGAAGAGTTGGATCAAGAAGAGAGAACAGTCTTCCCAGGGATAGCTACCAAATATAGCCTAACAAGTTATACAACCCCAATAGGAGGAAAAGGGTCCCAAGAGCAGGTGAAAGAGGCAGAGACACCTCCCACTCCAAGAACACCAAGCTACACAACCATAGGTATATGCAGAGGACCTAGCTCAGGCCCACACAGGCTCCCTGATTATCACCTCAGTCTCTATGAGCCTCCTTGAGTCCTGCTTAATTGATTCTGTGGGCTGTGGTGATTCTTGTGGTGTCCTCAGCTGCTCTGGCTCCTACAGTCTTTCCTCCCTGTCTTCTGGGGGCTTGCCCTGGTTCTGCCTAGTGTTTGGGTGTGGGGTTCTTCATCTGCTCCCATCAGTTGCTAGATGACACCTCTCTGATGACAATTGGCTAGTCACTGATTTATGATCATAGCAGAATATCTTTAGTAATTACTTCATTGACTTCTTTGCCAGTCACATTTGGTTTGATCCTGGGTCTCTGGGACATCCAGCCTCTGGTTCCTGGACATCCAGGCAATGCCAGACACGGGCTCCCTCTAAGATGTGGGCCACAAGCTGGCCAGTCATAATTGGCCACTCCCACAAGTTCTGTGCTAC
Organism: Cricetiscus sungorus; assembly: GCA_030556225.1. NCBI lineage: Eukaryota > Metazoa > Chordata > Mammalia > Rodentia > Cricetidae > Cricetiscus > Cricetiscus sungorus. The sequence continues at coordinate 23,617,410 of JANBXA010000729.1, forward strand.
CTTTACCCCAGCACATCTTGCAGGCAGGACAGATTGTAGGACAAGGTTTTGTGGCTGGGTTGATGTCTCAGTCCTACTGCTAGGAACCTTGCCTGGTTATAGAAGGTGGTAAGTTCAGGCTCCATAACCTTGTCACTAGGTGTCTTCATTGGAGTCATTCTCGTAGACTCTAGGGGCTTTCCACTGTACTAGGTTTCTACATTGCCTCCCAAATACTCCCAGTTCCAGCCATCTTTCCCAGTACTCTCTCACCCATCTCTCCTGCCCACTGCCTGATCCCTCTGCTCCCATCCTCACTTGTCCCCAGTCCACCCACAAAATCTATTCTATTTCCCCTTACCAGGGAGACCCACGCACACCACCCCCACTTGAGCCCTCCTTGTTACTTAGCTTTTCTGGGTCTGTGGATTGTAGCACGATTGCCCTTTACTTTAACAGTTACTATCCACTTATAGTTGCATGCATACCATGTTTGTCTTTCTGAGCCTGGGTTACCTCACTCAGGATGATCTTGTCTACTTCCATCATTTGCCTGCAGATTTTATGATGTCATTGTTTTTCATAGCTGATTAATATTCTATTGTGTAAACACACCACATTTTCTTTATCCATTCTTCAGTTTAGGGAAACCTTTGTTTTCAGTTTCTAGCTATTATGAATAAAGCTGCAATGGACATGGCTGAGCAAGTATTCTTGTGATAGGATGAAGCATCCTTTGGGTATATGCCCAGGAGCTACAACCTGAGGTAGATCAATCACCAATTTTCTGAAGAACTGCCATATTGATTTCTAAAGTAGCTGCACAAGTTTGCCCTCCCATCAGCAATTGATGGATGAGTGTTCCCCTTGCTTCACATCCTCACCAGCATAAGCTGTCACTTACACTTTTTATGTCCTTTGAAGCATGTTGGAAGACAAAGAAATGTTACAAAACCTGGCATGTTGGGGGCAATCTACATTAATGCCTGGAATAAAAAAAAAGTTTGTGTTACTTAAAACAAAGACCAACTCTAGCCAGGTAGACAATGAATTAGGATCTAAGCATATTCCCAAAGAATGCAGAAGAGGACTAGGGAGCCAATCCATTTAGAAAGGTGTCTTGTAACAAACTCCCAAATCATGACACAGACTTATTATTAGTTATGAATGCTCAACCTTATCTTATGTTTGTCCCACCAGCTCTTATAACTTGAATTAGCCTGTTTCTCTTCATCTACGGTTTTGCCTCAAGGCTTTTCACCTTTCCTTCATTCTGTATGTCCTGTTCCGTATCTCGTGGCTGGTGGTGGTCTGCCTGGCTGACCCCTGTCTGCCTGGTTGGCTCCCTTTTTTCTCCCTCGTTTTTTCTTTGTCTCCTTCTCTTTCCCTAGACTAGATTCCTTTTCCTACTTGTTCTCCTTGCTCATAAGCCCAACCTATTCCTCTACTGCCTAACTATTGGCCATCCAGCTTTTTATTAGGCCAGTCAGGTACCTTAGGCAGGCAAAGTAAAACAGCCACACATCTTTACATTGTTGAACAAATGCATCATAAACAAATGTAACACATCTTTGACGAGTTAAAGTCATATTCTGCAACAGTGTTTTCTCATGCAAGCATGAGGGTCAGAGTTTGATCTCCAGCATCCATATTAAAAAGCTTGGGGAATGGAGAAATGTTTCAGTAGTTAATGTTGCTATTTCAGATGGTCCAAGGTTCAATTCCCGGAACCCACATGGAGACTTGCAACCATTAGTAACTCCAGCTCTAGGGGATCAAATACCATCTTCTGGCCTCCAAAGGCACCAAGCATATACATGGTGCACAGATATGGATGTAGGCAAAATGACACAAACACACACAACAAATTTATTGATTAAAAAAATCAAGCTGGGTGTGATAGCATGCATCATAGCACTTTGTAATCATAGCACTTGGAAGTTGGAGACAGGAGGATCCCCAGGGCTTGTTGCCCAGCTAGCCTAGTCTAATTATCGAGTCCTAGATCTCTGTGAGACTATCTAAAATTAAAACAATATAGGCAAGTCCTGAGGGGAAACACCTGTTGTGGGATATTTGTACACTGTGTGAAGGTGTGTTGCTGTGATTGGTGTGATGAAAACTGAATGGCTAATAGCTATGCAGGAAGGAGGTATGGGTGTGACTTCTGGGCAGAAAGAGAGAGGAAGCAGGAGATGAATCTAGGTGTGCATGAGATACCAATGAGTAACATGGAGGGAGTTGGACATACAGAATGAAATGAAAGAAAAAAGACACGAGGCAAAACATAGATTGATATAAATTAATTTAAATTATAAGAGCTAGTGGGACAAGTATAAGGTAAGGCTGAGCTTTCATAATTACTAAGCAGTCTCTGTGTCCTTGTTTGGGAGCTAGCTGGCAGGACAAAGACTTGTTACAAGCACCCAAGGTTGACTTCTTGCCTGTACACATATGCCACCCCTGCCCCCCACAAAACACACAAAAGGAATAAAAGGAGAAAGAAAGGACATTTTCAAAAAGGAAGATTTATGTTACCCTTATATAACAAAAATGTGCCTAGCAGCACATGCTAATATCTAAGACAGGGATGGGAGGAGAGTTGAAGGAAATGGGATGCCAAGGCAGGACACAGGCACAGAGAATTTAGCATCTGAGTTCTGAAACGAAGACCAGGAACACAATCATCTTTTGTGTCTCAGGCCTAATTAGCATGTTTGAGGCCTGGGATTTAAAAGGTCCTATTCAGAAGGAGAATTTACACTTCATTAAAGCAAATGTTCAGTTGGAGTCCACGATTTCCATCCAGCTGTGAGTTGTATTTGTGAAACACCTGTGCAGGGAGGCAAGGAGAGCAACAAATGATGAACAGTTTATTAATCAATGTATCATACAACACAGACTGGGAATAAAACTGTGACTCAGAGTCCTAAGCTCCAGAGCAGTATGTGTGGATCAAACTTCATGTTGGATGGTCCATAAAAGTAGTTATTCATCAGCTGTCCTTGAAACTCTAAACCAACTTCAAAACAAAGCCAACTCCATCCTGCAAAATGGCAGGAACTTGGAAGCTGATTGGGGTGGGTGGGGGCGGTGAAATAGACCCCCATGGTGAAAAAGCCCATCTTCAGCCTGTCTATCCCAGACACTCCAGGAATCCGCTTGGATCCCCTCCCTGGCTAGAGTTGGTCTTTGTTTTGAGCAGCACATACTGGTCTTTATCCATGCAGTCACGTATTTACTGAGGACTTGCTGTGTAATGATTACCCGAGCAGGCGCTGTTACCAAATATGAGGGTCACAGTAATAGCAAGAACTTATCTAGACCTTGTCCAGTGCCAGTCAATGTTCTAAGCATATTAAATCAATTTTGTGTCACAAGGATCTTAAGAGGGGAAAAGCTGATAGATCCCGTTTACACAGAGAAGTTTGATAATTTATCAAGGTCACCCATTCTTAACTGGGAAAGCTGGTATTAGAATCAAATGGTCTTTGCTATGGTCCATACTCTCAACCATATGATATGCTGCTTATTAAGAAAGGATGCCATTGTCCCTGTCATGACCCCCTCTGATAAGTATGCCTGGTTTTCTACCAACCTCTTCATCCAAAGTTTCTGAGGAAGCTGCACTCTCCATTGCTAATCATCAGCATGTCAGCTGTCCCCTGACCCTGTAATTGTCTCAGGCTGAAACTCTGACCCACTGAGAGCCAGCAAGTTCTGAAAGAGCTGCTTCTCAAGCTTCCAGCCCATTTCCTCTTCCCGGGGTTCCAGCCGATGAGGAGCATTCACTTCAGCCGGCTGCTGCTGTGCAAAACTGTTATCCACAGGGACAAAAACTGAGAGGTCAAAATGGAGAACTCAGATTCTATACCAGGCTTACAGCACTCAGTTTCAAGAGTACAGGGCCCCCGGGGTTGCCCAAGGCAACTCCTTCTTTTTATTTGATTTATTTTTATTTAATAGTATCATTACATTATTATTCTTATTCACTTAATTAATTAGTTAATTAATTAATTTGGTTCTCTGAGATGGCTAACACTGTGTATCCCTAGCCAGCCTGCAACTTATTTTGTAGACCAAGCTGGCCTTGAACCCAAAGAGAGCCACCTACCCCTGTGTCCCCATTGCTGGAGAGATGGCTCATCAGTTAAGAACTTGGCTGCTCTTTCAGGTGACCCAGGTTTTATTCCCAGCACCCATGCGGCAGTTTATAACCATCTGTGACTCCAGTTTCAGAGGCTCCAATGCCATAGGATGACTTTTAGGAGTACTAGGCACATAATGTGGTACACATACACATATGCAGGTAACTCGCCGTACTCATAAAATGAAAATTAAAAATGTATTTATTCTTTTAACAGCTTAGTATCGCTGACTTTCTCAGTTTTTACCCAGAGCCAAGTCTATCTGTGGATAAGCATACAGCATCACCATTCTATAATGTAGCTGCTCAAGTATCTTCACAAAGTTTGGCTCTGTTAAACAATAAACAGTGATCATTTTGTTTTTATTTCTGGGCTTGCTTTGTTTTTGTAGTATCACTGATTGAACCCAGGGTCTTATTGATATCAGGCAAGTGCTGTACCCGCTGAGCTGACATGCCCAGTTCTGTTTCTTTTTATTCTGAGACAAGATCTCCTCAGTATGCTCAGACTGGCTTCCATCGTGCCAGCCTCTCCAGTAGCTAGGGCTGGAGGCATGTACCTCCACACCTTTTAATTTTGTATTGTGTGCCAGGGCAGGGCTCTAAAATCTCAATCATTCTCTAGTGTTACACTTTTTTCCAGACAAAGGACAGCAAAAGCACAGATAATCTTTCAATACTGTTCTTTTTCATCATCATAGTTATCTTCTGTTAATGTTAATTAAAATTCCCCGAAATGGTGTCTCAGCAGGGCGATGGCCAGGGACCAGAGTCTATTGAACACGGGGCAAAGTCAGTTCGGGCATCAAAAAATAGCTGTCAATGGTGAGATGACTCAGTAGCAGGTAAGAGCACATGCTGTTCTTGCCAAGGATCCAAGTCTGCTCCCAGACCCACACTAGGCAGTTCAAAGTCTCCTGTAACTCCAGTTCCAGGGGACCTGTGGTGGTTAGACTTAGAGGCACTACACATTCCCAGGCACTTGAATATGTGGTCCCCAGATGATGATTCTGGGGGTTTTAGGAGATGTGACCTTCTTGGGGGAAGGTATGTCACTGGAGGGTGGCTTTTGAGTTCATTGTCTGCTTGCTCTTCAGTCTGTGAGCTCTGTTTGCTGCCCCAGCTGTCCTGCTTGCAGCTGTCCCTGCTGCCTCCTCATGATGGCCATGATCTCTAGCCCTCTGGAACCTTAAGCCCCAAATAAGCCTTGGTTAAGACTTTTACCACAGCAAAAGAGAAGTGACTACTACAACATCCAAAGCCTCATTCTAAACCCTGAGGGTACCTAACACACACACACACACACACACACACACACACACACACACACACACACACACACACGTCTTTTAAAAGATGAAAAACATGATTTGAAATATGTATGCATTGTGAGATGATTATCATTCAAATAATTTACACAGTTATTTTATGTATGTCTGGGTGATGACATTTGGCTTTTAGCCTCTGCCTTCTGAGATGGGATCTTGCTATGTGTTCATGACTGGTCTTAAACTTGCAGCCATCTTCCTGCTTCAGCACCCCAAGTGCTGGAATTAGAAGGACATGCATGCTATCATGCTCAGCAATTTCTGAAAACTGTGTATGCATTAAAAGGGGGGAACAAGTCATCGGCGACTTCATTACTTAAGCACTATTCATACTAGATGATGTACATTTTCAACATTGTCATCTATTCAGATATCCACAGAGAAGAGGAAAAAATCTACTATACGCTAAGCATTTTCAGCATCTCTGTGAGGCAGGTATTGTCATCTTTGGTGACCTGCAAGGAAACAGGCTCATGGTATAGGAAGCCAGTCTTGCTGGAGAGGCCATGCTGCTTCTGACATTCTTAGAACACCAAGTAGCTCAGAAAGCAGATGGATACTCAAGAAATTCTTCACGGAGGATCTCAAGGCTAAAACTGGGAGCAGCACTGTCATGAGGTTATATAGCTACACTGATAATAAATTTGAAACCAGAATTCAGACCTTGGATGTCCATTTTCCCTCCATGGTTCAACCACTCTGGTTAAAGGGAATTTGAGTTCATGGAAAGTAGTGGTCTGCTAAGTTAATAGATTCCAAACAGGTTTGTCTGTTAATCACAGAATGTTAGGTGTGGTCCAGAGGTGAGCAAGGAATGGCTAATTAGGAGGTTGTTTAGCCTGAAATAAATTGTAATTGGGCTCTGGATCTGCAACATTCCAACCCCTCCATATCACTGCAGTTCTCATCAATCAGCCTTTGCAGACTCAGGTTCTTTCCAGGAATTCTGGTTCACAGCTATGGTAGCTGGTTATCCTTTGCTTTATATCTAGTATTCACGTGTGAGTGAATGTACACTGTGTTTGTATTTCTAAACATCCTCACTCGGGATGGTTTTTTCTAGTTCCATCCATTTGCCTGCAAATTTCAAGGTATCATTGTTTTTTTTAACACTGAGCAGTGCTCTATTGTGTAAATGTACCACATTTTCTTTATCCAGTCTTCGGCTGAGGGGCATTTTCTTCCAGCTTCTGGTTATTATGAATAATGCTGCTATGAACTTAGTTGAGCAAATAACCTTGTGGCATGATTGTACATCCTTTGGATGGCCAAGCACTGGGCTGACCTCCTAGCGTTCAGTTGAAGAGAGGGAGGAGGGATCATATGAACGAGGTGGTGGGGGTGGGGTGGGGGTCAAGACCATGATAGGAAAAACCACAGAGACAGCTGACCCGAGCTGTGGGAGTTCATGGACTCTGGACTGACAGCTGGGGAACCTGCATGGGACTGAACTAGACCCTCTGAATATGGGTGACAGTTATGTGACTTGATCTGTTGTGGTGGTCCCTGGCAGTGGCACCAGGACCTATCCCAGGGGCATGAACTGACTTTTTGGAGACCATTCCCTATGGTGGGATACCTTGCTTAGCCCTGATACAAGGGCGGGGAGGAGGGGTATTGATCTTGCTTCAACTTAGTATGCCAGACTTTGTTGACACCCCAAAGAAGTCCTTACTCACTATAAGGAGTGGATGGCAGGGTGGGGAGGGGAAGGCAGGAGGTAAGAGAAAGGGGGAGGGAGGGAGAACTGGGGTTGGTATGTTAAATGAAAAACATCTTTTTAAAAATAAAGAAGTCTGCTTTCTGCTACAAGAAGCACCCTCCTCCCACCAGGTGGTGGTGGCATAATGTCTTTAATCCCAGCACTTGGAAGGCAGAGGCGGGTGGATCTCTGTGAGTTTGACGCCAGCCTGGACTACAAAGTGAGTTCCAGAACAGCCAGGACTGTACAAACCAAAACCAAAACCAAAACAAAAAAACAAAAACAAAAAAACAAACAAACAAACAAAAAACCCCAAAGAACCCACCACAACCACCAAAGACCACACTATCCATACTGCTGTCCTTTGCCATTCTCAAAGCTCACAGGTCAGTTAATCTGGCTAACCCTCTGTCAGGCTTCTTTGCTCTCACAGAATGCCATCCCTTTCTCTCCAGCACTTATTACAATTTGTGATCATAGTTGTGTGTGATGAGTTGAGTAGCATCTGCTTTAGTTATAAAACGGTTTTCCACAGGGACAGTCTGTTTGAGTTATGGTGTCTTGGAACCCAGCACCGTGATCTGATGGGTCTTCAAAAAGACTTTGTTGAATTGAGGAATGAAGAAAAGTACCAGGGCTTCCAAACGCATCACCAACTGTGTGAGTAGACTGCATCTGCTGTGTTTGGAACATTCATCTCACTTTGCGGAAGGACATTTATGACCATTTCAGTCAGGTTTTATTTTCAGTACTTAGGCTCTTGTTCATACTGGTCCCCAGCTGGTAGAGAGAGCAAAATAAAAGCAAAGTTCATGAAATTGTCACCCCCTATGACAAGTGCCATGAAGAAACTTTTCAAAGCTTAGTGCATTGCAATCAACAATTCAAATTTCCAAATTCAGAGAGTTACACAAGACTGATCCTAGAGTCCCAGCAAATTGGAGGGGCAGCGGTGCATTGGGAATGGGGGGTGCACAGGGCCTGGTTTTGAAGCACAGTGCCTACTTCATGCTCCTGGTTGGCTGAACAAGTTACTTAACCTGAGACTACAGAGTAGAAATAACACTGCTTGCTCTTTTGTGCTTTGTACACAGCTAAGGGTGGTTCATAAGAGAGGTGTTTTGTTTTTTTGTTTTGACAGTGCCCTCCCCTCTCTTCTCCTCCTCAGAGCTGAACTGTAGACAGGCCATCTACCACTGAGCCACACCCCCAGGCCTGGGTGCTTGCTTATGCAATCTCAGAGACACAGTGGCACCGAACTTGTTAGGGACATGAATTACTTGTGTTTTGCAACGATGATGTGGGAGCCAGTGCTCAGTGCGCAGTATGCTGGGTGTTGTTCTCTCAGCATACAAATGGCCTGTGTTCACTTCTGAGAGACGTAGGGTAGAGATAGCTGGGTTGACAGTACAGTGACTCAAAGCACAGTGAATAGGTCAAAGTTAAGTGTGCTTTGGAGGTGGAGGGGTGTGTCGTGTGGCTCTTCAACTGGCCAGAGTGAGTAATAACAGGACATCAGGGCAATAGTACTCAGAGGGCCCATGCCACGGGAAGAATCTTCAACCTGGAGACTGAATGCATGGGCACTGAGACAAAAGCCAGGAAGACACCTGTCGACAGAGGTGCTGTTCAGTTAAAGCCCAAACATGGCACTGGAGAGATGGTCAGTGTAAAGTTAGGAGTACTGACTGCTATTCCAGAGGACTCAGGTTTCCTTCCCAGCACTGACAGGGCCTCTCACGACTGTCTGTAACTCCAATTTCAGGGGATCCAACGCCTTCTTCTGGCTTTCATGGGTACTACACCCACATGGTGCACAGGCATTCATGGAGACAGAACACTACTTGTACACATAAAATAAGATTAAAAAAAAAAGAGCTCAAACAGCACCTCTTCCTTCTTGGCTTCTGGGAGTCAGGGCCACAGGGAGGGGCTGGCTCAGCTCTGTGCTGCTTTGCCTTAATAAACTATCTCTTTTCTAGAAAAAGAGAAAAGAAAAGAGGAAAGAAAGATGACAATAAAGACAATGATGACGAAGCAGAGGAGGTAGGAGCAGCAGCAGCCTCCTCTGCTACCCAGACAGCTTCTTTGCTGGGACTTGGGGAGTCAGGCCAGTTTGCTAAGGTGGGAACACTCAGAGCTGTCTTTGGTTTCTGTTCTCCCGGACACATTCCTCTCTCACCAGTAATCAATTTGTTTGATCAAAGCATTTGGAATTCCATTGAGGCGAGATCAACAAGGGTGGTGTGCAACTTCGGGATTCAAGTTCCACCAAGTTCCTTCGGAACTGGAACTTTCTCCTCAGTTGCACAAGGTATGTACCTGTTGCCCCCATTTCACACCTGGGGATGGTGACATGCTTAAAGTCAGGTGACTCAGAAGTGGGAAAAGACAAGTCATTTAACCCAATTTATTTCACAGCTGAGGAGGGAGTCTGAGGCAGGGAGAAGGAAAGTGACTCAACCATGTCCTTTTTGTAGATGTTTGTGGCTCAGCTTGCGTGACCCTACCTTTGCACTAATAGCACACCCAACCTAGTCTTGTCCCAAGCTTGCCCCGCACGTTCAAAGTGCACGTGTGGAGCTGTCTATTGGCCGGATACTTTTGCCCAAAGTAATTGCTATCATGTCCTGTGCATTCATTCATTGTGCAACGAATATTTACTAAGTGCCTATGTGCTAGAAATGTGAAAACTGGCAAGAAAGACACTGTTCCTGCCCTGAGTACGTGCGAAACATTTAAACGAGGCAATTTTAGATGCTGGGAAGGGTAGAAAGAAAAAAAAAAAAAAAAAAAAAAACCAAAATGGAATTAATATAGGTGAGGTGAGCAGATAAAGTGGTATTGAAAACCTTACTACTCGGTGTGTGGTCCTTTCCTACACCTCCCTCCACCCCCAGCTCTTTGCTTACAAGAGAGAAGGAGCCAGGGTGGCATAGCAAGCCTCAGTGGCCCCACTCCCTAACCAGCTGTCCCTGAGCGGCCAGTAGAACCATATGGTCTGGATGATGAAACTCAAGGCGAAGACTGCATCACCTCGCGATCCATATCCCCGTAGGTGTCGCGAAGTGAGGGTGGAGGTAGGCGGGGTCTGCTTCTAGGGAGAAGCAGCCAAGCAGCAAATTACTAAATTCCAAAAGCCTCTGGAAAGGACAGCTGCTGCCGCCGTATGGTCGGGATTTTCTGTCCTCCAGAACCCGCCCAGACGACAGCTCCCCGCCCCCTGACCAGCCTGGTCCGGCCTGCGCCAGGCCCTAGAGGACTTGTAGTTTATCTGGCACATCACATCAGCGTTGCTACGGCCCAGACAACTACAAGACCCAGAATCCAGTGCGCAGGCCCGAGGCGGAGTCGGCGGCGGTGGGTGTGCGAATGCAGGGGGCTAGGAGGTGCGGGTGCCTGGCGCCAGGATGCGGTGGCCGGTCACTCAGCTTGGGAGCAGCCCAGGCGCTCATTAACCGGAGCTGTGCGGGCGGCCCGGCGGCGACAGGCACGTTGCATTCGCACATTAGGTGCAGCCCGGGCCACCCAGCGGTGCAGCGCTTGGTGTTGCAGTGGCGCGGTGCGGGGTCCCGGTAACCAGAGGGTGAGAATCCAGAGCTGGAGCTAGGCTGGCGCTGCTGGCCGAGAGCCTAGAGCTCTTGCGGGGACTGGTGTCCACCTGGGGCTGTGCGCGATGACTTGCTCTTGTTCTTTCTGGGCCAGGGTTATCCTCGGCAGGTTCGCGATGCAGCGGGCGGCGGGGCTGGTGCGGCGGGGCTCCTGCCCCCGCGCCTCGGGCCCTTGGGGCCGTAGTCACAGCAGCGTTGCAGCCGAAGCCTCGGCGGCGCGCAAGGTGCGACCGGAGCGCAGCCCTCGAGACCGCATCCTCACTCTGGAGTCCATGAACCCTCAGGTGAAGGCGGTGGAGTACGCTGTGCGCGGACCCATCGTGCACAAGGCCGGCGAGATCGAGATGGAACTGCAGCGGGTGAGTGCGGGGCCCGAGGGGCGCGTGGCCAGGGGGGCGCTCACGGCGGGAAGAGCCTTGGCAAACCCCTCTGGAGTCCTTCAGCAGGAGGACCTTCATCCCCAGCTTTCAGCTTTTTCATTGTGCCCTTTTTGGCTGGAACGAGAGAACGCCCCCTCTCTCGCTCGCCACTCACCAGTGCCCCGCATCTGGCACAAAGTGAGGCCTTCTGACGGTTCACTTGTTGAATTGTACCCAATTATTTGAGTGGTCTATGCTGCCAGGCACTGCGTGTTCCCTAAGTGTCCTCGTGGAACCAAGATCCCTTGGAAGGAGGAAAATCAGTGAATATAGAAGTGAGATTTTCAGATAGTGAATAAGTGCTTTGATTGAAGGCAGGGAGATGAAAGGGCCTGGGGTGGTGAGAGGAAAACCCTGTCAGTTAGGAGCAGGAGGAGGAATGGGAGGTTGTGTGGCTACTTTGTTCCCGAACCTTTATTTTGGGCTGAGGCCTGTTGGGCCTTTGCCAGCCACAGTTGCTTGACAAGAATGGGACTCTGCAGAAGAGACGGACAGAATTCCTTCTTTTATACCTCGAGAACCGTGACTACTATAGTCAAGAGAGTTGGGGTCTTTTGGCCATGATGACCCTGGGACTTCATCTTGGTGGTGCCAGGGATGTTGGCTTGAATTCATAGCTGTTGTAAACTTGTGGGGTAATTTCTTCCTGCTCCAGCCAGGGTGTCTTGGCTGTATGTATGTGGGACATGCCCTTGGATGAAAACAAGTTCTTTGTTCTGGGGACAGGGTTTGGTTGTGTAGCCCAGGCTGGCCTTGAACTCCACGTCTTCCTGCCTCTACCTCCCATGTGTTGGGGCTTACAGGCACACATCACAGCGCCCTGCTAGAATACTGAGTTTTAACCTGAGTGGAATTTGGAAGGCAGAGTTAAGAGGGAACCTCAAAAGGAAAACACTCATAGATTAATAAGAAAATATTAGCGGGGGAGAAGAAGGAATGGTGACAGACACCTTTAGTCTTGTCCCTCAGGAAGCAGAGGCAAGAAAATCTCTGTGAGTTCAAGGCCAGCCTGGTCTAAGAAAACAATAAAATGTTATCAGATAGTTCTGACCCAGAATGAGGATGGTAAGTTTCTTGATTTTGTTCCCAGAGTCACTAGATTGCAGTGTTTTCAGAATAGTGTGGTCACTCAGTATCTTTGAATAAGTGAGGGGAACTCTCAGGTTCTCCTCTTCCCATGAGGACTTTGATGGGCCTGCTGATACCTTCTCAGACACTGAGTTCTTCTCAGAACAGTGAGTTAGACAGAAGGGAGTTCAGTGTCTGTTGCTAACACTTTGCAGGGTTAAGGCTTTTTTGGTTTTTGTTTTTTTAAGATTTATTTTTATGGGCTGGAGAAATGGCTCAGTGGTAAGAACACTGGGTGTTCTAGAGGACCAGGGTTCAATTCCCAGCACCTACATGGCAGCTCACACCTGTCTGTAATCCAAGATCTGACACCCTCACACAGACATACATTCAGGCAAAATACCAATGCAAATGAAATAAAAATGAATTTTAAAAAGATTTATTTTTATTATTTCTAATATGTGTATATATGTAGTTACATGCATGTGAGGCTAGAAGAGTTGGATCTGTGCTGGGTAGTAGTGGCCCTTTAATACCAGCACTCGGGAGGCAGAGGCAGGCAGATACCTGAGTTCAAGGCCAGCTTGGTGTGCAGACCTAGTTCCAGGACAGCCAGGGCTCCACAGAGAAATCCTGTCTCAAAAACCAAAGCCAACAAGAGCTGGGTCTTTTTGGAGGCTGAAGTTACAGGTGCTTGTGAGCTACCTGATGTGGGAACCGAACTGGAGTCTTCTGTGAGAGCAGAGTGTGCTATTAACCCCTGCACCCTCTCTATCCCAGGTTGGCCCAGAGAAGGCTGGCTCCATTCTGTGCCTGCTTGACATACTGGTGGGCATAGAGCATGTGCTCTTCTTTTCCGAACTTCAGTATCTGGGAGGCTGCAGCTGTCCTTCCTTGAGGCAGCAGTTTCCCTGCTAAAACAAAGCTAGGATTAATGTGTTCCTTGTTTTATCACATCACAGCTAATTTCTCTGATTCCAGAAATGGGAGAGGTTCCAGGAATTGTCTCTACCTTTTGCGAAATAGCAGCTTCCGTGTTGGCTCCACAGAGTAGAGGATGGTGAGGACTAAAATGCCACTGAGCTTAGGTCCAGGCTGCCATATTGTTATTCCAGTCTTGTAGAGAGTATGTGAGAATGTTCCAAGAGCAGTCAGTTCTGTGGTCAATGGCACGGAAGTTGGGAAGTTCTAGGTTCAGGGGGAGGGGTAGATACACTTAGTAGAAGTCTGTGTGACAGAGGGAGGCAGGGTGGATGAGATGGAGAAGACAGAAGCCATTTGGATGACTCGGACTTTACCATGTAACTCCATGCGTTTTGGCTGGACATGGGAGCTAGAAGGGTTTCCAACAGTGGTATAGCTCAGGTAGATACATGTCTTGGTCATTGGGCCAGAATAGACATTCCTAAATAGACATTCCACACAACCAAGCTTGAACCCCCCAAGTTAGCTGGGAAGTTCTCTGTCCACCTACATTCTCTGATGTTTGTTTTTGTTTCAAGATAGGTTCTGACTATGTAGTCTTAACAGACCTGGATCGTTCTATATTGTATAGATCAGGCTGTCCTGGAACTCACAGAGGTCTAAAGGTGGTCCTGATATTCAACTATGTTAGCCATACTTGTCAGTTGTTTTTTGTTTTTTGGTTTGTTTGTTTTGTTTTGTTTTTGGAGGATGCAGGTTGGTGCTGGGGACTTGAATTTAGGGCTTTATAATGTTAGGCAAGCACTCTACCATTGACCCAGAGCTGCATTCTGAGTCCTGTTTATTTTTATTTAGTTTTTGTTTGTGTTGGCTTTATGAAGATTTGGGACAAATTCCATGTGTTCTCTGGGCATCAATTTCCCTAGTCTGTAAAGGAGGCAAAGAGCTTCGCTGGCTCACTGGCTCCCTTCTCTCAGCCTTGTCCTGGGGAACCTGAGGTGGCCTCTGTGAAACGTCATAAGGTGGCACCTTACGATGTTTATGGAACTGTTTCTGTGGTAGTACCAGCTGGACACATGGCCCCTGGTGTTTGTTTTCAAGTGGCTGGCAGGGTTTTGATAAGATACCCTGAAGGAAGAGGGGACGAGGCTAAGGGGTAATAGCCAGGCCAGGGGCCATTTCTCCCCAAGAGCAGCCCCAGCAAGGGAGATCCCATTGTTCATTGGGAGCAGCGATTTTTAATAAGCTGCAGTCAGGGGTTTGAGAGGAGCTGACAGTCTCTCAGGCTTCTCTCTACTCTTGTTTGTTTAAGGGCAGGGATCAGGACTTGGCACAGCAGAGTGAAGGAATGGCTTTACTTTCCCAATGGTAAAAGTAAACACCAGCGGGGTGGGGTGGTGGTGGTGGGGCTGTAAATCTAGCTACTCAGGTGTGTGAGACAGGGGGACTTGAGTCCAGGCATTCAGAGCCAGCCTGAGCAATGTAGGAAAGCTCTGCTTCAAAAATTACAAATATAAAAGTGCTTGCCATATGAGCATGGGGGCTTGAGTTTGATCCTCAAAATTCAAATGAAAAAGCCAGGCATGGTGGCATGTGCTTGTATCCCCAGTGCTGGGGAGGTACACAGGAGCATCCCTGGGGTTCCCTAGCCTGCTAATAGCCTACTCAAGCCAATGGGAGACTGTCTCAAACATGAGGTGGATGGCTTCTGAGGAACCACACCCAAGATTGACTTGTGACCTCTGCTTGCCACATATACACACAAGCACCTACAAGAACACATACAAAGTAAATAAACCAAAAAAAAAAAAAAAAAGCAGAAGGTTCAGTGTGTGTTGCTTGTAAACACAGTATCCTAGCACCTGGCTGTCCTTAGCTGGATAAAATTCATAGCCCTGGGTGTTCTAAGCTCAAGTGGCTGAATCCCACTGGTCAGTTTCAGAGTGTAGATTTTACTTTAAAATATGGAAAATTGCCAGGCAGGATGGCACACACCTTTGATCCCAGCACTGGGAGGCAGAGGCAGGTGGATATCACCTGAGGATTCCAGCTCAGCTTGGTCTACATAACAGTTCCAGGCCAGCCAAGCAGCCAAGGCTACAAAATAAGATCCTGTCTCAAAAGAAAAGAAAAATGGAATAATAGAGAATAAAATTATAATATTTCCTTGACAGGATGAATTCTGAACCCATCCACCATGTCCTGGTCATTGACCAGCATTCCAGAATGGCTTTAAGGACTGTGGCCCTCAGGCAATTCATCCAGAGTGCCTTGACCATTCATTCTTCTTTACAAACTGGTTTGCAGTGTTAGTGGCAATCCTTTAAACAGGAGCTAATTAAAAACTGTTAACAAGTGTGACAAGGCCTGCAGTTCCCACTACTCAGGTGACTGAGGCTGGAAGATCCCTTGAGTCCAGGAACTCCTGGCCAATTATGGGCAACACAGAAAGACCTCTTTGTTCTCAAACTTGTTTTTGGCTTGGTTTGGTTTTCAGGATAGGGTTTCTCTGTGTAGCTCTGGCTGTCCTGGAACTCACTCTGTAGACCAGGCTGCCCTCGAACTTACAGAGATCCACCTGCCTCTGCTTGAGAGTCTGGGACTAAAGGTGTGCTCCACCACCACCCGGCTTTCTCAAACTATTATGAATTGCTTGAGTGTAAGAAGTGCAGAAGATTGCTTCCTACCTCTGACTCGCTCGGTGTGGAGCTTCCTGTGGTAGCTGTAGCGTTGTTGTAATAATGATCCAGAATGGAAATCATTCAGCTTTTCATACAAATTTTTTTAGACTGACTTACTGCTAAATTTTTATTATTTTATATGTATGTGTGTTTTGTCTGTGAGTACATATGTACACCACATGTGTGCCTGGTGCCTGTGAGGCCAGAAGAGGGTGTCAGATCCCCTGGAATTGGAGCTAGAGATAGTTGTGAATGGCTATGTGGATGCTGGGAACCGAACCCGGGTTTTTGGTAAGAGCAGCAAATGTTCTTTTCTGAGCGCTGCTTTCCAACCCTGCTTCTTGTAAATCTTGAGTTCTCTGGTTGTCTGTGGAGTTGGGGCTTGCCTTGTGCTGGGTCTCTGTCTTCTGTGAGATGCCCGTTTTCAGCACTTCTGCCTGTTCTAGTCTGATTAATTGTTCCTTTGAATCTGGGAGCGAGGGGGCCTTCATACAAGGTGCCTGGGGTCTGGGGAGGCATCTCTCCCACCCTGTGCCCAGTCCCTTTCCTGTACCCGCTTTCGGTAAAGATGTATTTGTGTGTGTGTGCTCATGTGTTGTGAGTACAGGTGCCCACAGAGGGCAGAGGCAGGGAGCTGGAGGCACAGGCTGTTGTGAGGTGCTGGCCGTGAGTGCTGGGACCTGAACTGGGGTCCTCTAGCAGAGCGGTATAATAACGCACTCTTACTTACTGGGCCGTCTCTGTACCACTTCTTGCTCTTCAGTTCCTGTATTCACTTTGGTTTTTCTCTTTGGTCCCCGCCTACCCTCTCTCACCCTCGCCCTCCTTATTTGCTCTATTGGGAATATTTGTTGAATAAACGGAGACGCTGTGGCCTTCTTGAGCATAGGCCTCATTCAATGACTGGACCATTCCTTGAACAAGGAAATTAACTTGCTCTTGTCCCTACTTCCTCTCTAGCTTTGTTGGGGCGTGTGTAACTGGCAGTCACAAAGGGTGCATATTTACGATGTTCAACATGGGGTGGGGGGCTTGAGAGACAGCTCAGTGGTAAGAGCACTTGCTGCTGTTACAGAGGATCCAGATTTGATTTCCAGAACTCATATTGGGAAGCTCACAACTACCTGTAACTTGATCTCCAAGGGATCTGATGTCCTCTTTTAGCCTCTGAGAATACCTGCACGTGCCTCCCAAGCCCTGGGATTAAAGGCATGTGCCACTATACCCCACTAGCCACACACACACACATGTGGGGTGCATGTAGAAGCCATAGGACAACATTGGTTATTCTTTGGCTGCTGTACACCTTAGATTTTGAGACAGGGGCTCCCATTTGCCTGGAACTCATTAATTCATCTAGGCTGGTGAACCCTGGGAATTCACTTTGCCTGCACTTCCCAGCACTGAGATTATAAACATACACCGTTGCATTTGAGGGCTTTTTCTTTTTTCTTCCTTCCTTCCTTCCTTCCTTCCTTCCTTCCTTCCTTCCTTCCTTCCTTCCTTCCTTCCTTTCTTCCTTCCATGTGATTCTGGGGCACTAACTCAGGTCATTGTACCTGCCTGAGCCATGTCCTCAGCCTTCCCTGTTTGTTGATTACTTCTTTTGTTTTGCCTTATCCCCCTTTGATTTGTCTACTAGTCTAGTGTTCTTTGGTGGTGCTGGACTATGGAAAGGTAATAATAAGTCATTTTCTTTTGTTCTCTGAAGAAATGTTTCACCACTATTGGCCCCTGCATAAGTCCAAGCGGTAGGAAGAGAGCACCCCCGCCACTCTCAGTGCAGCACGGGATGCAGCCATGGGTTGGACATGTGCAAGTACATTAGACAGATGAACTCTAGAATGCTATGAGAGACAGCAAAACGCTCCCGTGCTTGTGAGTTCCTCTGCCGAGGTGCTGAACTGGGGCAATGGCACCTTTGAGTGCGCATACCAGGCCTGGATGAGTACTTTGGGCCAGAATCTTTCTGGGGTACCTCAGCATTTCCAAGCCTATGTGGACTCTGTCTGCCCAGAACATCCTTCTGCGTGGTTGCTTTTGGCTGTATAGAATAGTCTACTTGCCTATTCAAGGGAGCCACTTTCCTGGTCCAGCTCATCCATCATGCAAAGTGTCCATGTTCTGTAGGCACAAAGACCCAAGTAAGGGGTGCTCACTGTTCCCAGGCTTTGTGTCAGCAAGCCCTGAATTAGCTAACTAGTGCCAGGGGGAGGGCACAGGGAAGGGACATCCAGAGCTAGATTCCAGGCATTATTTTCTTCTGTATTGGGCTGGCCCAGGGCCAGCTGTGTTGAGTCTTGGCCTTCTTGGCTGTGACAGATTTGTTTCTTACTGAAGAATAGGCTGTGGCCATACCACAGAAGTCACCTATGATCAGTAGCTGTAGACTTGAAAGCTACAGTGATTTAAAAGCTATTGGAAGGTTCCTCGGCAGGAACCCAAGTCTGCCTTTTGTACGCGGTGACTTGGGTAACTTCACCAGGATGTCTAAAAGAAGGCACTGGGACCAAAGTGGTGTAGAGAAATGGTGAGGCCAGCAGCAAAATATGCCAAGTATCAGGGAGGGAGAGCCTCATAACCCCCACCAGCCTTCTTTGCTGCCACATTCCTCTCTCTCCTGCCCTCACCCCTGACCCAGCCTGGTGCAGCAAGAGTTCCCACCACTGGCCTTGGTCTAGAGATGTTTTAGCACCAGGAAGAAAGCTCCATGTTGGTCACCTCTGACTGACTAGCTCAAAAGACGGGGCACGGGGTACTTGCAGGGTCCCCTATCTCTGACACACCTCTCAAGAGACTTGGGCTCTGTTTGTGAAGCCCTGAGACCCTTTCTAGGCTTCTTTTCTTGGCCTACTATGCCTTGTGACTTAGGGCTGTAAACAAGGCTCAGAAGAAAATCTAAGTGGCAGTTGCCTTTGTTTGTGGAGACCACTGTCTAGCTTTTTCTTCTTCTTCTTTCTTTCTTTCTTTTTTTTTTGTTTACTGATCATAAAAGAAGGAAAACAAACAAACAAACAAATGGTACATGATAGGGAAGGGCCTAAGAGATGATTTTGTAGGAATGCCTGTTATGTAAGCATGAGTTAAAATCCCCAGCGCCCAGGCAAAAAGGCAGGCTTGGTCCCACCTGTACCTGGTGAGAGCAGAGGCAGAAGGAGTGCCACGGCTGGCTAGCTGCTGGCCTGGGGATAAAACAGTGAGCTCCAGGGGCAGGGAGACATCTTGTCTCAGAGCAACAAGATAGTGAGCTGTGGAGAATAATCCAAATCCTCCTCTGGCCTCTACATATCTGCCCATGCTCAAGCACACACCTGAGCATGGTATGCACACATGCACACATATGTGCGCACACACACATATTCAGGAGAACAAACTTTACCAATGTCAGAACCATAGAGTTGTATCTTTGTTGTATTTGGGGAGCACAGCTGGAAATGGGTGGGAGCAAGGCCTTCCCACCTTTATCCCTTCTTCCTCCACGGTGACACTCACTCACTCAGGGCCTCCATCCTGGACCACCTGCAAAAGGTGTGTTTGTTCCCGGTTATCTTCTCAGTCACCTGGGGAGGGCTTTAAACTTGTCTAGTTTATTCGATAAAGTGTGGTAAATAAGAATCTGGGAAACTATCGGCTGATGGATGTTTATTCGGAGAGAAATCACTTACACCAAAAACAGATGACCACTGCAGGTTCCCATCCCAAGGATGCCTCCTGATGCTCTCTGTCTCTGACCAGGAAGTAAGAAAGTGAGCTGAGTCCAGGACCCCAGACCTAGTCCCCCCAGGTCAAGCCCACTCCTTTCCCTATGCCACAATGGGCGTGGTTAGTGCAACAGGGGCCGGAGGGGTGGATATCTCAGTACAATTCCTCCTGTAGCTAATTCTGGATTTATCAGGGAGCTGTGTAGACTCCTATGTTTCCACATCTCCATGATCCATTTTACCTTTGTAGCAGTTGAAGTGTCATTCATCCCCTAGTGACATCCAAATCTCTCTCTTCCCCCCCCCCCTTTAAGACAGGGCTTCTTTGTGTAGCCTTGGCTGTTCTGGAACTCACACTGTACTGTAGATCAGTCTGGCCTCAGACTCACAGAGATCCACCTGCCTCTGCCTCCCAAATGCTGGAATTAAAGGCGAGCACCACCACAACCTGACTCAAATCTCTCTGTTAGTCCCTCTGTGATTCCTGCTTAGTGCTCTCACTTCATTGTCTCTTATCCTTTCTGCTAAAAAAAAAAAAGAAAGAAAGAAAGAAAGAAAGAAAAAAAAGAAAAGGAAACTAGCCTTTCTGCAAAACCAGGGTTGTAAGAGAGCAAGGCCAGGACCTAGCTGCCAGTGATGGATGTCCTCTGGAGGGGAACATGAACTCAGTGTCTCTAGCCTTTTACTTGTGCTTTCAAATTGAAACTCTGCTTGGACACAGGGGATAGGCTCTCCCTCCCTGACACTTAACCATATTTTGCTGCTGGCCTCGCTGTTTCTCTATACTACTTTGGTCCCAGTGCATTCTACTAGACATCCTGGTGAATCGACATGCTGTAGAACTGTCTTCGGGTGCCCCAGCCACCTCACAGCCCTTCCAGTTTGTTCAGTAAGTGGAGGGCAATAGAGCAGAGCATACTGGGGCCTGGCTTCGAGTTTTAATCCTAATGCTGTGTTTATCGATTGTGTGCCACTGTTAGTCTTTTGGAACCCCAGTTTCCTCCTTTGTGAAATGGGGTTGCTCCTGGTTCTTCCTCATGGAAACGGCTGTGAAGATTAAATGGGGCTCATTTAGCACTGCTTGACATTTGGTGAGGCTTAAAATAGGATTGCTTATTAATATCTTGTGGTAATTCTATTCTACAACCTGGCCCCAGGAATGTAGGGTCTAAGAGTCCTTAAATAACCACCTGCCACCTTCTCTCTGCAGGGTATCAAAAAACCATTCACGGAGGTAATCCGAGCCAACATTGGGGATGCCCATGCCATGGGCCAGCAGCCAATCACCTTCCTCCGTCAGGTGAGCCCCGCCCTCGGGAACAAGCCTCCAGAGCCCTAAACTAGAACCCGGGAAGGGCCAGTACAGCAGCAATAGCATCTTTGAGGGATGTGCCACCCGTAGCAGCCCTTTCGGGCACCCGGTGTCCCCTGTTTCTCTCCCATAATCCCCTTCCAAGGATATCAAAGATGCCTTACCCACTTTGGGGTGGTCTGGGATAGGAATCTTCCGGAAAGGCTCTTTTCTGTGTTAGGTCTGGGGTACTGACAGAGAACTTCCGTTAGGGTGTTCGTGTGTGTGTGTGTGTGTGTGTGTGTGTGTGTGTGTGTGTGTGTGTGTGTGTATGTGTGTGTGTGTGTGGGACAGAAGTGCAAGCCCAGCCCGGTGGGAGCAGGTATGCCAGGGTGAAAATACAGCCAAAGGGAGCACCTGGGTTTGAGTGCTGGCTGGCTTTGTGCAAGTGGAAATCATCCGGGTGCCTTGGAGGGCAGATGGAGGTCTTCCTCCAGCCAGCTGAAAGTCCAGGCTATAGCAGATCACTGCCTCCAGCTCTCAGTTGCCTCCAGTATAACTCATCTCCCTCATAAGAGCTCTAGGTGATGGCGGGTTCCAGTGTTTATGTCTGAGCATCAATGATAAAATGTTACATGAGCTAACATTGCAGGACCAGCAAAGTGTGGTAAGAAAATGCCACTGGACAGCCTGATCAGGGGCAGATGACATAATTATGGAGAACTTTTTCCTGGAGGAGGAATGGGACTGTTTTGGAGTGCTATGTGTAGTTAAGGTTCACAGGCAAGGCAGCTAACAAGCTTTCAAAATGGCACCCTCATTCCTTTTTTTCTACCTGTGTTACTGCCCTCAGAAGTGGCACACAGCACAGGTCCCTTGCCTTGTCCTTTGGGACAGAGGGGTGTTGGTGCTAGAAGGTTCCAGCCACAGCCTCTGTGTGACAGAAGAAACATACAGCTGGTCCTAGTCTGCGGAATGCCCTCTAACATTACAGTTGACCTTCAGAGGACTGTGGAGATGAGTGGATTGGGCCCAGGATGCAGAAGTGGGGGGCCAAACAGCAGCTGTCAGGGGAGTAGAGGCAGGAGGAAGGCTGAGGTCCTTGATTGTCAGTAGAAGTTCCAGATGTAGACCTAGTCTTAGGCCATGAATATGTTGCAGGCTGTCAAACTCACCCCCAAAGCCAACCCATCCCTGGACCTAGTTGTCCTAACTTGTCTTGCGTGGTATCAGCCACTTGTAGCCGTCTCTGTCTCCTCTGGTCTTCATAATGCCCCTGGGTGAGGGGTTGGCTAGGTTAGTGCTGGCTAGGGTTTATGCAGAGAAAGAAAGGCCACGGAACTGGTCTGTCACCTGACTGCTATCAGAGCTATGCCCTCTTCTCCACTCCCACCCCATAGTGAGCCTGGCTTGGTCCCTCAGCAGCCAGCTTTACACAGGTGCACTGGGTTTTGCTGGCACCTTGTCACCCATGGCCTTGGTTAATCCTCTCAGTCTGTGTTTAGGTGATTTTATGTTACAGGGAGGAAAAGCCTTTCCGGCTTTCAGATCTGAAGATTAATCTAGAGGAAGAACAGGGTAAGAAGGGCTTCAGGCTGTGTCTCTGCAGGGGTCTTGCAGCCTTCTTGTCAGCAAATTCTTGCTCCCCACTGAGGCCTGGCCCAGTACACAGGAGACCCTCTGACTCTTATGATCTTAGATGTTTGGGTCCAGTGATCCTCACAGATGAGTGGAGGCCAGGGCTGAGTAACACCCTCACACACTGCCATGGTTCCTCCTTTGGCACCTTGTTCTTGGGCCAAGCCTTGGCCATCAGAATCTCTCCTCCTGCAGAGCCAGCATCTTCCTCTTTGCTACCCTGAGGCCCCACAGGCTTAGCTCTCATGGAGAGGCATGCTGTGGCATGGTGTTTGGAGTTGCCCTCTTCTCACTGTGCTTTGCCCAGTGTCTTCTTAGCTCAACTGCACCCTCTTTCTTTAGGTGATGGCACTCTGCACCTACCCAAATCTGCTAAGCAGCCCCAGCTTCCCAGAAGATGCTAAGAAGCGAGCCCGGCGGATCCTGCAGGCTTGTGGTGGAAACAGCTTGGGTGAGGCTCAACTAGCAAGGTCCTCAAGGATGTGGGATGACTGTGGGTTCCAGGATGGGTCTGGGTCCTTCACCAAGCAAAGGGCTATGAGTTGGCTGTGCTGAGTGTGTGGAAGGTGGCTGATGTGCAGGGTATGTGCAGGTGCATATACGCTTTTTCCCTCTAATTTACTACGTCAGTGGTGTACATGCCGTCTTTTGGTGGGCCGACACTCAAACTCAGGTACCTCCATTCTTCTGGATTTGGGTGTGTTAGTCTGACAAACATTTGGTTCAGAAGCCAGCTAGAGGCTGAATAAAAGGATAGTTCCCAGCTTTGCTCAAGCTTCTTGTGTCTGTGGCATTGTCTGAGAAATGACTACTGCTTGCTGAGGACAGGAAGTATCTGGGTCCCCTCTGGCATGCTTTGTTTGGCTTACTTCAGTTGAGTGGTCCCCATGACCCCATGACCCCTCCCACTCTGTTTCATCCCTTCCACCCTGCCTCTGTTCTTCTTTGTGGAAAGCCCAGGCCCAGAAGTCTGCCTCCTGATAGAGGCAGGTACCCTCTGGCTCCATGCAAGGAGGTCCTGAATTTGACCTCTATAGATGTGAAAATGATATTCCCTCTTCCTCCCCTGCTTAGAATCTAACTCTTGACCTCTAACTCTTTGTTCTCATCTCATTTTCTTTCCTGTTCATTTCCCTCTTCCTTCCCCCAGTGCCTACACAGCACATCTCAATCAAAAAGCCGGTTGTTCTCAAAGATTTCTTAGGATATGTGCCCTAATGTTCTGAGACCTAGAGCCAAGAGTGAGACAGATATTTCTCTCAATCGCTCAGTCAGAGAACAGTCCCCTGGTTCTTGCCTCCTTCCATGTTCCCCTCCCCCTCTTCTGCTCTATGTCTTATGACTCTATGCTTGCCTGGTCATGGTGACCCTGTCAACACTTTTAGGGACAGACCACTGCCCCTGCTTCCCTGCCTGCCAGCTGGAGGTCTAAGTCATATGGTGCAGAGGCATCACTTCCTGTACCCTCTGCCCAGCACAGGACAAATGTATTTCTCCAAGCCCTGATGGCTCTAAGGTCCGCAGAGTTTCTGCTGGAGAGGCAGGAGAAGGGGAGGGGAGTTTGCTTTATGTGGGTCTAATGTGAGGGTGTAGGGAGTGGACCTTTGTTCCACCCTCTAAATCTCATCTATTGATTTTTGCCCCCGTTTGACAACTAGAGCTAGTGGGTAGGTGAGAGGCTGTGTCTATGGAAGGGTTGTCTTGGGGTGTTACAGGAGGAGGCTGGTAAACCATAAGGGTTTTGTGGCCTATACTAGGCTCTGTCCCAGGAACTCATGAATATAGATGAGGGAAATGCATTCTGAGCCTTCCTTTTCATCTTTAAACTAGGAAATATCTTGTCTCCTCCTTCTGGACTTGTAAGAAAGGCTGGTGTGTCTGCTAGAGCGTCTTGTTAGATGTGTAGAGATGCAGCCAGGCTCTACTCACTGCAAGGAACAGTTGGTGTGGTCCTTTAATGGTGATGTTGAGGTGCCCCACTCTCAGCTTAGCCCTCGGCAGCCCTGTTTCCTGCTATGGAAGTAAAAGGAAGTGGAATGTATCAGTGTTCTCTAGGACCATGCTGACCAGAGTATGAAAGGGCATTGAATCTCCTGGAACTTGGAATTATAGATGGTTGTGAGTGCTGGGAGTTAAGCCCAGGTCCTCTGCAAGAACAGTCGGTGTTCTCTAACCACTGAACCATCTCTCCAGTCCATTTCCAAATGTTTTAAAAATGTATGTATATGTATGTGCCCTGGAGTGTGTAATACTCATGGGGCCAGCAGAAGGTGTTGAATCCCCTGGAACTGCAGCTCCAGGCAGTAGTGGGCCACCGCATGGGTGCCGAGGCTTGAACCTGGGTCCTTTGCAAGCACACTGCTGGGCTGTCTTCACTGCTGGGCTGTCTTTACTGCTGGGCTGTATTTCTAGGCCCATGCATGAAGTCTTAAAGTTCACACATGTTTTCCTCATGACTCTTAAAATCTGTTTTAATTGGTAGGGTGTGAGGGTGTGGTGACATGGCCTTTAGCTTCAGTAGTCCTGAGGCAGAAGCAAGCAGATCTTATGAGCCTAGCCAGAGCTACATAGAGACCCTGTCTTTAAAAAAAAAAAAAAAAAGCTTCTTACTAGTGCTTCTTGTCCATCTGACGCAAGCAGTTTGGTCCCTAGGTTGTGTCCTGGACATTAAATATCCAGGAGGAGTTGGGAGCTGTGAGCTTTGTCTGGCCTGACTCTGGCCAGACTCATAGCATACACCAGGTGCTATTTCCCACACTGAGGGAGGGACACAAGTGATGGAGGTGAACAGTCTCTGTGCTTGTGAGAGGAGCAAACACTAACAGTACTCAGTGGCTGGAGAGATGACTTAGCCGTTAGGAGCATGTGCTGCTTTTTGTTTGTTTTGTTTTTTGATATTTTTGAGACAGGGTTTCTCTGTAGCTTTGGAGCCTGTCCTGGAACTCCCTGTGTAGACCAGGCTGGCATTGAACTCACAGAGATCCTCCTGCCTCTGTCTCTGCCTCCTGGGTGCTGGATTTAAAGGCGTGTGCCACCACTGCCCAGCTGCATGTGCTATTTTTGCAAAGGACTGGAGTTCAGTTCCCAGCACCCATGTCAGGACAGGCTGCTCACACTGCCTTTAACTCTTGCTCTGGGTTGGGGGTGGGGTTGGGGAATGACCAATGCTTTTGACTTTTGCAGGCATCTACACTCAAGTGCATATAACTACACACAGATACACATATAAATAATTACTATGAATTTTATATATTTGTGTCATTCCCAGCTTTCATGACTTAAATGGATAAGGGACATAAAGCTATAGGGGTCCTAATGTAGAGGGAGAGTTTAAGAAAACAGATTGGAGTTTGGTGTGATGGTTTACACCTTTAATCTCAATGCTCAGAAGGCAGAAGCAGGCAGATCTCTGTAAGTTTGAGGCCAGTGTGGTTTATGTAGTGATTGGATTGTATGTAGAGACCCTGTCTCAAAAACACAAAACAAACAAACAAACAAAACAAACAAACAAACAAAACAAACAAACAAACAAACAAAACAGAAGAGGAGGCTGAGTGAAAGAGAGCTTGCAGATGCAGTCCAGATACAGGGAGCAGCATGGGTAAGACCTTGAGGTGCAGGGTGGTATGATCAGTGAGAGTGGCTGGGTTATCCAGGGTGGTGAGGGGATTTGGCAATGGTGATGTACCAGTTTGTAAACTGGAAGAGAAGAGCACTCACTCAAGGTGTAGTGTGGAGGGGTCCAATGGTCGCTAGGTACCCAGGATCTGTGTTTGTGCCATTTAGAGCCCTGAGCTATTTTGGAGTACTAATGTCAACCCATTCTCTTAAGTTCTGTAGAACCATGTGTAAACACCTACCTAAAGCACAGAAACCCCATATCTAATGGGTACTGTTGTCATAAAACATGTCTGTATCGGGGACTAGAGAGATAGCTCAACAGTTAAGAGCTCTGGCTGTCCTTCCAGAGGACCCAGATTCAGTTCCCAGCACCCACGTGGCAGCTCACAACTGTCGGCAACTCCAGTTCCAGGAAATGTGACACCCTAACACTGTTGTAAACAAAATAAAATTAAAATAAATAAATAAACATGTCTGTATCTCAGGTATGGGCACTACATGGTACATTAGAAACCAGGGCTTAACATGTAATAGATGCTCAGCAAAGACTGGGTGGAAAGATGGGTGGGTGAGCCCAAATAAGTAGGTTAGCAGCTTGCCATAGTTTCAGAGCCCAAGAACAGTGGGAAGGAGGCCCTACTGTAGTGTCCACAGTCATCTTTACCCCCCTCCAAGTTAATTATATGGATGTCACACTCATTTTGTTGAACCAGACATCTTGCCTCTAATCATTATCATGCTTGCTGTCTCTTAGGATCTTACAGCGCCAGCCAGGGTGTTAACTGTATCCGAGAAGATGTGGCAGCCTTTATCACCAGGAGAGATGGTGTACCTGCAGACCCAGACAACATTTACCTGACCACTGGAGCTAGCGACGGTATTTCTGTATGTGCAAAGATGGCTCATTCTTAACACAGTGTTCACTCTCTGAAGAACAGCCTTGCAAGTTAGGGCTAGGTGTTGGAACTAGCTGGCCAGGAGACAGGCTTGGTGAACAGCATGGGCCACCCAAGGTCTGATGCCATGCAACAGGGCTTGGGCGGAGGGGTTTTTATTGGGGAAAAGTGAATGGGAAGAGGGGAGACTGGTCTCTGGGGACAGGAGTGGCAGAAGAGAAGGAGGGGACAAAGAGACAGGCAGAGAAAGAGAAAAATGGGAGGTGGGCGGGGCCCTTTTAAAAGGAATGTAGTGAATGTGCACAGGTGGTGCTCTTAGTGGCTGCAGCTGAGGGCATATCCTATCAGAACCCCAAGGGCAGGCCAGTACAGATGCCTGAATACTGACAGCACCCTGTCCCAGTAGCTTCTAATCCCTGATAGTGTCATGGCCCTGGATAAGTGCAGCTTCAATCTTCCTCCAGAGGGTCCACCACTTGACCTCTGCCTACATGCCAGTGTTGTGACAGTCTAGCATTAACAGCACCTACATAGAAGTCACCGTGAGCCTTCATTTCTGTTCTGTAGTGAAGAAGAAGACCAAGTGCTGTAATGGTCGCAGCAGGAGCTGAAGAAGGCTCCTCTGAAAAAGACTAGAAGACGCAGGACTAGATTGGGGAACTTGGGAGAGGGAGTGTTTTCTAAGTGGAAGATGGGAGTATGAAAAGATCTTGATCTGGGAAGAGGCTTAGTATTTTGGAAATGAATTCAAGGTGGGCAAACTCACACAATGAAGTATAGTTACCAGAAATAGGACCAGGGAAGCAAGTTCTATAGGGCCCTATAAGCCACACTGAGCCTTTAGGTCATCCTAAGAAGAACCATTGGCACTTCAGTAAAGGGAGGGCGGGAGGTCACTGGTCAATCAATATTCATTTCAACATGGGCCTGGCTAGAAAGCCAAGTCATGTGAAGTGAAGGAACACGTAGGAGTGAGGGAAGAGCTGGCTCAGGCTGGGCATCAGTAGCTGTGGCAGGGGTTATGTGGACTGGGTCAGTGGTTACATGGCTGAAGTCTGAAATTCCAGGCTTGGGAAAGGGCTCATGGCCTCCTGGGTTTCATTTGTTGGCTTGTTTTGTTTATTCTTCAGTGCTGAGAGTCTAATCTGGCCCCTGGTGTGCAAGGCAAGTGCTGGACCACTCCCTTAGCTGCACACACCCTGGCCATCCATTCACTTTCGGCACGCTTCTCTCCGGCTCTGGTTCTGTGCTAAGTGCCCTAAGTCATGCATTCTTCCTACTTGGGCAATTGCTATATCCTTTCCAACTTATCAAGGCTCTCTGTCTCCTGACCTCAAGGCCTTTCAAATAGATCCACTGATTTCCTGGATCCCATGGGGAAGTAGGTCCAGAGATAGTAAGTGGGCAATCTGGTGGGATTCTCACCCACCAGCGAGGAGTTGAACCTGAACTAGATAGACCCTATGGCCAAGTGTAAGGTGGAAAGTCTTCCTGCTTCCTTGGCGTATTGATTCAGGGAACTCTTGCCACTTTCACCAGCACCTCCCCAGACTCCCATGTTTTTTTCAGGAAATCTATAAATATGCACTCTGCTTAGACACAAATAGGTAGCTGGTGATACCATTTCAGCAGCCTCCTATTGAAGTTCATCCAGTCACGTGTGGGCAGCTGTTGATTACTGATGAAGTACAATTTAAAAGAGATTGTCAGAGTGAGGCCAGGGTGGGAGCAGCCTGGATACTGTTTTACAAAGTGGTTGGTCTTTTGGAGATAGGATCTCACTGTGTAGCCCAGGCTGGCCTCAAACACATGATGGTCAATGCCTCAGCCACCCAAGTGCTGAGATTATGCATGTGTTGCTGCACATTTGTCAGGTGTCCAGCCTTTACTACTTGCCGTCCATATGTCAAGAACTTTAAGCCATTTAATGTTTTGCACTGCCTCCAGCACCCCTTAGGTTCCAGCTAAGGAAACAGGAAGTTAAGCAAACTTGCCAGGGCTATACTAGAAGCAGGCAGTGGGGCCTCTGGCGGAGAGCTGGGGCTGGGCCTCCTCAGGCTTGTCTGCTCATTGGTTCTTGAAGAATGAGAAGCAGCAGGGACCCTGTAAATGTTACTTTTAATTACAGACGATCCTGAAGCTCCTGGTCTCTGGGGGTGGCAAGTCACGGACTGGAGTGATGATCCCCATCCCACAGTATCCTCTGTACTCCGCGGTCATCTCCGAGCTTGGCGCTGTCCAGGTGAACTACTACCTAGACGAGGAGAACTGCTGGGCCTTGAATGTGAACGAGCTCCGGCGGGCAGTGCGGCAAGCCAAAGACCACTGCAACCCCAAAGTTCTCTGCATTATCAACCCCGGGAATCCCACAGGTCGGTAATTTACTCTCACCACTTTCTCAGGAGCTAGGAGGGGCTGCTGTGAGATGCTTGACTACTAAAGAATTTAGTGACACAAGGCCCCCTCTGTCCCTGTGTCTCAATTCATTCCACATTTGCTAACTGCTGTGAAACTCGCCTCAGGCCACCTCAGGAGACGGGGAAACAGGCAGGGTTTTATTGAGTTGTATTGCGGACGGACAGGACCCGTTCTTTTTTCCATTTTACCTCCATTTGCAAAGACTCTCCCATTGAGGTTGTTTACACAAACAGTCGCCATTCAACCTGGGGTATACCTACATTCACTCCCTCTTGTTTTTCTCAGCTGATTTCAGAATGCTGGTGTGTGGAGTTTGGCTGTCTTTTTTGAGAATAAGAACAAACAAGAAAAAGAAAAAAAAAAGCCTGTTTCTGGAAGTTGAAAAGCACCCCAAATTTTGCATGTTTTTCTTAGAGAAAGAAAAAAGGACACAGTCGTGCCTGTTTTGACCCCCCTGCTCCCCAGGCTGCTGGTTCATGTGTCTCCAGGGCTATTTGGATGAGTTAAATTGGATTGGGGTTAGAATACATCAGAGTTGATTGTGGAATCTGCTTCTCTGAAACATGAAACGATGCTTCAGTCAGCTGAAAACAACCGCTTTAATTCCTGAATGTTGCAGAGACACACCTGGTGCAAACACTAGTTTGCATGCTCCAGGGCCATGTAGGAGGGATGAAGATGCTATTCTACCCATGATGCAGTTCGGGGAAGTGACAGAGAACTCTGCTCTCAGTCAGGCTGCAGATCAGTATCACAAAGGCAGCTTTGAAACCTCCCAGGCCAGTCCGGAGGTCAGTGTTCTTAGCGCTAGGCAGAGCTACCTTAGGACACTGGTTCCTAAACTCTTAGCTTGTTAAAGTACAGGATGTGGACTCCGCCCACCAGTATTTTAATGACTGGGTAGGGCTGGAGACCTGGCAGGCCTATCCAGTCCAAGATGACACTTCTGCTGATCCCAGGGCCACACTTGGAAGAGCAAGTTCTACAGCATTTGTATGCTGAGTTGGCTGTTGAGTCAGCCCTTTTGTGTCTGTGTCTTTGGAGACAGTGTATTCCTTTCTGGCCCAGTACTTGCTGTGTCATCCAGGCAGGCCCCAGAGTCATAGCAGTCCCCCTCCTTGAGCCTCTGGATGCTGGGAGTCCAGGCATATGCCACTGGCCTGTCTTTTGAGTCAGGATTTTCTGCTTGGGTATTTATGTAAATCTTTTTACCTTTCTGTCTGGGAGAACATACCTCCACCAAAACTTTCCTGTTGTAAATAAGGGACCCTGTGAATGTGTATTCTTATAAGTTATCCCCCCCCCTTTTTTTTCTCTTTCTCTTTCTCCCTCTTTTGTTCGTTTGTTTGAGACAGGGTCTCACTATGTAGGCTGTCCTGGAACTTGCTTTGTAGACCAGGCTGGCCTCAAACTCACAGAAATCAGCCTGCCTCTTCCTCCTAAATTCTGGAATTAAAGGTGTGTGCCACCATACCCAGCCTTATTATAACTACTTCTTATGAAGAGGTACCATCCACCCTCGTTTTCTGGGATCTTAATGTTTGGGAATCAGACAGCTGTTAGAAGAGGGTGGTAGGAAATGGAAACTTCCCAACCACATACCATAACCAGTTGGCTGAAAGATGCCAAAGCAGCTTGAGAGGTTAAGCCAGGATGCTTTGGGTTTTCAAGAGAGAAACCTAGCTCAAACAGAAAGGCCCCGTGTTGGAACTTGATGTCTGGGTCATAAAGCAGTAACCTGAATCAACATTATTGTGGGAAGGACCTCAGTTCACGTTTCAGCTTTGCTGTCTTCTGAGTTGGATTCCTTCGGCATCTCTGTCCCTTGCGCATCAGGTGAAACCTGAGAATACATCTTTTCCTGTGAGCTCACTGAGAGTTCTAGGCAGGCCCTTCTAGGAACAAGTCAGATCACTATGACTTTGATAAGCAGCTCTTATTTATTCACTCGGAAGTCCTTGATAGGCTGGCCTTGAACTTGTGCTCCTGCTTAAGGGTACCAAGTGCTTAGATTAGTGGTGTGTGTCTAGGCCAAGGCCATTTCTCTTATCTCCTGCTGGGGATTCTTCTCAAGATAGCTGTGGTATGCTGCAGGAGGGAGGAGGTAAAATCACAGATGTTCCTATTGGTTTGTAAAGAATTCCTTAGGCCCATTTTCTGGTGTGGTGCAGCTTAGGGACCAGCTTTTTGGACTTGTATCAAAGCTGCTTCTTGTGTCTCCCCAAGCTGGGCATAGCCCCTATAAAGCCATATATAACTTTCTGTCATTCTCCACAACTCTTGGTTCTTCAGGGTTGGGCCCTAAGTGATTGTTGAATCCCAGGCCCGGGGAAAAGCTTGTCTTTATCATCAACTGTGCATTGTGTGTTATCAGTGGAATTTTTGCATCCATTCAATCTCATTTCCTCCACCAGGCTGAAGCCCTTTCAAGGCTCTGGCCCTTCAGTCTTTCTTTGTGTTTCCCTTAGCATTCAAAGGACATGTTTTTGTGTATTCTGGTGCTCATATCTCTGCTTGTGTTCCAATAGGATGTAGTTAGCATATCACAAGACCCACGAAGGGTTTGCAGACAGGCTCTACCCACAAAGAGGCCAGGCTTGGTCTGTCAGAGCAATGCTGCTTCCATATAGAAACCACGACCTGCCACTCTGCTGGAGTCCCAGAGCCCTGAGCTTCTTTCTTATGAAGCCTGGCTGGCACTTGATGGCCAAAGAAAAGTCAGTGCCTTACTAAAGAAATTGACTCATTGCTTAAGGAGTGGAAGGTAGAAATCCTGGCCGAATCATTCATTATAAGATACATTTCTGTTTTTATAGATACCTTCATATCATTTCATAGATAGGTATATAGACATTTTTTTTCTTTTTTAGCCAAAAAGTAACAGTCTATATGCTTTTCTGCATTAGGATGTCTATACATGCAGAAATAACATGTGAACATATGTTTATATTTGAGCATATATGCTTAACACAACATAGATATGCTGTACACAGTGAAGAAATCAGCAAGCCCAACTGAGCACACCAGCAATCCCTGGTGTCGCACTCAAAGCAGAGAGGGAATACAGGACGAGTTCCACTTCCTCCTCCTTCCCTCTGCTCTCTGCTCCTGTGCTGTGCCTGTGGACTGCTGACTTACCCGTCCTGCTGCTTGCACCCGTTCTCTGACATGAGTGGTGGGTGTCTTCCCTGCTGGTGTTGAGGAGAGCCCTGAAGGAAGCCAGAGAGAACTGCAGTGTGCTCTCTGAGTGCCCAGAGTCCCCAGTGGTGCCAGTTCTCTCTGCAGTAGCAGCTGACAGGGGACACCAGCCTGGCTCATTCATTTGGTATTCTGCAAGTATTGATTTGAACACTTGCCAGCTCTGAGGGTAGATGATGAGCTGGGACGAGCCTGTCCTTCCTTGTGGGCGTGTACACCTGCCTTTCTGCGAAGAAGACACCCACAGTTGTTCTTCAGGAACTCCAGCTCAGTTACCATGTCAACCAGGGCAGTTTTCTGCATTGCTTGCTGCTGGTGCATAGCAGAGGAGTTGCGGGGGGCTGATGAGAGGAGCTCCTCCAGTTTCATTCTCTTGCTCACTGTGGCATGTTTGTGCCTTTCTATCCTCCAGAAGAGACCAACATCATGTACATACGTGCACACCCAGTCATAAGAATGCCGAAAAAGTTAGGTGTGGAATACTGTTCCTTGCCCACGCCTGACTTCATTGACTTAGGCAGGCGAGGAGAGGGTGGTCTCCTGGGATCTTCAGGAGCTTAGGACACCCAAGTGATTTGGATGGGAGTATTACTTGGGGACAACTTCGGTAGCATTACAACCTACATTTTGGTTTTTTTGGGGATTTTGTAGGCCAGGTACAAAGCAGAAAGTGCATAGAAGATGTGATTCACTTTGCCTGGGAAGAGAAGCTTTTCCTCCTGGCTGATGAGGTAAGAGCAGTCCCAGAGACGGGTGGGCAAGCTCAGAGAGGGAGGGGGCAAGCCTCCTCTTGTAGGGGAGGGAACCAGGTCTGATTGTTCTATAGCCAAAGAGAACTTTCTAGGCAGAGTGATTCTGGGCAAGCACGCACGCACGCACGCATGTGCAAGTTTGTACATTCCCCATATATATATGGAGAAAGGGAGAATTTTCTGTGTAACCCAGGCTACCCTAGAACTCACTGTATTAGCCCAGGCTGGCTTTAAACTCACAGCAACCCTCCTGCTTCCTCTCCCAGTGTTGAAAGTCACAGGTGTCGACTTTGAACTTGGAGATAATGATGATGATGATGATGATGGGGTCACAGGTACATGGCTGGACCCTGAACGCCAACTGTGTCTTCTAAATCCTTTTCCTTTCATCTCTGTATGTCGGCCTCCAGAAAGCAGCTTTTCAGCCTTGTCGATTCAGTTTACGCCTGATTGGTTCAACTTGAGCCATGATTATTGAACCAGTCACTATAGCCTGGAGTTGTAATATGCAGACTGGCCAGGCCCAGGCAAGGTACAAGATGTCTGCCCTGCCCTTCCCCCACCTCCTCCTGGAAAGCCTTGGAGGGCTGTCCCGAGGGAAATCCGTGGGCTCCTACTAAGAGTGGGGTGGAGCTGCCCTGTGGCAGAAGTGGCCAACGCCACTCCTGTGCCTTTGGCAGTTCTCATCTTCTATCTCGTTTCCTCTCCAGCCGTCTGCGAGCCTGTGAGGGTCTCGGGTCTGTGTCTAACTTCTTGCACCCCAATCATGAGGTGTAGGTTTTACCGTTCTTTGCTTTAGAAGAGGCTGAGCATCGATCTCATTCCATTGTCATTTTACTTTCACTGCTGCGTGTTTTCTGGTTGGCCGTACTTTCTAGAATATTACTCTCTTTTCTCCTTAAACACTCTGCTCTGTTACCACATTTAAATTGCCATAAGTAATCATGGATATAAAAACCTTCATTTCTAAAAGAAAAAAAAAAAGACAGCAGAGAGAGACCTGGGGATTCCTATTTCAATGTACTAACTACCCCAGTGGTCTGGGAGGAGGGCAGGAGCTCCCCCATTGCTGTTGAAGGTGGAGCTTGTCTGACTTTCCCACTGGCCCAGAAGGCCAGGTTCCCTGATTGTGGAGCAAGCAGGGTGGTGCTTGTAGGTTATGAGTGCTAGATCTAGACACAGAAGACCAAATGCACGTGGGTTCTGCTCTGGCAGCACAAGCAGAGGCAAAGATAAATGATTCCAAACCTGGTAAATGACATAAAGGACACCTGACGGAGTTCACCCCTAAAACAGCGAGCGAAAGCAGCAGGCAGGAGGCTGCTGACACTGTTTCTGTCACTAGGAGAGTGACCAGTGCTTTAGGAGAAAAGTTTGCTTGGGGAGATTGGAGTCCCTGGTGTCATCACTGGCCCAAAGCGTTAGATAGGCGGGCTAGAGAAATGTAGGATATGTCAGGGAAGCAACTAAGCTGTCATAAGCTGAAGCATCCAGTCTGAGGCTGTTCCCTCGCTTGTTCTGGAAGGTTCCTTCAGGTACAGTCTGGCTTATCTGTGGAAACAGCATTGGAATCTGGGCTGGCTGTTTTGTTCAAGGCTGGACTTTGTGACCTGCACCTGATGACAGGTTCATGCTGGACCTGTGCTCCCCTCTTGGGTGTGGACCCTTGGCTACTCTCGGCCACAGGCTGTGTTTGTTCGACCTTCCAGGAGGACTCACTGCAGCTATGCTGTTTCCATGCAGGTGTATCAGGACAATGTGTACTCTCCTGACTGCAGATTCCACTCCTTTAAGAAAGTGCTTTACCAGATGGGGCCCGAGTACTCCAGCAACGTGGAGCTTGCATCCTTTCACTCCACCTCCAAGGGCTACATGGGCGAGTATGTTGACCTCTGCTCCTCCTCTGCCACTGGTGGGTCAGCTTTCCCGGCACTGCTCCCTCCCTTCTGCCTGCACCTCTGCTTGATCCTGTGGACCACATGGTGGGAAAGCAGCCCTCATCCTTTGCTGCTGCTGTAAGAACCAGGAGCCAGGCTGCATCTCCCTGGAAAATCTAAGTACAAGAACTATCCTTGTGCAGGGGCTCAGGTGAAATGCAGCATGTTCAAAAGAAATCAGACTGTGGACAAGTGACAGAAATGAAAACAGGTTCCCATAGCAGCTCTAAGCCTGAAATTTTCCACTTTAATACTGACTGAAGTCTGAGGGCCCACGAAGACAAGAGTTGAGTGAATAGGTACCAAGCTCTGTGTCTAAGGCTACCTTAGCACGGGGGAATTATAAGGCCAAAGGGCCAGTCTGGGGCCCATCTTTGTTTATTTGACTGGTAGCTAATGAGAACCTGAGTTCGTAGCACTGAGGACCCTGCCATACACAGCCAGTATGTTACGAGAAGCAAAGAACAAAGCAAAGAACAAGGCAAGCAGCAAAGTCACGTGGCAGGGGAGAACCCAGGTCTCGGAGGCAGAAATGCCAGAAGGTGGCACAGGAGTTGGAAGAAGGGAGACATTTGGGCGAAGAACATTCTAGGCATAAGGAATGGTATACGAAGTTTGAAGAAATATGTTGCCTTGGTCAAGGGAGCTGTCTCCTTAAATTGTTCTTGGCTTAATTTGATATAGACTAGTATATGAATTAGATTTCAGAGTAAGCAGCTAGAACAAAATGGCCTAGAATATAGAGGCTCCAAAAGGGTAGAAATGTATCTGTTTTTGACATAATGCTTCAAAGACACCAGGAAGACAAGGCTGCGCCCCTTGAGGTCTGCCTTCTCTGTCTGTAGGATCAGGAGTCTCCACCTCCCCAGAGGCAGGCAGGGAAGACGAGCACTTGCTTTTCCTTGTAGGGAAGTGTCTTTGCCCTTTTACCTGTTTACCTACTCCTGGCAAGAACTCAGCCACAGTTGCCTGCTTGGTTCTCGGGGTGTGGTGGTATTACAGAATCTGGCGTCCCAGCTGCATTTGTGAGATCTTCCTATAACTGGTGGATGCACTCCCTCTTCTCAACTCTCCAGGTGTGGCTACAGAGGGGGCTACATGGAGGTGATCAATTTGCACCCTGAGATCAAAGGCCAGTTGGTAAAGCTCCTCTCCGTTCGACTCTGCCCGCCAGTGTCTGGACAAGCTGCTATGGACATTGTTGTGAATCCCCCTGTCCCGGGGGAGGAGTCCTTTGAGCAGTTCAGCAGGGTGAGTGAGTCCACTTGACCTAGCCACCCCACTGCCATTGCCAGGGTCATTGTAGACCACTCCAGGTGGCCATACATTTGATGGTGTTTGTGTCTGTGTTCGTCCGTGTCCATACTTCAAGGGGCACCCATGATGTCTCTTGGTGGCTGAACCACCCTCATGAGTTAAGTCCAAAGATGCAACAGGGAGTATGTTTAGAAGTGGGAGGACTCTTCTTTCTCATCTGTGCGCATCGTAAGTGGGTAGGATCCCAGAAGGAGAACCCCGTGTCTGGCAGACAGTTTTGTTACTAACCTGAAAAGAAGAGGAAGTAAGATAGGCATTAGCGGGATCAGTTTAAAAACAACAACAAAACCATTTTAGGTTGTAGAATCTAAAAGTTAATTCTTAGATGGTATAAATTCATATCTCTCTCTCTCTCTCTCTCTCTCTCATTTGGGAAATTATAGGGGGGAGATATGCTTGTTTGTTTTTTTGGACACAGGGTTTAATAGCCCTGACTTTTTAAATTCAAGATCTATTGCTTCAACCTCCTAAAGGCCAGGATTAGAGACATACACCACACTCCCCCTCCCTCTTCCCATTTGCCCTTCCTCCCCTTTCTTTTTTATAGTAAAATACAAATAACTAAACTTGTGCTCTTTTAAAGTACACAATCCTAGCCTGCTGCATTGAATGCCTTTAATCCCATCACTTGGGAGACAGAAACAGCAGGACCTCTGTGAGGCCAGCCTGTTCTACATAGTGAGTTCTAGGACAGCCAGAGCATGTACAGTGAGACCCTGTCTAAACAAACAGTTCAGTTTCATTAAAGAAAGAAAGATTGTTGTGCAACCGTCTCTGTCATCTGTCCAAAAAACTTTTCCATCATCCCCCATTGAAGTGTCAGACCTAGTAAGTGCGTAGCTTCCCATGCTCCCAGTTCCCCAGCTCCTGGAAGCCAGCATTAATCCCCTGACACATACATACAGAGGGGGAATTGTGCAATGTTTGCTCTTCTATGCCTGGCTTATTCCACTTGTCACAGTGTCCCAGAAGAGCAGAGGTCTCTTTGGGACAGAGAACTGGGTTCTGTGTCATTGCATGGATATGCCATCCTTTGTTCACCTGCCCATTTTCAGGCCCCACCGCGCCATCCCTCCTGAACAACAGCACTTGCAGAAAGTCTGCCTGGTCCTGTTCCAGCTCTGCTGACTCTGTTCTGTCTGGGTCTGTTTCCATGTTCACCACTCTGACAGAGACTGCAAAGGGATGGTCCCTAGATTACAGGATGGGGCTGGTCTCTCAAAAAAGTGTTTCTAGGGTATTCCATCCAGGGTCTGGGCCATTCAGATTGAAGAATGAGAAAAAAAAAATCCCCGCAGAAAGACCTGTCTATCTTCCCCTTGCTGTGCACACACAGTTCATCTGTCAATGTGTTCTATTACCTCTGTGTTGAAAGAGCAGCCTTCCATAGCCTTATCTAGGATTATTGATACCTGTGCTTTCTGTCACCAGGAAAAAGAATTCGTTCTTGGTAATCTGGCCCAAAAAGCAAAGCTGACTGAAGACCTGTTTAACCAAGTCCCAGGGATTCAGTGCAACCCCTTGCAAGGAGCGATGTATGCCTTTCCCCGGATTCTCATCCCTGCCAAGGCTGTGGAGGTGGCTCAGGTCAGTGCAGGGCTGGCTGTCTTCCTGGATCCACTCGAGGTGTCTGGGTCGTG
Organism: Cricetiscus sungorus; assembly: GCA_030556225.1. Classification (NCBI taxonomy): domain Eukaryota; kingdom Metazoa; phylum Chordata; class Mammalia; order Rodentia; family Cricetidae; genus Cricetiscus; species Cricetiscus sungorus. The sequence goes on from JANBXA010000729.1 coordinate 23,655,678, forward strand.
GTTGGCATTTTGCTTTGGTGAGCTTTAGGGGTTCTTTGGGACTCTTGGACAGATGCAGTTGACTGTGTGGCAGCTTCTTAGAGTCCCAGCTGCAGCAGAGTGTGGTGGTGATAGGACAAGCCTAAGGCCAACCCCAAGAGAGAGTCCAGTATGGACCTCCATGGTGCTGTTCTGTGGGTGGAGGCATGGCTCAGCCGTTAGACACTTGCTGCTTGGAGAAGATCTGGGCTCATAGCCATCCATAACTCCAGTTTTTAGGGGAGCTGATACCCTCTTCTGATGTCTGAGGATACCAGGCATGTTGTACATAGTATGTAGTCGTACGTTCTGTCTTCCCTGTCACAGTCCCATAAGATGGCCCCAGACATGTTTTACTGCATGAAGCTCCTGGAGGAGACTGGCATCTGTGTCGTGCCTGGCAGTGGCTTTGGGCAGCGAGAAGGCACCTACCACTTCAGGTAAAATATTTTCCGTGGGGGTGGGTGGTGTTGGTCCCTGGCTTGTCAGGGGAAACTTGGGTTCCTGCTTTAGAATCTGAGGGTTGCGAGCCTCTGTTTTCCTTGGGTGGATCTCACCATGGCAAGGGCAGAGCCTGTCAGAAAAAAAAACGGGAAACTGGGACATTTCACAGCCGTCTCCTCTAAGTACTCCTGGACTGTTCTGTCCTTCGTCTGCCTCCTGTCCCTTTCATGCTCCATGCTTCTGGGTGCACAGGACAAAGCCTGTGCCTTAGTTAGATTTCTGCTACTATCAAAAGCACCATGACAAAAAGCAACTTGGGGAGGAAGGTGTTTATTTGGCTTACTGGTTAGTCTGTGATCACAGAGAGCCAGTGCTGGGACCTGAAGGTAGGACCTGAAGCAGACCACAGAGGAACGCTGCTTGCTGGCTTGCTCTCCATGGCTTGCTCAGCCTGCTTTCTTATATAATCCAAGGCATCTGTCCAGGGATGGCACTACCCGTGGCCAGCTGGGCCCTTCCACATCAATCATCAGTCAAGAAAGGTCCCCACAGATTTGCCTACAGGCCAATAGAATGGAGTTATTTTCTCAAGTGAAGCTCTTCCCAAATAATACTAGCTTATGTCAAATTGACAGAAAAACCAAGCAGAACAGCCTAGCGCAGGACAGGTGCCCTGTAGCCCCTTGGCTGCACTATGGGCCATGATAGTACACTGACCCAGAGCTAACCCTGTATAGATGTGAACACCGACTCCCAGAGCTGTTTCGGCAAGTGTTCCTCACTAAGGCCAGCTCTGTTCAGAATATGATTATTTCTTTATAGCTCCTGTGGCAGTGTCTCTTGTAGCAGATGCTAAAAAAGAAATGGCATGAGTGGCTGGCATTAGCCAAGTGTTTGCTTAGTCAAAGATACGGGTTGTGTCCTAAGAGGGGCAAACACCTACCTGGCCCTTTTACCCTTGGTCGGGTTCTCTACTGTGATTTATAATCCACCCAAAATGTAGAGCCAGGATTGCAGTGTGATCAGTGGTAGATCACAAGACGAGTGTGAGTCCTGGACTCTTTGGCTAGCATACCACCCAAAGTGTTGTTGAGTTAGGAAGCCTGTGGTCAGGACCAGAGGGAGAGGCTAGCTTATTGTGGCAACTGGAAATGTCTTTGAAGTGAAAGCTGTGATTTGAGGTTAGTTTCCTGTCAGAAGCCGAGTCCTGGGACACACACGCACATCCAAAGAGTGAAGAAAAGAATATTATGCTCTTGGGTTAGAATGTAGTCAGGCTATTTGCCTGGCATCCATAAAACCCTGAATCCAATCCCTAGCACCACAAAATGGGGGAAATGGTTATGTTCTAGAAAGTTCTTTATACTAGTCAGAATGTGGTGCTAGAGCCAGATGTGGTGGTGCGTGCCTATAATGCAGGCACTTTAAGACACTGAGGCAGGAGGATTGCTGCAACCTCAAGGCCAGCCTGAGTAAAAGGGTGAATTTTAGAATAGGCAAGTGCCACATGAAACCCTGTTTTATAAAGGAGGAAGAAAGGAAGAGGAGTTTAAGAAAAAAAAAAAAAGGCAGAAGGAAATAGATCTCTGTGAGTTCAAAGCCAGTCTGGTCTACATAGCATGTTCTAAGGACAGCCAGGCTATGTAGGGAGATCGTATCTTAAAACAGATATACAAACAAATAACAACAACAAAACCCAACTTACAAAGCCATGGGCCAGCCTTCTGCAGCAATGAAAAATACATTTTGGTGAGTCGATCCAGTTTATTGCTTTAATGGACTGGTCTCAATGTAGTAAAAATGCCTATGTGTAAACCACCATGGTGGTATGTGTCTCTATTCCCAGCTTCCTGGAGGCTGAGGCAAGAGGGTTGCTCAGGCTCAGGCTTCGTGGCTTGTCTGGGCACCATGTGAGGACGGAAGGAAGGACTATGGGAGACAGTAGTTTCACAAGTGATAGACTCTCTCCAAACCAGACAAGGCAGGGTCATGTGTTCACACAGGGACCTCGCCACCCTCCCAACCTGTGAACAGCCAGGCTGATGCTTTGCTCTTTCCCTACAGAATGACAATTCTCCCTCCCGTGGAGAAACTGAAGACAGTGCTCCATAAGGTGAAAGATTTTCACCTCAAGTTCCTGGAGAAATACGCGTGAGGATGCCCAGGCGCCAGAGGGTCTTGGTTGCCAATGCCCAGGCCTTCCTCATGGACTCTGCCTCAGACCTCTTGCAGGTCGCCAACCCAGTCCATCATCATTTCCCCAGGAGACTTCTCTCTTTGTGCCTTGATGTTGAGAGTTCTCTTCTGAGCAAAGAGTGATTTTGCAATGTCTTGAAGGCCCTGTTTTTTTTTTTTTTTTTTTAATGCAACCAAAGTAGAGTCAACTTGTTCAGCAGATGTGGCTGGAATTCTCTGAATCGCCTATCGTTGTTGTGTTCAGAAAGTTCCTTTGGGCTTTGAATACCTAGGGTGCGTTGAGGTGAGATAGTTATATCTACAGAAACAATCACGTGTTTGGGACTGGAAACCCACAATCAGCAGTGAGATAGATCCCTTACAGCGTGGTAAATCTATAAATCCAGTAAGAACCCAGAGAGAGCTTGGCATTCTGGTCTGGAGACAGGCAGCACAACACAGACCAGAATGCTGAAGTCAGTAGTGGCACCAGGCTAGATTGCACTGAAGGCAGGATTGGCAGGGGGCGTGGCCTAGGCCGGAGGTCTTGAGAAGTGTCTGGAAAGCGCTGCCAGTTGAGCTGGGTCTTCTGAGCCACCTAGCGGGTGATGACTCAGCACACCGAGCTTTACACATGCTTTTGCCGAGACCCCGATATAAAAGGTCTCCCCAGGCTTCAGGGACACTGGGAGAGCCCGGAAATATCATGGTGACTGAGGGTTCTCTGCCTGTGGATGGATCCACCCCAGTGGTTACCTAGGGGCAGTTTTCTCCCAGGGCTTGTTTGAGCGTTTGCGCCTATTGCCCTCTGCTGGTAGCAGCAGGGCTAAGCAAAGGCTGAAAATGTCCTAAATTAGGAGGAGGTGATGATCCTTTTAAAAATTTGGCAGTCAAGCCCTTGCAAGTTTTTTTTTTTATTGTTTCAAACTAAATTTGGTTCATTTGTTGGTCACAGTGCCTGGTACACTGACTGCCAGGAAGGAGTTCGCAATCTAAGTCAGTGTATTTCTTTCCGCATCAGTTTTCTGCCTCCCTCCCAGATCTGTGACAGTGTCCTATAGCATCCATATGTCATCAGCTATCCCTCCAAGTACCAGAGTAGCAGCTGCCAGGTTAGTATATTTCTTGAATTAGCGCTCCTGGGTGGAGCCACGTGCACGCCCAGGAGGCGGGTGCTACAGGGAGCACCAGGCCAAGGTTTCCTCCCAACAGAAGTGAGGGAAGCCATGACCAGCTCAGGAGCCTGGGGACCCAGTAAGTCTGGGGAAGCGCAAGGAGCTAGAGAGAGCAACGTGAGGTCTGTGCTGTGATTCCATACTGGGTCTATGCAGGGAGTTCAGTTTTAACACTCATGAGCATTACATTACTGTGAAGGAAGCAGCCACATTCTTAACAAAATGGAATATTCTGGAACTTTAAAAAGTTGAAAAGGTAGCATGTGTGCTTGCTAGGCATATAAACCGGATATGCTCCAATGTTCTGAGATTCCTCAATGAAAGGTAAACTAGAAGCTAGTATATTTTTTATATTTTTGTAACAATTGCTTTTTTCATTGGGGGTGGAAGGGTTAGTATTTATAGTCCTAACAAGTCCAATAATTTTTATAAGTCTCTTCAGATTATAAATAATCCTCCAAATTTTGCAATGTTTACATGTTTTTTTAAAAAGATGATAATTATGCTAGGCTTGCTTTTTAAATAAAAGCTTAGGTGTGCTAGGAGATCAACAACTTCCAATAGGAGCACTGGTTATGGTAGTTTGGATTTTCTGTCCCCTTGCCTTTTCTGTTCCAGTATCACTCAAGAAAGTCGTTTGTCATTTGGGGTTTCCCTTTAAGAGTCTACGCTGTGAGGTTTCTGTTCCTCCAGAGATGTATGTGGGTGGTGCGGTGGAAGCCTGGGCCAGGCTGGACCTGGGACAGTTACACCCCTGCAGACCTGCCTGTTCTCACTTCTTCAGGCCTCCCTGACAGAGGTCCTTGTAATAGCTGTGCTGGGGAGATCTGAACAATAAAATATGTGACTGTTCAACTGTGTCAATTAAATCTACAGGTTGAGTGGGGATGAGTGTGGTGCATTCACTTTAGTCCCAGCATGAGGGAGGCAGAGGCAGGCTGGTTGTCTGAGTCTTACCTGATCGACATAGTAAGGCCCTGTCTCAAAACAAAATAAAAAAGAAATGAGCAAATAGGTGAGTGGGTATCACTAATTCTTTATGTTTGTCCTGAACAGCAAATCTGTCTAAACAACCCAAACTCCACTCAACTGCTCTGGTTAGGGTTTGGTCCTAAAGACAGAGTTGCTGAGCTGGAGTCACAACTAGTTAGTTGATAGCTAAGTGGACAGGAAAACGTTCTGTTTCCACTCATCACAGGAGTCACACAGGAACACACACCAACTGTCTAGGGGGTAAACTAGTTCATTGTACAGTGAGTATAATAAACACAGGTCAGAAACTGCAGTCACCATTCTAGACGTGTGGCAGGGGGTAGGTCTCACTGAGTAGTCCTGGCTGGCCTGGAACCCATGCTGGCTTAGAACTCACAGAGATAAAGCCAGGGGGTAGTGATACACGCCACACCTTTGATTTGATTTCTCTGAGTTTGAGGCCAGTCTGATCTATGGAGTGAGTTCCAGAACATCCAGAGATACAGAGAAACCATCTTGAAAGCAAATGCGTGCGTGCGCACACGCTCACACGCTCGCTCACACGCATACACACATACACGCATACACACATAAACGCACACACGTGCGCACACACACTGCACATGAGTCACCTCATATCTCATGCCTGGTTTTAAAAAGCTGACTTGTTTCTTCAAGACTACTTAGAAGTAAATCTTAGGCACTATTGACTACTGTCCCCAGATAATTCAATGTGTATCTTTCTCCTACCCCTTCCCCATTTTTTGAGTTAATGTGTACATCAGGCTAGACTTGAATTCACCATGTATCCTGCTTCAGGGTCACTAGGATTATTGTCATGTACCATGACACTAAGTTCAGTGTGCATCTTTTAAAAGGACATTGTTTATTTGTTTGAAAAGGGCCTTGTTATATGGCCCAGGCTGGCCTCGAACTCACAGAGATCTGCCTGCCTCTGACTCCTGAGTGCTGGGATTAAAGATGTTTCCATTATGTTAATGCCATTATCACGTCTAACAAAATTAACAAACCATATTGTGCACAACTCAAGTTATATTCACATTTCCACAAGTGATTCTTTCTGACTTTTTGTGTGTGCAGGCATGTGCATCTGTCATGTGCACATGGGGACAACTTATGGGAGTTGGTTCTCTCCTTTCTCCAGGTGGGTTCCAGGGACTGAGCTCAGATCATCAGGCTTGGCAGCAAGCCACCTTTACTGTCTTCAGTTAAACAACCAGCACCAGCTTTGTCTCTGCTCTGACAAAAGGACAATTGCAACTGTAAACATTTGTCTACCTCCCAATCCTCTTAACTAAAATTAAGCTCAAGGACAAATATTCACGGACCATTTTTTTCCCATGTGTACACTAAGGCTGTTTGACTGAAAACAACAGAAACGTAATATGAACAACAGCAAAACAGACTTCGTTGGCTCTTAAAATCCAAGAAATGAAGAGCATGCCTGGTGGCACAGGCCTGTTCTTAGGAAGGTGAGGCAAGAGGATTGACTTGAGCTATAGTGAGACCCTGTCTCAATGTTTTAGTAACAAAGAGGGACAAGAGATGGCTTGGCGGGAAAAGGCATGTACTGCCCTACAGAGGTCAGTTTCAGTTCCCAGAGCTCACAGCTCCTACAGCTCCAGCTCCAAGGCATGTGATGCCTCATCCTCTGTGGGTTCCTACACTCATGTGCACACACCCATATACACACATACACATAATTTTTAAAACTGAACTTTAAAAAGTCATATTGAATGCACCGATAACTTAGTACATACTAACATGTCATAAAACACCACATGTGCTAGTAATATACTATGTATTGATAGGTATAACAAAAACCATCATGGGGTGCTCAGGCTACTTTCAGTTTCACACAATTTTAAGCAGTATTTCTACAGTCTTCAAATTATTTATACTACCATAACTGTTTAGGCACTCGGGGTGTTTGCCACATATACAGTACTCACAGGCAGGGAGGGGTAGGGGTAATATGTTAGAGCAAACTCTTTTTTTTTTAACTTAGTATTTCCCACTTTGCAACACTGAAATGCAAAGCATTCACAATGGCTTCTTACCGATGCCTGGCACCCAGGAATGCTAAACAGGTGCCTAGTTTTTGAGCCCCTCCCTACACACACTTTACTATGGAAATTGTCATTTCTCCTTCACGTCCCATACCTCTCTAGTTAAAGAACTGCCCTGCTTGCCTGGCTTTGTAGTACTGAGCCCTGAATCTGGAGCCCTGCTCATGCTTCCTAAGCCCTTGCTATGTGGACATGCTGGCGGTGCTACTGTTAAGTCTGCCATTTAGGAGAGAATGGCTCTACCTCAATGTTCCCAGCTGGACATGTGATCAGGCCTGATTAATCAAAGAACCCTGGCACACTGACCACAGGATGACATGTAACCCACACCAGATTAGTAAGAGCCCCAGTCAAGATTTATCTTGGAAGTATAGAGAGTTGTTGTTCTCCTGAGGTTGCTGCCCTTTGGATCATGTTGAAATACATGGCCTTTGGAATTTGGACTTCAACTGGAATTTCCTCTTCACCATTGACAAAATGGCCTTTTGGACCTGTCTTTCTTACCTTTTCCTTTTTAACATCTATTTTACATGTGGTTGCCTATGTGTATATTAAGAGTATGAGATGTATGGAGTTCCTGCAGTGTCCAGAAGAGGGCGTTAGATCCCCTAGAACTGGAGTTACAAATGTTGGTGAGCCACCATATGGGTATCAGGATCCTCTGCAAGCGCATCTTAACTGCTGAGCCATCTCTCCAGCCCCCTTTCGGAAATTTCTAAATCTCCAAGATGTGGCTTCCTTGGTAAGAACTGGTACAATCAAAATCTTTACCTTTAGGTTGTTGTCAGTTTTAGATGAAATAGCACATATAAACATTACATGCTTGGCTTGTATGAATTGTTCCTGTATGAGTTGACCGTTAGACATGGACCACACCAGCCTAATAGCCCACAGCACTATGATGCTCTTACGTATTCACCTTTTCAATGCCAGTGCATGTACAAATAAGTGTCGGTGGGGTGGGGGGATGGGAGATGGAGGGGGTCAGGGGAGCGGGGCACATAGCTTGGGGTCTTATGAGAAAAAGTTTTTCAGGCATTTGATCCTATGGGCAGAATGTACACTGTCGCTCTGGCCAAAGGGTATAATCCTCCTATCTCTGGTGCAGACAGACCGGAGTTATTGCACAGCTGAGCATGTGAGGCCTTGCTAAGAGAAAAGGTGGTTTGTGCTAGGGCCTGCTTTCTGTCAGGCAAGGTAAGGTTGCTTATCAAGGGATGAAAAACCTAGCAAGTCAATTACAGAATAGCCCTAATTCTCTGGACTGGGGATTAGCAAGGCTGTGGTCTCTATTACAGAAGTAGGCAGACTTTTTCCTGTATGGATCAAGATAGCAAGTAAATAGTCTTCGTAGAACATAGGGTGGCAAATGATTTGGTTCTTAAATGTCTCCCCAAAATGTCATGCATTCAAGCTTGGTCTCCACCTATGGCACTTTTAAGAGACAGTGGAACACTTAGCGGGTGGCATCTAAGGAAGAAAGTGAGGTGGGAGACAAACCCCTGAGAGGGCTATCAGCCTCCCCTAGTCCCTCTCCCCACCATGGTGTCCTGCGTCAGCAGAGTCCCAGAACGAGCAACAGGCCTTTAAACCCCACCAGACCCCAGCTCTTAAGACATGGGCAGGTCACAGGCAGAATATTTGCCAGAATATGACATGAATGTCTCCATCCTTGATCCTCATTGGATCCTGCTCTCCTCTAGGCTCTCCTCATGAACCAGGCCTCTGATGCCCTCGTTTCTCTCAGAATGTTATTCTCCAGGCTCCCACAAGCTTGGCCCATTAAACTCTGCTTGAAGCATTCAAAGGCTTTTCTAGCATCAACTTCCAAACTCTTCCATGTTTCTCCAACAAACCAGCTGCAGAGCCAAGAACTATACGGTTGGGTTTATCACAGCAACAGCCCCACTTCTCAGCCTTTTTTGTTCTGTTTTCCCAGTTGCTATGATAAAGCACTCCAAATAAAGGACTCTTAAGGAAGAAGTTTGTCTGGGCTCACAGTTCGAAGGCACAGCCCATGGGAGCAGGAGGTCACGGAAGAAAGCTCTCGGGCAGCTGGCCATACTGGTGAATGTCTGTGTTAAGCCTGTTAAGCCTGCTTTCTCTTTTTTTTTTTTTTTTTTTTATATATATATTATGGGATACAAACCATGGAAATGTATTCCCCATATTTAGGGTGGGTCTTCCCCCTTCAATTAGTCTAATATAGATAAATCAAATACTTGTTTCCATGGTGATTCTAAATCCCACCAAATTGTCAATCAAGATTAACCTGGGCACCTAGTGTGAGGAGTGTGAGCTTGCACTCTTGAGTCTTTTGCCTCTCCCTCCCTGATGCTGGGGTGACAGGGTACACTACCGTGCCCAGTTCCAGACCCTTGGATTTTCAGTCACCTAAGATAGTGTGCATCAATTGCTTGGTCTTCAGATGGGTTCCACAATGTTATGTATGATGTGTTTATAGTCACTGGGCTTAAAAGATGTCTGAGATGTAAGTGTGCATGGATTAATGTCAACAAAATACTAATTGCCTGTGCATGATATACCATGCTTTAGAATGTCTTGGCCAGATAAAAATACACAATACTGGAGCTGTCCAGATGGGTTAGCCAGGGAAGGTGATTGCTGTCAAGCCTGACATGTGGGTTTGCTTCCTGGAACCTACATGGTAGAAAGAGAAAACTGACTCCTATAGATTGTCTTCTGAGTTACACACACACACACACACACACACACACACACACACACACACACACACACACACACACACGAGCGTGACCCTCTCCCACAAATATAGGGCCGTACACCTTTAATCTCAGTACTCAGGAGGCAGAGGCAGCAGGAAAATCTCTGAATCTGAAGCCAACCTGGTCTACATTGTGAGTTCCAGATCAATCAATGCCACATAGTGAGACCCTGTTTTAAAAATAACAATAACTGGGTGGTGGTGCATACCTTTAATCCTAGCACTCGGGAGAAAGAGGCAAGCAGCTCTCTAAATTTGAGGCTGGTCTGGTCTACAAAGCAAGTTTCAGGACAACCAGGGCTATACTGAGAAACCCTGTTTCTATAACAAAACAAACAAAACAGTAATACTAGAAATTTAAATGCCAACCATAACAGGGAGTGGAGAGGTGGTTCAGCAGTTGAGGACTTGCTGCTCTTGTAGAGGACCCACATGGTAGCTCACAACCAGCCATAATTCTAGTTCCATGCCATTGGATGCCCTCTTTTGATCTTTCAGGGCACCAGGCAAGCATGTGGCACACATACATGCAGGCAAAAAACAAATACACATAAAAAGAAACATGTAACATTAGCAAAGGCATTCTGAGTTCCCATTGACCCATATTAGTCTATGGAATGTATTCAACAAATGTAATAAGTGGTCTTCTCTTAGTGAATATGAAAAATAAGGAAACTGAATGTGTTTGAGACCGAAGTCCTTCTAAAAGTAAGCTTGCGTCTGTCCTGGAAAGCCTTGGAGTTGCCTTGGTGACCACAGACCTGGACGATAGTTGAATCTTGTTCTTCTGTGGACAAAGTGAAGCCTTCAAATTTCTGCAGTGGGACTCTCACAGTGCATTGTTTTAGACATTCTTATTCCTGGATGATGACCCAGATTCTGACTGGTGTCCAGCTGAGCCAGCTGTCTTAGTTACCTTTCTGTTACTGTGATAAAACACCATCACCAAAGCTACTGGTAGAAGGGAGGATTTATTTGGGGCTTATGGTTCCAGAGGAATGAGATTCCATGATGGCCAGACAACATGGCGGCCAGTGGCAAGCACCCTGGCTGGAGCATCTGCTGAAAGCACAGATCTCTAACCACAAACAGGAAGCAGAGAAAGCTAACTCGAAATAGGGAAGAGTCCTTTACTGCAGAGTCCACTCCCCATGATGTGATAACACTTCCTCCAGCAAGGCCACACCTCCTAACCCTCCCCAATTAGTTACCAATTTGCAGCCAAGTATTAAAATCTCCAAGACATATGGGAGAGATCTCATTCAACTACACTTGGGGACCTAGAATCTGAAGCTTCAGTTGGAAGCCTGTATCTTTCTGGACCAATAGTGAGAAAAGAATGGAATGGGAATATTACTATATTGTCTAGCATGCCACTCTTACACAGAATAACAGTTGTTTGCAGACCCCAGGAATCAAAATTTGGGGACTGGGGCCAGCTCTCCCTTTAGAAGGAATAGCCATTTTCCTGATGAACTCTGTAGAATTAATCTTTAGATGCCCATGAAAGCATCCAGGCCAGCTAGAATTAGTGGCCCACAGAGGAGCTCACCTCCTGGTATCAGGATTGGCACAAAAGGTTGGTACTGGACATTTAGGTGTCTGCATCACTAAATAAGTACCTATCTGTTCTCAGCTATCTACACACCATTCTACTTGACTGGATGATCCTGTAAATGCTCCTCCCCTCCATCTGTCTAGGCTCATACTTTATTGTACTAATTGAGTATCACATAATGACTTGACATCAGCTTCTTCAGAAGTGCAACAACAGATGAGGTCTGATATTTTACAATTATGTTGCTTTCACAGTTGGAATTTTTCTAGGTCTTAGCTTGGAGTCTAGAACCAACAAAGCAGTGTCTCTCTGTGTGGCCATTATACAATTCACTCAACCTAAGAGAAAGAGAGTGTAAGAATCCAAGAAAAGGGAGGAGAAAACTAAATTTAAAAAAAAAGTCAAAATATTTTTTAATACCCGAGATCTGGAATTGGCCTTTAGGTTCTGGACCTTCCATGGTTTTCTTCAGTTTTTGTCCAAGTCACAAATTCTGCAGTATCCTCATAGTCCTCTTAAGTAGACATTGTTACAGACCCCCATTGTATGTGTTTGGTTCTATTATGAATGGTGTTACAGTTTTCTATACTTAAGTATACTTAAGTACCAATGCAAATAATCATTACTTGTTTGAGAAGCCAAGTATTTCAGAATAAGGTCTTGATGCTTAAGAAAGATTACAAAGAAAGTGCCAGAGTCCAGCACTGCAGGATTACATTAATTTAAATGTATCTGAGAGCCAAGCATGATGACGAGACTAGTCCCAGGAGGAAATGGAGGAATTACTTGAATCCAGGTGTTGGGGATTAGCCTGGGCAACACAACAACAACAAAAATCGAAACCTAAAATCTATAATCCCAGCACTAGGAAAGCAAAGGCAGGGGGAAATCTTTGTAAATTCAAAACCATCATGGGAGGTGGGCAGTGGTGGCACATACCGTTAATCCCAGCACTCAGAACACAGAGGCAGGAGGATCTCTGAGTCCGAGGCCAGACTGGTCAACAGAGTGAGTTCCAGGACTGCCAGGACTGTTACACAGAGAAACCTTGTCTTGAAAGGCAAACGAACAAAACCAACATGGGCTACCTTTGTAGTTCCAAGGCAGCCACAGAACAGAAAAAGAAACATGGTTTGTTTTGTCTACAATCCTCCTATAGTTAAGTGCTAGACTGTTCTAGAATTTGTTTTCAGGTTATTATTTCAGATCCTCTATATCTAAGATTGTTTAAAAAGAATACAGAGTACTTCCATCAAGAAATATTTATTTAGGTTCTACTTTGCACCAATGTTCTGTGCACTAGAAATTTTTGTGTTTGGTGCTGCAGACCCAATTCAGTGCTTTGCACATACAAGGCCAAGTGCTCTGCCCCTGAATTCCATGCCCAGTCCTAGAAACTTTGCAGTCTGGCTCACAACCCTCTATAACTCCAGTTCCAGGGGAACTGACACCCTCTTCAGGCCTCTGCACAGACACCAGGCACAGACATAGAACACAGCAGATATGTAGCAGAAACAACCCCAAACACACACACACACACACACACACACACACACACACACACCCAATGGTTTAAAAAAAACAAGGAAGAGAGTTCTCTTTCCCATCTTGTAAGATGGCAAGAAAGAGGGAAGCTATACACTGGGGCCAGGAACTCGGAGCCACAGCTGGTATACACGGTTTGAGTAACCCTACGGTGGAGAGACAGAAGAACAGAATCCATCAGCTTCCTCTACAGGAAAAGAACGGATAGCATAAGCATAATTGTGTTAGATTGGCTTGCATGAAGAGGACAACGAGGGCCAACATGCTGAAGAGGGCCAAGAACACAGTAGCTCCTCAGTCTGGCACTGAAGGCCTGCAGGATTACCTTACACATCTGAGTTTAGACTCAAGTTGGATGTCACCTAAGGATGGCAGCAGCCAGGTCAGCAACGGGATAGATAGACCCACTCACTTATTAAGACGTAAACACAGGTAGACAAGCAACCAATACTGGTTTTCTTCTGGCTACTTTACATCTGGGCCAGAGGGTGCTGCCGACTCTGGCGAAAGGGTTTCTTCCCTGAATCCCTTCCAGAAATGCTCACACAGACATGCCTGCCCTGAAACTTGCTTCTTAGTTGTTTAAGATCCCATCATGTGAAAAATTCAGATTCACCATCACAACGCCGACATTCACTGGGGGGCACTGCTTTGGTTACATGAATAGAAAAGGCGTGTACTCCCCATCTGCCATGCTTTTGAGAGGTCCTGCATTAGAGTACTCAGCTGTTACCTTCAAAGTTGAATATTAACTTGTTCTTGTTACTGTCACGAAACCAGTTGGTGGTGGCTAGGGTTAAGTCTTGCACACGGTTATCATAAGATGCGCCAAGGAAGGGTTGAGCTATGGCAACAATCTCTTTAGTCAGTATGAGGAAGCTGTACCCTAGCATTGTTACTGAACTTGGTGGTTACAACTTGTCCCAAGTCAGTTCTGGCCACTTGTTCTCAATAAGCCAATAAAGAGTCAAATTAATAGTGGAAAGTAGAAAAGGATCTATTTATTCAATGTGGCCACACTGGGAAGTGGGACTGTTGAATCCCACCAGTTGAGATAAGACCACTACCACAGTTTAAAGCCAAATTCAAGCAAACATTAAACAAACGCTGGTCAGATTGATGGACTCTTTGGCCAGGTCCATCTGTTTTTCCAGTAAATGGCACCCAGTACCGTTTTGCAGGGGCTTAAAAAGGCAAAACTGCATGAGGTCCAACCAGGGGCAAACAGACAGCCGGTGGACATCCTGCCTACATCCAATCAGGGGCAGTGTACATTCTGACTATTTCCTGCCCACATGAGATCAGGCCCTGATCTAGTGCAGATGGGTCAAACTAACTTGTTTAGGGGAGTGAAAACATGTGACTTGTTATCTCCCATTAACAGCAGCCTAAAGCATTTCAGGAACTGTCTGTCCTTGGGCAAAGCGCTTGCAGACCACAGGCATTTGTTTCATAGACCTCTTACGCATAGTAATTAAAACCTAAAATGTGGCTCTCTCACAGGACAAGAGATTCAGCAAACCCCTCAAGCCCATCTTCAGGGTCCTCAAGTGAAATCAAAGTTTAAATACAGGGCCAAGGATACTGTACATCTGAGCAGTTCCAGTCAAGGTGTGGTCCCACCCACCTGACCCAAGGTTGTCTGGGCTTCACTCAGTCTCACCTGTCAGGGAGATGGACAGGTTGTTAGAACTGTGAAAATTCCTTTCCTGGAAATATGTTCCTGGTCTGCCTGCCTGGCAACCCTTTCTTTCCCTCAATATGAAACTCCTGGGGAAATCCCCATTCTTTGGGGAGTCCTCTCTTTTGTCACACAGATCGGGAGACCAATGGGTGACAGCATCTTCCTGAGACCACTAGAGAACCAAGAGAGTAGTTTTCTGAAACAGCTGAGCAGTGGTTTGCTGCCAGTGCATGGACGAATTCCTCTACAAAGTTCCTCTTTATAGAATGTATCAAAATCTTATCACCACCGCAAATCCCTAGATACATGACTCCTATACTTCACAAAGGGGCTGTAGAAACTATCACAGGAAGGTGAGCTCTTCCCCAGAGTGGGGTGTTGTGTGTGCATGGGGACACACACACACACACACAAAGGTACAGCAGTACAAGATTAATCAGAAGGTCAGGGACTCAAGATTTTACCCAAAATCTAATTTGTTCAATTCCAAGGCTACACGTAATCCCTCCAGCTCTAACAAATGGTACTTACCTTCACAAATTAGTTTACATTTCTCACCAAGAATCTAAGTAACTGATATCTTATCGTGTATTTAATTTTCTTTGGTGTATTTTTGGTTATTTGTTTTCAACAAAATTCTTACCTGTCAAGACATGAACTGCCCAGTCTGCAGGACAGAGACAGTGAAGAAAAGGGCTTCCTGGTCCTTCACAACTAGGGAGCAGCTATGCGTAAGACCCACCCTCCTGAGTTGGAGCAATCTACAGTACACACATATAGAACAACCTAACTTAATGAAGTAGGGGAAAGTGCTGGCCCAAGCAGACACTTCACAAGGAATTATTGAAATGAAGGATAAGAAACTGGACCCAGGCCAGGAGTGGTGACACACATCTTTAATCCCAGTACTTGAGAGGCTAAGGGAGAACTGCCCTGAATTCTTCAAGAGAAACTTAGAATACAATATAAAAAACCCGACTCAAAACAAATACTCCTCCAAAGTGTTCACAAAAACAAGGTATCTTACAACAGAGCCAACAGGAGCCTATGCAGGTGACTACACAGTATTCTGAAATATGAAAAGGGGCAGTAGGCAAATGGCAAAACAAAAAACTTTTTCAGATACACCAATAGCCATTTAAGCACATGAAAGATGCATGAATATTAGTTATCAGGGAAGTAAAAATCAAAACTGCTTTATATCCACTAGGAAGGCTGTAACCAAGTTACCTGCTGCCAAGGCTGTGGGGATGTAGGTCACACTGCACACCCTCCCTGCACTGCCGGTAGGACAAGAAGGTACAGCCACCTTGCCTGTTTGGTAGCTCCTCAGATGGTTAGTTACCACAGCCCAATTCCACACCAGGTATGCATGTAAATGAATTTATCCCACACAAAACTTTCATGTATCCATAGTTGTAGTTTGAGTAGTGTACTCCAAATGTCCACTAGGAAGTGAAAAAAAGGTATGATATACTCATACTGAATACTATTTGGTTTTAAAAAAAGTAATGCTATTTACTGGATAAGAAAAAACTCAACACATTTCAGTGCAATATTTAGAAACAGAATTAGTAACTTCATAAAGGGTTGGAGACAATGAAATGGTACTAATAAGACTTGATGTGTTTGTTTTGCTACACGAATCTTGACACATGGGAATCCACTGAAATGGACATTTTCTTAAAGATAAAAGTTTATGGTACAGAAGCCATAAAAAGAATCAGACACACTAAGTCAAACACAGCTACCTTGCTTGCATTTTTGCTTTGTGCTAGTAAACAACCTAAGTAGCTGGGGATTGCTCAGCTAGGGAAGCAGCTGCTTAGCATATACATGGGCCTGAGTTCAGTCCCCAGCACCACCCACAGAGACATACAATACACTCACACCCTAAGCAGAAAAACTGAACACTGCTGAGTAACTGTTTTATAAACCTTTATTGGAAAGGCTACAAAGTTTGTATTATCACTGCATTGCTTAGGCTTAAAGTGTTGTGGGGAAATAACCTCAAATACAAAACTATTATGCTGCTCAATCTTGCCCAGGCTTGTTGCAAAATATTTTTGTACAATGGAGGTAGAGTAAATAGGGCAGTAATTTAACCCTCACAGGTCTTGATTAGCTTGGGGGCATTTATTTTTCATCCAGGTTCTAATATCTCTAGAAATGTGCTATCAGAGATGGTATAATACACTGGAGGGGGGGGGGAATCTAAGTTCCATTTCTGTCCTGTTGTTCCTTTGACAAATGTAAAATTCGAGTGTGTAACTGGTGTCACTTGGACCTCAAATTAGCATGTTTAAAAACAAAAACCACTGCAGAATGAAAAAGTAATCATCAGAGGATGGAAACATACCCTTTCATTCCATTATGGAATGAAATTAAATTGAATTGGAATTAAAGCTAGGTGCGGACCAGGACATGAATCAAACTGAACTCTCCTCACTACTGGCTCAGACACTTTGTGAATACTAGTTAATGCTTCCCCAAATTCAGATATTCAACTTAATGAGACAGCAAGTTTTCATAATATTTAATTAAAACAGCATTAATAGGTCTGTGTAAACATGGTTCTACTATTCATCTGCTTTACCATATTTTTAAAAAAAGGAGGGGTGCAAAGGATAACAGAGGCCTGGGCTTGTCCCAATTTTCAGGGTAACCTGGGTGTTAGATAACTTGGATATTCTTGATGCTATAGAGTATCTACTGAAGTCAATAAAGCCTGTTTCAACCAATCTTAGTGTTTGTAAAGCCGGCAGGTACCTGAAGCATAGGCCTCAAGTCAATGGATTTTTAAGGGCTGTTTAAAAACCAGAACCAAAGATTCACTCCTCAGTGTAAGGATACCTTTTTACAGTTCAAAATATGTTCTTCTTTCTAAAAATGCGACACAGAATAATTTACACCAACTGCTTTTTATTATCAAGTTTCAGAAACCTTCACAAAATGGTTTTTTTAAAAAAAAGCCAAAAAACTTTACAACCATGGCTAATGTAATTTTTTTTTCTACGGTTCCCAGTCAGCTTCAAACCCATTGTGTGCAAAGCCCATTTTTCCATGCATCTAAATGATAGACACAGGCTATGAATTTTTTATTCTGTTTGTAGCAGCTTATGCAGGTGCAGCCAAACACAAAGCTTTAGGACAAATTGTACAAACTTTACAATGCTGGATCTGAGTTTAAAATATGAAACATAAGTCTACACAAAACTGATAAAAATCAAGCAGATACCAGGACTGAAACTTAACCCACATGTGAAAGGGAGTCTTATTTCAAGTGCTTTACTCTGCTACAGAACAGTCAAAGGAAGATGTAAAGCTTTGTGGTTAGTTTAAATTATACACTCTGTGGATACTATACCAATTTTAGAAGTTACACATAGATCAACAGACGTCCATCAGTTCATCTGGACTCGTCAGGTACTCCAGCAGCTGGCAAATCCGGCAAATGTGGAAAGAAAATCCACCTGTGCAGCCACCTGTAGTTTACTGATGGGCACACTGCACTCCAGGTCCATGATGGCTGCTGCTCTCTTCATCAGAGCTATCATTATAGGCCTCGCGCCTCTGACCACCTCCAGAGCCTCGAGTACTATCAAATTCCTGAAGCTCCACCTCTTCTGTCTCTCCAATTACATTAGGAACTTCTGGTCTAGATGGCAGGAGATCTTCTAATTCCTTCATGAAACAAAAACAGGAGATGTGTCTCATTATGTAGCTGACATTCACACAAATAACATCCATATTCAAACACTAGAAAACTGCCCTGCAGGAATGTTCCACGGCACTTCTAAATAGAATGCCAGCTGATGTGCTCTATGGAGTTCAAAGACTCATCAGCATCTCATACCCAGCCTACTCGGCCCCATAAAAAGTTATATCAGTCAACTTCATCTTTAGCATAACCAGGAGGAAAAAAAAAACAAAAAACAAACAAACAAAAAAACCAACCATGCAAACATTAAAAAGATCAGCATGAAGACATAGTCTCAAAAGAGCTGGGAGTGGTTGGTCACATCTATAATCCCGGTAATCAGAAAACTGAGACAGAGGAATTGCCATGAATTCTAGGCCAGCCCAGGGTGCAGGTGGAGATCCTGGAATAGAACAAAACAAAGAGAAAACACACACACACACACACACACACACACACACACACACACACACACACACACACACACACACACACACACACACACACACACGAAACAAGGAAGAGTGGGAAGCACAACGGACAGCCACATAATCTGCATGAGGAACTGTAAAAACAGCTTACAGAAAGCTTGTCTGGGTTGATCCAGTTGTTTTCAGGAAACTGCACATCAAACTTTATGTAAAGATCACCCTTTTCAAAGGGGTTACGATACTGTGGCATTCCTTCACCTCGAACAACACGAACACATCCTATTATTCAAAAAAATTAAATTAGATAAAAGTTTTACCCAAGAAAGGTATTCAATAATATTCCCTGTTAGCTGCTATAAATACAAATTTTAACAATATATGGACAACCTGGGTCAGATGAAGTCATTTACCTGGTTCAATTACTTTGCCAGGAGGATATTTCACCACAATCTGACGAGCATCAAGATGCTTAAATGTGAACTGAAATCCACATAAAGCTTCAACAAGTCCTATCTTATATGTCATATGCAAATCATTTCCATCTCTCTGGAACACCTATAGACAAAACACAAATCATATTTTATAAGATTATGAGCCCATACCATCCTGATGCACATTCCTTAAGTCCATTTCAGAATATTAATTCTACCACCTACTGCACTGCAAGAGCCAAAATGCCATTGTCCCTAATGTCCAAAAATTTCATTAGCAAAAGCTATATATTCTCAAGGAGTATGCTGGAAATTTCTATTAGGAAAGCGTGACTATTAAGAAAAATACTTAAGATACAACTGATGCTCCAAGTCAGTTCTGCTGCAATTGCATTCCATTTCCTAAATTTAACACCAAATAGGTCATATAATCTTCATAAGAAGAGATTTGACCTGCCATATCCCCAGACATAATCCCATTGAGGCAAGATGGGAGGGAGTCCAAGTTCAGTGTTTAAAAAAAGCTCAACCAAGCTTGCTGTCAAGAATGAGAACAAGGGCCAGGCATTGGTGGCACAAGCCTTTAATCCCAGCATTTGGGAGGCAGAGGCAGGAGGATCTCTGTGAGTTCAAGGCCAGGCTGGCCTACAAAAAGGTAGTTCCAGGACAGGCTCCAAAGCTACACAGAGAAGACTGTCTTGAGAAAATCAAACCAGACCAAAAAAGCTCAACCAATAAGGCTCAGCCATAGAAGTTACAGGTTCAATTCTACACTTCATACATGTACAATGAAGTTTCATCTCACTTAAAATTCAAACTCGGGGATGAAGAGATAGTGTTAAGACTACTTGCTGCTTTTGCAGAGGTTTGGTTCCCAGCACCCACATGGTGGCTCACTACTATCCACAATACCAGTTCCAGAGGATTCAAGGGCCTTTTCTGACCTCCAGTGGGCACCAGGCATACTTAAGAGAGAAAACATGCATAAACATAAATTAAAAACCAAAAAAATTAGGACAGGTATGGTGAATGGTACAAGCATTTGGGAGGCAGAAGCAGGTGGATATCTGAGTTTGATATCAGCTTGATCTACAGAGCAAGTTCCAGAACAGTGAGGGCTACACAGAGAAACCTGGTCTTGGAAAAAACAAAACGCCTAAAATAATTCAAACTTGTTTAATGTAAATTACACAGCAAATGCTAAAGTTAGCTTATTCCACCTTACAGT
This sequence comes from Cricetiscus sungorus, assembly GCA_030556225.1. Lineage (NCBI taxonomy): Eukaryota > Metazoa > Chordata > Mammalia > Rodentia > Cricetidae > Cricetiscus > Cricetiscus sungorus. Next base: position 23,675,875 of record JANBXA010000729.1, read on the forward strand.
ATAGGCTTATGGGCTATATACTGTTGTGACTCAGTTTCCAGAAAGAAGCTGCATAAAACCAGAACACTGCAGGTCCAGAGTCTAATGACAATTTACCTTGGGCTATCTTTAGTCCCTCAAATTAGCCATTTGCCCACTGCTGTGTCAGACCAAATATCCTGTGACTTAACAGACAAGACATTTTGGGATGTATTAACAAGAAAACTGTAGTTTCTACCAAGCTGAAGCTAGGAGCCACCAGACAAGCCTTTGAGGCTTATGGCTGAGCTGTACTTTTGCCTACTTTCCCCTAATGCATTTGAACAGTGCCTTGATTTGCGATTTTCTTTGTTCTATTACTGCTCCCATGTTGGATCATGGATGTTGCTATAACCTAAATCCATGTTACTTAGCTTCAGAATAAACTCTCTTGTCCCCTTGGAGGTGAAAGCTATGTTCTTGCACCAACGTTGCAAAGGCTACTGAACAAGTGCTGAGAATGTCCTAAGCTCTGGTGCTTAGAGAAAAAAATCAATTTCAAAATATTCAACTTGTAATTTTCACTTAAACTTGCCAAATCTACAAAATTTAAATTTTGAAATTTACATTGAAATAAAATTATCTGTAGTGGAAAGGTCACCTAGATTTGTTCACTAGAAAGTATTGTGGAGCAAGCCAGCAGTGGTGGCACTTGGGAGACAGGGTAACCTCTGAGCTCAAGGCCAGCCTGGTCCACAAAGTGAGTTTCAGGACAGACAAGGCAACAGAGACCCTCTCTTAAAAACAAACACACAACAAAGTCTTGGTTACCCTGAGTAATAAGTGAGCCAGCTTAATTTCTACCCAAACAAATCTCTGATGTTTATAAGCAATAAAAAAAGACTAAATAACAACAACAACACGCTAAAAGAAACTGGCTGGACCAGACAGCCACCAAAATGATTGCCAGACCATCTCTGATTTCATTTTAATCCCATTTGTAGGCTAACTGACCCTGCAATGTCAAAAGAAGAGACAAGGCAACCACTAGAAAGAACCATGAAAAGAATTAACACTTAATTTCTGGGAAATCTCTTCCTAGTCCTAGGAAGCACATGAATCTTTCTTCCATTTATTAGTCTCCCCCATTTCCTTCAGATGGCTTTGTGAATGTGATATATGCAAATGTGTATGCATAGAAGCATGGACAGGTGTCTGCTCTATTACCCTCACTGAACCTAGAGCTAGGCTGGTGGCCATATTAAGACCCAGCAATCCTCCTGTATATGTCATCCACCTGTCAGAGGGGCACATGAGGTCATGCCAACATTTATGTGGGTGCTGGAATCATGTTAGCTCAGCCAGTGCTCTTATCCACTGAGTCAGCCCTCCAGCATGTTCTCCCATTTCGTTACTAACCTCTAGTTCACTAAGGGCAAAGGAGTTCATTTATAAGTTCACTTCATCCATATATTTTGGCAAAGAGTAGAAATTCCTTCTATTAGTCAATTGGTGCTCTCTTACTGGCTTCACAAATCTGAGGTGTAAACCATAGTAATATCTCTGAGGAACAATCTTGGCTGGTTCATATGACACCTGAAAAATGTGTTCATTTCCTAAACGATTCTCTTAAATCTACCCAATAAACTATCCTAAGTATGAACAGCTTTAGAACATCAGCTTCAACAATACCAGAAGCATGTTAAAAATAACATTTTGACCCAGCAACCCAGTAGATTTAAAGTAAGCCCTCCAAGGGATTCCAATCACAGCTTAAATTTGAGAACCAAAGAATGTAGATTAGTTACTTATGTACGTTTACTCAGGGTCCCCTCAGAACAGGGTCATCAGACTTAAAAAAAAAAAAAAAAAAAAAATCAGACTGCATCAATGCTACTAAAAAATGCTAGTTGGGCTGTGGTGGTGCATGTCTTTAATCCCAGCACTTAAAGACAGGCAGATTTCTGTGAATTCGAGGCCAGCCTTGCCTACAGAGAGAGTTCCAGGACAGTCAGGGCCACACAGAGAAACCCTGTTTCAAAACAAACAAACGCCTGTAAAATGCTACTGTTTTCAGGATAACAATAGTACAAGAATAATTTTTACCAAATACCTACAAGAGGAACAAGAAGAAATAGCACGTTATTGTATAGAAGTTCAAAGTAACAACTAAAAAACATCAGGGCAGTTACTGTTCTTTGGGGGGGGGGGGGGTTAGATATGAATGACTTGATAATTTGATGCTAACATTTAAATAATAAATGCCTAACTTCTTCCCTCTTTCTGTTGCCAGAGAACATTTGAAAAGACTAATGAAGAACTACCAAGTGCCACATAATAAAACATTCAGAAGTTGCAATAATTTCTGAAGCAGTTATGGAAGAACTAACACAACCAAAGAAGCCCTGTGCTTGCGCTGTACAAATGGATACCAGCAGAGCAGCATGAATGCACACAACACCCCCAAAGCTCACTAGCTTTTACCACATTTGTACAGTTTCAGCCACTGCACCCACCCACCCTAATTATGGTCTCAATTTTTTCAGATAACTATTTGGAACGAGGGGAGAAAGGCCCAAACCAATGATTTTCTTGAACATTTAGCAAGCCGTATGTTGTAGTTTAAATTATAGTATGTTTGTTTTGTTTTTTCCCGAGTGAGATGAATTAAGCTAGCTGTCTAAATCTCATCCTTGACGCACACTGACTGCCCTGGTTACAATAAAACCAGAACCGACACTCTCAACGTCTGCCCTTTACTACTTTCTAGCCTAGGCAATCAATTCCATACAATCCTACCACAGTCAACAATTCTAATCCCAAGTGCTGGGATTAAAAGTATGTGTAATGCTCATAATACCCTAGTGATACCTGTTCCATGAAACTGTTTAATCTACACTACCAACTTTCAATGATGTGGCTATTTGTTTTGCATTCTACCTCTTATGTCTTGTGGATATTAATATTGAATAAATGAGGAAGTGGCTAAAATGCCATCAAATAAGAATCTTGAATAACAAAATTTAGGGCTTGGAGATGTGGCTCAGAGACAAAGTAGTTTCTAATACCTAAAAGACATAGGCTTCATCAAAAAATAGTAATGAATATCATTTATGACCTTAAAGCAGAATTCTGGAAATTGTTCTAATTTTCCAGCCAGCAAAAAGATCTTAGCCATCTCAAATATGCAATATTGAAGAAAATTCAAAACCAGTAACATACCACTCTTCATAAGATCATAAAGGGCAGTCCAAGGAAAAAGTCAAAATTTTGTGAGAGATCAAATTCTACAATGTGCTTTTCAATATGGCCTTGTTCTCTATGAAAATTTGGAAGCAATTTTACTTTTAAAATTGCAGCTTCTTCCTGGGGTGGGGGATGGGTGGAACCAAACAGTAAATGAATCAAGGTTTGGGAGGCCACAGTGGCTGCCAGAGTATTCATCCCTGTCTTGGTATCTAGCACTGAGGTTGTGGAACACATGGAGGCAAAGCCTAAGACAAGGAGCGGATCCCTGTCCCGTTTTGCTTTTTTTGAGACTAGGTTTCTCTGTATCGCTTTGGAGCCTGTCCTGGAACTAGCTCTGTAGACCAGGCTGGCCTTGCACTCACAGAGATCCTCCTGCCTCTGCCACCCAAGTGCTGGGATTAAAGGCATTTGCCACTAAAGCCCAGTCCTTGTTGTCATTCTTGATAGCAAGTCCTTTCCTTCTTTCACTGGAATTAGAGTCTACTTCTTTGGGATTCCAATTTATACTGAAGACGAGCTAAGACATCAAGTCTCATGGACCAAATTACTAGATTCTTGGAACAGCCACTGTTGAACTAGCTGGACCACAGCTTGTAAGCCATTTTAATAAATCTTTATACTACATTATATATTACACACACATTCTGTAAATTTTTCCTTTAGAGAACCCTTGCTAATACATTACTTTTATTTGTGTGCGTGTGTTTGTGTATGGATGCATGCCACATGCATGCAGGTACCCAGGAATCAGGAGAATCTGATCTTCTGGAAATAGGAGTTAAAGAAGGCTGTGAGCGACTGGGCAGTGGTCAAGCACACCTTTAATCCCAGTACTCGGGAGGCAGAGACAGGTGGATCTCTGTTTGAGACTAGTCCTGGTCTACAGAGTGAGTTCCAGGACAGGCTTTAAAGCCACAGAGAAACCATGTCTCAAAAAACAACCCAAAAAGTTGTGGAGCCACCATATGGCTGCTGGGAATCGAACCAGGTTCCAGTACAACAGAAGCAAGTACTCCTAATCACTGAGTTTTCTCTCTAGCTCCCAGAAACTACCTCTTAAAGATGAGGTTTAAAAAGATCACACCAGTGCAGAAGCAGACTTGGCCTGGCAAGTAAACCAAAATCAAGGCTACTGGGGGCTCAAGATTAGAAGTCCCTACTCTATGATGGGCCCTGTGGCTCTGTGCTGGTACACTTTATCCCTGCCCCCAGAAGCAATGACACTGTCTCTCTCTGCTCCTGTGACCAAGAAGCTGCTGCTGACAGCTGGGACTGGTAACAGCTTGGGGCTGCACTATCAGGGGCAACTTTACCAAGGCCACCTCTGATGCCATCTTCAAGACCTATTACAGCTATCCAAACTCTGACCTCTGGAAGGAGTCAGTCCATGTTCTCCAGGTCTATCAGGAATTCACCACCAGTCTCCAGGAACCAGCTGTGGCAAGCATTTTCTTATTTGTTTTTCAAAACAGGGTTTCTTTGTATTACCTGGTTGTCCTGGATCTCACTCTGTAGACCAGGCTGGCCTCAAATTCACAGAGATCAGCCTGTCTCTGTGAATTAAAGGTGTAGGCAACCACTGCCCAGCTTTATGAGGTTTTTTTTTTTTTTTTTTTTTTTTTTTAATTTTATGTGCATTGGTGTTTTGCCCGTGTATGTATCTCTATGAGGGTGTCTGATCCCTTGGAACTGGAGTTACAGACAGTCATGAGCTCCCATGTGAGTGCTGGGACTTGAACCCTAATCCTCTGGAAGAGCAGCAAGTACTCTTATTCACTAAGCCATCTCTCTAGCCCTGCACATAGGATCTGTATATGAGAAAAATAAAGTGACTCAAGTCTGTAAAATAAATAAAAAATAAATACAATTTTTTTGGAGATCTCTTGAATAAGCCTCAAATATAAAGCAGAACCCTGTATAATGTTTTCACATGTAAGGACTGTGTGCTTCCCAAACAGTTCTTTTATAAACCAACAGCCGCAGACATATTCTTTAATTCTGAAGTAGACAGGATACTATGCAGGCCATTAATTTTGTTTGAGGAAGAGTCTCCCTATATAGTCCTGGCTGACCTCAAACTTGCTTTTTCCTGTCTTGGCCTCCAAATGGCTGGGATTATAGACACAGGCCACCAGGTATTACAGATTATAGGTGAGTCAAGCATGGTGGTATAGGACAGAAAAGGACGATGTCAAGTTGGAGGTTAGCCTAGTGATAAAACAGAAAAGTGATAAAACTGAACATTTAAAATGTTCAGTGGAATGATCAAAATAAAAAAATAGCACATAATGAACCTCATTGCTAGACAAGTTCATTTTGCCTCAAACATAATAGGTATAACCAACACATATCCAACCAGAAACTAATAAAAATGTTTAAATTGTGTTTGACACCCCCCCCCCCAGAACCCACTGTGGAAGAACTGACTCCAGAAAGTAGTCCTGATACATACTGGAACATAAATAAGCCCCCTGCTACCATCATGCCAATAAAACAGATTATTACTTTAAGAAACAAACTCTCAACCTCAGAAAACTTAGCTGCTTATCCAGTAAGTTCAGTAAAATTAATCACTGGAAAAGTGCGGAGGAATAAAGACTCTACTCACCCACCATGCATCCAAGGAGTTCTCTAGTAAAATTATGTTGCCTAACACTATCTAGTCCAATAGCTTTCTTTTACATAAAGGAAAATGAGGTGCAGAGTCAATAGGATTATTTAAGATCATAGTGTTGAGCTACAGTAATGACAGGGCAAAGACTTTTGACTACACCTGTCGTAATAGTTTTGTTTACAGGGGTCAGCTTCTGTAAGTAAGCCATGCTCACTGTGACCTAAAAATTAACTAAGCCATGCTTCCCTAACAACTTCATTTGTTTCTAGTTTCACTCCAAGGCATCATCTATCCTATTTCTCACAAGCAAGATCAATTTTGAAGAAAACAAAAAGGGGAAAAAAGTGAATAAATCAAAAGGAAATTACCTCATGTTCTTTTTCCTGTAGCAAAAGAACAATATCTCCAGGTTCCACTCCTGGGGCCTGGTCTGCTTCCCCAGTGAATGTAATTCTCTGTCCATGCTTCATGCCTTTGTCTACATGAACTTCAAGAATCTTGACTTCTTTAATCACCTTCTTCCCTTCACATTTTTTACAGCGGTCTTTTTCATTAATGACCTCTCCTGCAAAGAGAGGTCATTCAAGCTTCCATTAAGAAAAAAAAAAAAAAAAAAAAAAAAAAAACCTTAGTCTTAAGAGTGCCCCTTGATTCAAAGATATATTTTGGGTGCCAACCGTTACAGTTACTGTGAAAGACAAAACTTCTATCTTACTAGAGGTCACCCAAAGGGTTCAGCTACCCAAGATTACAGTAAAACACCCTGACATTCCCTCAGTTCCTGGCTCTACTCCCTAACACTAATGAACAAGGAAATGTTTGGACAGTCAGATGTTGGAGCTTCTACAAACACTTCTGTGGGTTTTCAGTTCTAATTTCAAGTAGGTTACCATTGGACAGAGACAGTCCAAGTCAAACTTCAATTTCTCTTTCCAGTAGGGGTTACTAAATCTAATAGTTCACTACTGATCTATATCCAATCCTTAAATTCCTTGATAGTCTGTTACTGAACTGTATAGTTGGTACTGGAATTTACTTTGAAGACTAAATCTTGCTCAGATATTAGCTGGGGATTAGCCCCAGGTTTTTGCACAGGCTCTACCACTGAACTGTCCTACCACCCAACCCTGCTTTTATGTAGTTTGACTACTACTGAAAATTCTCAAAAACCAACCAGAGATGTCTGAGTGTTTAACTGGCACTGACCACCTCTGTACCAAGTTTAGGATAACAGTTTTTCTTTTGGAGATATTCTAATATGTGCTTATGGTACAATGTATGGGGAAAGGCAAGGTTTTCTAATCACTGAGCACCAGTGCACTTGCTTTTAAAAAGGGGTCTTATGCAGCACAGTAGGTCTGAAACTCACTCTCCTGTTCTGCTTCCCGATGTGAGATTTCAGCTGACTCTGGTTTCTTGATAGTGAAGCTAGCAAATTTAACAAGGTATAATGCAGAGATGCCTCAGGGGAAAATAACATGCAGCTGCAGAGGACAATACATCAGGTGTCATTCCTCAGCTGTCCTCCACTTTTTACAACAGAATCTTTTACTGATCTATAAGTTAGTGGGTTAGGCTGGCTGGTCAGTGAGCATGTAGGATCAACTTCTCTCCTGAGCATGGGATTTAAGAGTGCACTACTGGCTTTTCTTAACATGTGTTCTTGGACTCCACCCATGGCTAGGCCCTCATGCCAGCAAGGCAGGCACTTTATCAACTAAGTAATCACCTCAGCCCAATATATACTTTCTTAAAACTATTGCTTTAAAGAGCAATTTGGGAAAGGGAGCTCTACAACTATACTAGCAATCACTAGCCAAAGGCAGGCTGGAGTGTGACTCAATGGTAAGAACCCTAGGTACCAGGGCCAGGGTAGACACAGGTAATATAATTAGTCAGAATAAGGTATATATAGTTTAATACTTGCCAAGCACACTCATGGAGGTCCATGGACCTCTCCTATGTTGCTGAGAAAAAAATTTTACCACATAAATTATTCTAATTAAAAGATTAAATGTTGGGGGCTCAAGAGTTGGTCTTCCAGAGATCCAGAGTTTAATTCCCAGCAACCACATGATGGCTCGTAACCATCTGTAATGAGATCTGGTGCCCTCTGCTGGCCTGCACATAATAAATATCTTTTAAAAAACTTGGTTACACTAGACACATCTCTCCTTTCCTTGATTAAAGGTACTTCATTTAACAACTAAACTATTAAAAATAGATTCAGAACTTGACTCGGAACTTTTTAGAATGCTCTCGAAGTCTTACAAGTTAGGCAATAAAGATTAATTTCTAGCTGGATTGGTACAGTATCTCAATACTTCAGAGGTAGAGGTAGATTAAGAATTCAACACACAGTTCAAGGTCAGCCTAGGTTAGAGACACTACACTCAAACAGTAATGGTATAATTTCCAATCTTCTTTTAGGTCTCATAAAAATAAAATTAATGTATGCATATTAGAAAAATTACAAATGTTTTCAACCTCTATGTTACCCACATATTCTAACATAAAAGCGATAAAAATATCAGTGCATTTACCTTCTCCATTGCAATCAGAGCACACAGACTGCATCTGCTGCACCATCCCTGGAGCCAGCTGCCTGATCATAATGCGCACACCTCGACCACGACAAGCACTGCATTTCTGAACAGCTCCAGACTTTCCACCTTGGCTAAAGCAAAAGTATAAATTACACTTCTGTTTACAAACCATTACAGTTATTAAAAACTAACAAATTGTGCTTTCACTCCCCAGTATAACTACTTTAATTGGTCTTTAGAGATATCAAAACGGCCTGGCTGCTTACTAAGCTTTAAATAAAGAAAATGTTTTACCTGGTATAGATTCTGAGTATGCCACAGATACAGCCTAAGCAACAACACACTTACCCACTGCATGCACTACACAGCACATTCTTGCTAAGTTGTAGTTTGGTTGTCTTGCCATTATACAGGTCTTCTAAAGATACTCTGAAGAAAAAAAAAACAAGGCTCAAACCAATTTTGCCAATATTCTTAAAATATATATAGTTTACAAAGCAAATATACTCTGACTTTATAACAAAAAACCCAAGAAAAACTTTATGAATATGGGAAACAAAAGTGGTAACATTGCTCTTCAGAGGACAAGAGTTTCCCAATCCCACAATGGAACCACCTGTAACTATACCACTAGGGGATCCAATGCCTCTGCTTTTCTCAGGCACTTACCCCCCCCCACACTAACCGGTTCCCTCTCCCCCCACCACAGGGACTACATGTGTAGCTGCCCTAGAATTTGCTCTGTAGACCAGGCTGGCCTCAAATTCAGAGATTCACCTGTCCCTGCCTCCCAAGTGCTGGTCAAAGGTGTCAGTCAAAGACCTGACTCTGCTTGCCTCCACAGGCACAAGACACATGCGGTACCCAGACATGTATGCGAACAAATTCTCATACATATAATTTCTAAAAACTGAAAGGTGGCACACCCTTGCATTAGAGGAGAACATAGTTTCAACAGAGAAATTTTCAATCTTCTCAGTTTCTAAATATCCCACCAAATCATAATAAATACTGTGTATCTGAAAAACATGTTTTGTCTCTAAATCATTTATCTATTTCTCCTGGTTAGCAGTTCAAGTCAGAGTGGACTTAGATCTGGTCTGGGCTGATGCACAGGCAATCAGGTCACTAGCTCATATAGCAGCTTGCTGTTAGGAGTGGCCAAAAGCACTGTGATGTACTGGGTCAGCTTGCTGGTGGCTTGTACCAGTTGCTGAATGAGCTCATAGAGGAGGCCCTCTGATATGGAGGCATGGGCACCTTGGTGTTCATGATGAACACTGGCATGATAGTCCTGAACATCTTTTAACCTATCTTCAAGGTATCTAACTCAAAAAATAAAAGATTGAATAAAAAATACCAGTTGTGGGGCTGACAGATGGCTCAGAGGTTAAGAGCACTGGTTATTTTTCCAGAGGTTCTGAGTTCAATTCCCAGCAACCACATGGTGGCTTTCAACAATCTATAATGAGATCTGGTACCCTCTTCTGGCATGCAGACATACATGTGGGCAGAACACTATGTACATAAATAAATCTTAAAAGTATCAGTCCTTTATATATATCAAAAGTATACAATATTTTATATATTCACCATACCTCAAAAAAGTGGTACAGAAAGAGGCTATTTAAAAATATACATGGGAGTTAGAGAGAGGACTTAGCAGCTACTGGCTGTTCTTGCAGAGGACCTGGGTTCAGTTCCAAGCACCCACATGGGGACTAACTCCAATTCCAGAGGACTCAACACCCTCTTCTGGCCCCCATGGGCACTTATTGCACATGGCACACAGACATACATGCAGGTAAAACATCCTGCATGTTAATACTTTTTAAAAAGTATTAAATGGGGGCTGGAGAGATGGTTTCGCAGTTAAGAGTAGCACTGGCTGCTCTTCAAGAGGACCTGGGTTCAATTCCCAGCACTAACATGGCACCTCACAACTGTAAGTTCAGTTTAAGGGTATCGGACACCTTCACACCAATGAATAATAAAGTTAAATACATTTTAAAAGAGTGACAAAAAAGTAACAAACGTTTCTTAAAAATTAAACAATTTTAAAAGTGTATTTGTTAGGCTTGGCAGTGTATACCTATTATCTCAATAATGAGACAGGAAGACTGCCAAAAGTCCAAAGGTAGCCCTTTCTACAAAACAAGTTCTAGGCCAGACAAGGTTAAATAGAAAGATCCAGTCTTAAGCAAACAAACTATATGTATGTGTGTATATGTACACACATAACTCATAAACCACAAACTCAATTTAATAAGTATATAGCATACTTAAATTATAGGATCTATTTCCAAACTAATCTTAAAAAAACAAAACAGCCCCACCCCTCCCTGAGGAACTGTAGTCAATGGTTGCTGAGGGAGGGAACTCATTCTCATCGATGTTGCCAATGGTTTAGTTGCCCTTGTTCAAGTAAATAACCCTACCATCCTTGTTCACGCAAGAAATTATAATTAAATACAAAGGATGGAGAGAGGAACAGACAAGGAAGTAGGAGGGACTTGTTGGGAATAAAGAGGGGTAAAGGTAAAATCATTTGTATATGAAATTGTGAAAGAATTAAATTCCAAAACTTACTCACAAACCATCCATTTCTATTAGAGAGTTAATAATACTCCTGTGTTTTTTTTTTTATTGGTTTGTTTGGTTTTTTAATACAGGGTTTCACTATGTAGCTCTGGCTGTGTAGACCTGGCTGGCTTCATACTCAAGAGATCTACTTGTTTCTTGGTCCCTTTGACCCTAGTGCTGAAATTAAAGGTGCTGGCTATTCTTGTTTTGGAATCTTTCTTCCCTATGGTACTGAGGGTGAACCCAGGACCTCACACATGCTCAGCAGGTGGTCTGCAACTGAGCTATGTACAGCTAGCCTTTAAGCTGTCCCTACTACTTTAAATCCCTTGAGTTTAAGGAACAAAGAAATAGTCCAAAGTCTTTCTCCAAGGCATCTACGCTATTTTGTGGTGTTCAACATTTCACAAAATTATTACTTTAAGCTTAAGCTTTCCTATACTGCAGGCAGCATAAAAGCAACATTTACAGGTGAGTGAGATGGCTCAGCACTTGCTAGTGTCCTAAGTTTGATCATGGTGGAAGAGAACCAACTCCTACAAGTTGTCCCTGACCTTCATACCTCCTCCCTGGTTCTTGTGTCTGTGTGCGCACAGTAAAGACTGTAAAACCTATTTATGGATGAAAAATTGACAACACACCATCACACCCAATTAAATGATATTCTGATCTACATCTTGAGTCTTAAAAAGCTAGGACAGGAAAACTAAGTAATGAACTGACAACACTGGCATTCTCTAGTGAGGCTTAAAGTGGCAAAATTCCTCTAGAAAGCCAATTAACTTTTGTTTTTTAAAATCAGCTTCAAAACATGGATGTCAAATCAGGAATGGTGAGGAATGGTGCCTCACACCTGTACTGCTGTGATAAAGGACAGCGTTGGCCAGTGTGAAACTCTACCTCAAAAAATAAGTAAATAAATAAAGAGCTGGTCTGGGAATCTGCCAAAGAAAGATACAACTGTATATAAAGAAATGTACAGCAACAATTCCCATTACAGGCTCCCTGTCCATAAAAGATGAGTGACTAACCATTATGAAATGAAATTAAAAAGCCACTCAGGAGAGTATGTTAGTGGCAGGTATGGTGGTGACACCTGTAATCCTAGCATTCAGAAGAAATAGAATCATTGTGTGTTGGAGGCCAGCTTGGATTACTTAACAAGCTCCAGTTAAAAGGGGGAGGGGAGTGCGGCACAGATCTGAAGACAGATCATTTGGTAACGTGCCTGCAGTACAAGTATTAGTATTTGAGTCAGTCCTGAGAACTGAAAAAAGACAGACACAGCGGGGCTGGAGAACTTATTCTTGCAGAGGACTTGGGTTTGATTCCTAGCACCCACGTGGCAGCTCACAACCATCTGTAACTCTAGCTCTAGGAGACCTGACACTCTCTTCTGACCCCCTTGGACACTAGGCACTTGTGTGGTACACAAATATAAAAACAAGCAAGCAAAACACTTCAAAATCAAATAGATAAATGTAAACAAACAAACAACAACAAAACACCTGAACTGGTGAGATGCCTGTGGATAAAGGTACTTATCACCAAGCCCTGAAACCCACCCAGATGGTGAAGGACCAACTCAATCAATTCCAGTTTGTCCTGACCTTCATGTGTGCACTGTAGCAAGCACATGCCCCATACTAACAACAAAAACCATTAACTGAAATATTTTAAATAAACAACTGAGAGCCACACATGACCATACACCCCCAGTAATCCCTGCACTTCTGAGGTTGAGGCAGGATAGATACCAGAAACCACCATCAGCCAGGCTACAGGAGGACCTTGTTTCAAGCAGGAGTGTCTCTGTCTCTCCTCCCTGCTTCTCTCTCTCGTTATTAAAACCATTATTCATGAAAAAACTTACAAAATAAAGTAAAAGTGCAAAGTGAAATGCTATTTTCAGACTGTAGAGGGATTGTGGAGTCTTAGTCCAAAATCAAGGTCCACACCACTTGTATGCTGGCAGGTTAATGCCAGGCTGGAAGCCAGTAAGCTCCATGGAAACCAACTTAAGAGTTAGCATTAAGGATCAAATAATGGGGGACTTTACCATGTAAATAATCTAAACAAATAACCATTCTTTTTAAAGCTTGGATATAAATAATTCAAAGAATAAACTCTTCACACTTGAAATTTTAAATGGTATAATAACAACCCCAACAACATATGAAAAACAAATCTCAGTAAACATCAACTATTCTTTAAGATCTTGGTTGTTTTGTTGAAACAAGCTTACTGTATCTCTCATGTTGGCCCCAAACAGATATTCAACTGAGTACATATGACCCTGAACTCCTAATCCTCTAGCCTCCACCTCCCCAGTGCTGTAATTATAGGCAAAACCCAACAAACCTGGTTTATTACAGTACCCAGAATCGAATCCAGAATTTTGTGAGTTAAGCATTTTACCAATTGACCTACATTTCTAGAGCACCCCCTCCATCCTTTAAACTCTGAAGCAAAATACATTCACTTAACAAATTTATTAACTAATTTATTTACTTAATGAGAACACAGTAAAATTTTTTTTAAATAAATGAAATAATTTTTTTTTTCTCAAGACGTTTCCTCTGTGTGCAGCTCTGGCTGCCTTGGAACACCATCTGTAGACCAGGCTGGTCTTGAACTTACAGAGATCCCCCTGCCTCTGCTTTCAGAGTGCTGAGATTAAAGGCATGCACCATCACCTCCTGGCTAAATAAATGAAATAGTCTATAGTAATTGTGTTGTATCACCTCTTGGAAAACCACTTAATTAAAAAAGACTCACTTGAGGGGATGCATCATGTCCTCGCCCCTTCTTCTGCCATTTCGACTTCTGCTTTGATTGCCCATGAAGCCAAACAATCCTCCACCAAAAATATGTGAGAAAATATCATCCATGCCACCGCCTCCACCGCTACCTTCCCGTAGACCTTGTTCTCCATATCTGTCATATAGCTCCCGCTTCTCTGGATTTGACAATACTTCATATGCAAAACTTATTTCTTTAAACTACAAGGAAAAAGTAGAAATGAAAAATTGGGTTTTTAAGTGCAAGAACATAAGAAAGACTTCAGAAACCCAAAATACACTTAATTCTAATAAAATGCTTCAAGTTACCTTTGGTTTCATTTTGGTTCTCTTTATCACAGCTCAAAAGCTTAGTATTCTCATTGTAAAACTAAAATATTCTTCTAACAGTCATCAATGTTATTGTGTAGGACTGAGCATGGGACATGTGTGGAGGCTGAACTTTCCTTCCACAGACTCAGGCTGTTAGGCAAGGCATGGCAAGGACTTGTAATGTCGAGCTATTGCAACAGCTATAATTTCTGTTTTTTTTTTTGAGACAGGGTTTCTCTGTACAGTCAATAGCTATCATGAAACTTGCTCTGACCAACTGGCCTCGAACTCAGAGATCTGCCTACCTCTGCATGTGGAGTGCTGAGATTAAAGGCATGTGCTAATACTATCACTGCTTGGCTAATTTTTCTTATTTTTAAGAGAATATTACAAGCATTCAGTTTCAATATGGTGTTTTCAAGTAAGTAAAAGTAGTAACAGCACATTCCTTGTTTCTGGGAGGGGGATTTATTTTAAAATTCAGTTTAAAACTAAAACCCCAAAAATAAAACTTCAAATAACTTACTTTGTCTCCAGCATTTGGATTCTTATCAGGATGGTATTCTTTGGCTAACTTTCTGTATGCCTTCAAAAAATAAAACACAAACAAAAAAATAACAGATTTTGAAAAAGAGTTATACACAAGTAATTTAAGAAATTCACTTTTCTTTCTGTGTGTGGTGTTTTTTTTTTTTTTTTTTTTTTTTGAGCCAGGATTCCTCTGTATTGCTTTGCGGCCTGGAACTCGCTCTGTAGATCAGGGTGGCTTCAAATTCAGAGATCTGCCTGCCTCTGCCTCCCCCTCTCCAGTGCTGAGATTAAAGGTGTGCCCCACCAACTCCCAGCAGAGATTCACTTTTCTGAGATGCAATGTTCTAAAGTTACAGCCTTCCAAAAATGCCTCTTACTTGTCAGAATTATTTGACATTTTCCATCTCAACATTGCTTCCTTGCTAATAATGTACCAAAACCAAGTTATTGAAAGAAAAAAAAAGTACATTGAAGAAAAATACAAATAAAACAAAACTACAAAGATACACAAACATTATTCCTTGTATTTTTTAAACTATTATCAAGTGTCTTTGATGGCCAGTAACCAGATTAAGAACAATAATCTAACAAATTCCAGGTTATGTGACTGTATTTTACAGAAACCCAAACAAATTAAGCAAAAGTAGAACAAGTACCCTTGCCCGTGCTGACTCCTGCCTGCCCTCTCACAGGAAAAAACCCAGATGGTCCTAGGTGGTATCCCACTCTCAATTGTGCGATATGGGCATGCACCATTTAAAGTCTTCACACAGACTCATGAATTATATAACACAGCCTACCATTTCCGGTAGGGTAACAGGAAGTCTATTTTACTTTGGACTTTACCAGTCCCACTGCTTACGGGACAGTCTCATTTTTCTAGGTTTACAGATTCAGATTCGATATCGACAGCCAAAGGAGATGCTGCGGTACTTTATTAATAAGTCAAGTGCTTTCGAGTCCCGAGATGATTCTGTACCACTACAAAGGACAACAATGAGACCTGTCGTATTTTTAGCGAGTGCACATTCAGGTGTCTGGCTGGGACACACGAGTCATCCCTGAAGCCGCCACGGGGTATTCAGATCACCTGCCCACAGAACAATGCTTCCAAACAGACCCACGCCGCTCCGGCTGCCGGGCGAGCGAGGCAGAGGGAGGGGCTTCAGCGCCGGAGCCTGCGGCCCTCAGCCCCACACCGGCGCCGGCGGTCAGCGCTTGCCGGGCCGGGCGGCGCGGGCACCGCGCTCCGACCTGTTTTTCCGGGTGCCCAGGGCGCCGGCACGGCGGGCCGCGTCTGCGCAGGGAGGGCGGGCGGAGGCCCAAGGTCAGCCGAGCCGACTGCGCCCCCGCCGCCGCCGCGCCTCAGCCCGGCTCAGGCCGCCCCGACCGCGCAGGCCCCGCGCTCTCGCCCCGCCCGCCGGCTCGCTCCAGTACCTTCTTCAGCTCGTTCTCGCTGGCGCCGGGAGGGACGCCCAGGATGTCGTACAGCTTCGTGTCGGCCACGTTCGCCATGGCGGCCTGCCGGGCAGCACTCGCGAGCAGGCGGCGGAGCGGAAGGAGGGCGACCCGGACCACGAGCGGCGGCGGCGCAGGCCGAGGAGACGGCGCGGGGACGCGGGCGGGGCTGAACTTTGACCCGGCGCAGCGCCATGACGTAGCCGCATGGGCCCGCCCCCGGGGCGGGGCCGGGCCGGGCCGGGCGGGGCGGTTGGGCGGTGGGTGCCGGTAAGCGGCCGGTGGGGTCCCTTTCCGGACGCTGGTTGGCGTTTCGCGAGCGGCTGCTCGGTGGAGGAGGGCTCTGTGCGGCGTTCTTACGGAACCCTCGGTCGGCTGAGGCCTGAGGGAAAGAAGCCGGCCTGGAACCCTCCTGGGGCGGTACTGCCGGGGCCTTGGTGGAAAACAGCACGTGGGTGTGAGCGTATGAGCCTCCCAAACAGCGAGTGACACCCTAATGTGATTTTATCCATACGTCCGCCAATTCATTCCATCTTCTTAGCTTCCCCCTTAGCACTCCCGCGTACGGGAAATACGGGGGGAAAAATTTCATTCATAAATACTTACGTATATATACCTAGCGGACGAATTTTTAAAGCCATAGCCACGCTGTCACATCGAACGGAAGGACAATTCTTTACACATTATCAGTAGCACCCTTTTACAATCGGTTTGGGGCATCCAGATAAACCAAGGTCGCCCTGTTCCGCCGGGATCATGTGTTAAAGTGTCTGACTTGACAGCTTTAAAATTAGCTAACAACAAAGGTTCGGTTGGCATAAGGCAGTATGGCTGTGTGCGTCACTTAGCGGTTGTCAGTCGATTTTCATTTGCTTTTGCTCCAAGGATTGCTTGTGCTTCCACCACATGCCCAGACGTACAGCTTGCCTCCTGACTGGTTTTCCGATAGTAAAACACTTCTAGTCTGTTGAAACCAGACTGGTTTAAAATGCTTGACCATAAATCTGTCAGTCGAGGTATTATAACTTTTTTTGTCATTTTTCCTGGCGGAGCTGTGGAGGGCCTTCGCTGTCATAACAAGGACTTCTGAAATTTAGTCTGAAAACTCTAAGGAGTCTGATGAGAAATTAAGATGCTCCTTCTACCACTCAAAATCCTCCTTCACCTGTGACATTTTCCATTCTGTCACATTTGAGGCCCCACTATGCTTGTTTTGTAGACAGTAAGGTACATGGAATGCTGTTCTCAAATATGAGTCTAAATTCTTTAATAGGATATAGATTGTGTATCTGGCTTTGAGAAATCATTTGGAGGTTCTAGTAGGAGATGGCAACTATATACCCTTGACCAAAGACTAGTCCCCCTCTATTGGGGAAGTTCATCCTTTTTGACCAAAAACTCCAGTTTCAGGAGGGGACATACACAGAGCAATGAAGAGGAAAGGGGATGCCCACTTAGACACCCAGATCAGCAAAATTAACCCTGCTGGCAGATGTCAAAGCCAGATTCATTTATGGCTTTGGATATTACAAAATCCTCCCCCACAAAATTCAGGAGCATAAGTCCTATTACTATTTAAAGGTTGGCCAGGGATGTGTCTCTCATGTAATACTATGAAATGCCTGTCTCCATTTTTCACCAATTAGAGAGTATAATTGAGACAGTATAAAAATGTGAAATTAGACTATATACACTGCTAGCCTGGACCAGCCCTTTTTTTTTTTTTAACAGGGAGCTGTAGCATTTTACTTTTCTAAGGCTATTTTCTTAGTGTAAGATGGTATTTATACTATTTACGGTCTGGGGATGTGGCTTAGTATAAGATGGTATTTATCAATGGTATTTACAGTCTGGGGGTGTGGCTTAGTTGGTAGAGTGCTTGTATAGAATACACAGAAGCCCTGGGTTCAGTCTCTAGAAAACAAAGAAAAAGGGAGAAAAACAAAAGGCAACGTTTGAAGCAACTGCTCTAATTTTCTCATTTAGGCTGCCCCTTGGCTTTGTAATAAATCAGTGACTAAAATGGCTTGTTGAGGTCCTGTGTTCTGTCCCCAGACCCACATAAATGCAGTGTGGTAGCTCATACCTATAGTCCCTCTAACACTTGGGGTGTGGGGACAGAGTAGGAGTAAGAACAGTGAAGGATTAGCTTTATTTTTGGCCCACTTCCCTACAGGTTGTTATTGCTGTCTTTATTCATTGAAATACTTGGCTTCCTGTGCTTTCTCTACTCTTCCATTATGCTATCAATGCTCTTCGGTCCCTTCTCATATGTTCTCACACTCCCAGGTCTCCTGCTTGCTTAAGAGTTGCATTTCTTTACCCCTTTCAATCAGTTTCTGTTGCACACAAAAGGAAGTACCTTTGTGTAGTTACTATTTTTATCTTATTTCTGTCCATGAACAGTTGAAAAGAGCAGGATTTTCCCCCTGGTTTCACTTTTGGTTTACCTTTTTTCTTTTTGCTTTGTTGTGGGGGAATAAACTCTTCACTCGACTCAGTTTTAGCTAATGATATTCTGGTGACCAGTGTCTGGAAATTCCCTCAGCTCCATTATTTTGTTTGTCAATTTATTACTTGCCTCTAAGCCGTTTTTGTTGTTGCTTTCACTTACTGCTAATGTTTTGTTCATTTCTGAGGTGTAGTTGCAGTGAGCATTTTATCTGCTACTTTTGTAGGGCCACGAGTTATTTCAGAATAGCTCTGTGGGTCCGTCACCTGACACGTGCTGTCATCCCTGACATTATGAACCTGAGTTAAACCTGTGTCAGCGCTGTAACTTCAGACATTCCCTGAGTCTTCGAGATGCTTCATTTATTTTAGCTCTATTATTTAGCTGATGCCAGGAAGGAGGAAATACCTTCATGTCTCACGATCATAAAATGCTGACTCACAGTGCCTGCAAGGGCTGCTCTCATTAGGTAAATAATTAGTTTGCAGCTAAAGTGATTTCTGGTCTCTGCGAAGCGGCCATTGTTGTTCCATTCCTTTATTTTGATTCAGTATGCTCGTGATTGGGTGCTGTTGGGTTGAGATAAAGAGACAGGGACTAGGATAGGGACTAGGGAAGGAGAGTATGAATTACATTATTATATTTTGAGGGTCATTTCCATTCACAGGTAATTAAATGCAGAAATGTGCAATTGATTATTTTCAACAACCCTGTATGTATTATCCAGGCTACTCAGAAAGTAGTTTTGCTTTCTACCTTTAACTAGTGCTTTATTTTAACTTTAAAATTATTTTCTTTTTTCACGGCTGACCATTTGGTATTGGATAACCAATTGGTTTTCTCTTCCCTAAGGAAGACTGTTTCTCCCACTCTCAGCCTTCCTTAGTTGCCTGTAGTTCTTTGTGTAGAGTTTAGGCTGTATGAACTTTTCCCTGTCCATTTCAGCATGCCTGTTATTGTCCTTGTTTAGCCCGTGTTTAGGCAGTCATGTTGGTGAGACTTGACGAGTGTAGCTTCTGACCTTACTAGGAGACATAGTCTCACAGAAAACTCCTTGATCCTCTGGCTCTTACAATCTTTCCATACCCTCTTTCTCAGTGTTCCGAGAGCCTTAGGTTCAAAAGTTGTTTTGTAGATGTATCCATAAGGGCTCTACAACTCTGTGCTTTGATTGGTTGTGGTTTTCTTAAACCACAGCCAGGTCCCTGTCTGTTGCAAAGAGAGGTTTCCTTGATGAGGATCAAGGATCACACTTATCTGTGGGTGTGAGGACAGATGTTTAGAATGTAGTTAAGGATTGTGTTGGTTTAGTAAAGTGATGGTTGTAGGTTCTCCTCCAAGATCCATGACATCTCTAGGACTACAGACGCTGAGTTTCCAGTACCAGGCATATCTCTGTTGTTGAGCAGATCTCCAGCCTAAATGGAGAGCTTGTTGTTTAGCTCCAAGGTGTGTGTGCTACTCCTCTACCCTTAGGACTATTGTGCCATGCTGGTTGTTGGAGTTCATAGGTATCATAGCTCTTTGTTGTTTCCTTCCCTCCTTTGGAAGCTTGCATGTCAATCTTGTGGTACCATGAAAGCTCATCCTCAGGGAGGATTGCTTTTTGTTTTTTTAAAGATGGTCTCTTTTTCTTTTTTTAATTGTTTGAGAATTTCCTACATTTATTCAAATCCATTCTCCATTTCTTCCCTTCCAGTTTCTTCTTTATCCTCCCTACCACTTTTTCCTCCTAATTTCATGTACTCTTTTAAAAAATAAATTTGTTTTATGTGTATGTGGGTATTTCGCCTGCATGAAAGTTTGTGTACCACTTGTGTGCCTTGTGCCCTTAAAGGTCTGTAAAGTATTTCTGGTCCCCTAGAATAGGAAAGAGTTACAAATGACCATGAGCTGCCATGCATGTGCTGGCAATCAAACCCAGCTCCTAGCCATCTCTTCAGCCCCTCACATGCTCTTTAAAAAATACACTAAGTTCTTTCAGTGCTGCATATATGTGCATGGGTGTAGGGCCGTCTGCTGCCTGGCTAATCTCTAATAGATGACACCGCTGAAGAGAACTGGCACTCCCTCCCCCAGTAATCATCAGCTGCCAATTCCATACAGGTGGGGTTTGTTGATCTCCTCCATGCTGAGATTGTGGCTGGCTTGATCCTGTACATGCAGTCCCAGTTGCTGTGGGTTCTGAGTTCAGTGGCCCCATCACACAGCAACTACTGTTTTACAGAAGTTAACTACCACCTTTGGTTCTTACAGTCTTTCTGCATTCTCTCTCCTGTGATGATCCTTGAGCCTTGGTAGAGATGTCAAAGGTTGAGCTCTTTTTTTTTTTTTTTCCTTTTTTAATTTAAAATTGAAACAAGGCTGTTTTACATGTTGATCCTCCCATCCTTTTCTATAACCCCCACCAAACCCCAGCCCATCTCCTTTCTACTCCCTATGGGGAGTCTTCAAAGTCTAAAGGTTGAGCTCTTCATGATCTCTTATTCTCTGCATGTGAATCTTTGTATTCGTTGCCATCTACTGGAAAAAGACACTTCTCTGTTAGAGATTGAGAGATGTAATAATCTATGGGCATAAAGATAAGAATTTAGTGAGCAGTTTATTACTATGTCCACTTAGCAGAATAATAGTGTTAGGGTCTTCCTTAGGGCATATGACTTAGCCAGCTACAAGTTTTTGGCTCAGTTAAAGGTATCAGGCATGAGTTCCATTTTGTGGAGTGGATACACACACACACACACACACACACACACACACACACACACACACACACACACACACACACACACGGTTGGCTGCTCCCATAACATTCATGCCACGTTGTACCAATGGCCATATCTTACTAGGATAATTGTTAAACTTTTCAGGGCTCACAGCTGGGTAAGACTGTTGATTAGTCTCTCCTCCATTCCCAAGGTACCATGCATAGCACCCTCCAATATTATGAAAGCTAGCCAGTATTGATAAAGCTTTCAGACTGATACCAACTTCATTTCCCCATGCAAAGCAGAGCCTTGTAGTTCAGGTTGGTCTCAGTCTTGCTATGTTGCTAAGGATAACCCTGAGCCTTCTGCTTTCACCTTCTAAGTGCTGGGATTATAGGCATGCACCACCATGCTTTATTTATTTGGTGCTGGGGATTGAACCCAGGACTTCCTGCGTACCAGTATTTAGTTCTATAAATTGAACTGAATCCCAACCCCTTTAACTAGCTTTTAATGTTCAAAAGATGATGACATTAAACTATTTTTCAGGGACATAGAAGAAGGTATTAATGGTTCTTGTTATGAGGGTGTCAGAACATGTTAAGATTTGCGGGTGTCTCTGAAGGAATACATGTGAGACTTGCATCTGTACATAGTCTCTAAATACCTTGCAGTGCTTAAATAAGATTATCCATTAAGGGGGTAGCAAGGTAGTGTATTGTACTCGAACCCTACTTTTCAAACCCTGTTGAGGATGGCCTTGAGTTTCTGATTTCTCTGACAGCACCTCCAGAGCACACCTAGTTTTTCAACTTGTTTCCTAGCCTTCATTCTTCATTCTTCATTCTTCAAGACAGGGTTTCAGGTTGACATCCAATTCACAATCTTCTGCCTCAGTCTCATAAATGTATGCCATCACACTTGGCTGAAACATTTAAATTAGATTCATTCATTATTCTTTGTGCAGTACATGGGCCCTACTATGTGCCAGGTACTGTGCAGTGCTAGACATACCACCATAAAAGAAAATTCATTCTCTTTTCAGAAGTTACATCCTAGTGGGGAAGGCAGACAGAAAATAAGTAAACCCCATAAAGTACTGAATGGTAATGTGCCTTCTAGAGAAAAAGGTGATAACTTGAAATTTAAACTGATCTGAACAAAGTATGGCAGTTATCTGTGAAGACATTTGAGAAAAGAAATCCCTAAAGGCAGAACATGCCTGGCTTGTTTATTACAGGAAAGAGGCCAGTATAGTTAGGAAACAATTTAGGAAGGTCTTGGAAGAACAAGTATCAGAAAAGTTGTGGGGATTTGGATCCATTAAAATATGACTAGTCTGAGTGAGATGGGAAGGTCATTTAAAGGTTCTGATTAAAGAGAAAAGTTCACAAGGGTGTTAGTTTTCCCTTTCTTTCTCAGTGCTAGAGATTAGACCCGGGACCTTTACCCACATCAGGCAACTGTAATGCCTCTGAGCTAAATCTCAAACGCACAAGTTGCATCTTGAAACTAGCACTCAGCTTTACTGAAAAGCTTTTGTAATGAAACCCAGTCTGATGAGTCAGGAAACGGTACCACAGACCTGAATCCTAACACCCAGGCAGCTGAGGCAGTAGGATCCAAAGTTCCAGGCCCTGTTGGGCTATACAGGAAAATCCTGTTGTAAAAATCCACAACAGGGTTGGACAGATAGCTTGGAACTTTATGCTCCTCCAGAGGACCTGAGTTCAGTTTCCAGCACTCACATCAAGCGGTTCACAACCGTCAGTAATTCTAGCTTCAGGGATTCAGATATTTTTGGCTGTGTGGGCATCAACACTCATGCATAAACCCACATGCACATATATGTCATTTAGAATATAATAAAGTATATAAACTATGTATATTATATATATGTAGCCATGAATAAATGTAAAATAAGCAGGAGCCAGGGAAATGACTCAGAGGGTAAAGGTAATTGCCTCCAAGCCTGATGACCTGGATTCAATCCCTGGGGCGCAGATGGTAGAAGGAGAAAAACTGATTCTTTTTTTTTTTTCTTAAATATTTATTTTATGTGTGTGGGTGTTTTGTGTGTCCGGAGCCCGTGGATGCCGGAAGAAACCATCAGATCCCGGAGAACTAGTGTAACAGATGATATGGTCCACCATGTGGGTGGAAGAGCAGCAGTGCTCTGAACCAGTGAGCCAACTCTCTAGCCCAGAAAACCCATCCTTGAAATTTGTCCTCTGACCTCCATTTGCACGATATGGTATGTAGCTATACAGGTGTGCATACACATAAGTAGATGTAGTAAACTCCCTTTTTAAACCCCAAATAATAAAAAGATGCAGGTTAGAAATGATTTGGACTAATGATGGCGTTGGTGAAGAATGGTTAGATTCTGCATATATTTTGAACTTAAGGTGGAAATGAGGGTGAGGCAGAAATAGACATTCACTTAAACTACTAATATAGCCCATGTGGTGGCTCAGGCCTCTAATTCCAGTAATGAGGCAGGAGGATTGCTATTAGTTTAAGGAGATCCTGTCTCAAAAAAACAAAAATAAAACATTATCAACAAACGAATAAATTGCGTGAATTACTTCTGTTTCTGTGATAAAATACAATACAAAGGCAACTTAGGGGAGAAAGAGTTTGTTTTGATTCATAATTTGAGACCACAGTTCTTTGTGATAGAGAAGTCAATACAACAGGAGCTTGATCACATATTGGATCCACAGTCAAGCAGAGATGGCTGGGTGGTGGTGGCACATGCCTTTAATACCACCATTTGGGAGGCAGAGGCAGAAGGAATGCTGCTGACTGATTTACTCCTCATTGCTTGCTCAGACTGTTTTCTTATGGAACCCAGGTCCACCAGCCCAGGCATGGCCACACCCATTGGATCTTATGGAGGAATTTTCTCAATTGACATTCCCTGCTCTCAGATGACTAGCTACTGTCAGGATGACTAGCCAGAAGGATGATGCATTTTATGCTATGTCTTTTGCTATTTTGAGATAGGATCTTGCTGTGCACCCTTGGATGGCCTGAAACTTTCTATGTAGCCCAAACTTTTGATCATTTTTGCCTCAGCATATTGAGCCTGGAGTGACTCTAAGAGAAACATTGTTTTACTTCATCCTCTGTTGTGAACCAAGTGTTGATGGTGATTCAATCCAGAAGGAACTTCTCCAAAAAGTTTAAAAGATAAAATGTAAATGTGTGGATAATTAGGAGGAAGGGGTGAGTAAGGGGGGGGTAGGGATGAGAGGGAGCCAAGAGCCTATCTAGAGGAGGAGACTTGCTGACTTCTATGTGCCTGGTCTCTGGGCCTTGTTAGGTCTGTTTGGACCTGTTGGACCTGTTGGATCTGTTAGTGTAGAAAAAGCATTGTTCCTGGAGGAGCACAATCCCTCTGTTAGCAGCAGTCAGAAGTCTAGTCCTCTTTCATTTGGGCTTTGCAATTAAGACGCTAGTCCTGTTTTTTGGCTGCTGCAGGTAGACACGCAGTGCTGAGTTGAGCCAAGGTCTTGTCTTATACATGAACAATATTTTCCACCGAGAACCATTAGTGAGAGATACAGTAGTATCTGAGGAACACAGTGCCTTGGACTGTTACAGTAATATGCTGATCATATTAATCCTGGTTATTCTTTCCTGCTGGGTGTTTTAGACCATGTAGGTGACTAAAATTAATTACTTTCATTTTACTTTGAATTCTAGTTGAAGATGTAGTCCTCATGGGCTTCTGGTTTGGGAGGAACTTCTGGCTCCTCTAGTCTTTCTTTTGCCGCTTGTCCCGTCTATGTGAGGATAACTCAGAGGCCTTTTGTACCCACAATTGCACTTGGAAGTATGGAAGAAATCTTTGTCCTTTTGACTGGACACTGGTTAGAATTCACCAGATACATCTCCATGTTCTCCCAGGTGCTCCCAGGTGTTCTACAGAATATGGTTACAGAATATTCCAAGACACCCCACAGTTCTCTGGGATCTAGTTGGCCTTGGAGGGGGAAAATATTTTTCCTTTTAATACTTTTGAACACATCAGTACAGGCCTCCAAATATGGTTATTGAACACCTAGAAGGTAAGTGACACCAGGCTGGTATTTAAACTGCTGCCTAATAGTTTAAAAATCACACTTTTATAAATAGTTTAAAGAGGCATTTTCATGGGTGGTGGTGGCATACACTTTTAATCCCAACATTGGTCTAAAGAGAGTTCCAGGACAGCCAGGGCTACACAGAGAAACCCTGTCTCAAAAACAAAAAAACAAAAACAGACCAAAAAAAAAAAAAAAAAAAACCCTTTAATACTGAGTTCTGGGAGTAGTGTCAGAGGGAGGGCCGAAACTATTGGCCCAGCATCAGAGGGAGGCCCGAGCCTTAGGCCCAGGAACGGGAAGCGAAAGAAATAGACAAATTCCTTAAAACCAAAAAAAAAGAAAAAAAAAAGGAAAAGAAAAAAGAAAAAAGGCCAGATAACATATAAAGGTAGATCTTTACCTTTCCATTGAGAAGTACACTTGACTTCTCAATGGAAACAATGAAAGCCAGAAAGTCATGGACAGATGTTATGCAGAAATTAAGGGACCATGGATGCCAGCCAGACTATTACTCAGTAAAACTTGTAATAACCACAGATGGAGAAAACAAGTATTCCACGATAAAAACAGGTTTAAACAATACTTATCCACAAACCCAGCCACAAACTACAGAAAGTACTAGAAGGAAAATGCCAACCCAAGGAAGTCAGCTAGCTACATCCACAAAAACACAGGCAGTAGATGAGCTTATATTAGCAAGTCCAAAGAAGGGAATTGAGATCACAATGCTATCACCAAAAACAAAAACAAAAATAACAGGAACTAGCAACCACTGGTCATTAATATCCACTAATATAAATGCTCTAAACTCACCTATAAAAAGACACAGGCTAATAGATTGGTTACAAAAAAGAATCCATCCTTATGCTGCATACAAGAAACATACCTCAACCTCACAAAAAAGGCATTTCCAGAGAGTAAAGTGTTAAGGAAAAAATTTCCAATAAAATGGACCTAAAAAACAAGCTGGTGTAGCTATCCTAACCTCTAAAAATAGGCTTCAAACTAAAATCAATCAAAAAAGATAAAGAATGGGATTTCATACTCATCACAGGAAAAAAATCCATCAAGAGGGTATCTCAAATCTGAACATCTATGTTCCAAACACAAGGGCTCCCACACTTGTAAAAGAAACATTACTAAATTTTAAATCACAAATTGGGCCCCACACACTAGTACTGGGAGACTTCAACACCCCATTCTCACCACTGGACAGGTTTGCCAGGCAGAAGCTTAACAGAGAAATAAGGGAACTAGAGCAAGCATTGGTATTGCACCATGATGGGGAAACCACAGAATCAGCTGATCTGAGCTAGTGAGACAAATGGGGATCCTGCATAAGACTGAACTAGACTCCCTTAATATAGGTGACAATGGTGCAGTGCAGCTAGGGCAATATATAAGGCTACTGGCAATGGGTGCAAGACCTAACTCTAATGCACAAGCTGACTTAGTGGAGCCCATTCTACATGAAGTGTTACCTCGCTCAGCCTAGACATGGTGTGTGTGTGTGTGTGTGTGTGTGTGTGTGTGTGTGTGTGTGAACTGGAATTGGAATGTAAAAATAAATTAATAAAAATAAATTAAAAAAACCTTTAATACCATATTCATCATCTCTAAATCTTAACCTTTATAACTCACTCAGACCTTTATAATTTATACAAACTTTCTCTCTGGAGATATCCAGCTGTCTCCATCATCATACACAAATGCTTTACTAAACAATTTAAATATCCTTTTTTTTTTTTTTTTTTTTTTAACTGATTACCACCCCCTCCCATCAAGAAGTTTTCTCTGTAGCCCTGGTTGTTTAGAACTCTCTCTTACTATCAGACTGTCCTTGAACTCATAGAGATCCACCTGCTTCTGCCTCAGAAGTGCTGGGATTAAAGGTGCATAGACTTAATAATTTTTAAAAAATTACCATTTGTTTGAGGATTTTCTCCTGGGGTATTAGAGGGAACTAAGTGATGTCTCTCCCTTTCCGATAAAGTTCCAATGACAAACCAAAATTTTATTTCATCAAAGATCAACTTGGAAAACCAGTGAGCTTACTGGGCTTACTTACAGAGCACGAGTGAGGGATTACTGGCAGGAGTGTTGGTGACCCAAAAGCAGTTCCACTGGAAAGACTTTACCCAGTGTCATTAGGGTTTCCCCATATTCAACACAGTCAGAATCCTCTCTAACCTTCTCCAGTCTGTCACTCACTCTCCAGACCTAGAGGCCTCATGTAACTAGGGGTTAATTGCATAAAATAGGCTGGAGTGGCCCTGTCCCTCTCTTCTTTCTCTGAAGGAGTATTAACATTAACAAGTCCAGCTGTGATCATTTTAGGTACAGCCTATGGTATGAAAATGGCAGTTTAACTTGCACGACCTTATTCTTATAATCAGTTTGTGTGTATTTGTACATAGGCAGACAACCAGAAAAACTTAACGTATGTATACATTTTAATGTTCCCTTTTCATCTTATCCCTAGGACAGATCAAGTTGAGAAGCCCAGCATTCTAAGAAGTGGACATTAACTCCCTTTGACTCTTACCTGCAGCACAAATCAAGGTCAGGTGCTTGAAGCTGAAGAGATAGAATTACAGTGGGTTAAGGTCCTTTGTTTGTTGTGATGCCGGTGTAAACTGAAGTCTTATGTAGAGGGGAGTGTCCCTCTACCCCAGCATATCTCAGGTAACAGCCTGAAGAAGTGGTAGCTGATGAGAATGCACCAGGCCCTTTCCTAGGCCTGACAGAAGCTCTGAGAGGTTCCAGCAGGTAGAGGATGGAAGGAAAGGTACATGTTGCTCCAATTGAAATAGAAAGGAAAGGAATTCTACTGCCTATTCTCCCTGGTCTCATGGTTATTTTCTTAATCGGTAAGCCCATATTACAGTTTTAGAGATCCAGAGAGGAAGCAAGCATGATAAGTTCTCATGCTATTTTTCTTTTTCTTTTTTCTTTATAGAGAACTGTCTTCATTGGGAAACCCTCCTTTTTAAAATTTATTTTAAACCATAGTTTTCCCCCCTCCTTTCTTCCCACTCCCTCTCCCTACCTATTGCCCCCCTCCCCTGATCTACTTCTCCTCCATTCTGAAAGGGGCAGGCCTCCCATGAGAGTCAACAAAGCATGGCACATCAAGCTGAGGCAGGACCAAGCTCCTCCTGCATCAAGGCTGGGTAAGGCATCCCAGCATGGGGAGTAGGTTCCAAAAAGCCCCTCATGCAGTAGAGATAGATCCTGATCCTACTGCTAAAGCTCCCACAAACAGATCAAGCTACACAATTGTCATCTGCATATGAAGGGCCTAGGTTGGTCCCATGCAGGCTCCTTAGTTGCTCATACAATCTCTCTTCCCTTTTTTCAACTGGACTCCCAGAGCTCAGCCCAGTGCTTGGCTGAGGATGTCAGCATCTGTTTCCATCATGTACTGGATGAAGGCTCTATGATAACAATTAGGGTAGTTGTCAATCTGATTACAGTAGATGGCCAGTTTAGGTACCCTTTCCACTATTGCTAGTAGTCTTATCTGGGGTCATCCTTGTGGATCCCTGGGAGTTTCCCTGGCACCAGGTTTCTCCCTAAGCCCAAAATGGCCTCCTCTATTAAGATATCTCATTACTCTCTTACTTCATCCTGCCCCCAAGTCCCTCATGTTCCCATCCCCCCATCCCCTCCTTTCCATACCCCCACCCCTTCAACCCCCAACCCTGCCTCCAGCTTTCCAATGATAACTCATCTATTTCCCCTTCCCAGGGAAATCCACCTGTCCCTCTTAGGGTCTTTGTTACCTAGGGAAAGTCTCCTTGCAATCATCACATGTAAACTGGGTTTAAATCCCTTTAATCTAGAGAATACTAAACAGGAAAAAATTCAAGAACTCAGAAGGTGATGCATTTTTTATTTTTATTTTTTTTAATTGCTGTAACTGACAGATGAAAGCAAAAGCAAGGGTATCCAGGGCACCGTGGGGGCAGCCAGAGCCTGGCAGTTTGTCCTTTGGGTCCCTGTTGGAATCTGTGGTTTTCCAGTATTCAGTCCTGGGTGCCTGCAAATTTCAAAGAGTTAGTTCCCTTTGTTAGGAGGTCAGAGTTGGAGGCATGTGGTGAGAAAGCTGAAGTTCCTTCTAGAAGCCAGTACATAATATCTTTTAAAAACCATGTTATAATTAAAACACTGAACATTTAAAAAAAAATCAAAAAACAAAAAACCAAAAACCTGAATGTCTGGTGTTAACTCCTTATTCTGATGAAAAAAAGGGGAGAGTGGTGGCAACCTACAAGGCTGATTTCTGCTTATGAGATCAGCTCCATGATAGAGGGTCCTCCTCCTTCTACAAAGGAAGACCTACACTCAGCAAGCCAGTCATCATGATTTTTTATATGCCTCCATAGATGATCTTATGAAGATGGTTGTTGTTTGACCTAGAAGATAGTGTTGTATAATACCATCTTAATTGAAGAAAGCTGAATCCAAACTACATATGCAGGTGTGATGGTTTGAATAGAAATGTTCCCCTTAGGCTCAAATATTGGGATGCCCCCTCAGTTGTCCCTCTGTGCCCACCCCCACAGTTGGTGGAACAGTTTTGGAAGATTAGGAGTTGTGGGCTTGTTGGAGGTGGTGTGTCACTGGGGGTGGACCTGAAAATTTAAAAGCCCGTGCTAGTCCTAGTGAGTCTTCCCTGCCACCTCCTGCTTCTGGATCAGATGAAACTCTCAGCTACTTCTCCATCGCCTGCCTGCCTGCCTGCCTGCTTCCGTGCTCCCCACTATGAGGGTAATGGACTCACTCTCTGAAACTGTAAGCAAGCCCCCAATTAAAAGTTTTATTTTATAAGTTGTCTTGGTCAAGCAGGGCAGTGGTAGAGCATGCCTTTAATCCCAGCACCCAGGAAGCAGAGACAGGAGGATCTCTGTGAGTTCAAGGCCAGTCTGATTTACAGAGTAAGATCCAGGACAGGCTCCAAAGCTACAGAGAAACCCTGTCTCAAAAAAGAAAAAAACAAAACAAAACAAACAAAAACAAGTTGTTTTGGTCATGATATTTTGTCACAGCAATAGAAAAATAAGACAAAAGGATAATGCAACAAATTAACATTTACCTGTGTACATACTGTTAAAATACAAGGCTTTGTAAATTTGTAAATTTCCAGGTAAATCTTTTAGAAATCACAAGACAGTATTTCTAGAATATATGGTATCATCTATAATAACCATGATTTTGGCTTTGAGTGAGCCTATGTAGCAGATACATAGAAACACATTTACAACTTCTTATAGAAATCAACCAAGGAAGCCCTGCCAAAATTTTTATATTTGGAATTATTGGTTAAGCGACTTCTAGGTAGAAAGTCCTTTCTGTTTTCTCTGTGGATGAGCATCCCCTTAGCTGCTTTTATTATAGGCATCTCTGTATTGAGATAAATAGTAACCCATGCTGGAAATAGTTAACCTGTTAGCTAACATTAAGGACACAGTACCTTTACTCTTGGGTTGGTTGTGTTTTGTGGTTTTTTGTTTGTTTTTCGTTTTTTGAGACAGGGTGTCTCTGTGTAGCTTTAGCTGTTCTGGAACTTACTCTGTAGATCAGGCTGGCCTTGAACTCACAGGGATCCAACCTGCCTCTGCCTCCTTGAGTGCTGGGATTAAAGGTGTGTGCCACTACCGCCCAGATATTTTTGGTTTATTTTATTGTTCTTTTCCTTGCCACAGAGTTGGAACCAGTCTGATCCAGGATGGAGGACATTTTGAAACAAACATGTATGAAACAAACAAACATGCCAAGCCTGTATCCAGAGCCAGCTTCTCAGTAATCTTAAATAGTGCATGATAATTTGCCCCTGCACTCCTGCTGTCATGGCTTTTATTCCAGCAGCTCCTGGGTGGTGCCATAGCACAGATGTCATTTTATTATGACACACATGGGATAATTAAAAACCATTAACAGCCACGAGGACCAAAACAGTCTTCGTGTTCTGGGCAGGGTCTAGTGAGGCCTCCAAGAGGAGAGAGATCACGGATCTAAATTAGATCTTTTGGTGCCAAAGAAAAAAAGACCTGTAGACCATTAGTCCTGAGGTACACTGAGAGAGCAAATTTAAGAAGCTGAGGAAGTTAGAGGCAGTGGTGGATGGATTGTGGAGATGGGCATGGGGGAAAGGAAGGTGTGTGCAGAGAGGCCGAGTGGGAGGCTTCGTCTGCCACATTAGGGTCTTCAAGAGGATCCCAGGAATTGGGTCTAGAAGTTTAAGCTTAGGAAAACCTGATGTGCAGAATGGAGAAACAAAGGGAAGCCCCAGAACCTAGGAAAAAGGAGGTTTGAGATGGGGAGTCCCCAGGGTGGCAGGTTTGAACATGCCACACTTAACTCCAACAGTTGTGGTTGTTGAGGGCGTACTGGGGGCAGATGAGGTCTAACTTGAGGCACAAATGTTTGAATTTTTTTGGAGACAGACCATGGTAGGTCGGAATGGGTTAGGACTAGGTCCCTACATTGAAGAAGTTGCAGGTTTCACCAGGATGAAGTTTCTGAGGGTTCTTAGAATTGTCCTGGAGGGACAATTGAGAAGAACAAGAGATTGTCCAGGATCTGGAAGGAAGTAAAAGTCCCGGGAACCTACTGCGCATGGACAGGGCTGGGGAGACCCAAGGTACAGCAGCCAGCAGCGGCAGGGTGAAGGAATAGCAGCCCCACAGAGCCCGAGAACAGTGTTTGTAGCTGAGAATGAGAGGGTAAAGGCATGTCTGCACAGACTCAAACTGCCGTTTGAAGCTGCTGGTTCCGGGACTTGTAGTGGGGGTAAGCTGCGTTTTGAAATTCCATGGATGGCAGATGTCCTGCCTGCTTCGAGGTCATGTTTTTTGAGTAGGAGATTTCCTTGATTAAATGTACCCTTACACCAGCAGCGTATCTCCACATATGCACTGGTTGTCATTTGTTTTCTTCATTGTAAGCATTCTGACTAGCCTGAGATGCAGTCTCTGAATCGTCCAGTTCACATTTCCCTAATGGCTAAAGCCTCTAATTGAGTTCCTGCCTTGAGTTCCTGCTCTGACTTCTCTTCATGATAGACTACAACTGAAAGCTGAAATAAACCTTTTTCTCCCACAAGTTGCTTTTAGCTGTAGTATTTATTGATCACAACTAAACAAAGGCAGAAACGATTTTGGGCTACTTCAGTCTAGTAACATAGCATTTTATTATTAATTTTTTAAAAATTTCAAAAGAAATTTTATGTGCATGGAATTTTGCCTGCCTCTATGTCTGTGACCCACCATGTGTGTGTGCCTGGTACCTGAGGAGCCAAAAGAGGGCATTGATTCCCCTAGAGCCAGAGTTATAGATGGTTATGAGCCTCCAAGTGGGTGCTGGTAACCTAGCCCAGGTCCTCTGGAGAGCAGCGTGCTCTTAGCCACCTAGCCATCCCCTGCCCCCATAGCCTCAGTTCAGCAGGAAGCATCCAGAGACTTGAATCATATGGGCCCCCAACCCCTTGATCCTCTCATCTCCTTTCCTATTAAAAAATCCTTCTTTACTTTTTCTTCAAAATGTATTTTTATTGTATCGGTGTGTGTGTTTTGCCTGCATGTATGAACATGCATCATGTACACTCCTGGTGCCCAGGGACCAGGACAGAGTGTTGGGATCCCCAGTGCTGGAGGTGGAGGTGGGTGTGAACCACCATGTGAGTGCTATGACCTGAACCCATACCTTCAACTGTGCAGCCATTGTCTTAGTTACTTTCCTATTTCCATGACAAAACACCATGGCCAAGACATCTTACAGGAGAAAAGCACTCAGTTTGGGGCTCACAGTTCCAGGTGGCAGAGACCATTACCATCAATCGTGGCAGGGAGGATGGCAGTAAGCTGCATTGTTTATTGTGGGAAGCTGTCTTTATGGGGCTGCAGTCAGAGCCAGCCAACCAGCGCACTCTCTGTACCTGAGAAGGGGAGTGTAGATGAAAGAAAGGCTAGCTAAAGGGGTTAAAAGTCGAGACCAAGTCACCAGATAGTTGTCAGGAGGGCCATTCAATTAATACTGAATGTGCCTCTAGTTTAGTCTTCAGCAATCTTAATTATCCAACCAAAAGTGGGGATAATGGCAGAAGACTTCTGTTATCAAGTATAAGGGGCAAAGAGACTTCCCTTCATCCTCCAGGTATTTGATAGTCACACCTGCCATCTGGCCTTCAGGGTCAAGAATAAACATACCTGGGTCCAAGTTACTTATATAGAGACATCCACTACCAAGGCCAAAACATCCTATAGCCACCAAACTAAAGTCTTATAGGTAATAAGACAGATTTGAACTCTCTGAACTTGAGGCAAGATGGAATGGACTCCTTTTCATGGGTCCTGACAGTTTATCCATAACTAAATACACTCTCTCTCTCTCTCTCTCTCTCTCTCTCTCTCTCTCTCTCTCTCTCTCTCTCCCTCCCTCCCTCTCCCTCCCTCCCTCCCTCCCTCTCCCTCCCTCCCTGCCTCCCTCCCTCCCTCCCTCCCTCCCTCCCTCCCTCCCTCCCTCCCTTCCTTCCTCCCTCCCTCTCTCTGTCTCTCTCTCTTCCTCCCTCTCTCTCTTTCTGGATAGGGTTCCTGCTTGCGTGGAACTCTATATAAATCAGACTGACCTCAAATTTCCAGTGATCCTCCTGACTCTGCCTCTAGGTGCTGGGCTGTTCAGCCCTCATCTGCAGCTGTTTATCTTTTCTTACAGATTCGATTG
This sequence comes from Cricetiscus sungorus, assembly GCA_030556225.1. Classification (NCBI taxonomy): domain Eukaryota; kingdom Metazoa; phylum Chordata; class Mammalia; order Rodentia; family Cricetidae; genus Cricetiscus; species Cricetiscus sungorus. Next base: position 23,709,905 of record JANBXA010000729.1, read on the forward strand.
TTTTGTTTTTTTGTAACCCAAGAGGGTCTGGAACTCCTTTCTACCTTTGTTTCCTAGATTTTGGGATCACAGGTCACCACACTTGGCGGAGCACTGAATGCAAGTGTTACAACTCTGGAAGGAAAGGTATCCTGACTTGTTGGGGAGTCAGGCTATACCTGAAGCTGGGGTGCAGTGGGGTATGGTCTCCCTGCAGGATATAGCAACCCTGCGCCTCTCTGAGAGAGACTCATTACAGCTGAGCTCTGCCCTGCCTACTCCCCCACCCCCCTTAAAGAGGAGCTTTCCAGCAGAGAGATACGTTTCTTCTCAGCTCCAGCCCGAGATGTTTCTTCTTCTACTTCACTCTGCTAAAGAGGAAACCCTGGCAGAAATGTAGCAATCTCCTCTGGCTCTGAGGACCAGTTGTTACTTTTCTGCTCACCGCCCTCCGCTCCGCCAAGGCTTCCAAGTCTCAGCTAAGGTTCTGCTCTGTTCTAGAGAAAGATCTTCGCCCAAAACCCTTTTAAGAAAGAGATTTATTTGGGAAGGTGTAGTCTAGGACAGTGGCTGCCTCTGCCAGGTGTGAAAGGGCAGCCAACAACTGAACAGGCAGGGGGGCTTATATAGAGTTTCTTAGGGCTGGAGTTTTCACAGGGAGATTTTTCTGCTCAAGGATTGGCTAGTTTTCCTGCTCAGGGATTGGTTGGTTTAATTAATCAGGCAGAGTTGGCTCTGGATTCAGGGCCAAACTGTGTTTCTTTTACTGGCCCATTTCAGCCCTTCGGCTCTATTTTCAAGGCCAGGGTGTTTTCTTTCACCGGCTCTGGTTCTAGGGCCAAAGTGTGTTTCTTGGCGTTAGTGTCAGAGTCAGGGTGTATTTCTTAGGTTCTGGGTTCAGGGGTAAAGTGTTTCTTTCACTGGATCTGGTTTCAGGGTCAGGGTGGGTTTCTTCAGCTGGCCTTTTTACTCTACAATGAATATGCATATTATCTGCAACCCAATACAGGGGATTAAACACAGTGACACATACATGTTAGGCAATCAATTTACCAGCCCTTGTTTCTAAAGATCTTTAAATATTTACATATACTTAAAGAAATAATTGACATGTATTTCTTCCTTTTCTTAGTTTATTGCTGTCCTTTGGATCTTGTTTCATTTTATTTATTTATTTATTTATTTATTTATTTATTTATTTATTGTATGTGATACCAGAGAGCAAATTAAGGGTATTATGTATGTTAGGAGGTATGGCCTTGTTGGAGTAGCTGTGGGTTTGTTGGAGGAAGTGTGTCACTGGGGGGGCTTTGAGGTCTCAGATGCTCAAGTCATGGCCAGTGTGATATTCTCTTCCTGCTACCTGAGGATCCAGACATAGAACTCTCAGCTACCTTTCCAGCACCTTGTCTGCCTAAATGCCACCATGCTTCCTGCCATGATAATGATGGACTAAACCTCTGAACTGTAAGCCAGACCCAGCTAAATGCTTCCCTTAATAAGAGTGGCAGTTTGAAAGAAAATGGCCCCCTTAGGGAGTGGCCTTGTTGAAGTAGATGTGGCCTTGTTGGGGAAAGTGTATCACTATTGGGATGGGCTTTGAGGTCTCCTTTGCTGGAGCTATACTCAGTACAGCACACAGTTGCTTCTGCTGCCCAGGGATCGAGTGGAGAGCTCTCAGCTCCTCCGGCACCATGTCTGCCTGCATGCCACTTGCCATGATGATACTGTATTAAACCTCTGAAACTGTAAGCCAGCTCCAATTCAATGTTTTCCTTTGTAAGAGTTGCCCTGGTCATGGTGTCTCTTCCCAACAATAGAAACTGTAAAACAGAGGTTGGTACCAGGGACTGGGGTATTGTTGTGATAGGCCTGATTATGATTTTGTTTAGAGGACTGTGTACTTTGGAACTTCGGATTTAAAAAGCAGTTGAACATTTTCAGTGGGGTTTAATAGGCCATACTAGTAGGAGCATGGAAGACAGTGATGCTGAGGGTGATTTGAACTGTGGGAGTCTGGCTCAAAAGGTTTCAGAGGAGAAAATTATTAGTATGTGGCCTAGAGACTGTCCTTGTGATATTTTGGTGAAGAATGTGGCTGCTTTCTGCTCTTGTCCAAAAAAATCTACCTGAGGCTAAATTGAAGAATTATGGATTAACAGATTTGGCAGAGGACATTTCCACATGGAAATACTTAGATTAATAGAAATGGGTTAATATTTAAGACAGAGCTAGCCAATAAGAAATGCTAGTAAGAGGCCAACAGCTTTATATCTACTACAGCATTTCTGTGTTATTTGGGGCTGGTGGGGCTCTGGGACCAGGCCAGGGGGAAAACATACTCGTAACACCTTATAGAATAAGATTAAAGCCCAGACAATGATGGGCCATTGATGTGCAGGACCATACCTGCTCTGTCCTTCCATTTCACCCTTACTCTTACTTCAAGAATCTGAAGATGAACTTGGGGAATGAGGGGCCACTGGATCTTTTTGTCTCTCTTCCCAATGTGACCACATTGGGAAAAATGTTTTATTTTTCCTTCTGTCTTTTACTATTAATTTGACTGTTTTAATGGCAATTTAATTCTTAAGAACACATGGCTGAAATTGACTTTTTGAAGTGTATACTGTAACCCTAATCTTAGTATTGTAACTGTAAATGGCCAGTCACAGGGAGGACAAGTATCATTATATCATATAAAATAGTGATTTGCTATTTGAACTCAGTTCAGATGGGAGCCCTGACAAACAGCCAAGGTGGCAAGCCTAGGTGATTCCTTCCAACTTATATAAAGGGACTCATGTTTGTCAGTGGGAGAATGTCCCTGCCCCCTTTGAATTTGCCTCTTGTTTCTGCCCATAGTCTATTCTTTATTAAAACTCCCATATAAATTCTGGTCTGGTAAATAGTTTTACACCTCATTATTATGTCCATTGTTTCTACCACTACATCTTGTTTGATGCAGCTTCTTAATGTATAGCCCAGAGAGGCTCAAATCCACATCAACCCCCTGTCTCAGCCCCCAAGTGCTGTTATTATAGAAAGACATGTCACCATAACTGGTTCTTTGTAGTTTTTCTCCTGGTGTCTTGTTTATTTACTATATTGAAACATGGACGCTATTGTTACCATAGTTGGGGTTATACTATATCCCAAGAAGCTAAGTTTGAGAAATCAATTAATAGCAAAAAGTGAGCCAAACGAGTAGGAAGAAGCAGACCAAAAAGACTTTTCTCAATGTGGACACTGCGGGAAGAGGGACAGAGATCCAATGATCCCCTCAACTCCATCTTCAGGGTCTCAAAGTGAGATTAAATTTAAACAAGGGCCAAGGGCTAGTTGTGGTGGTGTAAGTCGGTAGGATTTGCTGAAGGAAACAGAGGCAGGAGGATCACAAATTTGAGGCCAGCATGTTTCAGGACATCCAGGGCTACACGGAGAACCTTGTCTCAAAAACCAAAACCAAACAAAAAACAAAATAGAAGGCCAAGGATATGCACATCTAAGCAGTCCAGGTCAAGATGTCCTGGCTGCTGCTGACTCGTCACTGCCTGGTCTCCTGTCCCATCCTGTAAGATGGTCTGACAAGATGGAAGGAAGAACTGTGCAAAATCTCTTGTATGGGAGAAAGTTTCCCTCTGGCTGAACCCAGGCCTCATTGCTTTCTTCTCTCACCACTAGATTCCTGGGGGGAAATCCCCGTTTCTTGGGGTCTGTTGTTTCTGTAGTCTAGTAGTCACAGTGAAGGACACAGTGTCTCTGGAATATATTAATTTCCACCCATACTGTTACATTAAAACAACAGAGTCCCGCAAAATTTTATTTTCTTCCAGGAATTTTGCCTGCCATGAGAGAATTTCTCCTAGTCTGACAGACTTATCATAAATTGTATGCCTATTTCCTGACTTTCGTTTCATTCCTTCTTCCTTTTTTATTTGTAATATTTTTCTTAAATTTAGATTTATGCATATGGGTATTTTGCCTGATGCCTGAGGAGGGTATGGGGTCCCTGGAACCACTGTAGTTGCAGAAGGTGGGGAGTGCAGTGTGAACATTGAGAATCAAACCCAGGCCTCTGCAAGAGCAGCCAGTGCTCTTAAGAGCGGAGCAGCCTCTCCAGCCCTGGTCTATCTTTTCTGTGATATTGGTACACTGCTTTAAGAGAGGTGGGAGGATTTTAGGGAACTTTCCCTGGTTTGGACAGACAAGAACGTAATTTTCCAATACCAATTTTTGTTTCTTCACATCTCTAGGAATACAGAGAAACCATATCTAATGGCTCACATATGAAATGCCACACCACACAGGTGGCTGAAGCAGGAGGATTGCCATAAGTTTGAGGGTAGCCTAGACTACAGAATAAGATCCTTTCAATAAACCTAAAAAAAAAAAAAAAAAAGAAAAAGAAAAAAAAGGAAAGAAAGGAACAGCGAACTGAGGTGGCAGGGTTATCATCCAGAATGACCTGGCACGGTTTTGGTGATGTCAACCAGAAGTAAAGACTGTGTCCCACGTTGGATCACAGGGAAATCCCCCTGGTGCTTTCCCCAGGTTCTCAGCTCTCAGAGTTGGTTGCACTGGTGGCATAGAAACCCAGTTAGATTAATCGCTGAAGAAAAGGAGCTTTTGTTTTGACCCAGTCTTCCTTGGGAAGAAGTATTCCACTTCAGTGTTCAGTTTTATGACTAAGGGAGTTCCTAGCTAAGCCCTGTGTTCTGCACCATGGTTTGGCTTGTGCTCTTGGTACCAATTTGTAAAGAAGTTACCACTGAAATGCCTGCCATTTTGAAGACTCAGTTGAGCCATTCGCTGAATGGTTGTTTGGTAATGTGACAGCAGGGTTCAGAATTTTGCTTCACAGAAACATCCTGATTTGCATTGGTTTTTAGACTTAATCTTTGTCTACATGTTTGAGATGTGGAAGCCATTTGGCTGAAAAACTAAACCAGAAATCAAATGACCCAATCAACAAATGAATGAACATACAGTTTTCAAGAATTTCTCTTATTGCTTTGACTATCTGAGGTCTTGTGCTTTCATATGTATTTAATATTTTTTTTTTTTTTTTTTTTTTTTTTTTAGTTCTGTGAGTGGTATTGGAAGTGTGATGGAAATTGCATGAAATCTGTAGATTGCTTTGGTAGGATAACTATTTCCTTCTTCCCTTCCTTCCTCCCTCCCTTCCTCCTTTCCTTCCTTTTGTTCTTTCTTTCTTTTTTCTTCCTCTTCCTCCTCTTCTTTTTTTTCCAAGATAGGGTTTCTCTATGCAGCCCTAGCTTTCCTGGAGCTCACTTTATAGACCAGGCTGGCCTTGAACTCAGAGAACTGCCTACTTTTGCCTTCCCAGTGCTGGGATTAAAGGTATACACCATCACCACCCACCAACTATTTTCATAATATTAATTCTTCTAATCCGTGAATATAAATCTTTCCATCTTCTAGTGCCTTCCTCAATTTCCTCTTTGGTGTTTTAAAGTTTATATTTTAGAGAAATTTCACTATCTTGGCTAGGTTTATTCTAAGGGGATATGTCAGCAGAGGGTTGGTGTGTTCTTTTGTTTGTTTCTTTGTTTTGAAGCTATGGTGAAAAGAATTATTTCCCTGAGTTCTTTCTAAGTATGCTTGTCATACAGCAAAGCTATTTTTTTTTTTAAACTAGCAAACCCTGCTAGTTTGCTGAAAGTGTTTATCAAACCTAAGAGTTTTCTTTGGAGTCTTTAGGGTTTCTAATGTATAGTATAACCATATAGCCTGCCAATAGGACACTTGAACTTCTTTCTTTTTTTGTGTATCTCCTTTTTCTTCTCTTGACTTATTTTGCTGACTAAGCCATCCAGCACTGTGTTTAGTGGGGTTGGAGAAGGGAGATGGTGTAGTCTTGCTCCTGATCTTAGTGGAAATGCTTTTACTTTTTCTCTATTTACAAGATGGTAGGTGTAGGTTTCTCATATGCTGCCCCTATTGTGTTGAGATATGTCCGCTCTATTCTTAGTCTCTTGGAGAGGGGCTTACTATGAAAGGGTGTTGGACTTTATCACAGGCCATTTCCATACCCATTGAAAAGATCCTGCCATTCTTGTCCCTGGTTTGCATGTGTTGAATAATCCCTGCTTCACTGGGATAAAGACAACTTGATCAGGATGACTAACTTTTTTTTTTTTTTTTTTATTGATGTGTTCTTGAATTTGGTTTGCAAGTATTTTATTGAGAATTTTTGCACTTATGTTTATCAGGGAGCTTAATCTATTTTTTAATTGTTGTGTCTTTATCTGGTGTTGGTATCAGGGTAATACTAGCTTTGTAAAAATAATTTGGGAGTTTTATTCTTCTATAGAATAGACATCATGAAATAATCTGGTAAGGATTGATGGTAGTTCATTTTTAATTGATTGCTTAAATTCCACAGTGAATCCATCTAGGCCTTTTTTTTTTTTATGGTTGAGAGATTTTAAAACGATTGTTGCTTAAATTTTATTCAACCCACCCACAACTCTCACCTTCCTGTGTTGCCCTAGCTATCCTGGAACTTGCTCTATAGACCTGGCTGGCCTCAAACTCACAGAGATCTACCTGCTTCTACCTCTCTGAGGACTAGAATTAAAGGTGTGCAATACTATCTACACTACATGAGTGAAAGAAAACTAACAAAAAGAAGCTGCACTGATTGGCTGATTATAGTTGCAGCAATGTGGAAAGATGGGAATGTTGCTGGTTCAGAGACTAAGTATCTTAACTTGGGCTAGTGCTAGCTCTCCAGAACAGCTATCCCTTGTCCCCTCCCCATGTCAGAACTCATATCTTGTGACAATAGATTAATACTGAAGAGACGTAACTTAACATCACTGCAGCCATGACAGGCTGCATACTTACAATACTGGGGCTAGACCTCACCTTTACAATAACCAGGAAAAGCCACAAACTGTACCCTGCAGGGACCAGCCAGAATTGAGACAAATAAGTACTAGATTCTCCAGAACATTACGAATAGCTTACCTAACTTGTATATAGCCAATTTCCTTACAGCAATGCCAGTGCCAATCCCTGTTTGACAAGACTTCCATTGCCCCACTCCTACCCAATCAGGAGTTCAACCCCCATCCAAACCCAGAATTTCCCTACCCCCGCATCCTTTACTCCTTAAAAACACTGCCATTGCCAGGTGTTGGTGGCGCACACTTTTGGTCCCAGCACTTGGAGGGCAGAGGCAGGTGGATCTCTGTGAGTTCTAGTCCAGCCTGGTCTACAGAGCGAGTTCCAGGACAGTCTCAAAGCAATACAGAGAAACCTTGTCTCAAAAAACAAAAACAAAACAAAAAACCCCCAAAAAAACCCAACCAAACAAACCCTGCCATAGCTGGGTTCAATGCTCTCTCTGGAGAGCCTAAGCTGGAGCTTGCAATAAAGGCTCTTTGTGTTTGCATGTGACTTTGGACTCCTGGTGGTCTCTGGGCTCATGATGTGAGCATTACAAATACCTTTTGGGACATATTAATGTATCAGATCACTAGCTTATACCAATGCTAAAGCTCAGATAGCACCTTGGACCTATAGAAAAGCTTCCCCCATCACACTGTACCTTCCTCCCTGATATACTCACCAATGTATTTAAAACTGGTCACGGTTTATTATTTTCTTTGTTCTATAAAACTACAAACACTTCATGAAACTGCGCCCACAATGGAACATGAACTTTGGGGTAACCCAAATCTGTGTCCCTGCACCCAAAATAACCCCAGAACAAACTATTTTTTATTCCTTCTAAGATGGAAGCTGTGGTTTTTATATCAATACATGCATGCCATGGCGTGCCTGTGGACATCAGAAGGCAATTTGCCAACTTATAGGAGTCAGTTCTCTATCATGTAGACCCCAGGGGTCCAACATGCGTCCTCAGGCTTGGTAGCAATCACCTTTACCCACTGAACCAACCCATCAGCCCTAAATTTTAAAAGTCTTACTCTAGTTTAGCTTCTGTAAATCATATGCATATAGAAATTGATCTATTCTTAAAATGTTTCCATTTTGTGGCATATAAAGTTTAGTTTGTTTGTTTTGTTTTGTTTTTTTGAGACAGGTTTCTTTGTGTAGCTTTTTCTGTCCTGGAACTCACACTATAGACCAGGCTGGTCTTGAATCACAGAGATCCACATGCCTCTGACTCCCGACTGCTGGAATTAAAGGCATGTACCACCACTGCCCAGCCAACATATAAGTTTTTAAGGTATATTCTTGTGATGTTCTGAATTTCATTGGTATCTGTTGTAATAGTTTGCTTTTAATCTCTAATTTTATTAATTTGGATTTTCTTTCTTTTGATGAACTTGTCTAAGGATTTGTTTATCTTGTTTATCTTTTCAAAAACCTTTTATATATTTATATGACATGTGTGTGGGAATGAAAAGATAACTGCGGAATAAGTTCTCACCTTTCATTGTGTAGGTCTTGGGGGTCAAACTCTGGTCATCAGACTTGTCAGCAAGTGCCTTGACCAGCTGAGCCAGCTCTTTGGCCCAAAGAACAACTTTGTGTCTTATCAATTCCTTGTATTATATTTACCTTTCTATTTTTATTAATCTCTGCTGCATGCATCATTAAATTATTTATTTGAGACCTCTCTGCTCTTTATTTCTCCCTCCCTTCCTTTCTCTCTTTCTTCCTTCATTTCTTTCTTTCTTTCTTTCTTTCTTTCTTTCTTTCTTTCTTTCTTTCTTTCTTTCTTTCTTTCTTTCTTTCTTCCTATTTTTTCAAGGCAGGCTCTCACTACATAGCCCTAACTGACCTGAAATTGATCAGGCAGATCTCAAATTTATAGAGATCCAGTTACTTCTAGAGTGCTGGGATTCAATAAAATGGTTCTTTCTTAATTTTTTGACTTATTTTATTTTATGTGCATGAAGTTTGTGCTTGTGTATAACAGGATATCAGATATCCTGGAACTAGAGTGAAGGATGATTGTGAGCCACCATATGGATGCTGGAAACTGACCCTGAGTTTTTCTAGATGAACAGTAGGTGCTCTTAACCACTATGCCATCTTTCCAGCTTCATACTTTTATTTTGCTTTATTTTATGTGTATAGGTTTGCTTGCATGTATCTCTGTGTACCACATTCAGGCAGTACCAAAGGTCAAAAGAGTCCCTAGAAGTTACAGCTGGTTGTGAGCTGGTGTGTGGGCCCTGGCAATCAAACTTCTGAAGAGCAGCCAGTGTTGTCAGCCAATTGCTGAGGCATTTCTCCAGCTGTAATCTTTAATATAAGGATATATAGCTACTAACTTCCCTTTTAATATGACTTTTATTGTATTCCAAGAATTTGGGTACGTTGTGTTTTCATTTTTGTTTGTTTGTTTGCTTTGTTTTTTAAGACAGGGTTTCTCTGTGTAACAGCCCTGGTTGTCCTGGAACTTGCTTTATAGACCAGCTAGGTTTGAACTCAGAGATCCATCTGCCTCTGCCTTCCAAATGCTGGGATTAAAGGTGTGCACCACCACTGCCCAGTTGTGTTTTCATTTTTATTTGACTCCAGGATTTTTAAATTTTTCTTTATTTGTTTTTTTTTAAGACATAGTTTCTCTGTGTAGCCCTGGCTATCCTGGAACTCTCTTTATAGAACTGGCTATTCTTGAGTGCTGGGAGTGTACCACCATGCTTAGCTTTTTTTTTTTTTTTAATTTCCCTGCTGATTCCTCAGTGATTCAATGCAGCTGTCAATATATTTTGTCTTTTTACAATAATGTAATGTAGGCAGTTTCTTTTCTGGTCCTGTCTACTTGGTGCTACATATACCTCTAGTACTTAGACGAGCCTCTTTCCCCTAAATTTGGGAAATTTTCTCCTATGATTATATTGAAAATATTTCCTATGCCTTTGCCCTGAAGTTCCTCCTCTATGGACAAAACTCACAGGTTAGTCTTTTCACAGTGTCTTAAAGATTTCATATGCCCTTTTATATATTTCTGCTAATTACCTGTGTCCTTGACTGAATGGTCTAGTCCCTCTGCCTTGTCTTTGTGTGCTGTCATGATACATTCTGTTTGTGAGGCTTTTCCACTGGGTGTTCATGTACGCCCCGTAAGTCACACCAGTGGCCAGGCCCCTGCCCTGAGGACCTCCAACTGCCTGGCTCTACCCACAGAACACTCTAACTGCCCCAATGGGTGGATCCTGCCCCTGCCCTACAGAGTGAAAAGCCTAATCTCTGGACTTGAAATCCCACCAATCCCCATCCTGGAAAGCTTCACCCTGAAAATTCCACCTCACTCCCCAAGAAACTCCATATAAACCCCATCTTCTGCTCAGCTCTCTGCTGTTTCTCACCCGAGCAGAGGCAGCACCCTCCTGGCTTTCCCCTCCCAATAAATCTTTTATGTGAGGTTTGTTGTGTTGTCAGGACACCTTTCCATCCAAGCTGAGGCTTGCTTATTTATTTATTTATTTATATGTAAGAGTATTTTACCCACATGTATGTAAGTACACTTGCTTGCCTGGTGCCCAAGGGGAACAGAGCCAATGGTCCCCTGGAATTGGAGTTACAGATGGTCGTGAACTACCATGTGGGTGCTGGGGCTCAAGCAAGAGCTACAAGTATACTTAACCCCTACGCTGTCTCTCCACAGACTCCACTGAATATTTTATTTGATTCATTGAACTTTTTATTTCCAGCATTTCTTGATTTTTCTTCAACATTTTTTCTATTTAATTCCATTTTCATAATGTATTGACGTCAATATTTCATTCAGATGTTTGTTCATGTTCTTTGAATTCATTCAGGAGCTTGTATCCTCTTTGATGTCTTTGAATGTATTTATTATTATTTTGAGGTTTTTTTGTTTTTGGTCTGGAATTTTACTTAAGTCACTCATCTCAGGGGTCATTGCTGTCAGATTGTTTATTTTTGAAGTAGCTATGTTACTTTTATTTTTGTTGTTATGGGATTTGTGAGTTAGGTTTTTGATAGAACTTTTAAAAAAATCTAAGTCATATTTCTTCTTTCAGTGAACCTGTTTACAGTGTTCAGGCATGTGTAGGCTGTAGTAGGGTCAAGGTGTCATTTTCCACTCTTAAACTGGTGTTCAGCATACCAGGCTCTACCCTCAGAGTTCACCATGAGTAGAATACTATTTGGGACAACTGTCACTATCCAGGAATACTGTTTACTTTACCATAGAGCAGTGGTTCTCAACCTGTGGGTGGAAATCCCTCCGGGGGGGGGGGGCGGTTAGAATGACCCTTTCCAGTGGTTGCCTAAGACCATCGAAAAACACAGATATTTACATTACTATTAATAACAGTTATGATTATTAATAAGTTCAGTTATGAAGAGCAAATAAAATAATTTTATGGTTGTGGACACAACTGTATTAAAGGGTTTCAGCATTAGGAAGGTTGAGAACCACTGCCGTAGAATAATGGTAAACTAAAAAGCAATCTCCCCTGAAGTACACAAAGGACACTGACAGTATTGTGTTTACTGATGTGATAGTTATTGGAGGTAGAAATGGAAAGGAAAGAAAAAAACAATCAGAGTAAGGCTAATTACTAGCAGTGAGGTTTTTGGAAACACAGACAGAAGGGAGGAACTGTAGGGTGATGGAATGGAGGGGGCAATGAAGGAGTTTTGATGAAAAGTGGTTGAAAGAGAAGGAAAGGCATGCTTTCAGATACTGTAGGACCATGCAGCCTCCCAAGAGGCTGAGCCACAGAGACCCTGTGAGTCAAGTCAGTCTATGTGCTTTAGGAGGGAAAATTGAAAAACATAAGAGAGCAAGGAGGGTGGAAGAGAGCAGAGCCAAGCTGCCCTGCTATATTGATACTGGGAGTTAAGCAATATGAAAACCGACAGACCTGATACCTGGATTCAGTCTTGCATCTTTTGGCATCCCTTCTTGAGTTCCTGGATGCCATCTAACTCCCTGGAGTTCCTCTGCAGTGGATGGGCTCACTTTCAACTCTAAGTCTTTATTTGGATGGCTGAATCACAGATGTTCATCAAGAGGCTAGGGGGGTGGTTCAGCCAGTGAAGTTCTTGCCATATAAGCACGAGTTCAGATTTCTAGCATCCAAATGCAGGATTCTGGCTGCAGCAGTGTGTTCCTGCAACCCCGGAGGAGGAGACAGGCATGTCCCTGGAATTCTCTGGACAGCCAGTTTAGTTGAATCTGTACTCTCCTCGTTCAATGAGACACCTTATCTCCAAAAATGTGGTAGAGAATGATAGAGGGAGACATCTAACACTGACCTTTGGCCTCTGTATATGTACACATACCCACACACTCACACATGGATATCTATGCATGCACGTATTACAAACACACACAGGCACACATATACAAAACAGATGGCCCAGTCCCTGAAGCTCAGATGCTGGTACACTGCTGTACGTTCCTTCAGGGTTCCAGTTGTAATGCCACCCTTCTCGCCCTTGTGCACTTCTTCCTAATCTCCTGAACACTCCTCGGAGTTAGTTTTCCTGTAGTGTAGACTGTGTCGTTCCCCGCCCCCCTCCCAGTGTTCAGCTCACTGAACGCTACATAGACCAAACTCAAAGTTCGCTTTCCACTGTCTTCCCCATTTATTGACCAGGTTTCAGTGTGTTATACATGACTCTTGCTCTGACTTTCATGAGACTGTGGTCACAGCGGTTCTTGCCAGCTCCAAAGCAACAGGGCCTTTTATGAGATGGCATATTCTGCTCTGTCAGTTTCCTAGTGCTGAGCACCCATCAATGATGAGAATTTTCTAGCTATCTCTAGTTAGTGTTTGATGCTGACCTGTGTGTCCTTTTCTCGGCTTTTAAAAATGTCTGCTGCTTTGGTGAGATAGCTCAGTGGGTAAAACGCTTACCATACAAGCCTGATCACATGAGTTCCACCCTTGGAATCCACAGTGGAAGAGGCGGACGGATCCTGAATGCTGTCTAAAGTAAGATAAAAATTAGGGTGTATGTTACTCTTTTGATAGCTGGTTCTCTAGACTCTGGCAGACTGTGCTCTGTGCTTTCCAGTTATCACAAACTGGGCGTTCTTAATGGGGAATACTTGTATGTAGAGTGTCTTCCAGAGGATTTGGGATGCTTTGAGCAGTTTGACATCAGAGGTGACTGGTTTCAAATGTCTGGACAGACTCATAGGCTGACACAGAAGAGAAGACTATGGAGTTGAGAAACAGGTCTTGGAGCAGTCATGTATCTAAGCTGAAAAGAGAAGTGCTGTCACAGTGTCATAGCTGACAACTGATGGCTCACCATAACAAGGGACACTGCACCCTCCTGTCATACTGCCACTGACGGCTTGTGACTGCTGGGTTAACATAAGCAGTTGGCGAAACTGAGAAATGGAGAGTTAAGGATGTGTGCCTGAGGAAATCTGTTGTGGGATATTTGTACACCGTGAAGAGATATTGCTGTGATTGGTGTAATAAAGAGCTCAATGGTCAACAGCCAGGCAGGAGAGGTAGGTGGGACTTCAGGGCAGAGCAAGGAAGAGAATAATCAAAGTGACAGGGGCAATGCAGACAGAACAAATTGGACACACAGAATGGGAGAAAGGTAAAGGCCACATGGTAGAACATAGATTAATACAATTATGGGTTAATTTGAATTATAAGAGCTAGTGCGACTAGCCTAAGCTTCCATAATTATTAAGTCTCCCTGTCGTTATTTGCAGGCTGGCAGTCCCAGTGAAACAGCTTGCTCCAGAACTCCACCTTCTAGAAGCACTTTTCTCAGAGGAGGGGACATATCCGAGGAGAAAGGGCTCAGCACCACTGCTCGTGTAGGGAGGAGCTGGTGCAACAATTAGCTGGATAACTCCATCACTGGAGACTGCAAGGCCCCTGCTGTCCCCTTTAGGACACACAGCTGTACAGTGGCATTTTTTGATGCTTTTCTGTGGTTCCCGTCTGAAACTGAGGGCACCTCTTCCTCAGGATGTTTTCATGTGGCCATATAATGTTTGTATAGTCAAAAAGTCAGATTGGCCCAATCTTGGGACAGTGATTCTTTGTGTCCTTGGGCCTTGGGTCCAGCAGAGGAAGGCCCCAGAGCAGGGGCTCAGTAATGTTGGGGGAGTATGGTGGTTGTACCTCATATACCTCTCTACAGTGCCATTCATTCAGGAGGCAGGTGACTGGCTCCAATAGAAACATTGCACATATATGGTCTTGGAATCAACCTGGAAAATCAAACTAATTTCTTAAGAAAAAACACAGTTCAGTAGAGATAAAAGTTTTTCTAATGTAGTGTCCATAAGAATTGTAGGAAAGTTCAGCTCTTCATTCCAATGTTCTAACATTGTTTATACTCTCATTTTATCTATTTTTCCTAGATTTCTTTTTCAGTCCTGAGTTCAAACTTCAACTCAGTCCTCTTTTATTGGATTTTAAAAAATGTGTATGTATAATTAAAATTATACACATACACAATGTATGTATGTATGTATGTATGTATGTATGTATGTATGATTTTCTGGCCCACTTTGTAGGAAAGAGTCTCAGTGAGAAGCCATCAATATATTATTACATGCTTAAGTACATAGATATACCTGCTTATTTTTCCACAAGGATTTATTTAGCTATTAAGTTAGTTATTACTCCTGCAGGCTGCCTGTGAGTGGTGGTGGGACTCAGAGGGTTATGATAGTATAAAAGAGAAATACAGCCCGATGGACAAGCTGTTATTGAGATAGGTCTTGGCACTTAGCACATGTTCGTATTTGGAAACCAGCTTTGGAATTTGGAAAGACATTTGCCAAAGGCCACAACCTAGCCTGCTCTCGTACTGAAAGCAGAAGCAGGATGTTGGACAGAACTACCCTCGGATCCAAACACCATTTTCTTGAGTTCAGCTGCACCTGTTTGCAAAAGATCATCACCACAGCTGTGCTTGTGGACTGTTGACATTCCCTCATCAAAGGGGGGGGGTGTGAAAGGAAAGGGGAGGGAGGGCATGGGACCTTCTTGTATCCAGTCAGTCATGTTGTGGAAACTCATTCAGCCAATAGCCTTTGAGGTACCAGCCCCTTTTGGGCGGGGTCTCAAGTGCTACTGTTGACTCTTTGGGGTGGTGTTGTGGGCAGCTTCCAGTGCCTCTGGGCAGAAGACCTCTACTTTGTCATTCACCAGTGACTTCCCAATAAATACCCGACTTCCCTTGATTCTGGGCTGTCTGGAGTCTATTACAATCATCCATTGCACACTCATCCAACAAGGCTTATGCTATTTTGCCCTAACTGTACTTGGCCTCAGGGAGGAACTAGAGGCCTATAGGGTGGGAAGTTGTCTTTTGTGCTGGGTTTAGACCTAATAAACTCATTGGTTCCTCAGAGTGAACTTTCATAGACTTGTACCTGGTTTGGCAATGGAACCTTAGGAGGAGGGAAAGTTGGTATTGCCTGTTCACCTGCTCCCCTACCCCCCAACCACACACATATATCTGGAGAAAATCCTCACAACATAGGCCAAAGATTATTTTTTTCTTATCTCGGTAAGTCTTCTTTGTATGAGCAGCAACTTCTAGCCTAAACTGTTTCAGACTCACAGCTTCTACTGCAAAGACGGTTCTGCTCTGGAAAGTTCTGAGATGATTCAGTCCAGTGTTGCTTTGGAGAACACAGGACTGTATGGTCAATCTAATCTTAATTGTCATCAGCTCATAATCTAATCTTGGCGCCAATAAGAAGCTGACAGAACCTGGCACAGAACCATTGCTATAAAACAAGAGCAGAGCAAGGGAAATGCCCTGTGCTATCAAGTCATCTGTGCTGGGCTGAGACGCACTGCCTTTCTCAGTCTCAGTCTGCTGAGGTAGTTTGTCCCCGTTTTTCCTGTCTCTGTGATGATAGAGGGCATAGGAATGGGAGACCTGAGCAGGCACAGTTGTAGAGTACATGTTATATCTTTAAACAGAGATTTTAGATTGTAAATAAAAGACTGACTTTGTACTGGGATGCTAAAAGGATGATTGAAAGTAAACTTGGACCTGCCAGATGGCTCAGTGAGCAAAGGGACTCACTAAGCTGACAACCTGAATTCAATGTCCAGTACTCACACGGGAGAAGAGAGAACTGACTCTTGCTGGGTGTTCTTTGATATCACATGGATGTCATGGTGCTTGCACCCATGGGCACACGCACGCACGCACACCAATTTTTTTTTTTTTTTAAGTTTTTCAAGATAAGTTTTCTCTGTGTAGAGCTGGCTGTTCTAGAACTCATTCTGTAGACCAGGCTAGCCTTGATCTCAGACATCCACTTGCCTCTGCTTCCCAAGTAGTGGGATTAAAGGCATGCACAACCATGTGTCCCTGATGTGATCTTTCATCCTGGGACACAAAAGCCTGAAATCGGTGCCCTCAAGTCAGACCTGTAGCTTGACACTAGGAGTCCCCCCTCCCATCTCCTTTTGGGTACCAGCAAAAAGCCTAGGCATGCTTTTTCTGACAATCTGGGCTTTCTCACTGTCTCTCTGACCTTTGTGCCTAACCTAAAAGGCAGGGTTTTTTTTTTCTCCATCTCTCTCCTGGTGGTTGCTGCTAAGAGTTTCAGCCATTGTATCTTTGGTAATTTCACATCATGAACACTCATTTCCTAGTCCTTCCATGTCTGCCCTCTACCCTTGTAACCTCTCTCCTAAAGTAAATAAAAAATAAAAATAAAATCTAGAAAAGAAGAAAAACACCCAACCAACCAGCCAACCAAACAAACAACCAAACAAAAAACCCCCAAACCCATCCCACTGACACCTCTGGGTAATAACCAGAGGTGCTGGCAGGTTACTAGCATTTCTTATTGGCTAGCTCTGTCTAAATTATTAATCCATAGTTACTGATATATGTATTTCTACATGTTCTTATCTTACCAAGAACACCAGACTCATGTGTCCTCTCTTCTGAGATCACATCGAAACTCTGTCCTACCTTTCCCAGAATCCTCCACCTCTCCTAGTTCCACCTATATTGCTTTCCTATTGGCTAAAAGTGTTTTATTAAATAACCAATAAGAGAAACATATTTACAGAATGACATCTCCCATCAGTTGGTACACACATTCCATCATGTGTGCCCTATTTTAGGTTGACTGGAGGTAAGAAGATCTTGACAACCACCCTCTGTTTATACAGGGTTAAGGGAGAGTTCATAGCTTGATGCCACATACATCTGAGTTAACTTTCCATCAAGAATTCACAAGTAACTTGATAATTACAGGTAAGCAGATAATGTCTAGCAATACACATGCGCCTATGGCTTTTCCAGTTTGGGGACTGGCCATCAAGAACCCTGAATAGGTATCAACTGCCACATGTACATATCTTAATTTATCCAGTTCTGCAACATGAGTAACGTCCATTTGCCACAGATGATTAGGAAAGAGGCCTCAAGGATTTACCCCTAAGGGAGGCACAGGAAAATACTGCAGGTATATATCACATTGCTTAACAATCTGATTTGCAGCTTCTCTGTTAAGGCCAAATTGTTTTCTGATGATGAAAGACATGCGACTGTTGAGCTAATTCTACCTAAGACAAAGCCACTATCTTTGTTATCAGATGATGCATTATTGTCAGCCAGTGGGCCAGGAAGACTGGAATGAGCCAATATAACCTACAAAGCATGGTGATTTTCTCTGATGAATTTACTTAAATAGCATCCTAACCTGATCATTACTAGTTCCAATACAGGGATCAGTTCCCTTTTTTTTTTTAATTAATAAATTTGAATTTATTTGATAAAATGAGAAATATATTGTTTGTCACATGACATATTTATTTTAAATATCATTGGACACTCTGGTTCTCATTCTAACATAGAAAAATTATACATGTTATCAAAGGCATTTTTTCTACAAAAATTTGAAGAAAAGCAGAGAGCATTCTTTTTCTTAATCTAGTCAAGACCTGAAATTATAGACAAAGTATAATCTGCAATTCTTGAGAGTAAGGCATATGGAAAGTTAGCATTTTTTTAACAAAACATAGAAAATTATATTGTTAGACTATAAATATGCAGTTCTTGAGAACATAGATTAAAAACTTTCAAGAAATAATACAAAATTAAATCAAAGTTATTTAAAAGAATATTCATCATGACAAAAGAAACTTCTTTAAGCATAAGACTAATACACATTTGGAATCAGTTCACATGACTGTCTTTCAAAGAATAAAAAATATAAATGAAACATGGCTTTATCCAGTGGGGCAGAAAAATTTGTTATACCCAAACAACCCAGTAACAGTAAATAAGGGGTCAGTTTCTATAACTCGAAGAGCTCTAAAAAAATATAATGACTATCAGTATACAAATTAAATGAACCTACTTATAAAAAGCTCTACAGCTCACAATTCTACTATCTGAGCTGAAGCTGGAGCTGTTTGTACTACATAACCTTTACCATTAATAACATAAGCAGCTCTTCCATTGGAGGAACCATCGGCATGGCATCTTTTATGGTATCTTTCATCACAACTTTAGGAAATATAAAGAAATTCATTTGTGCAAATTGCAACAATCAGCTAGAAAATGATTATCAGTTTGGCTCAAAAACTGAGCAAAAGCAATTGCCCAAGAATCATTTTGAAATGACCAATCAACTTGTTTAGTATAGGAACATTGATCACACTTGGTTCTCTACCAAAATGTCACCTATATTCTATCCAGCTTTTCTGTACTAAGCAAGTCACTGCTTCATAATAAGAATATAACACTTGAACTGGGGAAACAGGTAGATGCGAAAATAATAATGGCCCAGTTTGCTGTAAAATAGTAGTTAGAGTATATTCTGTAGGAAGCACATGTTTCTCATAGTCAACATAGTGCACCTGCTGATGTTGAATTGCATACCCCCCCCCCCCCGCAGCTAGTACTTGTCTAGCAGCATCTGTAAGATCCTCGGGGAACTAAGATCACTATTCCCAGTAAGAATCTCACTGAGGGGCTCAAGATCTTCCATTGATAACTTCAAATAGGGCAGCAGCCATTGAATAGCTCCCAATAATTTCTGAAAGTCAATCGAAGCTTGCAAGCTATTTTTCTGAGGCTTGATTTCTTTAGGATGTAAATACATCCCCAGCACAGGAAAGGCACTGCCTTTGTACTTTCTCTGGGGTGATTACTAACCCTGCATGGGCAAGGCCCTGCCGAAGCTGCCCAGATGTTGCCAGCAAAACTCTTTCATTTTTAGTGGGCAAGCAAAGTATCATCCATATAATGAATAACATAAACTTGTGGAAACTGATCTCTAATATCTTGTATAGCCTGAGCCACAAATTTCTGGCACAAAGTAGCACTCCTGGCTGTGCCCCGAGGCAAATCTTCCAATCATTTATCTTCTTGGGTTTTTTGAAATTAGCTGATGGAACTCTAAATGCAAACCTGTGACAATCTTGGGGAGCCAAAGAGATGGTATAAAAACAATCCTTTGATGGGAGATGTTATTCTGTAAATATGTTTCTCATACTGGTTAATGAATAAAGCACTGTTGAGCCAATGGGAAAGCAAGATAGGTGGAGCTAGGAGACAAGGAGGAAAGAGGAAGTAGGAAGGAGGAGTCAGCATGTAGAGCCTAGAGGAAGCAAGACACCGGCCACGGCTCTCCAATAAGATGACCACATGGAAATACTTAGATAAGTAGAAATGGGTTAATAATTAAGGCAGAGCTAGCCCATGAACAATAATGGTAACTGGCCAACAGGATTGTATCAAATACAGCGTCTCTGCATGTTATTTGGGGCCGGCGCACCAGACTGGCAGTGGGCGGGCTGGCGGAAAACAACAAGCTACAATCCTTTAATTCTAAAATAATTTTATAGTTATCTTTTGGTATGGCTATAGGAGAAGGCAATCCAGGCTGCCAAGTTCCCATTAGCTGCATGGTTCTATTAACCTTAAATCCTGTAATAATCTACATTTCCTAGATTTCTTTTTAATCAGGAAAATAGGTGAATTGTAGGTGGAATTAGAGGGGGCAATATGGCTATTATCTAGCTGTTCCTTCACTAACTGCCAGGCGGCTTGTAGTTTTTCTTCTAATAGAGACCACTGATCCACCTATACAGGCTCCTCACTTTTCCAAATAATAGGGTCTGTATAGAGTGCAGGCTTCTCAGTGACCTCTCCTAAAAATATCTTGCATCTCAGGTACAATCTAGGTTCCTTCCACTCTCCTCCAGGTTTAGCTAAGCAGCAGCCTGACAGGCAGAATTAGCATTCTCATAGGTGTGTGACTGAGGTTGAGAGGAGCTGGGCAGCAGCTCCTGGAGGCCATGGCTGCCTACTGCCTGTTGTTGCTTGATGGAGTGGGTAGGGAAGGTTGGCAGCTCCCTGAGGTCATAGCTCACAGCTGCCACCAGGCTTGGGTAGGGCAAGGGCTCCATGCTGTTCCTCACTGTTGTCATATCTCCGGTTCTGCACAGAGCACAAACCTCTCTCTCTTCTCTCCACCACAAGTTTGCTCCCTTTCAGGTGCCCTCCTTGGAGATAATTTTCACAGCAAACAGGAGGCAAGAAGACACTTAGGTACAACACAACTCCACAGCCAGTGTTAGTTTAAATTTGGGAGTCTGACTCCCAGTGGTTTGTTTTAGGCATATTTGAACACCACACAATCTGGTGAAAACAACATTTGTGATGACTATCTCAATCCCGTATACACAAGAAAGCACGACTAAATCTCTTTGAGGGACAGAGTAAACTAGATCAGATGTGACTACATAGAAACTCTAATGTACACACACCGCCTTCCATAAAGACAGTTCTACAGACTGACTGAGGAAAACATGTTTACGAGAAGGGGCTGGTGCTGGGAAGGCCCAGCCACACAGTCTTGCAAAGAACACTAGGCTAGAAGAAAACCCCTCAGCCTCTTGGGCAGAAGACCGATTTTCCATTCTTTCTCCTGATGGAACGACCCTGCTCGTCTCAACATTCCAGGTTCCTTTAGTGCAGTGGCTCTCATCCTGCAGGTAGCAATCCCCTTTCTGGAGTCATGGAGTCCCTGAGTATATGCTGGTGGAATGCCTGGTCTCCAGCATTCCTCTCTTTTGTTTAACACAAAGGGTGAGGAGGTAGGAAGGGATGGTGGTGATGGTTCCACATCTTTGGGGACCCAATACAACCCGGATGCTGGCTGAGGCCTGGAAGAGCAGGCTGTTTCACTCACTGTCCAGGATCTATGGGACCATGTGGAGCTAGGGAACTGTGGGTCCAGTTGAAGCAGTGTGTGAGGCAGGACCACCTGGAACTAGTTGCTTTGCCCGGGATGCAGCTTTTGAGGGAACATCTGGACCTGGCAGGATGCTGGGACAGTATGTTAGGGGCAGAAGATAAAGTTAAGAAGTTTAGGGGGAAATCTTTCCTCAGGCATACATTTGAAATGTTTAGGCCCATGGTCCTGGTAGTTGAGGGAGGGGAGTCTCAGGTCCAGGGAAAGGCATTAGGAGGGGAAACGAGTTGTTGATTGACAGGAGTACTTAACCTGGTGTCCATCTGACCCATGAGAGGTGAATTCAAGTCAATGTCCTGAAGCTTACAAGAATTTTTTTGTTTATTTGTTTTTGATTTTGGTTTTTCAAGACACAGTTTCTGTGTAGCCCTGGCTATCCTGGAACTCTCTCTCTCTTTCTCTCTTTCTCTCTCTTTCTCTCTCTTTCTCTCTTTCTCTCTCTCTCTCTCTCTCTCTCTCTCTCTCTCTCTCTCTCTCTCTCTCTCTCTCTCTCTCTCTCTCTCTCTCTCTGTGTACACCATGATGGCCTTGAACTCACAGATATCTGTCTCCCAAGTGCTAGGATTAAAGGTGTGTACCACCACCTACAGGCTACAAGAAATTTTTTAAGTTCACAGAAAGAGATATGTTTTAGATATGTTAGAATCCCCACTGTTTGCAATCTGTACTGAAATCATGGTGTAGGGAAAACACATCTTTGTGTCATAGCAGGAGATTGGGAAGATTGGGTTAAAAGCATGGACACTCTTCAGGATGAGCTCAGGGAGGACGGAAACCTCCCACAGAGCAGAGGGAGCAGAGGGAGCAGAGGGTAAAAGCTCACTTATCTTGATTTTCAGTGTGAATATAGACCATGGAAATGGGGCCTCCTTCTATCCAGAAGACTGGATGTATACAAATTAGACAGACATTTTTAGCACAATGAGAAGCATTTTAAAGACTATATTTAAAAAGAAACCAAAGGAAATTTGAGATCTTGAGCTTGTAACTATGATAATAGTAGTCAGTGCTTACCAGAACTAGATTAATAGTTTATCACAACTCTATTGATTAATGTTAAGACTCTGAAGTCCCTTCCTTCCTTCCTTCCTTCTTTTTTGAGACAGGGTTTTTCTTCAGTTTTAGAGCCCATCCTGGACCTTGCTCTGTAGACCAGGCTGACCTTGGTATCACAGAGATTCTACTGTCTCTGACTCCCTGGTTCTAGGATTAAAGGCGTGCGCCACCACCAGCCAGGACTTTTGAAGTCTTAATATTGCAATAGCATAGTGAAGGAAAGGTCTGAAACTTTTCTTTCTTTCTTTTTCTTTTTTTTTTTTTTCTTTTTTTTTTTTGTGTGTGTGTGTTTTTTTTTTTTTTTTTTTTTTTTGAGACAGGGTTTCTCTGTATTGCTTTGGAGCCTGTCCTGGAACTCACTCTGTAGACCAGGCTGGCCTCTGCCTCCTGAATGCTGTGATTAAAGGCATGGCCACCACTGCCCAGCTTCTTTATTTATACACATTAAGTTACTTTCTTATCACTATTTAAGCTTGCATACCCTCACACCTTTGCACTTTTTCTACACTTTTTCTATCCAATCATTCACCACGAGACACAGGTGGTTGATTACTGAGGGCAGTCATTGTAAAACAAGTTCCTTTCAATAAAGGAATAGTAAAAACTTACTTTGAAATCTGTGAGTTTATCTCTTTTTTGGTGTCCAGTAGCAAGGTAAACTGTGTCTAGACCTAGTAATAGCTTTGGAGGATGAGGCTGTGACCTGAATTTTACACATAAAAAGGACTGAGAAGGCAGTCCTTGGTTGCTGCAGTTAAATTGACAAGGCTATCACTAGCCTAGATGAAAACACCATCAGAGATCTAAGACCAAGTAGCCTCCCAATCCAGTAAAAATGATAGAGACTTACCAGCTACTGGACAATCACATTAGATTCCTCTGTGGTCTTCTGGGGCAGAGGTCCCAGGGCACCATCAGTCTTAGGCCACCAGGCTCAGAAGACCTGACAGACTTTCCTGTGGAGGAGGAACTTTGGGGGGACTGGCAAGGCAGGACAATCGACTCCCCAGTGTCCTACTTGTCCACAGTTTGGACAGAGTTCTGGAAGCAGGGATTGTGAAGGACAGTTTTTCACCCAGGGACCAGCCTTGCCACATTTAAAGCAAGCCGTGATGGAGTTCTATGCTTGTTTGGAAGAGATGGGGTGCTGCCAGGAGTTGGCTTGTCTCTCTATCACTAAAATCTTTCTTTAAAATTAAATACTTTAAATGCCATATTCAGCAGATCTCTGAATAGTTTGAGGACCACCCATCTATTAAACATACCTGATTTAGTTACTTGCTTTAGGCTTAACTTTGAAAACATATACAGGAGGCTAAATAAGGTTTGTTCCTGTTATAAGTTTAAAGCTACATTTTGTTACAGATTGTAGATTTTAAACTATACCCAGTGAACAATTTTACCAATCCTAAGAGTTTACAACTTAATCTTAAGTTGTTTTGTTTTGTTTTTGAGAGCAGAGTGCAGAGAAATCCTAGGGATTAAAGATATTTAAGAGCCGGAAGTAGAGCCTAAGAGGTAAACTTGGAAGTGTGGAGCAGAGCTAGTTTAGATATGGAGATTTGGGGATCATTTGTTTGTGGCAGTAGCCGTTGTTACCATTTGTGAAAATCTGGAAATAAGTTCACCTCCTCTTACCCCCATTGGTTTGTACTGAGGCCAAGCTGTTGTAATAACATCTGAGTCTGTGGAGGAAGAGAGGGAGTCGAACCACGGAATACTGTGTGGGTGTGTGCAGGAAATGAGACGTTCCAGCAGACTTCCGGCATGCCTCATTTCCCATGCATCCTTGTCCTATAAGGAGGCCGGCAAGCGATTTACTGTTGTGCTCCATGGAAGAGAACAACTTGAGCCTGCTGACTTGCTGCCATGTAAGTCTACTGTAATTTACCCACTTTATTCGAGCGAGCACTCATTTTTTAAAACCAATTTTTATACACATGATTTTGAATATTGTTCTATATTAAGCAAACCAAGTTTGCTTAACGTGTTCCAGGTTTAACAGAAGACTGTAGGAGGCACAGGAAGCATGCCATGTGACTTTTCCATTTGGTTAAGGTAACCACATGGTATCCCAATGTTTATATCACTGTATTCTTTCTTCTTTTTAGACTAAGATGACAACTCCCATGGTTTTAAATGGTTTTAAAACTGGGTCATATAAAAACTGTGATATTTTTGATATCTTTGTGTAGCTTTAGCTGTTTGGTGAAACTGAGTCCATCATGGCAGAAAGCATGGCAGCATGCAGGCAGACATGGTGCTGGCGAAATAGCAGACTGTCCTACAGCTTGCATGCAACAGGAAGTTGACTGACTCACTGGCAGTATCCTGTGCATAGGAAACCACAAAGCCCACCTCCACAGTGACATGCTTCCTCCACCAAGGCCATACCCACTCCATACCTCGTAATAGTGCTACCCCCTGCTACCCCCTATGAGATTATAGAGGCAATTACATTCAAACCACCACAGGAGCTTTCTAGACTAGCCTGCAGCCAGGCTGAGGGTGTGTACTTTGAGATGGTGCCCCAGGATCAAGGTAAAAACCCCTTAGAGTCAGACCCCTTAGAGTACCCTCGCGTCTTGACCTGACCAATGCATCTGGAAAGTAGGGAGATGTCTCCAACCTCTACAGTTCCAGGGTCAAGAGACCAGAGTCAGTGTGAGGTTCCCAGAGCTTTTGGCTGATGAACTAGTAGGCCAGTGGAGAATTTCTGGAATTAGAATGCTCAGCCAAACTTTCTCATAGCCAGTGGAAGATATCTGGTGCTTTGACCAAGTGGGTCCTAAAACAGACAAAAGAAAGCTCCAATGAGCTCCTGGACCTAACTATGGTACCTCTAAGCTATGTCCATTGGGTTGCCTTGTTCCAGGCATGTTTTGCATGAGTGTTCTGGCTGACTGTAACATGGTTTCCTCCTGAGAGGTCTGACTAAGTTATGACAAGACAGTAAGTGAGAAAGGACAGAGACCCATGGTGGAGGATGGGTGTGGGGTGTGGGTATGGGGGTGTGGGGTGTGGGTGGGGACTGCCTGAAAGTGGTCTTGCCTGGCCTTCTCTGCCTGGACCTGGGGAGTGTATGAGAGTCAGGGAAGTTTATCTGTGGGTGGGCTCAGATTTCCCATCTTGGGATTTCAGCACCATTATGTTAGATTATTAATATATGTTAGGTGATCATGATCAGACCTTTAGACAGGACTATGTTTATTGGAGGAAACACGGCAAAGGGGTCATCTCAGCTCTCACTCAGGTGAGTGGATGGGCCATATGTCCCATGCCATGTGGGCAAGTAAGAGAAAATATAACACCGGTTTTCTCTGTTGTTGTTGGGACTGCAGCATGAGATAGGGACACTGGAGTGGCTGATTTGTGGAGACATCTTGAAGGTCTTGTGCCACAGTACAGCCTCTGGCTCTTCCATCATCTCAGTTCACACGGGGCTGCAATGTAAGTGTGACCAGACTTAGTGTTAAGGCTTGTGCCCCAGCCAGACATTGGTGGCACACTCAGGAGGTGGAGACAGGCGGATCTCTGTGAATTGGAGACCAGCCTGGTCTACAGAGCTAGTTCCAGGACAGGCTCCAAAGCAATACAGAGAAACCTTGTCTTGAAAAACCAATAAATAAATAAAATAAAATAAAATAAAACTTATGCACCAACAAGACAAGTTCCATTACACATCCTAGCTAAGCCAATCAAAGAGCCAAATTAATAATGAAGAACAGAAAAAGGAGATTTATTCTATGCAGCCACATTAGGAAGAAGAGCAAAGACATCTATGACCTGACAAGTACACCTCTGACACAAAGTTTAAGTTTATGTAGAAGGTCATGGTATACTTGACCAAGTAATGTAGTCAAGGTGTGGTCCCACCCATCATTGTCTTCAGCAAGACAATCTGATGAGGTGATGCTACCAAGTGAACTATTTCCAGGAGACAAGCTCCTCTGTGGCGGGCACCAGGCTTCCTCTTTAACCTTTTCCAAGCTTGAGGGAAAGTCTAACTCCCTGGGGTGCCTCAATTTACAGTGTGATGGCAAAAGGAGAGGCACAGTGTCTACAATATCTTCATCCTTGCCAGGCCAGTTATAGAGCGGCCTAGATTTTTAGTTCTTAGCTCCAGTTTCTAGTTCACAAGTGTTCTCGATGCAAATAAGATTCTCTGTTTCATTTGGATATAAAAATGACTCTCCTATGAAGATACTAGCTGTGCTTGGGGTTTCACAGAGTCAAATTACCAGGAGCTAGAAAAATAGCCAGAAATAGTGAGTGGATAACATGTGTGTTCCTGCACATGTCAATGTCCATTTAAACAAAGGGTATCTGGCTCTATCAGCATGGCAAGGTGTGTTTGAAAGCCACTGAATTTTTCATCATTGAAGTCAAACTGAATTTCTAAGGAAAAGGATAAATGAATTAGACCTTCCAGGCCCAAGCAGCCCTTGCTTCCTTATTTAACCCAGTAATTGCCTCCCTGGTTTTCTTTCTATCATAAAAATGAAGGTCAAGAGAGTCAGATGACACCTTGATTTTAGTTAGAGACAGAAATCTCCCTAGGGAGTCCTGGAGACTATGGCGAGACCATGAGTCACTACAGCTTGCCCAGGCCAGCCTAGGGTCCTTGGATAGCCATGTGTATTCACAGCCTTTCTTCAGGACTTCCTGGGAAGAATCAACTAGCCCCTCTCTCCCTCCCTCCCTCCCTCCCTCCTTCCCACCCTCCCTCTCTCGCTTCTTCCTTTCTTCCCCCACCTCCTCTTCTTTGAGACAGCATCACATACAGCCTTGAACTTGCTTTTAGTTTAGGATGGCCTTAAACTCCTGATTCTCTTGCCTATACCTCTCAAGTGCTAAGATTACATGTACGTGCTACTATGCCTGCCTCTTTCTGCTTCGTGTGCTTATAAAGAATGTACACCCATGAAGCACTCACTGGTTCTAGGCTGAATCCAAGCTAGAGCCTATGCCTATGCCTATGGTATTCTGAAACTGCTCAGCTACATGAAAGGTGGAAGAATGTTGCATTTGTTATTTTGGAAACCTAAACATCTGAGCTGTCAATTATTATCTTTTTAATCCAGCTATTTGGGCACAGCAAAGGTACAATTTAGAGCTTCTTTTTAAAATGTTTATTACTGTCAGCAGCACCGTCATTATTTGTGTGTGTGTGTGACCCCAGGGCACATGCTATGGTGTGCACTGCTTCTTTCCTTCCAACTCTTCATGAGTTCTGAGGATCAATTCATGTCACCAGGGTTGCAAAGAATGGGACCACCACCCCAGCAGAAGTGTCTGAGCATGGCAAGCTTTCCCCTTGACCCAAGGGTGTGCCGGGGAGAGAGGACACGCAGAAGCAGGAATGCACACACTTGGTTTTTTTCTAACTCAGGTGGTAGCTATGCCTTTTTCTCATTGGGTCAGACCTCACAGTCTTATCTGATTGACCACTCTTGGTCAGTCAGAAAAGACTTACAAGGTGGGAGAGAGTAAAAGATCTGAATTTCTGCCCTAGACATCAATTTACAGTAGTTGACAGAAAAGACTCATGCCCAATATTTTTTATGTGCAGTAAGGGCCTTTTTAAGTGTAGGTTTTTCCCGCCGGCTGCCTGGTCCCACACTTTGTTCCTCCCCACCGGCCACCCAGTCCTGCCCCCATGGGAGCCCCAATAACGCTGAGACTCTATATTTGATATAACTATTGTTGGCCAGTTCCTAATTCCTTATTGGCTAGCTCTGTCTTAATTATTAACCCATTTCTATTTATCTAAGTATTTCCACATGGTCATCTTATCAGAGAGCGGCGGGCATCTGCTCTCTCTAGGCTCTACATGTTGACTCCTCCATACTACTTCCTCTTTCCTCCTTGTCTCCTAGCCCCACCTATCTTGCTTTCCCATTGGCCAAACAGTGCTTTATTCATTAATATGAGAAACATATTTACAGAATAACATCTCCCATCATCTCCTCTTTTCTGTCTAAAATAAAAAGAAGGGTTTTAACCTTAACATAGCAAAATATACCATACAACAGTTATCAAATAAGAATCACAGTTAATAATATTTAGTCCATTAACATTTTGTAAGATTTAAAGAAAATATCATCTATCCTATCTTTGTGAGTATAAAGTCCTATATGTAACTTATCTTTAATCCTAACTAAGGAAAACTATAACAATAATTATCTGTCTTCAACTCCTTCAAAAACCACAGAAGGATAATATATAAAATCTAGAAATGACAGAGACAACTCACTGCCTGGTCAGTCACCCGAAGTTCTTCTGTAATGTTCCATCTTCAGCCCATAGGCCATAGTGTGTCTGGAAGACTCCTCAGCAAAGCAGAAAACTGTCCATCTGTATTGGCAGTTTCTCAGTCATTTTTCTCTGTGTCTTGTAGACCATCTGGCAGCCTTTTCCATGAAGCAATGTCCATCTGGTTTCAGCAGTCAATTTTTCTGTGGGACCTGCATGTCCAGTTTATACAGCATAAAGTCAAACAGTCCAGAAGAGCAGTACCTTGCCCAAATGGCTAGTCTTGCCATATCAGAAGCAAACTCCATAATGTGTTTCTTCGATGTCCATCTTTCTTTCTGATGCAGGTGATGTTACCAGGAGCAATTGTGCCTCACTGTCAAGAAAAATCCTAAACCATTTTAAATGCCATATTCTGTAGGTCTTTGAAAGGTTTGAAGAATGCCCATTCATCTCAAATACATCTCTGCATATCTAGAAATCCTAACTAACTTAACTTTAAGTTTTCACTATCATAGGCAACTCTCTATAATCTATACTGAATTATACATTACATTTTCAATGAGCTATATAAACATAATACCTAAACAAGAGGAGAAATATACATATCACAAAATTGACCTTAAATTTGTATCAATAAATGAAAATCCATTCCAAAACAAAGCATTCATATCTCTACCATAATTCCCTTTTTACCTTTAAAAAGATTGCTTGTGGTCATTAACCATTTATAACCAAGCCCACTTAAATGAAAACAAACATTTATAAACAATATTTGGGAATTTGGGCGTCGTTCTTTCCAAACTACTTCCTGCTGGTAGGGGGTGCTGTCATGGGGAACCTAAGAAGACGCAGAAATCTTGGCTGTAGTCTGCGAGGCTTTGTCTCAACTGCTTTGAATGTTGGATCACCTGGGGCTCTGTTTCAGGGGGTCTGGCTTGATCAAAGCACATTAGTCTGGAAGGAATCCACAGCTTTTCATTTTCAGTGGAAACAAAAATAGAAATCCTTTTCCCCAGTGACTTGTCCTTGAACTTAAATTTTGGAGTCAAAGCATTTTTAAAATATATAAATTGGATTAGTCCAGTAGCATTTCTTTTATCAGTAGTTATTTCCTCAGCAGTCAAACAATTTAAAGATAACAGAACAGTGTACAATATCCAATGATTCTCTGTGCTTTCCATCTTTACATGGCTTTTTTTATTACTCTATTTCTTCTACTTCTCTTTTTACATATTTTGAGACAGGGTTTCTCTGTGTAACTTTTATCTGTCCTGGAATTCACTTTGCATACCAGGTTTCCATTGAAATCACAGAGATCTGTTTGTCTCTGCCTCTCGAGTGCTGGGATTAAAGGCGTGTGCCACCACACCCAGCCACATTCTGTCTTTTTAAAACCATTTTATTTATTTTTCTTTCCCAAGCCTACGTATATTTTAAAACAGAGTGTAAACCTTTAGCATTTTTTCTTAATGTGAATCTATCTTTAAATCTTTATCTTTTTTCTGGCCACGAGTCTTTTATCTGCTAAACAACAACATTCCTAAAATGAAAGCCATGGTTTTTTGTTTTTTGTTTTTTTTTTTCCAGTCTATCCAAGATGGCAGCGGCTATTTTACCGCCAGCAGTGAGAGCTGTGCTCACCGCCTTGGTCTGGGCTGCATCCAAATCATGCTGCCGGCTTGGAGATACGATCACTGCCATTGCCAGCTCTCGTATACACCAATGAATTGTTAGCAGAGCTCTTTAAAATCAGTGCAGTTTTTTGCCACTTATGCTGAGTCAGGAAACCTCCCTTAAATGAGCCGCACAAATCTTTGTCTCTAGCAAAACAAACTCCAACAGAGAAAAATGCTGCTACCAAGAAGCCTTGCTTGTCTCTGTTCTTTTGTTTCTAAAAACTATTTTTTAAGCTTTTGTTAAATTTTAAGTGAATTTTAATTTTCAGTTCCTCTTCTGACACCATTATGTTACAAGCATGTTTTTTCCCCCGCTGCCACGCCAGCCCCCAATAACACTCAGAGACTCTGTATTTGATACAATGCTGTTGGCCAGTTACTATTATTGTTTATCAGCTAGCTCTGTCTTAATTATTAACCCATTTCTACTTATCTAGGTATTTCCATGTGGTCATCTTATCAGAGAGCGGCAGGCCGGCATCTTGCTTCCTCTAGGCTCTACATGCTGACTCCTCCTTTCTACTTGCTCTTTCTTCCTAGTCTCCTAGCCCCCACCTATCTTGCTTTCCCATTGGCCACAGTGCTTTATTCATTAACCAGTGTGAGAAACATATTTACAGAATAACATCTCCCATCAGGCCTTTATTCTTCTTAACTATTTTTCAATTATTATAATCTCATGACTTTTTTTTTTTTTTTTTTTTGAGTCAGTGTCTCACTGGGTAGCTCTGGTTGGCTTCGAATTCAGTATATATATACCAGATTGGCCTTGAACTCACATAGATCTGCCTCCCTCCTGAGTATGCCAACACACCAGTCAATTCCAAGGTTTTTTAGTCACATGTGGTAGTTTGGTATTAAGCATTAGATGTGGCACAATTGCCTGCTAAAGCAGCTGATATGTAGTAGCAGGTCAGATGACAGACCCAAATGTCCTATTCCCTTCATGCCTAGGAGGAGAGGGACACTGAGGCAGAACTTTCAAAGGGCACATCCATTTGGGAACTGAGCCTGTAAAAAGACCAAGGGTTGCTGGGCTGATTCCTACTCCAGAATAGGTGTTGCTGCCAATGTGCATCCTCCGGAGAAGAACATAGATATCCAGGTCTTGAATTCCCAGATAGATAATCCATGTAATCAAAAATGACAGCCCAAACTGTTTCTAAATGTAAGCATATTTCTGAATGGTGATGGCACTGATTGTCTCACACAGCTCACATTTCAATGTTTTCCAGCTGACTAGAGTTTCCGATGGTCGTTAGAGTGCTGTCCAGTGCAGTTGCCATAACCAGAATGAATGGGTTCCAGCACTGCTGGTAGAGATAAAGCCACAGGAAACTGCGTCAAGAGATCACCGCACCAACAGAAGGCATATTGCTTCACCCTTGGCTCAGGCAGAAGGCGGTCTCTTTCCTAAGTTTTGTGAGTGTGGCTTCATGGCAGAGGACTTGCCCCTAATTCCATCTTCAGCACCAAAACAAAAGAAAAAAAACCAATGTATTCCACTCCAGACAAAAACCAGGAAGCCGTATGCAAGAAACGAGAACTGTAAGCGCCACTCAATTCAATTCCAGCATGACAAAAAGTAAATAAAAACAAACAAGGAGAAATCTCAACTTAGAGAAGCCTGCCTGTGCATTTTCAGGCCATGTGGTAGTGGGCCTGTTCTGCAACCTCCCTAAATTCCAGTCTCCATCTCAGCAGCATGAAATAACCAAGCCTACCTTGTAAGGGACCATAGTTGTAAAGTACCTACAATCCAATGTGGGCTCTGGCATTGTGGTATATATCCAATTCTTCCTTCCTTCCTTCCTTCCTTCCTTCCTTCCTTCCTTCCTTCCTTCCTTCCTTCCTTCCTACTTACTTACTTATTTTACAACAAAGTCTTGCCTTGTAGCCATCCTCCTGACTCAGATTTCTGAGCACTGGGATTTTAGGTGTATGACACTGTACCAGCTGGGGCAGTTTTATTTCAGAGCAAACCTGAGACGTGCACTCACTAGAAAAGGCTGGGGTTTTATTCAGGGTTGGGAGGACAATGGTTGGTGAGGGGCTGAGTTCCAGTTCACTGGCAGTGTTAATGGTTAAGTTAGGACTAGCAGGGACTCATCAGGAAACTGACTTTGGAAAACTGAAAGTGAAGTCACAGGTCAGTGGGGTGCTGTCCCAGCTGGAACATAGTCACAAGGCAGGAGCAGAGGCTATGGTCATAGGTAAAGGGGGTAGCTATCAGACTGGAATGGGCCTGCTGCTGTGTGGTGCCCTTGTTCCTCCTGTAGTTAGAAGATGGACAGTGATTGGACAGTGATGTTCCTTTGGTTTGGGGAACGAAGGGCCTGAAGAAGGAAGATGGCTCTGATGGATTCATGGAGGTCACTTGGGAAATTTCTGGAAGAGGTTAATTAAACAAGAGAGGAATAGGGGCCAGAGAGAAGGGTCAGCAGTTAAGCACAATCCATTGCTTTTGCAGAAGACTGGGGTTCGAGTCCTAGCATCTACATGGTGGCTCACAGCACCCCTTATCCCATTTCTAGAGGATCCAGTGCCCTCTTTTGACCTCAGCAGGTACCAGACACACACATTGTGTACAAGCAGATACAATAGTAAAATACGTATACACACAAATAAATGATAAGTAAACCTACAAAAAATTTAAGGTAGAAAGAGGAGCCCCAGTATGACAGGGATGAAAGGGGGTACAGGGAGGCTGGAGGGCTGACCATGAATTGGGACCTGCTGAGGACAATGGCTCTCTTTTCATCATTGTGTCTCTTCTCTTTCCAGAGATGACTTCTTGGTAACGATGCATCACTGTTCATCCAGAAGTGCACAGATTCCTGATGGGTAGCTGCCGCTGGAGATGAGCATCCCAGCTGTCCTGCAGGGCAGCAGCGGCTAGGGAGCTGATCTGGACTTAGACCGCTAGGAGCCGATCAGGGGACACATTTTAGGCTCTCTGATAAATGTTCAAAGAGCATGCTGTGAGGGAGGGGATCTTCATCAGTGGTCTCCCTGCCAGCTAGAATTGGTGTAGCTGCCTAACATCCCCATCAAGAGCTGATCATTTAAGAGATGTATGCCGTGTCCCTGGGTGGGTTGGGGTGATTTAGCTCTCAGCCACCACACAGTTTCTCTGGCTCCTTTGAAAACCATTTGAACATTCTTCCTTAAGGGGCTTGAACCCTAGAAACACTTACTTCCTGGTCAGACAGGGGCACATCCACCCCATAGCAAGACTGAAGAGATGCTGTGTACTGCAATCACCCTGATTGATGGAAGCTGGGGGAAGGCTCCAGGAAGCAGTGGTCTTAGAGGTGACTTATGGCGGGGTGGGGTAGGGTGGGAGGTTTCCCTTTGGCTAAGGAGTGCAAGGGCAGAAAGATGCTGTCACTAAAGACTCAGGTGAGCCTTGTCCCTGGGCTGTAAGGTGGAACAGTTTCAGGTGAAGGGCTTCCTAGGTGAACTAACCGTAGTTTCCAACTCTGGTCAGCAGAGGGCAGGCTGGCTTGTGAAATGATCCCCCACCATCACTAGCGCATCCCTCTAGACAGGTAGTCCATTAGAACCAAGACAAGAAAAACCAAAACACTGAGGACCAGAGAAGTTTCTCCAGTATTTCCCGCTAAGTCCCAGATTCAGAAGGCATGTGGAAAGGAGAGGGAGGGAGGGAGAGATGGCTGAGTCAGTTCACAAAGCTGCCTGAAAAGAGACATGTTCTAGGAAGGGAACTCTCACAGGCATTTCCTCCCAAGTGTTTGGGAGACTGGTTTCTTGCTGTGAAGGGGAAGACATTAGAGAGGCCAGAGTCACGGGAGATAGGAGGAGGGCAGGGTGGTGACGGTGATGGAGGAGTGGCGCCATGGGTTTCTAGTTGTGCTGTGTGACCTTGGAGAGGTCCCATAGCCTTGTTTGAGCTTCCATTTCCTCATCTGTGAAGCAGGAGTTCACTTCATCTGCCTCAGTGGTCAAACTGGAAAACATGTGCCTGTGACGACGCTCTGTCAGTGAGGGGCTGCAATCAGCAAGACTGGCCCTCTGTGCTCATCTTAAAAAAAAAAAAAAAAAAAAAAAAAAAAATAGGGATTTAGGGGCTGTAGAGATGACTCAGAGGTTTAGACGTTGTCTGCTCCTCCAGAGGTCCTTAGTTCAATTCCCAGTTCCCACATGGATCTGATGCCCTCTTCTGGTGTGCAGGAGTGCACGCACACAAAGCACCCACATACAGAAAACGAGCAAATTCATACATCTTTAAAAAATTAGGGGTCAGTCAAAGAGCGGGAAGACTGCAGAACTGGGGGGGGGGCAGGGAAGACAGGAGTGTTCCCTCTTCCCCTTGTCAAACATTCTAGAAAACCTGCGCTCTATCAACGTCACCATTTTATTCAGATGAGGTGGTCATCCCTAATTCAATAAACACCTGTGGAGCCTCAGTTTCTGTTGTCCCGGGAGGAACCATTCGAGCAAGGCAACTGTTGGAATACATGCCTTCCTGGGTCCACCAAATCTCTACACAGCTTATGTGCAGGGGCACTACTGCCTTTGTCCCCAACCCTGTCTTCCTAGCACATTTGCATGGCAGAGCTTTGGGAGTAATGCTGTGGGCAGAACTGGTATCACAGTAATGTCTGAACTGAGTATTCCTGGTTCTTGGAGCCTTATTCAGATTTGGAGAAGCCGGAAAAAATAACAAGGCAGAGAAGGGGCTCCTCAGAAGCAAAGCAAAAGTACAGAGTAGATACTCTGCCAGAAAACAGCAGGCCTGAATGAGTTTTGCTCAAGAGCCCCGGGTTAGTGTTTGGCCTTTCTTTTATGGGCCCAAAAGAAGAAAAATTGGCAGCTAGGAGGTAGACTCCTGTGGTTTCCTATTTTGATTGACAGGTTTGGCTTATGTAAGTCTTGTTCTCTATGCACATTTTTATTAATGGGAACTTCATACACTGTATCCTTACTCCTCTAACTTCTCCTAGATCTATCCTCCCTCTCTCAAGTGTGTGTGTGTGTATGTGTGTGTGTAGGGAGTATATGCATTTGAATTCGGTGCCCTCCGAGGATAGAGGTGATGGATCCCCCTGAAGCTGTGTCCTCTGCAAGAGCTATACTTGTTCTTAACCTCCAAGCTATCTCTTCAATCCCTCCATCAAAGCTGAATCTGAGGAAACAATTTGCTTTCCTGTACATGTTCCTCAAACCAGTCCAGGGTGGTCAGTTCACTGCCTCTGGCACCAGGATGTGTCTCAGATGTGTCTGAGCACAAAGGGGAGTTTCTATGAGTTCAGGGCAGTGACTGGTTGTTTTGTTTGGAGAGAGGTGTGTGTATAGCTAAAAGCAGGTAGAAGTGCCAGGTTGCTAAGATGTCTCCACAAACTGCCTGTCTCAGTGTCTCATGCCTATATTCCTGGTACTTGGGAGGCTAAGACAGGAGGATTGCTCTGAGTTCAAGACAGCCTGGGCTATAGTATAAGACTGCTACAAAAGACAAAAATAAAATAAAATAAAAAATGGTCCTTCTAATCAGGGACAGGTTTCACCCTGGAGCAGGAGCATTCTGCATCCTGCCAGGATAAGCTATTTCTCTCCTCTTCATTCATCTGAGAACAGGCATCCTCTGGGGGTAGGTTTCCACTGTGAGGCATTCTCTGTGTGAAACTATTCTCAGAAACAAAGGAGGAATCTGGCCAGACTGTAAGAGGCAGCCTGCAATATGAATGCTTCTTGGAGAGGTCAGAGAAAGACGCTGAAGCTGGGTATGATGGCTCATAAACCAGCACTTGGTAGGCCAAGGCTGAATCTCAGGCCAGCCTATGCTACACAGGAAGACACGAGACTACCTCAGAGAGAGGGGGCAAAGAGAGACAGCGAGGGGCAGAGATAGAAAGAGAGACAGAGGCAGGGAGAGTCTGGGTTGCATGTTTGCATTAGTGCTGAGCGGAGGGACAAGAACAGCCATGGATGTGAGGACATTTGCTGGAAACCCCTGCAGGGCAGGAGATATTCCCCAAGTGTGACGATTCCCAGGGATTCTTGTCAGTCATTTTGCCAGGAAGGTGAGTTTACGTCACAACTGGATAGATGGGGACTACTTGCTTTGTGACCTCCATAATACAGATAAATTAACCTCAGGGAAGCTAACAGCCTGTCCAAGGCCATGCAAGAGGTACAGTGAGATTTAACAGATCTAGCCTAGAAACTTCTGTATAAAGTTTATGTTGTTGAATAATCTTTTTGTATACTGTGAAAATGTGTTATCCTAATTGGTTCAATAAAAAGCTGAATGGCCAATAACTAGGCGGTATTTCCAGGCAGAGAGGACACTGGGAAGAAGTCAGGGAAGCCAGACAGATATGGAACAAGTTAGACACACAAAATGGGGTAGAGGTCTATGGTAGACCATAGATTAATAAAATATATGGGTTAATTTCGGTTATAAGACCTAGTTAGGAACAAGCCTAAGCCATAGGCTGAGCTTTCATAATTAATAATAAGTCTCCATGTCATCATTGGGGGGCCGAGGGTCCCAACGAAAAAGTCCAACTACCAAATTTAAGTAGCAGAATTCCTGTTTCTTGTGTCCCCAGGCTGCCCAGGCTTCTGCCCTTCCAGGGACTTTCTGAGCCTGGCACTTAAGTACTCCACTTAAGTGGTGTGTAAATGAGGCATGCCCTGTGTCCAGCCCTGGTCCTTCTGCTGGAGGAGCTCAGAGACCAAAGAGGATGGTGGGCCCTCAGAAGAAAGCCATGAGAACATGTGGAGAGATCAAGAGGCATCTAGATCTCAACAGGCTGTCTAGAACTCCAAATGTATCTTGAGCTTTCCCAGTGACCACCATTCTTAAAACAGCTGGATGAGGAGGGACATATACACCCTCTGTAAGGAGTGGTCCCAA
Organism: Cricetiscus sungorus; assembly: GCA_030556225.1. Classification (NCBI taxonomy): domain Eukaryota; kingdom Metazoa; phylum Chordata; class Mammalia; order Rodentia; family Cricetidae; genus Cricetiscus; species Cricetiscus sungorus. Next base: position 23,746,971 of record JANBXA010000729.1, read on the forward strand.
TCTGTAAATAGCCACCAGGAATAGAGCGGAGAGAGAGAGAGCAGAAAAGGAAGAAGTTATTTACAGGCTTCTATTTGATCCTACTGTGGCCTCTCTGTCCTTCTGAGATAAGAGATTTGGTTCTGTTCAGACTGAGAAAACAAAAACAAAGAACAACAACAACAACAAAATCTACCTTGATTACTAAACATTCTTCTTGTCATCTTGATAACCTCAGAGCTGGTGATTCATATCTTAGGTGGCCCACTCCAAGGTGTTTGTGTGGGGTGTGTGTGGTTGTTTGGGCAGTGTGTTTATGTCCTGGGTGTGGAAGAGGGCAAGCAGATGCTCAGGTTCCCCCATCCCACCCTGCCCCCTCCATTTCTTCTAAAAAAGCAAAACTAATCAGCATCAACAGCCACAGTGGGAGAAATTCATTAACAGATCTAGTTTTGCATAATTTAGTCACTGGCATCAGCAAATTAAGCTTGCATGCATCCCTTATTGTAATGGCCTTGGAGAAGCGTAAGGAATTCGATTAATCTAGCAGTGGTGAGATCTGTTTAATCTGGGGTACTGGGGTCTGCTTCCACCCAGATACCTTGTGTGCCCCTTATAGTTCTAGAGGAGGAAGGTGGCCCGGATTCCTTTTCTAGTGAGTGACTGGTGTTGGACTAATGGAGATTATTGTCACATGACCAGTGCTTCCCTCTGCACTGGCCACTGCTGTGGCGGGCCTGCTTCCCAAAAGGGCTGTACTGGACGCATGTGGCAGGGCATCAACTAGGGATGCCAGTGGTGTGGCACTGGTTTGGGAACTCTGTGGCAGTGCCCTTATCTCAGGTGTGGGTTTGCCTTCTTCCAAAACGTCTTAGGTCAGTGGTCCTCAACCTTTGCAATGCTGCAGGCCTTTAAACAGCTCCTCATGTTGTACGGCCCCAAACCATACAGTTATTTTGTTGCTATTTCATTACAGTAATTTTGTTACTGTTATGAATTCCAATGTAAATATTTGATATGCAGGATACCTCATATGGGCCCCCAATATGACCATGACTCACAGGCTGAGAACCCGTCCTAGGTCAAGCATTTCCCTGTTTCTATTGTTTGGTTTTTAACTGAAATAGGTTCATCATCCCTTTGGCTCCTCTGATGGGCATGGCATATTTCTACTGTCAGTTGGCCCCTTCCTGAAGCGCTCACAGCTGGCCAGCCCTCCTGAGGCCACTCTGTCCTCATCTGTGTCCACTGTGCTTGCAATCGGTTAGGCTTGCTGATGAAGGTGCAGCTGGCTCTGCAGGTGACTGCTTTGTCCTATGGTGATTTCATAGTCAGCTTTCAAAAAGAAACCTCTCTCTTTGTTCTGGAGTTGTGAAGCCTCTGTTTCCTCCCAGCAGCCCTCCCCTACCTGTACAGAGCACAGAGAAAACTGGCCCATGGGTCTGCCTTCTTCACAGCTGCATGGGACATGCTTTTGATAATGAGCTACACTCCCAAGGTCTCCTTCCAGCTCCCCTTTGCCTTGAAGACTACTCAGTTCCAGGATGTCGGCACAAAGGAAGCAAACTGGACCAGGAAGACTCCTGGTGATGTTTCAGGGAGTCAGCACTGTGATATCCTGGTGTGCAGGGGTCTTTGGGCTCCTGGGGCTCCAACAACCTCATCTGCCATATCATTCTCAGTGTCCTTGCTGAGTATTGTGAGTTCCAGGATTTTGTGACTTATCCAGTCAGCATGGATCCCACTTGCCTTCAGCTCTTCCTCCAGCCTGTGCCCAGCATGGAGGTCTGAAGCCTGAGAAGGGCTCTGCTGAGTTAACCACAGCATGGGTTCTAATGGTACAAGTTTGCCAGAAGTCACTGTGTCTAGGTCTTTGTTACAACTCCCAGAATCTTAGCAAGAACCTTTCTTTCCTTGGCTCAGCCTCTAGGCACCCTGTCTGAGCCTGGCATCTCTTCCCTCTGGCTGTACAACGGCAAACACCAGAACCCATTTTTGCAGTTCTAGCATAGATGTTAGAACCAGGCCTAGTGCTCAAGAAGCAATGTGGGCTGAACCCAGACCTCGTGAATGCAAGCACACACCTTCCCACTGAGCCCCAACCCCAACCCCAGTCCCTGAGAGCTGCCTGCTTAAGGGACATCTACCTTTATTTTTCTTACCTTCTACCCATACCACTCTCCTTGGAGAAACACTATTTCTTCCTTCCAGAAAGAAAGGGCACACAAAGGGCTTTGGGTACTTCTCCTTGAGGTGCTGTGTTTGGCTTGAGTGGGCTGCTCCTGCCCATTCCCCTTTCTTAATTGATCATCTGAAATCTTTGCCTCTAAAGTTCTGTTCAAGAAAATTGTCCTCAATCACTAGTTCTCAGGATGCTGCCCTAAATGTACTGTGGCACTGATGGTGGTGGCTGGTGTATGTGTGTGTGTGTGTGTGTGTGTGTGTGTGTGTGTGTGTGTGTGTGTGTGTGTATGAGAGAGAGCATGTGCACCAGAAGTTACACTTTATTTGTGAGGCTGGGTTTCTTGCTGAATGTAGAACTCACTGATTTGGCCAGCCTGGCTAGATAGCCAGTGTCCTGTCTTCAACCCCCCTGAGTACTGAGAAAATAGTCTGGCATGGGATTTCTGTGGATGTTGGAGATTCAAACTCAGTCATGCTGGCATGGCAGACGCTTTATCCCTGAGCCAGCTCCCCATCCCTTTCCTGCTCCCCACTTTAGGTCACAGTTACAGGTCACGGTCCACGACTCCTCTCAGTTCACTGCTCTCCAGAATGGCTTACAGAGCGCAGGGCATGTGTACTGGTTTACTGTAAAAGACACTGCAGTGGAGCCGGGTATGGTGGTGCACTTGAGGCAGAGGCAGGGGGATCTTTGTGAGCTCAAGGCCAGCCTCTGCTGCATAGTGAGTTCTAGATGAGCCAGGTCTACATGGGGACACCCTGTTAAAACTATTACAGTTGATAGTTGATCAAGCACATGACGAGGTGAGGCCTGGAAGAGTCTTGACCATAGGAGCTTCTGATTGTGCAGAGCAGGAGTCAGTCACTTTGGAAACCCTCCAGACACAGCAGGGATCTGTAGGAAATGCCTTTGTGTGTGCACTACAGCCCTTCTTTCCTCCCACAGGATACCCCAAGCGTTCTCACTACTTGGCCTTTCTGCTCACTTGCCCTGTCCAAGAGCCACCAAAGGGCACCTTGTTATAACTAAAGATGCTTCTGTCACCCAGGAAATTCCAAGAAATTGGGAGTTGTACCAGGAATTGGGGACAAAAACTAAAACATGTATCTCTTACTTCATCCAATTTATCATTGCCTGTGAGCCCCTGTGAATAGCTGAACTAGCTATGTTTTAATGAGGACCATGCAACAACTGGTTCAAAATAATTCATGCTGCATTTCACCCCAAATCATCCCATATCTTACCAATAGCTGCCACTGTTTGGCACAATCCTTAGCTTGAGTTCCAGAAGAGGAAGGCGTGAGTGCACACACATGCATAGCAGCTTCCAGCACTGGTGGAAACTGGTCCTTTGCTGGGTGTATGAACTGTGTTCATGGACAAAGAGCTTGGCCTTTTATTCAAATATGGACTCAAAAACCATGTGTTTTACTGTCCGTGCAACTCAAGGCAGTTGATTTCTTTTCCAGCCTGTACATTCATGGTGCTAGGGAACTCACTAGGGAGGGATACCCAAACCAGCACACGGAAAAAGTCTTCACAGGAGGGAGTTTCTACCTTTCTCTCCTGATACTTTAGTAACCAGTGGACACTCAGTTCTCAGCGAGGCAGTCTGCTTCTTCCTTGTATAGACGAGTGACACTTAGGGGAGATAGGGAGCTGATGACACACCGAAGTATGGATACTGCCCAAGTCCAACTTGCCGAGCCAGTGAGTGTTACTGTGGCTGCCTACCAGAGCAGAAGCAATGGAGAGACAGCCCACCCCAGCATGGCTGACAGCGGGCATGGACAGATTAGAAACTTGTCTAGGTAGCTCTGTTGGTCTGAACCTCTTTCAGGAAGCTTGGCTGGTCTGAGAGTGTCCCTCAGCAGTACTTACCACTTATATATGCTTGGGCAGAGAGAAACAGTGACTACGGTCAGTTTTAGCCCTGGCTAGGCTGGAACTGGCTTTGTAGACCAGGAAGGCCTTGCACTCATGGAGAGCTGCGTGTCTCTCCCTCCTCAGTGTTGGAATTAAAGGTGTGTGCCACCATGCCTGTCTCTAAGTGCTTAATTGCTGTGGTTTGGGTGCTTTTTGTCCTCTGAAGATTCCAGCTTTGGGAACGTGGTCCTCAGTGTGATGTGGCAGGTAAACTATTCACAGGGTAGGGCAGTGGGGTGTGTCCTGCCATGGACTGTGCTGGCTTTGTTTCTCTCTGGCTTGTTTCAAGCTACCTCTTCTTCTGTTTGTGCTTCTGCCATTCGCCATGAGATCCCTAGACAATCTGGATTATGCCTGCCATCTTGGGAACTGTGAGCTAAATAGACCTCTTTATAAAAGGTGTGGTGGCACACTGGAGATGGAGGCAGAAGGATTAGGAGTCCAAGAGTTTGAGTCTAGCCCAGGATACATAACAGTCTCAAAAATATTTTTTTCTTTTTAGCCTACCTCAGACTTTTTTCTTTTAACAGTAATAAGAACAGACTACTATAGTTTATAAATGGATGTGGATAAGGATTCACCTTGTGCAGCATGGGATCTTTGATGACTGGCAATGGTGATGCTCAGTCGATATTTGTGGAATAAACTGGGCCTCCAGGCTCAGGACTCTAATTTCTAATCCCAGCTACTTGGGAGGCTGAGGCACAATGAATTCAAGGCCTGCCAAAGCTACAAAGTGAGTTCGAGGACAATCTCAGGAACTTGCTGAGACTCATCTAAAAAATTACAGGCTGGAGAGGTGGCTCAGCAGTTAAGAGCACTGGCTACTCTTCCAGAGGACCTGGGTTCAGTTCCCACATAGCAGCTCAGTTACTCCCTCTTCTGACCTCCAAGGAGACCAGTCACGATCGTGGTGCAAAGACATCTACAGGCAAAATACATACTCATTAAAAAAAATTAGTTCATTAAAACGGTAAAGAAGTTTTAGGATGCAGCTCAGGGGTGGAAGCTCACACCTGGTTCAACCCCAGTACCACGAACAAAGCAAGCCCTGAGGATTTGTGGAATGAGTGGTGGAGTGAACAGCCAGGTCACAAGTGGGGTGGGTCTGAATCTATTCACCTAAACAACGGCAACCTAAAGACAGGTCCGAGGGCGTAAGCCAGAGAATGGACAAGGGACAGCGAGGCAGTCGGTGTCAGACAGCAGCAGTTAGAGCACCCTAGACAGATGCTGAATTCTGGGGTCCCCTTCCTTCCAATCCTAGCCCCCCTGTTGTCAGTCAGGCCCCCAGTGGTTACACCAGGAAGGTCTGAGGTGTGAGAGGAATCATGGAAGTTGCACCTGGCTTTTCTCTGAACTTGTGTGGAAGTGCTCAGCATGGATAATGGGACTCAGCAGGATTCCACAAACGGCCGTTGAGATTAAAATCTAAAGAAGAAGTGATATTATTCAGCCAGAGAAAGAGCAGGGTAGTCATTAGTGTTCTCTGGATGCAGAGAAACCCATGGTTGGCTGATGTAATCAAGTGCTTAACTGGACACACAAGGCAAGCAGCAGTTCCAGAATGCAGGCACCTGAAAGAACCAGGGCCTTTTGAGGCCCCTGGGGAAGAATCTGTCACCTGCCCTCTGGTCCCTTTCCCAGGAGGGAGAGGCCTTTTGACTGCTGTTTCCACCATGAATGCACGTAACGCGCAAGGTGGAATTGTGCAAAGGAAGGTGTGCAGATATGGGGAGGGTGAAAGCTAGATGCCAATGGCTGTCGGGATCTGTGGTGGCAGCATGGGAGTCTCCTGGCAGACCACCCCTGCATGGTTGCGGTTGCTGTCCTTTCATGTATGGAACAAGGTTTTGGGAACTTTCTGCCTGCCTGGGCCACTGGGATCTGGTTCTCTGGCTTGGTCTTTCCACTCTAACTCATGAAACTGGTCCCTGTGTTTGCCTGGGCTGGAAGGTCAGACAAGGAGCCCCGGAATCAGCCATCAGCATCAGGGATGTAAGATATGGAAACTAAAGACAGAAGAAACTTGTTCAGGGTCAGTGAGAAAGCCAAGGGTGGATTAAGGGCCACATATAAAAAAATTATATTTATCCATGAAATAACTAAACATATTCAAAACAAATTTGTCTTTAAATTTTTTTTCATGAGTGGGATACTAAAACACACGAGAACGTAAAGAGTAGGAAGTCTCCACCCAAGTAAACCATTTACAGCTTAAATCCAAGTTTTTGGTAAGGAGTTCAGTGGGCAAGTGACAAGGTGTCTCCCGAAGAGAAGAGGCTCTGGAGCCCCGTGCCAGTGAGGAAGGAGGTGGGTGAGCCCCTCCCCCCAAGCAACACGTCCGGCATCTGTGAAGAGCTGCTGTGTAGCAAGCTGTGGCCTGGTGGTGAGAAATGCACAGTGTCTCATGGCATTGTCTCCCGTCTCTGTGAGTTCTGCTGTCAGTGCCAACCCACTCTCTGCGTTCCGTAGGCAGATCCATAGCACTGGAGTTCTGGGGTATTGTCTGTTACTTCAGGGGTCACTTTTTTTTATGACTTATTTTTATTTCATGTGTATTGGTGCTTTGTCTGTATGTATGTCTGTGTGAGTGTGTCAGGTTCCCTAGAACTGAAGCTACAGACAGTGTGAGTTGCTATGTGAGTGCTGGGAATTGAACTCAGGTCCTCTGGAAGAGTAGCCAATGTTCTTAACAACTGAGCCATCTCTCCATCTCTCTGTCAATTCATTCTCTAAAAGCAGAGCTTGCATCTAGGAGATTGTACTAATCAAGGTGGGTAGAAGTATGGGGAGGGTAAGAGACTGTCAACACAGCCGAGGACCAGCAAGATGGCTTAGTGGCTGAAGGCAGTGGTCACCAGAGTTTGGTCCCCCATAAGTGTCCCCTGACATCTATAGGTATGCCATGGTGGCCACCTGGGCACATATACGTGCAAATAAGCAAGTACATAAAATTTCTCAAACTTAGAGAAAGAAATTGACAGACAAATAAGAGGCATTTGGGGCCAAATAAATGTGGCCAGAGAAGAAACTCACCACAAAACAACACTAAATTCTGTAAGAGAAAACTGTCAACTCATGAACAAAGGCAGGGGCATCAGAGCAACTTTAGGTCTCTCACTGTCAGGTCTAAAAGCATAGAAAACACATTCCACACTCTGCCGACTAACAGTTCTATACCCAGCAACACCATCTTCCTAAATGCCATTCCTAAACCGTCCTGGAACTTGCTGTGTAGACCAGGGCTGGGATTAAAGGCATTCACTACCACACACACACAAATTTTAGTTCCTTTCAGGAGCCATCAGAGACCTAGAAAAGACATCAACAGAGAATCTATCTGCATGGTCTCCTGAGCTGGTCTTATTTGCAGGGTTCAAAGCTCTGGCCTCAAATTTCAGGTATCATTTTAACAGCACAACCATGATGTACAAATTCTCAGTATGTCCATACCTGGGCAGGCATTTGGTACATCCACTATGGGGAGTCATGGGTGAAGAGAGAGGGTCCTGAGCCAAGGTGCTCACAAGGTTCATTTTGTGCAGGGAGTCTGTTGTCTATTTTAAAGTCAGGAGGCCACACTGAGGAGAAGAAGCCGTTTGATGTTCCCAGGCAAATGTGTAAATGGCATTAAAAGGGAGTGGCAGGAAAGATGCTGGTCCATCAGGAAGGACAGAGTCTTTAGATTTCAGTCTCTGGTCACCAGCTGGCAGGATGAGGTACAAGCAATACTGGAAATGGTCCAGGATGACAGCTTCTGGCATAAAAAATTAAACTTCTATTTAAAAATGGACGCTGGGCGGCATACAGTTATAAACACTGTACATGGTGACAGCAGTTAACACCGTGTCATATGCTTGAAAACGCTTGAGCAGATTTCAAGTGTGTGCTAGAAGAAGGGCAAATGGCACCTCTCTGGACTATTTTGAAAAACTGTTTATGAGTCTATAAATTATTCAAGACACAGTTTACAAAATGAAGATAAGTAAAAATGGCTGGGAGTGGCAGCACATACCTACAGTTCCATCTATGAAAGAGGGTGAAATGACAGGTAATTTGAGCTCAAGAGGTTGAGGTCAGGTTTAGTTACATTAGGTAAAACACACACACACACACACACAACACAAACAACAAAAAAATAAATATTTCTTCAAATATGAAAAAATAAACATTCTACAATGTAAAGTTTAAAGTATAAAGATAAAATTTTATACCATAGACAATAATTTCGTAAAGCTGGACTGAATACATTGATTAGAAAGAAATCAAATTCCAAAGTGAGAACCATTGCCAGGGACGAAGTGGGTGAGGCTGTAATGATAAGGGGCTTAAATCATAAGACAAAGTGAGCTCAAAACAGTGCTATAAGACTTGCAAAGCCTCAGCCGGGTGTGGTGAGCACACAGCCACCCCCCACCCCTTGCACCCATGGGGAAGGGTCAGGGAGAACAGAGCAAGATCCAGGCTAGAGACCTACAGAGCTAGCTCTAGGCCAGGCTTAGATTCACTGTGAGACCTTGTATCAAAACAAAACAAAACAAAACAAAGAAAGCACAAATGAACAAAATACCCCAAAACAGAAACAGAAAAGGAAGAATTCCCCTCAAAACAACTCCAAACAAACAAAAAATATAAAACCTGATGAGAGAGAGAGACAGAGAGAGAGAGAGAGAGAGAGAGAGAGAGAGAGAGAGAGAGAGAGAGAGAGAGAGAGAGAGCGCGAAGTAGGCACACAGATAACCATAGCTTAAGGAATCAAACAGCTTTCAATACCAGTTAAAAAGCAATTGACAAACTAGGGTTAAGGGTAGATGGGGCTAAAGAAGTCCCATGATCAGATGTCCTCATCAGGGCAGATCTTCTTGGCCTCTGTCACTAAAAGCAGCATTTTTTAAGTTCTTTGAAACCATGTGTGACTGCAAGCTGTCCACAGAGCTCACAAGGACTTGAACTCATCTGGAGCTGCAGCCACAGTTGATGGTGAGCCACCTGGTAGGGGTGCCAGGAGCTGAACTGGGGTCCTCTGTACTACTCTTAATCTCCGAGCCATGTTTCCAGTTCCCTAAATAGAAATTCTAAAAATAAACAATAGTATCATCCAAATTACATACTAATTGCATAGTTGAACACAAGCTGAGCGGTAGCCGAGAGGCTATCCCAGCAGAAATGAGAACACCCGGAAATGCCAGAAGACTGAGCACAAAGGAATTTTCCAAAGTTGATAAAAGCTGTCATAAGAATCATGAAGTCATCAGAATAACACTCGTTAGATTTGGATATCTTGCTAAACAGAATATTGTAAATCAATAAAGACAGAGAAGTGGGTCACAAGCTCCTGGATTCAGACTTACAAAAGCAGCCAGATGCTCCTGAAGAGGGTTCAGAGAGAGCAGAGCTGTCAGCAGAGGCATTCACAAGCAGGGGGCGCTACCAATGATTATGAGGAGAGTCTCAGAAAAACCAGATCACAGAGTCCATGAATGATTCTAAAAGACACAGGGCAATGTCCAGGACAGGATGAGATGCAAGCAAGAAAGAAAGAATGAACTGAAAGCAAAGGAGACTTGGAATAGTAACCATACAAACTAACATTCACCTCCAAGAGCTAAACAAGACAGAATTAAGACACTAAAAAAATATACAAGATGGGGAGACTGTAAGGATTCAGGCATTATACTGGCCTGCCCCTGTCACCTGGCAGAATGCACTCAGGCAGTAAGTACCCAGGTCAGCCAGGGCTCCATGGCTATGTAGTCTGCAGGCAGGTGCAAAGGACCCCTTTAAAAGAAAGACCAGACCCACTTATACTCTCTCTTTCCTGCCGTTCCCCTGGGGAAGACAGGACTTTCCCTATCTCCCTTTTATATGTCATGTCTGTGTCTCTTTACCTCTTTTCTCTTTCCTACCCACCCCTTCCCTTTCTAATAAAACTTCTCACTTAATCTCTGTCTGCCTGGCATGTTTGTCCTCTGCATCGTGTCCTCTATTCCCAAGGTCACATCATAACTCCACTACATCTCCCAGAATCCCCCACCTCTCCTAGTCACACCTATCTTGCCTTCTTATTTGGCAACAGTGCTTTCTTTATTCATTAACCAATAAGAGAAACATATTTAAAGAATGACATCTCCCATCATTTAGGTTTGCTTAATTATGCTTGAGAAAAATCTGAAAATAATAAGGTTGCTTATTAAGAAGATAAGGAAAATATTTATTTCCATTGGGAAATGGAAGAGGGAAATGAAACAAAAATCATATTTGAGGACATACCCCCCCACCTTAAGACAATATCTTGCTATGAAGTCTAGACTGAGCTTGACCTGCCTCGGTCTCTTAAGTACTGGGATTATGGTGCATCATCATTTCTGTTTCAGAGTGAGAGAAACATTTATTTTTATTTTTGTACACACCTGTGTGTTTTCATGAAGACACCTCACAACATGCATGTGGAGGTCAGTAGGCAACTTGTGCGAGTTGGATTCCAACGTGTTGGTTTTGGGCATCAAACTCAGGTCAGCCAGCAAGTTCCCAACATCTCACTGGCCCAGTACTATCTTTTAAATCAGGGTTCTTGCATGGAGGTGCTCTCTGCTCTTTGTGTTTAGTCATATCTGAACTAATTAAAAAAAAAAAAGGATGCAACATTATTGGTGTTCTCCTTGTCTGAGATCCCCAGCCTTCCTATAGCAGTAGTGTTTCTGTTTTTATCTGCCACCTCCCCCGCAGAAGACATTGTCTGCATTCATGGTTACCACTGGGGCAGGGGCAGGGCTGGTGGGGCTGTCATCTAGTCAGGGAGGCTGCCCAGTCTTGCTTACAATGCACAAAGCGGTCTCCTCACTGCCAAAGATCACTGGGCCCACATTGGGCATAGTGATAAGCTTGAGAAACTGTTCTTTAGAACAAGAGAGTAAGCTTTTTGAAAATTAGATTTTCTTCTTTCCTTATTCTAAAAGATATGGAACAGAACGGTTAGCAGTTGGCAGCCTGATCACAATGTTTCTTATGTTCATAGATTCTTCAGAAAGTTAAAATGCTTGGTCAAAGCCAGCAGGAAAACCCTGTAGTACACAGGAAGCATACTTTAAAGCATCAGAAATTCACCTCTGCATCAGCATAGCTGTGCACTTGCCTGGCATGTGGGAGAACCCTCACCTGACTCTTGGCACACCATAATCACAAAATTCTTGGCGTTTGGCTAAGTGCCATATACACAGCCCAAATTGCTGAGTTGCTTCTGGTTTGACTCTCTTGTGAGGTGAAGCCCCACAGACAGACAGTGGCTTCCAGTCTCCCTCTCTTCAGGGAAAGGATGAAAGGGCAAGGGAGACAGACACAGTTTGTGCTTTCTGGCTGCAGCACATTGGTGTCCATAGTGGACTGGATTCTGCAGCTGTTACTTTGGTGTTTCCACTTTACATAATTGGAATGTCAGTTACAGGCCAATAAATCAGCACTCTAGAATTTTAGTTTAGTTTACGGACACCTACAATGAAAACACCTAATCAGGGAACAAAGAACAGTAAGCTATTTCTTTTCTAAGGATGGAGAGGTGAGGATGGAGCTTAAAATAGACTCATTCTTTGGCACTATCTTTAAGATGTGGCTTTTGGTAAAGTTGATTTCTCTAAATGGTCCCAGTCGACTGCCGACAGGCCCAATATGTTAGTTCCCTCCTTCTCACCACCAGCCTTCAGAGGACCTGGTTTCTGTGGTTTCTGAGCAGTGAAAGGAAAAGAAACCAAAGCAGATTTTCAGGACAGGAAGTGCTAAGAGCAGGACAGGAAGGATTTAACAGAGGTGCTTTCTTATTTAAAAGTTACAGGGCGTTCCGAAAGGCATTCTTATAGCTTTGTATGACAAACTGAAGTACTTCAGGAACACAGCCACTGTGGGGTGTAACAGAGGCTCAAGGATATGGCTGGTAGTTTGAGGCCAGGTCCCTAAAAATCACCACCAGCAAAGCTACAAAAACAACCATGTGTGCTGGCTTTATGTCAACTTGACACAAGCTAGAGTCATCTGAAAGGAGGGAACCTTAATTGAGAAAATGCCTCAGTGAGATGCAGGCTGTAGGGCATTTTCTTTCTTAACTAGTGGCTGATGGGTGAGGACCCAGCCTGCTGTGGGTGGTACCGTCCCTGGCCTGATGATCCTGGTTCTCTAAGAAAGCTAGCTGTGGTGGTGTGAACAGGAATGGGTCCCATAGACTCATGAGTGTTAATGTTTGGTCCATAGGGAGTAACACTATTAGGAGGTGTGGCCTAGTTGGGGGAAGTGTGTTACCATGGTGACAGGCTTTGAGGTCTCATATGCTCAAGGTACACCCAGTGTGGGACAGTTCGCTTTCTGCTGCCTGCAGATCAAGATGTAGAACTCTCAGTTCCTTCTTCAGTACTATGTTTGCCTGCATTCTTGCCATGATGATAATGGACTAACCCTCTGAAACTTTAAGCCAGCCCCAATTAAATGTTTCCCTTTATAAGAGTCACCTTGGTCATGAATGTCTCTTCACAGCAATAGAAACTCTTAACTAAGACACTGCTGAGCAAGCCATGATGGGCAAGCCAGTAAGCAGCACTCCTCCTGGCCTCTACATCAGCTTCTGCCTTCAGGGTTCTGCCTTGACTTCCTTTTAATGTGAGAGTGTAAGCCAAATAAACCATTTCCTCTTGGACTATCTTTTAAAGTTATAGTGTTTCATCACAGCAATAGAAACTACAACCAGGACACACAGCTATTGTCTGTCAACTAGAAATTGAAAATGTCAGGATGGGCACTGAGGGTCTAGATCAGTGGCGGAGTTCATGGTTGCAACCTGGGCTCCACTTCCAGGGCATCAAAGGGTGGGGTGAAGCAAAATAGGGTAGGAGTTTCAGATGGTTGTGAACCATTTGTGTGTGCTGGGTCCTCTGGAAGAGCAACAGCTGCTCTTAACTACTGAGCCATTTCTCCTGCACCCCCCTTTAAGAATTTCTTTGTGTGTGTGTGTGTGTGTGTGTGTGTGTGTGTGTGTGTGTGTGTGCGCGCGCGCGCGCGTGTGCACCAAAACACATACACACCAAACTTGTGCCTGAAGAGGCCAGAAGAGGGCACCAGGTCTCCTAGACTAGAGTTAGAGGTGGTTGTGAGCTGCCATCTGGGTGCTAGAAACTGAGCAGCAAGTATTCTTAGCCACTGGGCCATCTCTCTGGACTTTGCTTTCCCTAAAAACTAAAAAAAGTTTTATATTGGTTATCTATGGCTACATAAACAAACAAACAAACAAAAAACACAATAATTTCCAAATCTAGTAGCTGTTTTAAACTACAAACACCCTTGTTTCTTGAGTTAGTGACCTGGGTGACTGTCACAAATCTGTAAGTAAGGTATGGATGGGCTTCAATCACTCCATTGTTCTAGATGTTGCTGCTGTGGCTGCTCTCTCTCCTTCTCCCCTTCTCTCTCCTCCTCTTCTTGAAACAGGGTCTCATATGCAACCTTGGCTAGCCTGGAATCTGATATATAGACCAGGCTGGCCTAGAACTCATAGAAATATGCCTGCTTACCTCCAAGTGCTAGGACTAAATGTCTACGCAACCAAGCCAGGACACAGATTCCATTCTTTACAGGGTGTGGCATTCTTTACAGGGAGTAGCTGCTGGACAGAAATCTCCATTTATCACACAGGCCTCCCTCAGCACATTGAAATTGGTTTCCTTGAGCAGGAAGCCCACTGGGAAGACGGCACAAGGCAGCATGAGGTTGGTCTGTTACCTTCTCTCTGAAAGGATACCTGTGGCTAGATCCTACTGAAGGACAGAAAACTTCAGAAGAGCTGAATACCAGGAGACAGGTCACCACCATTGTAGAAGACTGTCTCATCTTAGATGTTTCCAACTATAAATGATTTTGTATATTAGAAGCTAATGACTAAGGAATTCCTTAACTGAATGTAAAAGGCTTTGGTTTTAGAGCTGAGCCAATGACTATCTTGTGTTCAAAGCTAATTATATTATGAGGTGTGCACATAACAGAGTGTCAACTCCAGGGCCCAAGAAGAACTAACTGCCCTCTTCTTTTTTCACAATCTGATAATAGATCTCTGAAATCCCACTTAGCACAACATCACAATGTTACTAATGAAGAACAGAAGATTTGGAAAGAAAGCATGGTTTAATACCTAGATTTCTGATGAAAATTCCTTCCAGCAATCAGCATCCAGTCTCAAAAATGAAAGAAAAATGTTTCAGTGATATACTTGTAGGCTGAGAAGACCGATAGCATCATCGAATGCTGCAGACAGAGCATGGCAAAGATGGAAGATGAGAGCAATTTCAAGTTAAACTTGATTCTTGATGCCAAATAATGCAGAGAATACAACTGCTCTGTAACCACTAGTGGAAAAAATTCTTAGCTCCCTCTGTTCTTTCCTTCCTTGTTCCTGGGTGTGTTTGATGACTGTAACAGCTGGAAGAGGGGTGTTGCTTTCCCTGGCCCTCCCCTCAGTGTACATACACCTTCTAGGGTTCTATCCATTCATCCTCACTAAGTGATGGTGTCACAGACACATTCTTCATCTGAAAGGAATGGTGGCAAATACCAGTAAGCCTAGTACTCAGAAGCTAGATACAGGAGGATCAGAAGTTCAAGGTCATCCTTAGTAACATGAGCTAGAGGGTAGTATGGGAAATATTAAACTCTGCTAGCAATTTACAAAAAAATACAATTTAAAAAGGATATTCAGTGACTGGAGAGATAGCTCAGCAGTTAAGATTGTTTGGAATCTCCAGCTAGGAGCCCCATTCCAGAGACTGCCATTGGCCGCTCTTCCCCCAGAAATGCCCAGGACCATGCTTACCGTCTATTTGGATCTTTAATGTGTGCTCTCATGTTCTCATTTCCTGCTTAACTGAAAGTCATCTTGGGGTGCTCTGCATAGCACTGCACTGTTTATTAATCTGGATTTATTAATCCGGTTTGAATTGGCTTATTGCATTGGCGGCAGAGGAACCCAGCAACCGGGGATCTAATACCTAAGAACCCAGCAACCAGGGATCTAATACCTAACAAAGAGTGCTGGCTATTCTCCCAAAACCCAGGTTATTCCCAGCTGTCACTGGGAGGCTCACAATTGTCTGACTCCAGTCCTAGGCAATTCAGTGCCCTTTTCTGGCCTCCACAGGCACTGCACACATGTGGTGTATAGGCAGAACACCTATACATATAAAAATAAAGGAAATTAAAATAAAGAGATTCAGTTTTATTTTTATTGATGTCTACCGGTGAAGGTATACCACAAGTGTGTGTGCCCTCAGAGGCCAGCAGAGGGCATCAGATTTCTTGATGCTGGAGTTACAGGTGGCTAGGAACCCAACTTAAGTCCTGTTATTAGAGCAGCAAGGTTACTTACCAGCACTGCTGAACCATCTCTCCAGTATACAACTTAAAAAAAATCCAGAGCTTCTTTAAATATTTCAGGTTTTACTCTATATATTTTTACTTTTTTATTTGAGATTTTAATTATATTATTCCCTTTTCCTTTTCTCCCTCCAACCCCTTCCATGTACCCCCTCCTTCTCTCACTCAAATTCCTGGCTCCCTTTTTTTAAATAGTTGTTGTGTTTATTGTCTATCTCCTTAAATCTCTCTCTCTCTCCATCCATCCATCTCCTACTTACCTATCTCCCTTAATATATAGATACAACTTGCTCAGTCTGGATAATGTTACTTGTATATTTGCTTTCAGAACTGACCATGAGATAGTGGATAACCAACCACTTGCTATGTTCTTCCCTGGGGAAAATCATTTCTCCAGTTCTCAACATTCCTTGGTTGCCCATGGACCTTTGTCTATAGTTGAAGTTGCATGAGTTTCCCCTTCCATGCAAGATGTCTACTGATGTCATCCTTGTCAGGCCATATTTATGTAGCTATGTTAGTGAAACCTAATGGATGTAGCTTTTCTGACTTTTCAAGGAGACAAAGTCTCACAGCAAACTCTTTCTATCTGGCTTTTATAATTTTCTCACCCCCTCTTTCATATAGATCTCTATGCCTTAGGTAAAGGAGTTGTGCTGTAGATGTATCAGTTGGGATTGGCTTCCACAATTCTGTAATTTGATCAGTTGTGGTTTCTGCAATGGTCTCCTTCCATTGCAAAGAGAAATTTCTTTGTAAGTAAGAACTATACTTATCTGTGGGTATAAGGATAAATATTTAGAGCATAGTTAGAGATTGTACTGGTTTAGTAAAATGGCAGTTGTAGGTTCTCCTCCAAGATCCATGACTTTACTAGCCCTGGGTAGGCAGTTGGCTAGGTTTCCAGAAACACACGTAATTTCCCTCTTGCTCAGTGAGCCTTAAATCCAATTAGAGAACTACATATTATAAAGGTATAAACTTTACTTTATGGATTATGAGTGTTTTGCCTGTATGTTTACCTGTGTACATGCCTGGAACAAACTAGCTAAAGTTAGAATGGTTGTGAGCTGCCATGTAGGTGCTGGGAACTGAACCCTGATCTTCTAGAAGAGCAGTAAGTACTCTTTACTGCTAAGTCATTTCTTCAGCTTCCCATCCTATAACTTTTTAAAACTCCATGTCTTCTCTTAATTTAAAAATAAAAAATAGTTCTTAACTCATGAAAAGTTGCTTTAAGAAATCTCAACTATGACTATTTTATCTGGGAAGTAACAAATAGGAAATGCTTACTCTGTCCTAGGAAGAGCATGTAAATGCTGATGCCAAAAGTGACCTAAATATTCTCTTTTTATACACTTTAGAAATCGAGGCAAGCAAGAAAATCAAAACAGGATTTTATTTGCAGTTCAAAGGCTAAATGCTTTAAAGTGCCTAATCTGGATTAAGTACTTGAGAATTCTTACATGATTTGGGAGTTTATCTCTAATAAAAATGTACTGCTTAAAAAAAAAAGTTTAGGTAGTATTCACTATACGTGCACCCTATCATTAGTTTGGTGGGCTTTTTAAGCCAGTAATCAGAAATATAATCAAAAGTATATTAAAAAGCTTAGTAAAGAAAGCATATCACTAGTAGAGGTATATAAAACAGGTAATTGATGGTGCAGGAAGCTAAAAAGATATCCCAGGTCAGCGTGTTTCCTTATAGTGGTTCAGAGTCAAATAATTCTCAAAACTCAAGATATGGTACCCCAATATTTAATTTCTACAATGCACATTGTTTCTTTTAACTTATAAAAGATCACAAAAGAGAAAGCACAGACACTTTCTCTCTGGCATCACCCTGTGTGCTGCTAACCAGCACTGTTTATTAAGAACTCACAGTAATTACATATTTTGCAAGTGCCACAAAACCTGGTAACAAAAATGATAGGATAGCAGTGTATAAATTAAAAAGGGAGGGATGGAAACCCCAAAGTAAACAAAATCATAGCATTACATTTTAGGTAAGAATAACTAACAAGCTTTACATGGAACACCTAGGGTGATGTTTAGAAGTGCATGACTTTTAAAAAGCTGAGCACAGAGGGAATGAGAAGCCAAGGGTAAACACCGGGCTAGGAGTTCAGAGACACGGGGAGCCACTTCACCTTTAGGGTTTCGTCTTCTCATTAACAAAACTAGACTAGATCATCTCTATTGGACCTTTAAAAAGAGCAAAACCTGACATTTCTTCTTTCCTTCTGTCCATAATCAATGTAAAACAGGCATATTTCTTTTAGCATTTGCAATAAAGAAACATGGACACACAGCAGACACCATTTTGCAACAAAGTGTAATCTGACTGCTAATTATTCCTGGAATGACAACCAGGCCTTTCTCATCTTCGCTCAGCAGCTGACATGCTCCGGAAGCAAGCAAGTATCCTCATTAGGTAGTGACAGAACTACAGAAGTATTTAGTGCTGACTGCAGTTCCTCAATGCTTAGCAATTATACAAAACACAACTAGGATAGTGATGAAAGCTCTATTAAATCAAAGCTGATGGAGCCTTTTACATCTCGGTGAAATGCGAATATACTTTGGTTTTTGTTAAATATTTATATTGACTATCCCTCCTCTGCAAAAGGAATAGCACAGTTTATTCCTACGTCTTTAAGATAGTGGATGAATAGATTGTAGTTGGTGGCCATTGGGAGCTGACAGCTTGTGCTAAATCTTGGATAGAAGATAGCAATGGTCACATCATATAGGGTACTTAGTATTCTCTTGCACTGGAGATTTTTACCATCCTCCTGCTTTACTTTTTTTTTTTTTTTTTTTTGTCAGAAGGCATGTTTAGCAAATTTATGGCTTTCACTTTACCCTCCAAATTTATTTTCCATGAAAAGGAACAGCTTTCAGGTTAGTTGTCAGAGAATTTAGAATCAAATTAGCATCCAAGCTTTTCTTGGCTGAGTTGCATGAGATCACGCAAATCTACACTGCTGTAACATCCAGTGTTTTCCACAAACACCTGTGTTTTGTAAGCCTCTTCAAATCCCTTTAAAACAGGATACAGTATAAAAATAAGGATATAGCTAGAAGTGATAATGATGTACAAAATCATACCATAAGCTCTATAACCTAAAAATTAAGAACGAGTATGGCAACTATTATATAATAGATATAATTTCATATAGGAAATGCTAATTTTTCTTTTTTTTTATGAGATCACAGTTGTCAATTAAGTATTTGCTATGCTGCTGGAACACTGGTTCCCTAAGCCACCTAGTAAAATGCCTATTTAGTAGTTATTGAAAGAACATGATTATCTAATCTTTCTCTGGATAGTTTAGTGATTACTATGTTTTGAAATTTCTTTTACTTTTCCAAGTTCTATTTTTAATCAGCAGGCATGTTTATTGACTTAAAAATTAAATCATGCTTATATTAAGTGTTGGTTTTCCTATCTTATTGATATAATTTCCTTTTTAAAAATAAAAATGTCATACAGAGAACACACTTTGGGCAGAAAGTAGATCACATTGCAGGTCACAGTTGTCAGCAATCTGAGAGATAGATTTATGTAATACTTAAAGGAATGAATGAAATCTAGTGAAACCTGAACTTTTCATTTCATTGAAAATATACAAAAATGAGAATTTGCCTCTTTAAAATGGAATTATTTATATTAGTTATCATTAAATATTTAGATTCTTCCCCATTCACATCTTATCCAAAGCATTCCTGCTATAAATAATGTAACTGAAGCATCATGTAATAATATATACTTTAAAATAAGATTTCTGTTGTGATTTGGAATAATAAATATCACACATGAGAAACGTATCACCAACTAGATACAGCAGCAAAAGAAAGAAAAAGCTTATGTACACATCACCACAACCAAGGTCTTTATAAGAATTTATAGTAGAGTTCCATCACAGCATATTTCTACACAAAGTCACTATGTGAACACTCAAAGAAATCTGTCTTGTATGTCTTAAATCTTGGTTTAATAAAGTTTGTACAGTATCAAATAATATCAAAAGTCTAAAAAACACAAATGAGTTTTGATATGTTTATAAATTATTGTTTTATACACTTTACAAAACATAAGGTCAAAAGTGCTTTTTAAAAAAAAGTTGAAGTTTCTATTCTTGATGATAATGGCTAGAAAAATGCACTGTTCTAAGCAGAAGCTATGTAAAGGCTTACACATTTCCCAGAGGATTTCTTTAAGCTTCTACTAACTATAGTTACTATGTGTCAAAGACAACCTGATACCAAGAGAACAAACAAATCTTCCTGAAACATGACAGGGACATAGACTGGCCAAGAAGCTCAGCATGGAGCCATAATTAAAGGCCTGCCCACAAGTGAGTTCTAGGACACAGATTCCTGGGTGAATGTCTGTCACTGAATGAGACCCAACAGGGACAACTTCAGAGGTTGCTACATGTTTTTAATCTTTCTCAAGTTTCCACTTATGACGAACTGGTAATCATAAGCCCTGGGATTATTACTTTTCTAATATAACTAAGACGAAACATGATTTTAAAGGTGATAAGTCATTTTATCTACTACTTTCCACAGAAAAACAGGACTAAAGGTGTAGGTATTAAAGACAATAGTATAAAAATGATTCAGGGAGAAATGAAATATGACTGTGTCTTAAAATTGCCATTAATCACAGGACTAGCCATATTCTACACATTTAAGAGCAAATACATGCCAATGCTGAATTAAGTGACACATTATCCCCTTATGCAGGAGACTGAAATGGTAAAACTACAAGCAAATAAACACACCAGAGAAAAGGGATATAAAGAAAAATTTTACTTTTAAATTTACTGTGGGATCAAATTGATGGGGCTCTGTGAACTAAAACAGTACCCTGATGTCAACACCTCCAGGCTGTTGAGTCTGGCTCGACATGACCACTCGCTCCTCAGCTGCTATTGAACTGGTGGTATTTTGTAGCTAAGATATCAAGCAACGGAGGATAACTTTTTCCCCTGAATATGGTAAGTTCCTTGGTTGGCTTCACATATATAGATTGCCTGAGATAATAAAATCATCAGCTTTATGATAAATTATGAAGGTCTTTCTAATTTTGACAGAACAGGATTGGTTGCTGAAACAATGGGTGTTGGTGTAGGCTGCATACACATAATTAATAATTAGTACTTTTAGCTGACAACTAGAAATCGATGGATATGGATGCCTGCGCAGAATCATCTCGCCCTCTGACATAAATTTCACAGGGGATCTCCTCCATCACTCTGTCCTCTAGAGCCTGTTCAGGGCATTCATGTGCCTGTTTGAAAGTGTAGCTGCTTTTTTTGAAGGTGCTATTAAATGTTTTCATAGGCTGTGGTTGTGCAAAATCATTTCGGAAGGGAAGTTCCATGGAACTGAGGTTGGTCCTACTTTGTTTGACACTAGATGCTTGAGATCCACAGTGGTGGTCATGAATGCACCGGGAGGCCGTGGAGGAGCGCCGCATCTTCTGGTAGTTATCAAGTTCTTCTGACAAATCTGCCAGGTCTGCAGAAATCTCTTTCTCTCTTAGTGAAAATAGTTCATAATGAGGAGGGTCAAATACTTCTTGGAACCCAGTTTTATTAAATGCAGTTTTGCAAGCCATAACCTTTTTCCGGGGCTGTTTCACTTGTACTAAAATAGAAATAATGAGAAGAACCAAGACAATCCCTGATGTAATGCCAATAATTGTTCCATGAGTTTTAGTGATTTGTTCAAATAGTCCAGCTTTCTTCTTCTCTGTATGAAAGAAATGTTGAGGTTTTCACAATTCATTAATAGGAGTTTCAGCACAGACTGACTAGATATTTTTCGGTAAAACAGGACATTTGGTTCACATATCAGACATAATGCAACTAAAGAATTGTTTTTTAAACAAATAGAAAATACCACGATTTCTGAGTCAACTAACAAATCATGATATAACTAGCTAGGAACAGAAAAACTAAAATACTTGATTCCCTTACTCAAAAGGTTCACAAGTGCATACAATTTGCAAATTACACCAATATAGAAAGACTCTTGATCTATTAAGTTTAGTTTTCTGCTGTAAGGCAGATTTGACAACTGCTGTGTAGATTCCTATCTGCAGGATCAAACTAACAATCCAGGTACACCACCATGGTCTACTGTTTTAGAATGATAAATTCTTGCATGTCAAGTAGTTAGTGTTGCCCTCAGATTACATCAGCTTCCCACAGTAAGATATTTATTCAACTTTGAAGATGAAAGACATATATTTTATTTCTCCAACTGCATGACCACCAAGTTACAGGTGTCATCATCATATTTGACATTCAGAGTATATGTTAGAAATAGAAGTAACTTGATAAAGAGAAAAAAAGAAAAGAGTTTTATGTGTTGCTTTTATGTCACTTCAATAATCTATTAGTCCTTCCATTCTCAAAGCTATCCTCTAAACTATCTAGTGACCACATAGTTCAACGATAACATAATACAGGGCATGAAATACAAAGATACACTTCTGAGTATTGACAGTATACTCCACAAAGAAATGCTTTTGTTGAATATTTCTTTTATAACATCCCAAAAGTCAATTGTCCTTTAAGAATGTTATTAGGTCAGGCAATGATGGAACATGCCTTTTATCTAAGCACTCTGAAGGAATTGGCAGGCAGTTTGAGGTCAGCCTGGTCTACAGAGTAAGTTCTAGGATAGCCAGGGCTACCCAGAGAAAACTTCTTTAGGGAGGGGGAGTATGTTATGTTAAAGCAACGATGTTAAGCACACCAGTAGAAAAGACATTTTAGTTCCTTTCTTATGAAAGCAATCCCTACTCCTCAAGGAATGCTGGCCTTTGCACCGGACTTACCTTTACAGTGATTCTCATCCCATGGGTATGCACAGTTCTGAACACCATTACAGACCAAAGAATTGTTAATGCACATGTTGCTATGGCAGAAGAAAGTATTGCTTGTACAGGGAGCTGCAGGAAGAAAGAAAATGAATGTTGCTAAGAACAGTGACACACAGATTACAAATCCATCTTCATTTGTTGTGTACTTAAGAATTTAACTTTAGCCTGGTATGGAGTACACTTTTAATCCTAGCACTAAGGAGGCAGAAACAGGTGGATCTCTCTGAGTTCAAGACCAGCCTGGTTTACAAAGCGAGTTCTAGGACAGCCAGGATTATGTAGAGACCTTGTCTCAAACTAACTAACTAACTAACTAACTAACTAACTAACTAACTAACTAACTAACTAACTAACTAACTAAACTTTGTAAGAGTAATTTCTTAGCTGAAAGACCTTTCCATGAACATACTATAATACACAACCGGTAAGCAAAGGTCAATATTCTATAATGCTGGCTCACACAACTTTTTGAATGCTGGTCACCAAAAGGTTATTTTTACTGTAATGACAATATGATTATAGATATGCCTCATACTTAAGGAATTTCTACATAGGTGAGAAAATTTTTCCAAAACTTTAAAAGACAATGTTAGCAATTGACATAGTTCATTATGAGCTGATGAGATTCTGCCTAGGAGATAGACCTCTGGACGTGTTTGTGAGGATGTTTCTGGAAAGGTTTAACTGGCTGCAGTCCCTCACTGAATGAAAAGGTGAAGGTCAACATAGCACTAATGTTCATTGGTTGGCTTCTGCTTCCTGACCTTGGACATCATATGACAAGCTGCCTGTTGTGCCTGCTGTCATAGCTTCCTTGCCATGAGCCAAAATAAACCTATACCTTCTTAAGTTGCTTTTTTCAGAGCAACAAAAACAGTAACTAATACACAGGAAATGGAGAGGCATCAGGGGCCTTCTATGTGTTGCATGTGGGAAAATAAGCCAAACGGATTCCTTCTCAAAATAATCTCATGATCCAGAAATACTACTGCTAGCTATATATCTAACAGTACTCTGTAGGAGCTCAAATTGGTACTTGAATACTAGTGGAAGGCAGTATTAGTCACATTAGCCAGCAGATAGAAGCAAACCCCACGTCCATCAATGGCTAAAAGAAAATACGACAATGGAATATTAAGAAAAGAAATTGCTGCATGGATGAGAAATAGTAAGATAATTCTAAGCAAAGTAAGGCGCTATTTAAGTTCCCATAATTAGATAGTAATTATTATATGACAAATACATATGACTTCATTTGTATGAGGTACCTGAGAAAATTCAGAGATCAAAAATAGAACCAGGCTTATCAGGTATTGGAGAATAAAAACAGTTTTCAATGGAAAGAGTTTCAGTTTGGAATTATAAAAGTGCTTAAGGGGGGTTGATGAGCAGGCTTAGTAGGTAAAGGTGCTTGGTATGTAAGACTAGCAACTTGATTCCAGTCCCTGGAACCTTCATAATTTTAAAGAGAGAAACAATTCCATAAAGATGTCCTCTGCCCTCCAAACACATGCTTATCCTCCATACTCATCGTGTTTGCACATATGTGCACAAACACACACACACAGAAAAAAAAGGAGACAATAGTGATGGTTGCACAAGCAGAACAATGTGAATGTATTCGATGCCACTGGATCATATAAATAAAACTTCTGGGGCTGGGGATGAATATGGCTTAGTGGAAGAATACTTGCCTAGCACGCACGTGGTTCTGGTTTTGGCTCACAGAAATAAAAAACAAACCCTGTATTTTGTGTTATTATTTTTTTTCCAGGATAAAATCCATTCTTTAGAATTACAATGAAGTCAGCCTGGTCTACATTGGGAGTTCCAGGACAGCCAGGGTTACACAGAGAAACCCTGTCTTGAAAAAACCAAGCCAAACCAAACCAATTCGATCCATCAAACAAACAAAAAATCCTAACAGTCTCTTTTCAAGGGGAAAGAAAGGTCTAAAAATGTACTAGATTAATAAATTTATTTTCTCTTCAATCACTGTCTTTTTCTTAATAAGTATGCAATTAACTTAATTAAAATATAGCTAGGGTTGTAATACTTTTTCCTCTAAAGAGTGTAGTCTTGGGTGATGTTGGGATGCCTGGTCATCTTAGTGCCCACCAGCCACGACTTTAGTCTTTGCCACTGCTAACATGTATTTATTGGGCTCTCAGAAAACCCTAGACAAACCCTGAAGTGTAGTTGGATGGAAACTACCCAAAACTTCTTTGCTATAAAGACTGACTCCCCTATAATGTGCCATTCACTAAAATTCCTGTGCAGCTGGTAATTAATCCATGGTTAATTATCATGAGCTATAGCATGTTTCAAGAAACAAAGAAATACAAAAATTGTTGGGTATTATGGAGGCAACTGTAATTCAAGCACCTGGAAGGCAGACACAGCGTGAATGCAGCAAATTATGAAGTTAGTCTGGGTTGTGTAATAAGTTTCCATGAGACCCGGGCTCAAGTTAAAAACCAAAGGCTTGGATAGCATACAATGTATTCTAGAGTTCTTGGTTCTAAGAGCTGATAGAGCAATGTATCAGCAGTCACAGTAATATGGATCCTTTTGCCTTTAATACAGGTGCAAAAAATGTTCATAACTAATAACTGATTTACTACACTGTTAACTTGTAAAAACACCATCACTTTAGACATTACTTAAGCAAGGTTTCATTATTCACTCATTAATTCATCTTTGGGTGCTGTGAACTAAACTTAGGGCCTTGTTCATATGAGACAAGCATACAAGCATTCTTGTCAATTGATCCTCTACTCCAACCTCAAGATTCTATGATTCTTCAAAGTGCATGGTAGCTTTAAAGCCAATCATGAGATGAGAGGCATTAGTTATATAATTAAGCCACGGGACTGAAGGGTTTCAATGAAAAAGCACAATTGTAATTTACTTGCTTTGTAACATTTGCTAGTGTACATACTAAAGTATGTTATGGATATTATAAAACTATAATAAATGCACTTTAAGTATAAAGAATGGTCTAGAGAAACAGCAATGTTCACAAACTGTATTATACATGACAAAAATCATACTCTAACTACAACCTATCTTACATAGTTCACAGCTAGTGATCCAGAGGAGATAAGTTACTTTTAAAAGACAAGCTGAATGAGGCTATAAACATCATTAAGGCTCCTTGGTATTTTGATCTACTTTAGAACATCATATGACCACATTTTGATGGCTCTTTCTAACTTCAAAGGTGTTGTAAAAGATAGGTTCTCTGTTCTATAGTCCTCATCTGTTGATCACTTTTAGGAAAATACTTTTAGTTTTTATTACATATTATTTAATTTTAAAATTACATACTAAGTCATGTATGTGGGTGTGCATGTCACAGCACGGGTGTGAAGTGAAGTCAGAGAACAACTTGCAGGAGCTGATTTTCTACTTCTACTATGTGAATCCTGGGGATCAAAATTAAGTCATCAAACTTGATAGCAAGCATGTTTACTTGCTAAGCTATCTTGCCAGTCTATTAGTACAGGTTTTATTTTTTTTTTATTTTGACAACTGTTCTGGTTAAAGTAACCAGAAGATTGCACTGATATAGTCAGACTGCTTTGTATAACACTGTGAGTTACATAATTTTAAATTTGTTTCATTGTGATACTTTCATATGTGTATATAAGGTGCTTTGATCATATTTACCAAGTTATTTATAATTGCAAATCTGCTAAGTTTTATGGCTTCTCACTGCATAAGCATAGCTATTTAAGACTTGGGTTTAAATTAATAAATGGGACCTCCTGAAACTGAGAAGCTTCTGTGAAGCAAAGAACATAGTCAACAAGAAAACATGGCTCCCTACAGAATGGGAAAAGATTTTCACCAACCCCACATCTGACAGAGGGCTGATATCCAAAATACACAAAGAACTCAATAAACTAGACATCAAACTACCAAATAATATAATTAAAAAATAGGGTACAAATCAAAATAGAGAATTCTCATCAGAACAATCTCAAATGGCAGAAAGACACTTAAAGAAATGCTCAACATTCATAGTTATCAGTGAAATGCAAATCAAAACCACTCTGAGATTCCATCTTACACCGATCAGAATGGCTAAGATCAAAAACAAAACAAAACAACAAAAAAACCAAACCAAACCAAACAAACCAACCAAACAAACAAACAAACAAAAAAAAACCAATGACATCTTATGTGGAGAGGATGTGGAGAAAGGGAAATACTCTTCCATTGCTGGTGGGAGTGCAAACTTGTACAGCTTCTTTGGATATCAGTATGGCAGTTTTTCAGGAATATGGGAAACTGGTCTACCTCAACATCCAGCAATTCCACATTTAGGTATATACCAAAAGGATGTACATTTATACTACAAGAACATTTGTTCAGCTATGTTCACAGCAGCATTATTTGTAATAGCCAGAACCTGGAAGCAACCTACATGCCCCTCAACCGAAGAATGGATAAGGAAAATGTGGTACACATACAAAATGAAGTACTACTCAGAGGTAAGAAACAATGATATCCTAAAATTCATACACAGACAAATGGACAGAACTAAGAAAAAACATCCTGAGTGAAGTAACCCAAATCCTAAAGGCAAATATAACATGGACTCACTCATAAGTGGGTACCTGACATAAAGCAAAAGATACCCAGCTTACAATCCATAACCCCAGAGAAGCTTGATGGAAAAAGATGGAAGCAGATGCAGAAATCAACAACTAACCAATGGGCTAGGCTACTGGAGTACAATCAATGTGAGGGAGGAGCAATAGTATGAACGAAGGAGTCAAGGTCATGATGGGAAAACCCACAGGAACAGCTGACCCAAGCTAGTGAGAGATCACTGACTCAGGTTAGTGGGGAACCTGCACAAGCTCGAACTAGGCTCCATTAATATACTGGGATAACATGTGAGGCCATTGCAGTGGGTCAAAGATCTAACTCTAATGCACAAACTGACTTAGTGGAGCCCAGTCTATATGGAGAGACACCTTGCTCAGCTAGACAAAGGGCTGTGGGAGATGGAGAGGTGCCTTGGTTTGCCTCAAGGAGATGATGGGGCAGACTTAGTAGACTTCCTAGGGGAGACCTTACCCTCTCCGTGGAGCAGATGGGAGGAGGGGCAGGAGCCGGAGGAGAGAAAGAAGGGGGAACTAGGGTAGGAGTGTAAAAAAAAAAATAATACCCCCCAAACAACCAACAAAAAGACTTGGGTTTAATCCTTAGCACCAAATAAACTGGGTATGGCACAAGCCTATAGGATTAGTAGTTCAAGGTCATCTTCAGATACAGGCCAAGCAGAAATTCATGAGACCTTCCTTCAAAAAATGAAATGAAACAAAACAAAACAAAACAACAAAACCCACAGTCTACATTTTGTTTTGTAGGCAGTAGAAGGAGAGACTGTGTATTGGGCATAGCTTGAGCATATGTGAGACCTTAAAGCCTGCCCCCACAGTGACACACTTCCTTCAACAAGGCCACACCTACTCCAAGGCCACATCTCCTAATAGTGTCACTATGGACCAAGCATTCAAACATATGAGTCTATGGGGGCCATTCTTTTTCAAACCACCACATTCCACTCCCTGTTCCCCATAGGCTTTTAGCCAACTTCAAAAGTCCCCAGAGTCTATCACAGCCTCAGCACAGTTCAAAATTCCAAAGTTCAAAATCTCTTTCTTCTGAGATTCATGAAATATTTTAACTGTAATATCCAATAAAATCAATAAAGCACATCACAGGCTTCCAACATATAGTGGCACAGGATATACATTACATTTCCAAAATTGAGGAAAGGGAGCACAGTAAGAAAATACTGGACTAAAGTGGGACCAAAAACCAGCTGGGCAAACCCCAAACTCTGCACATCTAAGTCTGATGTTAAAATGCTCTTCAGATATTCATGTCCTTTCAGCTTTGTTGACTGCAACACACTTCTTTCTCTTGGGCTGGTTCCACTCCATTAGCATCTTTCCTTGGCAGGTATCCCATGGCTCTGGCATCTCCAACATCTTGGGGTCTCCAAGGCAACCCAGGCTTCACTTTCACAACTTTAAACAATAGCTTCTTTAGGCCTCCATTAGGGACACCCCCACCACATGCCTGGCCTCAGAGTCTTCCCTTAGTCCTGGAGGGTAATTAATTACATAACCCCTTTCCTGTATCCTTGACCCTAAAGCTAGAACTACATGGCTGAACCTGCCAAGTTCTATTGCTTCCTGGGGCTGGAATATGATCCCTTCATTCAATTACATCTTCACCAGCTTTCTGTTTTCCATAGTTTCCTTCACTGCTTAAGCTTGGCTATCCTGGAATTCACTCTGTAGATCAGGCTGGCCTTGAACTCAGAAATCTTCATGCCTCTGTTTCCTGGGTGCTGGGATTAAAGGTGTATATCCCAACATCTGGACCTAAACTGTTCTTTAATTCCTTTCACAAATTGGATGTTTAGCTGGGTGGGGTCTTTCCCTGAGGTCTCTACTCCCTTTATTTCATTTAACATCAGGCTTTCCTTTAATCTGTTTATCTCCTTGAATATAGGGTTTAGCTTCATTCTACTTCTTGATATCCCCCTTTTCCTCAAATTGTACATTTTGTATTTTTCCTTTCTCAGCTTGCTCTTTTTCATTAGAGATCTTCTTAAGAGTGAACTCTATTAATCACAGGACAGAATCAATACTAGGCTGTTTTGAGATTTCTTCTGCTAATGAAATTAACCCAAAACACTTCACGTTAGCTTCACTTTCAATCAGACTTTTCAGACAAGAGCAAAAACCAGCCACATTCTTCACCAAAGTATCACACGACTGGTTTCTAGGCCACATACTGACATTCTTCTCCTCTGAAACAGCTTGAGCCAGGCTCCCACACTGCAAATCACCCTTAACACCTCACTCTTCCATGTTCCTACTAGAACAGACCGTTAAATCCAACTTAAAATGTTCAACTGTTTTTCTAAACCACAGTTCCAAAGTTCATATTACTACAAACAAAAACATAGTCTGACCTATCACAGCAATACTCTAGTCCCTGGCCTTCGTTAGGACTTCTATTGTTGTGAAGAGACACCATGACTACGGCAACTCTTATAAATGAAACATTTAATTGAAGCTGGCTTACAGTTTTGAAGGTTTAGTCAATTATTATCATGGTGGGACATAGTGCCATGCAGACAAACATACTACTGGAGGAGGTGAGAGTTCTACATCTTGATTCACAGGTAGCAAAAGGAAAGACTTTGTACTGGGCCTAGCCTGAGTATATATGAGACCTCAAAGCCTGCCCCACAGTGATAATACTTCCTCTAAAAAGGCCACTTTCTAAAAGTGTCACTCTCTGTGAGTCAAGCATTCAAACATATGAGTCTATGGGGGCCATTCATATTCAAACCACTACATACACATTAAGGGGAGGCCGTGGCCAGCAAAATCACTTTCTGAGATGAATCAGCCTCCCACTGATATTAATGAAAAGTCACAGAGTGAGGTATTCTCATTGAAAATGAAAAATGATCTGAGCAAAGCTGACCTCTTGCTTCTCAGTAGCAACAAAATACTTCCATATCTGAAGGACCTAGGGAAGAAATCAAGTTTTGACAACTGCTGGATTAAGGCTGTGGGTTTTCCCCATTTTTTGCAAGGGCTTTTGGTAGGATGTCCCATGGTATCAGGGAAGCCATTATGGACTCTCTAGAACCATACGCAAAAATAAATTCTTCTACAGCAGCAGTTTCATATCTGTGGGTTGCAACTCCCTTTAGGGATCACATATCAGATATCCTGAATCTTATATATTTACATTACAATTCACAAGAGTAGCAAAATTACAGTTATGAAGTAGCAACAAAATAATTTTATAGTTGGGGGTCATCACAACATGAGGAACCATATTAAAGGATCACAGCATCAGGAAATCTGAGAACCACTGTTCTCCAGGTTGTCTTTGTTATGGTGTTTTATCATAGTAACAGAAAAGTAATTAGTATAATGGATAGAATCTATTTTTACCACAATAGATATGCACTAAAATAATTACAAGTAATTTTCACAAGAGTAATGAGAGATAGAATTAAAAACTATAAAATATTATTAAAAGAAGTGAAAGATGACAAAAGTCTGTATTTATGGGAAGACATTCTATGTTCATTGATTGGAAAATATAGTTTAGATGGCAGTATTAGTTGATTGATTCATTCAAAGTGACCCCTATCAAAATCCCAACAGTATGTTTTGATAAAATTAAAAAAAGAAAATCCATACTGAAATTCATGAAATCTAAAGGAAGTAAAAAGAAAATGTTGGGAGACCTGTACTTCACGATCTTATGGACTACTATAACACTATAAATCAAAACAGTTGGAAGTAGCCAAAGAGCACAGCAGAAGAGAACCAGAAACAAGTGTTCTCATAAAAGCCCAAATGACTTTTGAGCAGAGTGTTAGCACCATCTTTTTGGCAAGAGGCTCTGGTAAAATTGGTTATTTATTTGAAAATGAATGAACTGGATCTTTACTTTGTACAAATACAAAAACAACTTCAAATGTATCGAAGAGCTCTAACTTATGAACAAACTCATATAACTCTTAGCAGAAATATATGAAGGAAAAACTTCATGACACTGGTTTTTATTAATGATTTTCTTGGTTATCACAATAAGAGCACAGGTAGCAAAAGAAAAACCAGATAAACTGACCTTTATTTAAATTAAAAATTAATTTGTATTGCTGGGTGTGGTAGTGCATGCCTTTAATCCTAGATATTTGGGAGCAGAAGAAAGGGAGTTCTCAGAACTCAGTGAGTTAGTGGTTAGCCTGGTTTACATAGTGAGTTTCATGCCAACCAGTGCTAAATAGTGAGATTTTTGTCTCAAAACGACCACAAACACTAAGAACTCTGTCAAAATACTGAGAAAGCACACAGAATGTGAAAAATATTCATCAGATAAGGGAATGACATCAAACATGCATAATTTCCTCAACTAATAACAATCCAATTTAAAAGCACATAAAAGGTTTGACTGGTCATCTCTCCTGAGAAAGCCTATAGTAAGTAGCCCATGAAAGGATGCTTATGAATCAAACCTCCAATGAGATTCCATTTTTCATACAGTGAGGGATTATTATTTAAAAAATAGAAAAACTGCTCAAGTGTTGCAAGGTTGTGGAGAAACTGGAATTCACTTCTGGTGGTACAGAATGGTATAGCCATTGTGGAAAAGTGTGTTGGCTCCTTAGAAATTCAAACATGTATTTACCATATGAACCAGCAAAAAATGAAAAGCAGAAACTGTGGTCCTAGTACACCAATATCTGCAGCATCATTCTTCATAACAGCCAACAGATACAAACAACAAAAGTCTCTACCAATAAATTTTAAGAACAACATGATGAACAAATATTGCCATAGCTTGAATACAAAATGTTTCTCACAGGCTTATGTTTTAAATACTTGATTCCCAGAGAGCGATGCTATTGTGCCCAGGTCATGAAGGTCCCCAAGGAGACCAGGGAGACAGACCCACCAACACAAATGTACAAGGTTTATTTGATTGCCCTATCCTTCTGAAAGAGGGACCTCGTCTAGCAAGCAACCACAGAAGCCTCCAGAGGGAATACTCTCTTGGTCTACTGCTATGTTTTTTAAAGGAAAAACTGCAGGGTTACATCAGTGGGAGGGGACGGGAGTGGGTGGGCTCCTGATTGGTTGACATTTGGAGAACAATCAAGAAATTTTTCAAAGTCATGTTTTTGGTGTGTAATACTTCTGTAACCATTATTTTCATAGGTCAATGCTGGGAAGGAACATTCTGTGGTTTCTATGGCTTGCAGATGGCCTATTGTATCAATATTTTTCAGAACTGAATTTCCTGGAGACTACAGGGAAGTTTCTTTTGTGGCCAACAGTCTGCAGGATTCAAGTATCTAGGAGGCTAGAGGGGTCTGGAGTTCCTTTATGTTCAGTTTTGGCCCTAGGCCTGTTGCATACAACATAGTCTCGAGGAGGTAAGTCTGGTGGGGAGGCTTGATCTGGAGTTTTCAGCTTTTCAATGCTATAAAAGGAGCTTGTAGATTAATTAGGTAGGATGTTGGAACTAGCTAAACAGACAAACACCAAGTCATGGGGTGTGGTTGTATTACCCTTAGCCATTTCCTGTAACTACTCTTTCCTGGTTGTTACAAATGAATGTTTCTCCTCTGGTACATGCTACCACCACCATGATTCTCTGTTCAAGTGAATGGAGACAAATGATCATGGACTAAACTCTCTCAAACCATGATCCAATATAAACCCTTCATTCTTATGTTGTTTCTGGCAGGTATGTGGTCATAGGGATGCAATTATCATGAACTATTATTAAGTTTTAAAAAGAACAAAATTATGATATATGGAAAAGCTTTAAAAATATTAATCTAAGTAACCCATAAGTAAAGAACAAACATTTCACGATCTGCTTATGTGAGCTACTGTTAACAGAGCTTACCAGGAACAGGGAGAGCAAACAAAAACAAGAAACCAAAAACAAACAAGCAAACAAACAAACAAAAAATGTCAAAGGCTATTTAATGTGTGGAACTTCAGTTTTGGATGACAAAAAATGTCTCTGGAGATCGATAATGATGTGGTAGTTTGAATAAGAACAACCCCTATAGGCCCATATATTTGACTATTCAGTCATTAGGGAGTGACACTACTTGAGAAGGATTAGAAGGACTAGGAAGTGTGGTCTTATTGGAGGAAGTGTGTCTCTGGGATTGAGTTTTGAGATTTCAAAAGCCCATTTTGGGCTCTTGTTTTCTCTTTCTCTGTCTCTCTCCCTCTCCTTTTTGTTTCTGTCTCTCTTCCTCTCCTCTCTCACTATCTCTGTATCTCTCTTCCTCTCCTCTCTCACTTTGTCTCCTCTCTCCTCTCTTTGTCCCTGTGTCTCTCTCTGTGTCTCTGTCTCTCCTTCCTCTCTCACTATCTCTCTGTGTCTCTGTCTCTGTGTCTCTATCTCTCCCTGTCTCTCTGTCTCTCTCTCTGTTTCTGTGTCTCTGTGTCTCTCTGCCTATAGATCAGGATGTAGCTCTCAGCTACTGCTCCAGTGACATGTGTGTTGCCATGCTCCCCAGCATGATTATAATGAACTAACCCTCTGAAACTGTAAGCAAGCCCCAATTAAATGCATTCTTTTATAAGAGCTGCTTTGGTCATCTTGGTCATGATATCTCTTCACAGCAATAGAGCACTGACTAAGACAATGGTAATAACAGTCTAAGAAGATGAATGTACTTGAATATTATTTTTACATGTAAAATGGTTAATGGTAAATTTTGTGTATATTTTACCACAGTATGTATATATATATATATAAAAAGAACTAACACAAATGAGATTCTCTGTTAGAAT
Organism: Cricetiscus sungorus; assembly: GCA_030556225.1. Classification (NCBI taxonomy): domain Eukaryota; kingdom Metazoa; phylum Chordata; class Mammalia; order Rodentia; family Cricetidae; genus Cricetiscus; species Cricetiscus sungorus. Next base: position 23,780,754 of record JANBXA010000729.1, read on the forward strand.
CGTCTTCACAGATATAATAGCTAGCAGTATGAAATTATGTCAATCTATTTGGACAACTAGACAGGTTTTTTTCATAGTAAGAAAAAGAAGTGCATCCCTAGCAATATGCTTAGTTCTGTGATGATATATTATTTGTGATTAATTAAAGCTTGCCTAAGGGTTCAGAATGCAAAGCTAGCCACAGGCAATGTGATACACACCTTTAATGCCAGCATCCACACAAGTCAGCTATAGAAGCTGGGCAATGGTGGCATACACCTTTAATCCCAGGACTCGAGAGACAAAGGCAGATGGATATTTGTGAGTTCAAGCCACCCAGGGTTACATTAGAGTGAATCAGTCTAAAAGAAAAACAGCTCACACAAAGGTGATCTCAGCACCTGGAATCACATGCCTTTAATGCCAGCACTAGGGAGGTGGAGACAGGAGTGAAATGTCTGGGCAGAGAGAGGTATATAAGGAAGAAGCAAAATCAGTTTCAGAGATTTATTCTCCAGCCACAGTGAGGACAGGACAGCCCTTTCAGCCTGAGGTAGAGTAAGAGCTAGTGGCTGGCTACTTTGCTTCTCTGATCTTCAGCTTGAAGCTTGAATCCCAGTATTAGTCTCTGGGTTTTTAGTTTTCATGTTGTGCAGTTCTAAAACTGGAAAAACACAATAGGCCTGTTTCACCAAGAAATGCCCTTAAGTAAAGGGTTAAAAGTAATGACTGGACACTGAAAGAGACAGGAGGTAAACTAAGAGACTACTCAAACTTGAAGCGGGTTCCATCACCCATCTGCAGGACTCATTGAGCTCCCTGGCAGAAGTCGCCCCCCCCCAAACTGTAAGGGATTAGATCTATTATTTTTACAGCAGGGGGCCCCTGCTGCCCTTTGGGTTAAGGGATGGTTCAACAAGTCCCCTTGGATGACCACCCCACTTCCTGCTCTGATGGGACCCTCAATGACTTTGCTCTTGCTGCTTACTGATGGACCTTGTATGTATAGAATCGTTACTTTTGTTTGGGAGCGAATAAGTGTGGTCCAGATTATGGTACCTAGACAACAGTACAAGAGCCTCCAGGGCAAAGAGAAAGTCGCCTATAGCCCTCCCAGTTCTAAGATTAGAACTATTAATGAGAGAAGAAGTGGGGAATGTTAGGATGGAAAAATTTAGCCTAACTCTCCACTGACCCCAGGAAGCTGGGAGTCTTAAATCCCAGGCTGAAGGTCACCTTCTTGAATGGAAATGAGCCTTGACACCCTATCCAGAAGCCTGTGCGAAAGCAGACTTCCTGGGCTAAGCACGGGCTTGGATAGTTTAAGTTAACTGGTCTGCACTGGATCCTATGAGGTGATTGGTTCACGATGCGCGGGCTTTGTTGTAACCCTATAAAAGCTGTGTGGGGTTGAAGCTGGGATTTTATACAACAAAAATCCCATGATTTAGAATGATAATAGCAATATATAATTATATAATAATAGAATAAATATCTATATAAATTGCTGTATAGCAATTTCTTCTGGGATAGAACCGCTATCCGGCAGGGAAGCTCTTAAAGCTCAAATATAAACAACTCAGAGACTCGAGGACATCTTTGAAACTGAACAGATACACTATTATCCTCCATCCCCAAGGTTACATAAGTAGTGAGGGCTGCTGAGAGACTCTCTGACCAGCTGAGCTGCTAAAGAGAGACATAACTGAACTGCTTGCAAGTTGTGCAGTGTGCTCCAGGTCTCCAGCTATCAAGAGCTGTCACCTATGCTGGAGTGGGCTTTGATGATGCAGCTGTCTTTTATTCATTTCTGATCTTGTAAGTTACCCTAGAAAAACTCATTAGTTCACAAAGTTGGGTTTTGGTAGCATCTTTACTTTGGTCTGTCATTGATTTTTTTCTTTTCTTTCTTTCTTTCTTCTTTCGTTCTTTTTCTCTTTCTTTTTTTTTTGTTTCTTTTGTTTTTTGTTTTTTTTCAAGACAGGGTTTCTCTGTGGCTTTGGAAGCTGTCCTGCAACTAGCTCTTGTAGACAAGGCTGGCCTTGAACTCATAGAGATCGCCTGCCTCTGCCTCCCGAGTGCTGAGATTAAAGGCATACGACACCAATGCCCAGCTGTCATTGATTTTCTACTTAGAGTGAATAGACATTTGTTCAGGTCTTCCTAGGGAGAGTGTCATACAACAACTGAATAGTAATTGAGGGAAAAACCAGGCTAGTTTCTCCTCACAGCGTAATTAGAATATGCAGAAAGAATGAGAGAAATTGAAAGTCATCATTAGGTAAATACTGAACAAATAGCTATTGAAAGTTACAAAAAAATTTCAATGCATGCTAAAATTAGTTGTGAAAAGATATTTTAACAGTCCTCAAAAGACCAGAAAAAAAAATTCGGTAATTGGGGGAAACTGGCATAACATTAGGAAAATGGTAGTTTATATGGTAGCCAATCATCAATAAGATGATCTGTGTTCCATATCCCGACCTCAATGCCATGATAGATAGAGATGGCACTCAGTATCTAGATAAAATTCATGATATCAGTGAGTCATTGGGAAAATCAATGGACAGTTTATTAAATCAGTAACTATTACACTTCACATATCCAGATAATGACATGTAAAGACTAAGCAGCTGTTAGATGGAGAAGACCAAGGATACTTGGTAACTGAAAGCAATGTGGGAAACTACTCCATAAAAAGCCACTAAAGAAAGGGGGGGTGCCATTAAGGGGAAATCAGTCATATGTGAAGCTCTATAGATTGGTTAGTAGTATATCAATGCTAATTTTCATCTTGTTTTTAAATATGTTAACATTGGAGAAGTCTGAATTAAAGAATAAAATTATCTCTGCAAATTCAAAACTATTTAAGAATAGAAGTTAAAAAAAACAAAAAACCCCAAAATCTTCAACATCGTATCTAAACCTCTGGAGTCCATGGTTTGCAGTTTGCTAGAGTCAATAATTACCAATGAAACTGACTTACTACAACTGGTAACTTTTCATTTTCTTTGTGAGATGAGGGCCTCTCTTTTATTCATCCTGGCTGTCCTAGAACTCACTACATAGACCAGGCTGGCCTTGAATTCAGAGCTCTGTTTCTTTCTGTCTCCCGAGAGCTGGGATTAAAGGTGTGCATCACCATGCTTGGCCTAATAAGTCTTTTTAAGATAGAAAAATCCCCAGAGAAGCACTGACTTCTGAACTCTTTTTATTGACCTAATGCTACTATTTACATGCCAACACTTTTTCCTGCCATAACAGTCAAAGTTTTAAGAACAAGAATCATAACTTATTCATTTTTGCATGCTTTTGGCTACACAATTTTGTCAAAAATTCATATTCATATTGATAAATATTATTCTGGGGCCGGAGAGATTGGCTCAGTGGTTAAGAACACTTGTTCTTGCAGAGGATCTAAGTTCAATTCCCAGCACCCACATGACAACTCACAATCATCCATAACTCCAGTTTTAACTTCCTCTTTTGACCTTTGCAGGTTCCAGGTGCACAGTCATGTGATTAAAGAACTCACATGCACATAAAATAAAAATATCTAAAATTAAAAAGAGTTCCTCTGGATATTCACTTGTTTGTAATAAAATTAATGTTGGTGCTTTTAAAATAAACACATTTCACTCTATATTTAAAATTAGTGTTTTATGGCACATAAATCTCTGTCATAGATTGTTATTTGTCTTTACAGCAAGTTCATTAATGTGACTTCTAAATTCTGCCCTGGCCATCTTCACTCTTGTATTAATTCACTGACTTGGCATAGAGTGTGTTGTAAGTCCTTTTGAGCTGAAAAAGAGCAGTGTGACAGTTTACAAATTGTTATAAAATAAAATACTTTTTTGTCAAAAAGTAGGTATTCAGTAAGCATATTGTGACTGAGTGAAAATTATGTATAGACTTGAATTCTTTACTTACGTTCCACAAAGGAAGTGAAGAGCATCCTAAACCTGCTAAGCCGACTACCTTCATCTGCCCACATCCGTATCACTCCCACTCCTGTTTTCAGCATTACATCATTAGCCACAGTGCTGCAAAACTTGGCCTTCAGATTTTCAATAGCACTGCTTCCATCATAGACCGCCACAAAATTCCTCTTGCATTCATTTGAATGTTCCATTTGGTAATCTAAGAACCTCAAATAAATCTGTAATATCAAAACACAAGAGTTTTAAATTTTTTACTTAAAATTTTTTCTATTTTAAGATTCATAGTCAATATCTTAGACTGAATTATAACAACTGACTGAAGAATACAATGACAGAAGGATGATCCCTTAGTAGTTAAAGAGCTAAGAAAACAGTCTCATTTTTTGGTTGTCTTAACATTAAGAAACTTTAAGAAATCTAAAATTTATGTTTTATTTACAGAGGTGTTAATATTCTTATATAATTTAATCTCTTTATAATGATAATTCCATGGTATTATATATAAAGAAAATAAAAGAATTGCTCACAATTTTGTTATTCTAAGTCAATGTTATTAGTTGGTGCTTTCAGTTTTTCTGTACATTCTATTACTTATTTATCTATTTTCAAGGTAGCATCTCATGTAGTCTAGATTGACCTTGGACTTCTGATCCTTCTCCGTCCTCCACTCAGGTGCTGAGATTACAGGCATGTACCATCCCACTTGGTCTCATGCAATCCTGGGAATCAAACCCAAAGCTGCATGCATAGAAGGCAAGGGCCTTGGCAGCTGAGCTGCACCCCAGCCCTTTCTGTACATCTCAAACCTGAGCTTAACTGTAAGATGCACAAGATAATACCCCTCACTTCTGTAGTAACACACTACAAGGTCATGTACAGTATTTACTGCAATCCTTACACACACAGCACCCTACCATTTATTCACAATCCCAGTGCTACTCAGTAAATTACTCTTGCTACTTTTTCAGACAAAGTATAGGATCTGTATTATAAGCACTACTAGCTTCATTCATTTTATAAAATTGCTTTCAGGGACCAACTAATTTATTATGTTGTTTTGGTTAAGTTTTGTATGAATATTTCCTTTACATTTTACATTCTCAGTTACAAAGACTAAACATTAATCTCTAACTGAACCTTATAAAGCAAGTGTTACTTATGCAAGAGAGATTTAATCTGCTCAGACTCACACAGTGCAGGAAGTTTAAAAAAAGATTTATTCTGATTTATGTGCACTTGTATGTGTTTGTGTCTGTCTTGTGTATGTGGGTACTCAGAGAAGCCAGAAGAGATTATCAGGAACCCTGAAGCTGAACTTAACAGTGGGGTCTTCTGGAAAAGCAGCAAGGGCTCTCACCAGCTGAGTTGTCTCTCCCTGCCCCAAGGGCAAGGACTTGAACTCAGGCTGATCTGTGTTTAAAGTGTGTGTTTCTCAACTTTAAGGGAAGCCTTACATTCACACATGCACACATATGTTCTCACTTGTCTATATGGCTCTATAATTAAAAGTTTCTTGTGTGAAAAGTAGTATTTCTTCTGATTGGTCACTGAACTTAGCTGTTACTCATAAGTCACAGGTAGTCTTTCTACCCTTAAAAGGCTTAATAAAACAAAATCATGGCAAAACAATATCAAGTTTTGATCTACTAATAACTTAAATTTATTTGAAATTACCAATTTGGCATTTTCATGGTTATGGTAAGAAATCAGTAATAAGACAGGTTTTGTAATCTGAAGCTAAAAATTGTGCATGTGCCTAAGCAAAAAAGTGACATGTTTTCAAGCTGGACATGCTAGCATGGGTCTACAGTCCCAGCTCTTTCTGTTTTCTTAGAGAAGTAAATAAAGGAGCAGGAAGATTAATTGGAAGTTGAAGGTTATCCTTTGTTATACAGCAAATTTCTGACTAGCTTACACTTCATGAGACTCCTGTCTCAAAAAACCCTCAAACCAATCAAACAAAACTACCTATAGCAAAACCTAAGACAAGGTTGGCATAGCAGTGCCCACCTATAATCCTAGCACTTTGGAAGTGGAGACAGGAGGAGTATCGGGAACTCATGCTTGCCTCACATGGCAAGTTCAAGGGTTATCCTGGGCTATATAACCGCTCAATGAGAAGTCAAAATTGAAAACAATATTAACATTAACATTTAATTAATTAACATTAATACAATACTAGTACTAAGATAAGAAGTATACTTTAAAAACTACATTTACTATTTGTGTGTATGTTGGTTGGTTTTGGTCAACTTGCCACAAACCTAGACATATCAAGGAAACAGGAATGTCAATTGAGTAAATGCTTCCATCAGATTTCCCTAAGGCAAGTTTGTAGTGCTTTTTCTAAGTTACTGATTGATGTAGGAGGGCTCAGCCCATTGTGGGAGGTGCCATTTTTGGGCAGATGGTCCTTGGTGTATAAGAAAGCAAACTGAGCAAGCCTGTAAAAAATAGGCTTCTGTTTCAGTTCCTGACCTGATTTCCTCAGTGATGAACCTGGAAGTGTTCAGATAAAATAAACCCTTTCTAAGTATACAGTATAAGTAGCTCTCATTAATTTATTATTTATGCAATAAAAACACTCTGTTCATGGTTCTAACACTGTAATTGTGTCCTCCATTAGATTGTAAGATCTTCATATAGAAAGATCATATACTAAACCATAATCTAGCATATTCTTGATCACAGAAGATAATAATTAGGTTTTTAAAACTATGAATTATTTCAAGTGGGAGGAAGATAGAGGGAAAGAACACTGAGGAAGAGAACTTGAATTGGGGGGCATCTCTGAGACAAACTAGAAACCAAACTCCCAGGAATCTATGAGGGTGACCCTAGCTAAGACTCCTAGCAATAGGGGATATGGAGCCCAAACCGGCCATCACCTGTAACCAGGCAAAACTTCCATTGTAGGGACTACTATACCAACTCAGCCACACACCCTTTGACTACAATTTGTCCTGCCTACAAGATGTGCTGGGGTAAAGGTGGCACAGAAATAGTGGGAGTGGCCAACCAATGACTGGTCCAGCTTGAGAAACGTATCATGAGAGGGAGCCCACACCTGACACTGCCTAGACCGTCAGGACCCAGAGGCTGGATGGCCCAGAGACCTAAGATAGAACCAAATGTGACTGACAAAAAATGTCAACAAAATGATTCCTAACAATATTCTGCTATATATATACATTGGTGCCTAGCCCAATTGTCATTATAGAGGTTTCACCCAGCAACTGGTGGAAACAGATGTAGAAACCCACAGTCATATATTAGACAGAGCTCAGGGAATCCTGCAGAAGAACGGGAGGAAGGAGCCAGAGGGATCAAGGACATCACCACAAGAAAATAAAAATTAACCTGAGCTCACAGGTACTGAGACAAAAAGGGAGCCTTCAAGAGACTGACTTAGGCCCTCTACACATTACAGTTGTATAGCTTAGCCTCCTTGTGGAAGCCCTAACAGTGGGAGCAGGAGCTGCCACTACTGTTGCCTGCTTTGGGGACCTTTTGCTCCTCCCAGGTTGACTTGTCTAGCTGTAATACATGAAGATGTGCCTAGTCTCACTGCAATTTGATATGCCATGGCTGGTTGATGTCATGGGAGGCCTGCCCATTTCTGAAGAGAAAGGAGGAATGGATGAGAAGAGAGGAAGGAAGGGAAACTACATTTGGGATATAAAAACAAACCAGTACCTATGAATTAGAAGAACTAAGTTAAGTATTAGCAAAACCAACAAGAACTCTCAAGTGTTTACTGCCTCCTTTTTGTGGGTGTAAGTGGTACTAGGGTTACTTATCCCAGGGTTTGCATATGGTATGCAAATGCTTTACAACTGAGCTGAATTCTCTGTACATTCAATATTAGTCAACAGTTATCAATAGTCAATAATAGTCAGTAACTATTGACTATTACTGTATGCACGTATGTGCTACAGCATGTTTATGTGAGAGGACAAATATGTGAAGTTGGCTATTTCCACCTCTACTTGGGCACTGAAGTTGTGAGGCTTTGTAGCAGGCACTGGTATTTGCTGAGCCATCACAGTTACTAATTCATTACTTTGAGTAATGACCAGACTGGTCTCAAACCTGCCAAGTTCCTGCTTCAGCATCCTCCAAAGTAAGTGAGATTATACATGTGTGATAACATATCTGCCTGTTTGCATAATCTTTTAATGTAAAGAAATATTTAAATTACAGTAACTGTTCTTTAAAGACATTTAGCTCAAGGCAAGTCATTCATATATATATTCAATTGTGAATACACTGAAACAGAACCAGGTGTGGTGGTGTTCACCTGTAATTTCAGCATTTGGGATGTGGATATAGGTGGTTCAGGAATTCAAGTTCAGCCTGAGCTACAAGGCAAGTTCAAGGGTCAGTTTGAGCCACAGGAAATCTTGTCTCAAAACTCTCTACAACAATGAAACCCTCAAGTTAATTGTTTAGACAACTTTTAGAGAATATGTGGATCTGACAGAGTGAAATGTGTGTGTCTGCTACTTACTCTCTTACTCCAGAGGGTATGAACACTCTTAGCCAACCACTCTACTCTTGCACCTCACATCCAGGAGTATATATATGAGATTTTTGGCATAATTTTTTCCAGGATTTTTTTTTTGTAATTTCCTTATGTCTTCTGAAAGGAGCTTACATTGTACCTTCCCTATTTCTCAGATAAGATTATGGTCATCTCTCAGATGCTGGAACAACACGCCAGTAAAATCATGGACATTTTTGTGAGAATGTTTTAAACTATGAGTTTAAGTCTAGCTTAAGTGTAGGATGACTCAGCTTATCTAGTTCTAAGCTATGACCACTTCTCTTAAGCCATTTGATTTGGGGGCAGAGAGCTGTTTACCATAGTCTCTTTCTCTTTTTTAACACTGGTAGAGTAAAACAGGTTTAATTTAGCTAGATACTATTTACTGCCCTTTATTCAAGAAGTTGTATGATTCAATAACACTTCTTTTTTACCTAAAAAATTTCCTTTAATTTATCTTACAGCAGTGATGATAATCTCTTAGTATGTTTTCAATTTGCCTTCATTCCTGAGTTTCTCATGGTATAAAATTCTGAGTTTTAGTATTCCCTAGTACTTAGGGAGCTAAGGCAGAGGATGTGAGTTCCTTATCAGCCTGAGCTACATAGTAACACCTTCTAAAAAAAAAATCAACAAAATAAATTTTTACTTTATTATTACTTAATTTAAATTAAAATTTAATACATATTTAATAAAATAAGATAAAAATATTTAAGGGAGGAAGGATGTATGTCCCCAGGAAGGGGAATTAAAATAGTTATGAGTGGGGAGGGGTAGAATGAAGGATCAAATGGGGAGGGAGAGGGAAGAAAGTGTTAAGGGAGGGAATATGGGGGAGGCACAGCTAAGAAAGGCTACTTGAGTGGTTATACAACAACGCAATGTAGTAGAAACTTCTTAAAATATATACATACACAAAAGAAATCTAAATGGAAGCACCAAACAGCAAGCAGAGAAAGCCCCAACTAGACATTTGCTATCTCCAAATGAAATATCTAGTTTCAGGAATAGATTATATCTAATGGGGTTATTGGTCAAAAAAAAAAAAAAAAAAAAAAAAAAAAACCTCCATAGATACTCCCTAACAACCAGGCTATTGACAAGGCTACTGGATGCTCTTTAAAGTGATGGTAAGGCCCTATTGCTGAAGATAACATCCACTTAACTCATTGAACGTGGAAAAGTCAAGCTGGTGCCTATCTAGTGCCTTCACCCCTCCTGATTAGTGTTATGGTACTAGAAGGTACTTTGTATGCTACCAGGAAAGGGTAAACAACAATCCAAACCTTTGATCTACAACAGTGATCTGCCTGCAAGATCTGCTGATGCAATAGTGGCACAGCCTATGGGAGTAAACTAGCAAATATCTGATTAGATTTAAGGCTCACACCATGAGATGCAACCCATGACTAGATAGGCCAGTGATCCTGGAAAAATACAACTACTACTATTCTGTAATACTAAAGTGACTCCTGACATTTAACTAGCTATACTTATAGATCAGTGTTTTGCTCAGTTACCATCAGAGATACTTCAGAGAAGCTACTGCAGTAGATAGAAACAAAACCCAGAGACCTATAACACAACCAAGTGCAGAGAGTGGGTATACAGATCATATTTAAGGGCAGGCCACATGCCCAGAGGTACAGGTAAGAAGCTAGTGGGTGGTGGCTTTGCTTTTCTGAGATTCAGCTTGAAGCTTGAACCCCAATGTCAGTTTCTAGATCTTTTATTTTCGTATTACAAAGCAAACCACTGATATCAAATATATCAGTGCTCAAATTTCTAATGATCTTTTAATATCGGAATCATTTTCTTTTATATTTTAATTCTATGAGTTCACAGTGGCTCTCCAGTTTTGTGTCTGCTGTTTATCTGGTATACTTATGGTTGTTTTGTCTTAAAATAGTTAAAAAACATCTTTATTTAGGATACTGGAAAGAGATAGCTTAGTAGTTCAGGGCATTCGCTGCTTTGCCAAAAGATTCTGGTTTGGTTCCTGGCAGTCACATGGAGGCTCACAATTGTCTGTAACTCTAGTTCTAGGGGATTTGATGCCTTCTTCTGACTTCTGAGGGCACCAGAAATACACGTGGCACACATATATACATAAAATTAAAAACTTTACTTTTATTTATTTTTATTGAATTTTTAAAAGATAGGACTTTACTATATAGTCCCAGGTGGCTTTAATTTGCTGAAGCTGGCCTTGAACTTGTCATCTTCTTGCCACTATCTCCTGAATTTTACAATTACAAGCATGTGATACTACCACAACCATCTTATTTTTAATTACTTCTTTTCTTTTGAGACAGGGTTTCTTTGTGTAGCCCTGTCCTGGAATAAAGGGGATGTGCCACCACTGCCTGGATTTTTAAAAATTTTAATAGACACATAGTAATTGTTCAATACAAACTATAATGTGTAATGATTAAAACTAATGAGCATATAGCTATTACTTTAAACATTTACCGCTGTGTTAGAAATGTGAAAACATCTCTTCACCATCTTTGTGATACAGAGAAGTGTCAACTAATTATTCCACAGGACCCCTGTAACTGTGTCACTCTTGTCCGTCCTCTTCCCTGTTTCTTCCCAGCTTGTGCTGATCACTATTCTACTTTCCAATGAAATCAGCTGTTTTCAGCTTTCACATTTTAAGGCAGAACATGTAACACATGTCTATTGACTAACATAATCTCCTCCAGGCTCAGAATGGCTGCACTTCATTTTCATAGTTGAGTAATATTCTTCTGTGTATATATAAGTTTTTATGGTCCATTCATAAATGTTAATTTCATTGCTTGGCTACTGTGAACAGCACTGAAATAAACACAGTAATTCCTCAACTGATGCTTGTCCTTTCGGATGACTCTAGGCTGTGTCAAGTTGAGAATTATGACTAACCAGAACATTAGGTTTTACCTATTTCTGATTTTTAAAATTATCTTTTACTTTCTTTAAATTTGTCATTTTTACTTTTCAAGAATTAGCTCATTAAATTCAAGTTTTTCCCCCAAAAGAAGCATATATGGTTATAAATACTCTCAAAGTATTGCTTTAAATGTACCCCACAATTTTTGATCAGTATTTTAATTACTGAGTTTTATATGCATTTAAACCTCCATCCTGATTTCTTTTGTGCTCTATCAATTACTAAGTAGCATGGTGTTTCCAAACATTTGACCTTGTTGTAGTTAGTTTAACCTTCCTAATGCTTTGACTCTTTAATATAGTTCCTTATATTGTGGTGACTCCCAACCATAAAATTATTTTTGTTGCTTTATAACTAATTTTGCTACTGTTATGAATTATAGTGATAGTATCTGTGTTTTCTGATGGTCGTAGGTCTTGTGAAAGGGTCATTTCACCCCCAAAGGGGTTGCAACTACAGGTTGAAAATTGCTGGTCTAATGCACGCACCAATTTTGGTAAGTCTATGCTTAGGAAGAACACATACTGTCTAGAAGATGTTATCAAGACACCACATATTATTTAAATCCTAAGTTTCTTGTATTTATTTTATCTTTGGTCTATTAATTATTGAGGTGAAAGTTACTATAAATGGAATTATTGATTTTTAGTTTATGCTTTATATACTTTGAAGCCACAATCTGTAAGAATTTAAATTGTTTTTCTTGTGAATTAGTAAGTCTGGATTTCTATTTTAATAGGTAATTTTTTTTTTTTTTTGTATTTGCGGGGCTCTGCAACATACATTCATGTGTGTGCAGGTATGCTCACTTGTGTGTGGATGTTTAGAGGTTATCTTCCTCTCACTTTCTATCTTATTCTTTGAGGCAGGGTCTCACCATTTCAGCTACAGTAACTGTCTATTGGGATCTGCCTGTAGTTGCCTCCACCCCAGCCCACCCCCTTCATCCCAATGCTTGGGTGATAGACATGCCCAAACTCAGTTTCTTAATGTTTACTCAGAGAGCACATTACTTACTGAGCCAATTCCCAGACACATTTCTTACTTTATCTTCAAATTTTTACATGGTTGTCCTATAAACAGGACTTATTTGGATTTTAAATGTTGTACCTAGTTCATTTATCATTTTTAGCCCGAAATCCCTTAGCTTTGCCTTCATTCTTAAATCAGTTCAGACACAGAAATGTAGGCTACCAGTTATTATTTTCCTTACTTTCAAAATGACTATCTCCTTGAGCTTCCACTTTACTATGAAAGGTTTCTAGGATCAATGTAAAGAGCATCAGGCCAGCAAGATGGCTCAGTGGGTAAAGACATATACAACCTGAGTTTGACTCCTGGGACTCAAGATGAGAAATGAGACAACTGAACTAGCATGTTGTCCTCTGCCCTTCATATGTGTGCCATGCCATGCATATATCCCCTTCACACATGTAATACATAAGTACATGTAATCAATAAATGAATCAATATTCCTTTGGAGGCAATCTTCCTTTCCTGTGGTTGTTTAAATTTTTTCTTGACCATGGACTCAATCTACACATCATTTAAACTTCAGCATTCTCTGTGTCATGCCTTTCATCAATTCTTAAAAAAAAATGTCTTAAGATAACTGTTACACATTCCTATTACTAAATTTCCTCAGTTTTAAAAATAACCATTCCTATTATTATTGATGTTCTATACATGTAGTCCTTTAAGAAAATCTACCTGGTCAATTTTCTTTCTCATCTTTCTTTTTTCTTTCTTTCTTTCTTTCTTTCTTTCTTTCTTTCTTTCTTTCTTTCTTTCTTTCTTTCTTTTTGTAGGATATAGTTCTTGGTGATCTAAAATCTAGGATCCTAAACTTCTTTTTTTCTTGTCTGCTCTCACCTCATGATGGACTGTGTGTAGAGAAGTTACCTAATATGGGGTTGGGGGATGACCTTCAGTGGCATTTTATGGGGGCAAGCTCTATAGTATGTTTGGCCATTTTGGATTAATTAATTGCCTTAAAGTTGTGAGCACAGGACTAGACTCTCTTATTAATGTTTGTGGTTTTTACTTCTTGGACTGACCAGGGAATATCAATTCATATCCTAAAAACAAAGGTAACTATCTAAGGATGAAATCACAGGATAATGCCAGGTGTGGTTGTGCATGCCTTTAGTCCCAGCACTTGGGAGGCAGAGGAAGGTGGATCTCTGTGAGTTTGATGCCAGCCTGGTCTACAAAGCAAGTTCCAGGACAATCTGGGTTGTTAACACAGAGAAACCCTGTCTCAACAAACAAACAAACAAACAAACAAACAAACAAACTAACTAACTAACTCACCTCCCCAGAGAACAAACCACAAGCCCCATAACATGTTTCCTTTCTAACCCTTTTGTTTTAGTCATCTCCCTCTAAAGGGTTCTGGATGTATAAAGTGTCCTTACAATTGTCACACAAGCCCTAGGCTTTTTTTCTTTCTTCAGTGTTACTGTTAAAACCAAACTCCTGGTATACCCACCCTGACCCCTGAGCAGTAATGAATAACTGAAATCACCAGAGGCTTTTGTATCATTTTTATTTTGTTGAACTAAAATACAGTTGTCTGTTTTCATAAGAATTACTGGTTTTATTTTGAACTTATATTTGCCTTTTGAGGGATTCCTAGTAAGTTTTGTGCAATATTTCCAAGTGTTTTTGACCTATTTTAAAACATCTCAGGTTATCTAACATTTTCTGTTAATATAAATTTCATTTTCTTTTTTTTTTTTTTTTTTTTTGGTGGGAGGGCCAGATCTTGCTTATGTAGCCCAGCTTGGTCCCTCAATTATGACATGTTCTCTTTCTTTTCTTCCTTTTTTCTACATATGCAGAAATTAAGTCTAATTTTATCTTTGTTGATATTCCTAGAAGTATATGTTAAAAATAAATGTGATAGTAGTCAATAATCAATCTCAGAGTTAAAGGCATTCTATTTTTAACACTGTCCATAATAGTTTCACATGATCATAGAGGGCAGCACAGTGAGAACACAAACCTGAGTGGGCGATGGGGGATGTCCCTCTGTATAAATGTTTCTCTTATTGGTTGATGAATTAAACACTGTTTGGCCAATAGAGGCAGCAAGATAGGCAGGACTAAGAGACAAGGAGAATTCTGGGATAGGTAGGCAGAGAGGAGCAAAAGAGGCACCATGTAGCCAAGGAAGGAGAAACTGGTCCAGACCCTTCTCCGATAAGGTAAGACCATGTGAAAATACTTAGATTAATAGAAATGGTTTAGTAAGAGAGAGCTAGCCAGTAAGAAGCCTTAGCCATTGGCTAATAGTTTTATAATTAATATAGCATCTATGTGCCTTTTTGGAGCAATTCAGCTGTGGGACTTGGCAGGACAAAAAACTTCAGCAACAAGTAGGATTCAATGTTTGCATTTCAACTAATATGACCAACCCTTTCAGACATATTAACTTCTTCCACCCTAATGCTCCTCACCAGATAATGGGGTTTCTTCTGAAGACAGTTTGTACATATGCATGCCATGAATGTACATGTGTAAGTCAGCATCTTCCTCTTTTGCTCTCAGCTAATTAGTTTTTTAAAGATTTGTTTATTTTTATTTCATGTGCATTGGTGTGCACATCATGTGCATTCACCTGCATGTCTATGTGAGGATGTCAGATGCCCTGGACCTGGAGTTATAGACAGTTGTGAGCTGCCATGTGTGTGCTAATTAGTTTTTGAGGCAGGGTTTTTCACTGAACCTTGAGCTCCCCATTTCAGCTGTACTAGCTGAGTAGCAAGCCTCTGGGTGCTGGGAACTGAACTCAGCTCCTCATGCTTGCATAACAAGCACTTTACTCACCAAGCCATCTTTCCTGGCCCATAAAGCACTTAAACAAATGAAACAAACAAACAAACAAACAGACAAACAAACAAACAAACAAACAAACAAGGAAAAGACCCAACAAGTGTTTGATCAATACGTGCATTCACCAGTTATCCATAGGTTTTTTTGTTTTTTGTTTTTCGAGACAGGGTTTCTCTGTATTGTTTTGGAGCCTGTCCTGGAACTTGCTCTGTAGACAGACTGGCCTCGAACTCATAGAGATCCACCTGCCTCTGCCTCCTGAGTGCTGGGATTAAAGGTGTGTGCCACCAACTGGCTGACTACATAGGTTTTTAAAAACCATCATCTTTCAAGATTAAGGTTAAAAACTTGTGGTGCAATACCAATGACCCAAACTTAATTCCCAGAACCCACATAAAGGTGGAAGGAGAAAACTAACTCCAGAAGTTGTCCTCTGACTTCACAGGTGTGCCAAGGCATGTGTGTGCCTTTGTGCACAACCATATTTAAAAATTAATCTTAATATATTTATGATATTTTTAATTATTTCTATCTCAGTTTATTTAACTACAAAACACTATGGCCTTAGCAGTTGCCCAAAAGAGTAAAAGAAACAAAAAACTTAGAGTTACAAATATTTACGTGAATCAAATTATAGAATTACAGAAATCATGTCCTCTTATGTTTGTCTCTGAGGTAAGTCAATATATAACAAACAATACCTTAGCTTTTGGGGTAGCTTTAATTGTCCATATGCAATCAACTGCTTGCCCAGGCTTTGTTTTATCTTCTTGTTCTACCTGGCTAGAACGTATTATTCCATCAGCTCCAGAGAGCTCAAACTGGCAATCTAGAAAAAAATAGAAAAGACATTCAAAGAAAAATAAAACTAATAAAAAATGTCACAGGAAGAAAGAGGTAATATACTTAACCTGGGATGGGATTTAAAATACCTCCAAGGTAAGTAAAATCTGGATCTGCAAAAGAAAAGAGAAGAAAGTCGTTGGCACTGTGCTTCCTTCAGACTCAACTTAAGCTATGTATGAAGCTTCACTACCTAGCAACAGAAGAGGCATTTTCAGTGTAGATACTACACATCACTAGTAATTGTGAGAATGTTTATATTTAATGAAAATATAATTGACATTTAATGAAAATCTGTACACTTTGATTTGAAGTAGTAGCTAGTCTACTAACATATGGACAGATAAAGTATGGTATATTTAATCACAGTGGAATACAAGCCTTAAAAGGCATATATTTCCTTTGTGTTGAGCTATAATAAATGTTTTCTAAAATGTTTGATTCAATGGGTAGTGGTGATATTTGCAAAATAATATAAATATACTCAATGTTACTGACTTGTAAATAGTTAATATTTAATCACAGTCAAATGTTCTTTTTAAAAATATTATACAGATGCCTCAACAATTATTTCTAAGTTAAAAGATGAACCACCAATAAAAAACTGTATATGTAATCTGGAAAACCTAATTTACATACATGGTTTACTCCAAGTAAGAGGACACTCAATTCTTAGAAATACTGTTTTTAATTGAAAATACTTTAGAAAGTTACCAAATTACATATTGGAAATTTTGGAAAATTAATCTCAGAATTTATTCTTCTTTTGTTTTTAAAAGTTTTATTCATCTATTTATATACAGACAGGGTCTTTCT
The DNA here is from genome assembly GCA_030556225.1 of Cricetiscus sungorus. NCBI lineage: Eukaryota > Metazoa > Chordata > Mammalia > Rodentia > Cricetidae > Cricetiscus > Cricetiscus sungorus. Next base: position 23,797,654 of record JANBXA010000729.1, read on the forward strand.
ACATAGCTCTGTCTGTCTTGGTACTCACTATGTAGACCAGGCTGGCCTTGAATTCACAAGAGATCTATTTTGCTACTGTAGTGTATCTAGGTTGGCCTTAAACTTACTGTGTAATATGTAATTGTAAATATGCCTTTAAAGAAAAGCAAAGTACAGCTGTATTTTAGTCAATTATGTATCCCATATTTATTGTATAAGTTTATTTTCTAAGTTTAGAGATAAAACTGGTGAATCCCTGTCCTACAGTAAAGAAGAAATATGACACAACAGAAAAAAAAATAACCTAGAAACTCAGTAGGAAGTCGATTTTCTTCTGTATAGAAAAATACTTAGTCCCTAAAATTTCTTATTTAATACAGGATATTATATAATCTTTATGATATTTCCATTAGTGTAAAATTTAATATAATAAAGGTTCTACCAGAGCCTTATGAGGTACAAAGATAAAATATTTCAGAAATTCCAAGCATTTTTACCTATGAATTGTATACAATTTTTCACAAAATGTAAAAAGAACAAAACAAAACCACTTTTGTTCAAAGCGTGTGTAAAGTTGGCTGACTTGTTAATTAATTCGGTGTGTATGTGGAAGTCAGAGGACAACTTGGAGAAGTCAGTTCTCTCCTGCCGCCTTGTGGGAGTCTGGGGATTACATTCAGGTTGCCTGGCCTATGTGCAAATGCTACCCGCTGAGCCATCTTTCCAGCCCTAAATTTGGTTATTTAACAAATAGTCTTTAAAAAAGAATATTAAAAATTGTGTATGTATGTAGAGGCCAGAGGTCTACTTGGGTATGTTCTTCTATCATGCTCTACTTTTCCTTTTGTTTTAATTAGAAAGAGGGTCTCTCACTGAACTTACAGAATCTCTCTCACACAGAACCTACAGTCTGTGAAGGTTTTGGCTGAACTAGTGGGTCTGAGCCTTTAGGGTCCACTTGGGTAAACTGCTATGCACATGAAGGCCTAACTCCCATGTTAAAGAAACCGTGTTAAAATGAGAAACAGTGTGGTGGCACACACCTGTAATCCCAGAGACCAAGTGTTCTGTTGTCTGTTTTTTTTTTTTTTTTTTTTTTTTTTTGTTTCAAGAACTCTAAACTTGTAAAGATGTGACTCACATATAAGATTTCATAATAGAATTTTATGACACTAAATTGATTACTAAATGTAGGCTATAAACATTGAATGCCTGACCTATTTAAACAAATCACTTATTTTGTTGTTACTATTGGTTTTCAAACTTCAACTTCACTGGGCAGAATTCCCTGTGTATCACCTAGTCAGTCATCCTTCTTAACCTCACCATTTTGAGAAAAAAAAGTTGCCACATTTCAGTGGCAACCACATTAACTATGGCTTTTGAGGCAGAGTCTAGCATTTAGCCCAGGCTGTCCTTAAATGTGCTCTTTCTCTCAACCTTCAGAGCAGCTGGAATCAGAAGCATGTGGCACCACTCCTAGGTATGCTTTGACACAGTTGTTCAGCAATCACCACTTTTTACTTTAAGGACTAGTTTTCATCACCAAAAAAGTTAAGTCTGTACTTATTATAGTACTAACTGTCTACTTTCTATTTCCATGGATTTGTCTACTTGATATTGGAACACAGTCTAAGTATGGAGTTGTGTGAGAATTCTGAGTGCTTGTGAGAAACTCCAAGAAACCAAGACAAAAACAGAATTGTTCTTGGAATGTGTTTTTGTGCTCCTCCCAGGAGTATTGGATAGTAGTGAGTTTACTTCAGCTGTGTTATTCATATGTCTCTATGAAAAAGCATGTTTTTTTTTTTTCTGTATGTGACTTGTCCTTGTAATTGAGTATTTTACCCATGTGACTCTTCTTAACTCTCAGTGTATAAATTGGCTGATGTTCTGAATAAAGTTGGCTACTGCATAAGACCTTTTTGGTCCACTTTATTTTTAGGAACCCTCTTTTCCAAGTTTATGACACCAACCAGAGTGGTAAACAACTTTAGGTAACTTATACAACTGGACTGATACAACATTTGCCTTTTGTTTCTAAATAATAATTTTCACTAGCACTTATCACAATTTACCTTGGAGCCCTCATGGTAGAGAACTGATTCCTACAAGTTATCTACTAACCTCTACTCATGTACTGTGACAAACTTATACAAATATATACAATAAATGTAAACACACACACACACACACACACACACACACACACACACACACATCCATCACCTATCAAGTCATGGAAAAACCTTATGTTCATATAATTAAGAACCTGAAAAATCAATATACTGCATGATCCCAACAGTTGATGACATGGAAATGGGAAGCCAATAAGGAGGCTAGTGGTCGTCAGCAGTTTAGAGGGAGGGAGGAATGTGCATTGAGTGGAGCAGAGGGAATTTTAAGGTAGTGAAACTGTTCTGTATAACAGAGGATAAATGCTATTTAACATACTCATTGGACATATAATACCAAGGGTGAGCTATACTGTAAGCTTAAGACTGGGTAATTATGATGTGTCCGTGCTAGTTTACTGGCTGTACCAAATATACCACTCTTTTGGTAGTATATGGATACAGGGGAGTATAGGGGTGTAACTGATAACTACTTCCTGCTCATTTTGCTGTGATTCTGAAATTACTATTAAAATTCTATTAGACGAGTTTTACTGTTTGAAAATATTGTCCTTTTGTTATTAGACAGATGATACATACAAAAAACTTCCATAATGTTTATTGATTCAGATACAAAGTGGTTTAATTTTTAAGGGATAAAAAAGCTGATAATAGAGTTGTATGCATAGCATGACCAGTTTTGTAAAAACAAACTGAATAAAGAAATCCATTTTAAGAGATAATTACCAAATTGTCAGCAATGATTTTAAACATAAAGTGACAGGGTAATAATTAGTTTCATTTTGTGTATTTTTCAATTTACAAATTTCTTCCATTAAAAAAAAAAACCAAAACAAAAACGATTATATACTTGCTGCACAACATTGGGTTTTCATTCTGTTATATTTGTAAACTCCTTGGGCACAATAACATACTGATTTCTGAGTTTCCACATTAGTGTACACGTATTTTTCATTGGATAGAGCTTTAGTGTTCTCACAGCATCTGACCAGTGTTCTTACCTACAAGGTAAGGCTGCAGTGCAGTAGTGCCCAGATATACCCACATCCAAATCCCTGGGAATTTTTACTTTATATGGTTATAGAAAAGTGAATAGTATATTACAACACAAAGTACATCAACAAGAATTTTAACACTGGGTCTGAAGAAATGGATTAATGATTAACAGCATTTGCTTCTCTTTGCAGAGAAAACTGGAGTTCTGTTCCCAAAACCCATAGAGCAGCTCACAACCACGTGTAACTAGCTTCTGGGGACATGAGGCCCTCTTCTGGCCTCTGTGGGCACCCAGTGTATAAGTACATGCAGGAAGAGACAGATACATACCAAAACAAACAAACAAAACTACAAACACAAATAAATTAAAAAAAAAAAAAAAAGAATTTTAAGTGAAGATGTTACAGAAATGCTCGACAGTCTTCCAGACCTTGGAAGAGATAAAGAACAGACCAATTGGGTGTGGTGGAGTACACCTTAAGTCTCAGCAGAAGCAAGCAGAGTTCAAGGCTAGCATGGTCTACACAGAGAGTTTGAGGAAAGCTTATAGCTACATAGAGAGACTGTCTCAATCTCTCACTTGCACTCCCAACAAAACAAGATTCAGTTTCTAGAGGGAGTGAGGCTTTCCTAGATTTTGGAATTTTCAGCTTCCAGAACTACAACTTATATTTCTCTCTTTCTTCAAGTTACCAGACCTGTATTAATTATTTATGTCAGATTCAGGAAATGAATACAGAAGGTATTACTACTTTACTATTGCCAAGTCTCAGGCACAACTTTGTGCTTAAATGTTATAGCTAATGGGTGGTAGAGAAAAGACTCAAACCCAGATCCAGCCTTTTTAAATGCAGGTGCAGTGTTAATTCAATTGTTAAGTAGTTTCTAAAGTATTGATGAATGGTTAATAAGCACAATTAAAAAAAATCTATCATTGTGGAAATTGTGAAAAGACAATGGATTGAATTATTTAAAGATATATATTTATTTTGATGTTGATCTTAAATATGTGCCCTAAAAGACATATAAGAAGAAAATGCAACATTGCCTGGTCTCTCACAGAATTAGATTGGGATGTGGTCTACTGCTCCCTATTTTAAACAGTTTTTTACATGTTCCTAGACTGATTTTCTTTTGACTTTGACAAATTATTCTTTTCTAACCTTAGGATTCTAAAGTCAATAATATACTCAAACACTGAAAGGTAACTTATTTTCTAAGGACACTTAATTTGTTACCTGGAATGAATGAGTATTTTGCTCGAAATCCTAGTCCTTCAAGTTCTTCATCAGAACTAAATTTAATCCACATGAATCTTCCTGTTGACCTAATTAACGCAGGGCTTTTCATGCCACAGTAACGATCTATAAGAGGGGAGAAACCAAATGGCCCATCTCGAATTTCCAAGTGATCAAAGCGACATTCAAATGACGGCTCTATATAATAGCGTTCGTCAAAAGTCAGCTCTATCCGTTGACGAGGAGCAGCTATAAGGTAAGAGTAAGCAAACAGCAGCATGAACAAGACATACATGTACCGACACAGATGAGACAAGCAAATCAGTGACTTCAGTGCTTCACATCTGAGAATCTCACTGAGGACTACGTAGGTAAAACCATCAGAAAAGTTCTTTCAAAGGAATAATCATGCTACATCATAGAATTAGGAGCAACATTTCCTTGAGGTATATGTCATTTATTAATTTAGTTAAATATACTTGGTTGACTAAAATTAGAAGAGGTGGAAGGCTAATTCTTGCTTACTCCACTAAAAAACAATGTGCCATATGCAGTGTATCATATGTGATAGAGAAAAACAAAGGAACTCAGCACTAACAGAAAGCCTAGCAAGGCATGTCAATGAACTTACATTCCTTATCAGGGAAGCTTCTCATACAGGGACACACTTAGCTGAACTATATTTTAAACAATTACAATTCCCATTAAAATTAAGAATCATTTTGTTAATGTATTAAATATTTACAATATTTATCTTTATTATAATCCAAACATTTAAATTTTGTTCAAACTGGTTTAAACAAGGTATTTAGTTAATGCTCTCAGTTTTACAGTGAAATAAAAGTTTATCCAAGAAAAGACAGAGATTTGTCAAATACCTTCCAAAATATAGATACACTCCTTGTTTGGCGGATATGAGTCAGGATAATTTGGGGAAGCAAAATGACCTCCATTGCTGGTTCGAACCCAAATGCCACACTGGGTTGCAGGAATATGCTTGATCCCAATATTTTGTCCATCTTGAACAGAATTTTAAATATCATTTTAGTGAAACACTTTCTTAAAAAACAAAACAAAACAACAAAACCCAAAACAAAACAGAAACAAGCTCCACCAAACAGAGAAAATGAAAGAGTAAGAAAGTTTAGGGCAGAAGTCCAATGCCCGTCCAATGTGTGTTAAGTTTTACTGGACCATATATCAATGCCCTCAATTGCTCATTTTGGCTGCTTTCACACAACAAAAGAACTGGGTCACTGCTTCAGAGGCAGCCTCACAGAGGCTGAAATATTTATTGACTCTTTCTATAAAAATTTTTGTAATTCTTAGTTTATGGAATAAAAATTGAGGAAGTCTCCCAGACTGGAACAAAAATATATGTGAAAATATACAGAAATTAAACTTATATTTAATTAATTATACTGCATTTTAAAATAAACCAAATACTTTGTATGTTAACTTAAAAAAAGTAATACAAATCCAAGAAGGCTGTAAGTAAATAGGGATTCCCAAAAAGACAGACTAGAGAAAACAAAGGAGGAATTTTTTTATAATTAATCAATCAATTTTTTTTTTCAGCACAATCGGTTTTCCCTCCATCCTCTCCTTCCAGCCCTGCCCCCCCAACCTCCCCACAATGCACTCCCTTTCCTTTCCTGAGGAGGAAATTTTAAAAATTGAACAAAACCAAAATATTCCTAAACCTAAAGGCAAAATTTATATTTAAAAATTCTGATGAGTGGTTTAAATACTGAGTGCTGATTTTTACTTTTATTTATTTATTTTTGATGAGATGGGTCTTGAAAAGTTGCTCAAGCCAGTCAGGCCAGCTTTGAATTTGTGATTCTCCTGCCTCAACCCTGCAAGTGGCTGGGATTAAAGGCTTGCACTATAAGACCTGGTTCTGAATGCTGCTTTGACCAGAATTATGATGCAATTCTATCTACAAGGATGGTCTTGCAGGAAAGAAAGAGAATGCTTATATTTATACTGTGTAAAGGGGTGAACAGTAGGTCTATAAAGGAACTAAACTCTCATGTTTCATGGTGAGATGCTGCTGAAAACTGAAAGGACCAAAAAGCAGCAGCTATTTAAAGTGTGCTAATGAAAGGTTTTAAAGATGAAAAAAAGAAGTGGCTATTTTTGGGTTAGGATGATTTAGAGCAGTGGTTCTCAATCTTTCTAATGCTTCAGTCCTTTAGTACAGTTCCATCACGTTGTGATGACCTCCAACCATAAAATTATTATTATTATTATTGAGACAGGGTTTCTCTGTGTAGCCCTGACTGTCCTGGAACTCACTCTGCAGACAAGGCTGGCCTCAAACTCAGAGATCTATCTGCCTCTGCCTCCTGCGTGCTTGGATTAAAGGAGTACTCTACCACCACCCAGCCATAAAATTATTTTCATTGCTACTTCATAACTGTAACTTTGATACAGTTATGAATCATAATGAAAAAAATTTTGAGACAGGTTTGACATAGGGGTTGTGACCCACAGCCTGAGACCCACTGGTCTGGAGAGTTAAAAGCTCATGCTTTGCAAGATGATGGCTTGATTTCAGTCTCCATAATAAAGGGAGTGGTAGGAGAGAACCCATTTCCCAAAGTTGCTCTGCTCTACAGATGTGCACTGTAACATATGTGTGTCTATCTTCCCCTACACAAAATAAAGACAAAGTTTAGAATGACAGTGGTTTTCACAAAGCTTGGAATAAGAAGAATAGAATGAAAAATAATTTTCTCAATTGTTGAATATACTTTGATTTTTTTATTATGTGGACATATAACTTTGATGAAAATTAAAAAAAAAGTTGTACAGAAAATGCACTAAACTCTGACCTGAAATTTTGCTTAAAAACAAAACAAAACAAACAAACCCACACTCACTAGCTAATCTTCTTTCAAACCAGACAATACAATAGGACCAAAGGTCTTTAGAGACTTCACTGAAAGGTTGCTTGCTCACAGTAGAAAAGGCACTTTCATTTTTCCTGGGGATAAAACTAAATTTCATTGACATTTTGGATATAATTAACAGTATATTAAAAGCTATTAGTGATGCTGGCTTTTAAAAAGTTTATCAGGGCAAGCTTTGGGTAGACAATTTAGCAGCTGATTGTGGTTAAATTGAGGTCCATGGGTTGACAGAAAGCTTTAGGTCATTGCAATACTCAAGAGGAATGTGTTGGTTAGTATTTTTTTTTTTTTTTTTGTCAGCTAAGCTAGTGTCATCTAAGAGGATGGCTCAGTTGAAAAAAAAAAATGCCTCTAGAAGATTGGTGTGTAGGCAAGTCTGTGGGGCATTTTCTTGACTAATGATTGATGTAAGTGGTCCAGCCCACTGTGGGTAGGGCCACCCTGGTCAGTTGGTCCTGGGTGCTGTAAGATGGCAGGTTGAACAGGCCCTGGGGAGCAAGCCAGGCTTCAGTCCCTGCCTCCAGGATCCTGCCTTGGCTCCTGCTCTGATTTCCCTTGATGATGAACTGTGATGTGAAACTGTAAGTTAAATAAATCCTTTCCTCTCCCAAGCTGTTTTTGAACATGATATTTTAATCACAGTAATAGAGAACAAGCTAAGATAAATAGCATTCAAAAGTTGGGATTCTTTCAAACTTTCTGAACATACCATATACCTGTCCATACATTACCTTGAGTCTTTTGGGCCACAGCAATCCCTTCCACTACAAGTACTGTTATTAACAACACTAGGGAAAGAACAAAAAAAGAATAGTTAAAATGTTTAATTTATATTACATTTTACTAAAATATTAATGACTAAATAAATTTTTTTTTTTTTGAGACTGGGTTTTTCTGTGTAGCTTTGTAGATCAGGCTGGCCTTGAATTCAAAGAGATCTGCCTACCTCTGCTTCCTGAGTGCTGAGATTTAAGGCATGTACCACCACCATCCAGCTCTAAAACTACTTTTTAAAGATGGGTTTTGTTATGGAGGCCAAGCTGGCTTTGAACTAAAAATTTGCCTTCCTTTATCTCCCAAGTGCTAGGATTATAAACATGTGCTACCCCACTTGGCTTAAAATCATTTCTTACCAACATTCAACACTGAGTCTTTGAAATACTAAATATTATGAGAGCTGGCTCACTGGGTAAAGGTGCTTGCCACTGAGCCTGATAGTCTGAGTTTGATTTTTGGAATCTATATGGCAGAAGAATGACTTCTGAAAGTTGTCCTCTGACCTTCCATGGGTAGTATGGTAGGAATGTGTAAACGTTTAAACATGCAATCACACACACACATATTCACAATGAACACAAAAACTATGTTCTGATTTATTATCAAACAACCAAAGAAAAGCTGTAACTAGTTTCTGCTTATTTATATAAGCACTAATAAATATTATGTGGCATTTAAAACTTTTCATTATGAAAACAAGCCCCCATATATGTGTTGTATAGGGTTTTGATAACTGACTATTCCATTTACTCCACCTGAAGTGTGTTTATACATTTGGCTAGCTGTGCAGTATGTTAGGCCAAACCTCAACTGGATCACCTGACTTCCAGGAGTCAACTGAAACTGCTATTGTGAATCACTGTGCTGCAGTTTGTGCTGTAACAGGAAGCCATATTTAGCCACTATAATTATTTCACTTCTCACTCCCAATATTTGAGATCCAACCAACAATATATTCTTTTTGGTGTGTTTTGGAGATTTAAAAGGCATTTTTATAAATAGTACCTTCTTCCATTCACTGGAAAACATACAACCAGCCTGGCCCAAACTACCATGTGACTAAAGTAGATATTCATTTTAATCAAATAGCTCTTCCCTACTGAAGAGCAGGTTCTGTGAAGGCAAAGACAAGGCTAGAGAAATCAGCAAAATGCCTAACAGTATGGACTTCTGGAGGTAGGTGAATACAGGAGTTTAGGTTTTGTCATATACCAGGGTGCTAGCTGTGAGGCTTTTAGCTTATTTTACTTATTTGAAAAGTCAGGAAGGTGTATTAATATTATGAGACCAGTCTCAATGGTATGCATATCATATTGTATGTACCAAGCATTCCACCAAATAAATGGTAGATATTAGAACAATTAACATCTTGAGTCAATTGTCAAAGACTACCTGTAATATAGGTGAACAGAGAGGTTTAAAGACTGCATAGAAACATGGAGAGGGTTATTTATTGTTTTTTATTTTTATTTTTTTATTTTACATGTCAATCCCAGTTCCCTCCCTCCCTTCCCCTCCACATGCACCCTGACCACCCTCTCCTTCCCTCCCCCCACTGCCATTCCACATGTAGGGCTATGTTATCCAGGTGGGGGCATGTAAATCTGTCAAGTCATAAAACTAAAAAAAAAAAAAATCTAAGGCTGCACTAAAGTAAAAAGATTATTTTAAAATAAGTTACAAATCTTAAAAATTAAAATTTCTATTTTTGGTGTTATGTACAGTCTTATGAGTAGGTCCTTGAATTTTAGATTATTAAATTCACAATCATCTTTTTGGTATATTCTTTTATTTAATTATTTTTATTTGTGTAAGTGATAGAGTAAAATATAAAACTTGTATTATGTGGTGTCATGATTGTCATGTTTCAATACATGTATAAACTGTATAATGTTTGACATTAGAAAAAAAAAGAAATATGGAGAGGGGAACCAATACTCATTTTTCTGGATATAAAAGAACAAAGTGAGGAAAACATCTGGAAGTGAGGTTTATGGTTTACTCTGACAGACCTAATTAGACTTTAACCCTTGAGGAAGGAATATGGTGGTGTAGTAGGTTAGAAAAAGGCAGGATATGAAGGGAGGGCAAAAGTTCTTAAATGCTATGCTGATGAATGTGAACTTTCAATAATAATAATAATAATAATAATGATAATAATAATAATACCACTGTAGGCTTTTGTTTGCTTATTTATTGTGGTGTTAGGGAGTGAATCCACAGCCTAGTACATGCTAGCTAAGTACAGTAACATTTAGATACATTTCTCACTATAGGTTTTTATTTTTTTGCTTTACTTTGTTTGTTTGCTTCGTAGACAGGATTTTATTACGTAGCCTTGGTTTGCTGGAACTGATAGGTAGGCTCTGTTTGCCTCTGAATTCAGAGACAGGCTGGGATTAAAGGTATGCACCACCACACCCGGTCACACACTTTTGGGTTTTAAGCCAAGAGAGTGTATAACTGCATCTAAATTTCAGACCAATATTCCTAAAGGAGGCTAAACTTATAAAAAGATCATTTGAGAAGTAATGGTGATGTACTGAAGCAGAGAAGTGACTGGAATTCGAAGGCAGAGAGACTAATGACATGATTAAGACACAGAGTGAACTGCAATTTATAACTTACAAGATGTTAGGGGAGAGGGAAAAAGAGTGATTGGAGACTTTGCCAAATGACACAGAAAAAGTGAGTAACAGCACAGGTTTATTTAATGGCATGCCTTCAGTATCTATTACCAAGGCCACCAATGTACAAAGATATAGTTCTTGTCAATTGGTTTACAACTTAAAACCTATGTATTTGACCTCTTCATCTTGGTTTCTTGAATCCTTATTAACCTTTGTCTCCTTTCAACTATATAATTGCCTTTCCATTTCAAAGATATTTTTTATTTATGATGCCTTTTTCACCAACCTGCCCCAAACTACTGTGTGACCTGAAGTAGGTACTGAACTTTCAATTACAACAACAATAGCAACACAACAGCAAAACCACTGTAGGCTTTTGTTTGTTTGATTAAAGATCCCACATCAAAATGAACAATCCTTTTTTTTTTTGTCTTTTAAATTCCCATTTTAGGTGGGGTATGCTTTAATCTCAGAACACAAGAGGCAAAGGTAGAGAGTCTCAGTGAGTTCTAAGATAGCCAGGGTCATACTGTGAGATCCTATCTAAAAACAAAACAAAACAAAATAAAACAAAACAAAACAAAACAAAACAAAACAAAACACTTTCCATCTTTATACTGGAACCGAATTAGAGGAACAGAGCATGGAATTTAAAAACAATAATCACAACAAAATTAGAAGATTTATGATAAAAATAACAAAACAAAAAACAAAGCAAACTCCTTGTCCCAAAACATTAGGAATTTGAAATTCAGCAAAGTAAAACATCCATTTATGTCAGTTACCCTCACAGAGAAATCTATCTCCCCTGGTGTATCATTTCAGATGACACGCAACTGCTCAAAAATTTTGTTCATGTTCTTTTCCTTCATAAATCCCAGGTACAATTATTTATCAGTTTTCAAATTTATAACTCATTGCTTTAAAGCAAGTGACACAAAGCAGTAGGCAGGGTAAGGAATCAACAAATGGGCTGGAGAGGTGGCTCAGGGGTAAAAAGCACATAATGCTCTTGGGATTAAGTTCCCAGCACCTACACAGTGGCTCGAAATGATCTGTAGCTCCAGTTCCAGTGGCTCTGATGCCCTCTTCTGGCCTCCAAGAGCACCAGGTACACATGTGGTGTACATACATACATACAGGCAAAACATTTATAAATGTAAAATAAAAATAATCAATCTTTAAAAAAATTAATAGAAGCAAGAGAACAACAGTACAACTATAATTAAAACAAACTGTTAGAAGATTAAAAACATAGTAGGCAATAAACACTCATACATATAAAATAAAATTAAAAAACAAATGGTTCTGGGATAGTATATTAATCAAAGAAATAGCTGGAAGGTGATGGCACACAGCTTTAATCCTAGCACATCGGAGACAGAGGCAGGTCAAGGCCAGCCTGGTCTACAGAGTGAGTTCTAAAACAGCCAGGGCTAAACAGATAAACCTTATCCTGAAAAACAAAAACAAAACCCCTAAAATCAGACCAAACCAAAAATAAGTCCCAGATTTGGATTTGTGTGAATAATTTCAATAAAGACAAAACCAAATATTTTTATTTTGCATTAAAATATTTAATATACATATTCATTTTATATGCACATGGGATAAATGGTTGTATCATTAGCAATATGTACCAAAATGTAAAACTAACAAATCCAGTTTTATTGCTATTAAACAATATAGATCTGGGGCTACAATGATGGCTCAGAGGTTAAGAACAGTTGCTGTTCTTCCAAAAGACGGGAGTTTGCAGCACTCAATGCCAGTGACTCAAAACTGCCTGTAACCACAGCGCTAGGAGATCCCGCAGGTTCTCAGTTTCCTTGGACATCTATACACATATGGCATACATTATCTCTCTGTCTCTCTCACAACATTCATTCTAATAACTATTTAAATAAAAACATAGTTTTTAATGAAAACAAAACAAAAAAAATCACTAGAAAAAATTTTAAGGCAAAAAGAGACTTTCATCAAGTAATTTGTAAACTGGGGAGACACAGCCATTAGCATAAACTGTTAGTGTGATCCAAAGGACTGAAGAAGGCTTGGCTTACATTAAGTTCCTGGCCAAGTTCTCATGCTGGCACAGTACTGGTAGAGACTGGTTGGTATTTAAAGTTTAAGGATGGGTGTGGTGGAGTACATCTTGTGATAGTTTGAATGTAACTGGCCCCCATAAGCTCATAGGGAGCAGCATTATTTGGAGGTGTGGCTTTGTTGGAGTAGGTATGGCCTTGTTGGAGGAAGTGTGTCACTACAGGGACAGGCTTTGATGCTCAAGCCATGCCCAGTGAGACAGACCACTTCCTGTTGCTTGTGAGTCAAGATGTAAGAACTCTAAGCTCTTTCTCTAGCACCATGTCTACCTGCAGGCTGCCTTGCTTCCTGCCATGATGATAATAGACTAAACCTCTGAACTGTAAGCAAGTCACTACAATTAAATGTTTTCCTTTATAAAAGTTGTCTTTTCCCAACAATAGAAAACCCAAGACATACCTGTAACCCCAGTACTCAGGAGGCAGAGACAGGAGGATCTCTGTGTGTTCTACTCCAGTCTGGTCTACAAAGGCCTTCTAGGGCTAGAGTGAGATCCTTTCTCAAAACCAAACCAAATCACCAAACAAACAAAACAAAATGTACTATATTGTAGGTCATATAATTCATTGGTTAGGTTTGTTTATCTTGGAAGCTGAAATAGGAATATGACTAGGCATGGAATTCCAAAAGTTCAGCTTGTCATTTCTACAAGAAAATACTATGTATGTGACACCAACCCACCATCAGCAAACAGTTATCAGATTCTTCTTGGAGCCAGCTGCCAGTGAGGGTATCTAGTCACCTGTTAGATCTCCAAAATCTCTTAGGTTAATTGAGTTCTGGTTTCCTGTTGGAATGAATCTAGAGTCTTAGAAAGAAGCCAAATGTCATTATTAATACCAGGAGGATCATTGAAAGTGATAGGGCAGAATGCAAAAGGAAATCAGTGCCACATAAGGCACTTTTAGATATTTAGACAATTTTAAGAGTTGGAAAGTTTCCAATTCAATCTGCCCCCAAAGCATCCAGGTACAAGTTGAGGCGCTTAGAACAGCTCCAACACTGCCCCATGCATCAAGGACTACTATTTGGGAATACATGAGCACAAGAGTAAATGGTCTTGGGCAGTGGAACTGTTGACTGTGTTAACAGCACAGAAAGGCCTGTTCAAGGACTCTGGGTAAAAGCACTTTACAAATAAGGCTACATTCAAGCCCCACAACAGACTCTTTAGAGTTTTCTGATCTCCCTCCATGTGTATGTTGTTGTGTATAATACACATCCAATAATAAGTAAAATTAAAAATCCAGAATAGGAAAAGTTTCGAACTATGTATTCATTCTAGGTGGTACTAATTCCTAGCAAAGATCCTGGTATTCCATGTTTAGTCCAAACACTAGGAAAATTTCTCCTAGTATATAGTACTTTTAAGAATGTCCACAGCTATTATCCTTATAATGAAGGATTGGCATCTAAAATAATTACTAAAAAGATTCTCTCTACACTGTTATTTGGACTGGGAATAAGTCTATTTGTAAGGTGGCAAAAGGCATTGCCAGGTATCCAAGAGGCTGGTACCTCTAATCTCTAACTGTCAAGATTTGTTCTTATAGCACAAATAAAAATATCTCCAGCAGGGGCACAAATGAGCCATGGCATGTGTTTTTTGTTTTTCCCTTTCTTCTTTCTTTCTTTCTTTCTTTCTTTTTTTTTAAGGTTAAGAAGACTTTCAGTTTCAGTGGAGAGGAAGGGGGGAAGAAGAAGGAGGAGGAGGAAGAAGAAGGAAGAAGTAAGAAGAAGAAGCAGAAGCAAAAGAAGAAGAAGGAGGAGGAGGAGGAGGAGGAGGAGGAAGAAAACATCAAGTCATAATTCATTTGGCTTGTGGCTTGTAATGGGTAAGTAAATTTTCCAGCTGACCAGTCCAAGTAAGAGGGTTCCTGTTACTAAAAATGGAGTTTAGTTTTATAAGTAGCTTTTTTTTTTTCAGATCAGCTCAAAATATAAAGTTAAATCTAGCATAGGAAAAAAGTCAAGGAAGAAACTTCATAGATCTTATTAAACATATTTATTCCTGAAAGGCTTCAGTACATGACACTGTAGAACAGGCCTTGGTGAAGATGCAGACAACAGACAATTATTAGGCTACTCATTCTAAAGGCTACGTTAGAGGTGTCATGGCATGTCTAGTACTTCATTAAGTTTCCGTTCACAGCCAAGATCTGGGAGGTAGATGATGGTGATCTGTACAGGGCAGTAGGGATGGCTAGGATAGCCAGAGCAATAATAAACATCACAATTAGATTTCAATGGCAGAGAAGCTCAGTGGGGAAGATGTAAGAATCAGGGAGATGCAAGAACAGTGGTTCTCAATGCTGTGATCCTTTGATACAGTTCCTCAGGTTGTGATGCGGTCCTCAGGTTCCCCAGCCATAAAATTATTTTGTTACTACTTCAAAACTGTACTTAGCTATTGTTATGAATTGTATGAACTGGTTAAGTAGGCTATCTGATATGCAACCCTTAAAGGGGTTGCAATCCACAGGTTGAGAACCGATGTGCTAGAGGTTGTTTATGATTTCCTCTCATGGTGGATCAAACTAGTAGTGAAGACTTTCAGAGGAGAGTTAGCAAGAGGATTAAAGAACTGGAATGGATGTCAGTCAATGTAATAAAGAAACATTGGTGTTGCAGAACTATGAAGGAAGAAATAATATTTCATCGGGAAGTAGCATAAAGAAAATCCGTAAGTTTTCAGCTAGATGCAAATTCATTTTGAAGTTATACTCTTCTTGTCCCGGTTCTTGGGAGAAGCTGTTTTCTCAGATGTTATCTTGTTTCTTTTAGAATGTAGGCTTTCTTTTTAACTTGATTTTGGTACTAGTGGGAGGAGTTGAGGTCAATTAGCTGAGAGTGAGAGGTCAGGAGACTTTGTAAATGGTACTGTTATGGTGGAGGTTCCACCCAAGCCTCCTCCCCTATCTCTCTCCAACCCTTCTCCATCTTAGAAGGCCCACCAAATCATGACCACTCCCCAAGAGATGCTCAAGACCACTCCCACAGAGAATTTAAAATGTCCTCCACGAAACAGACTTGTGGTTTTCAGGTCTCTCTTTCCCATCTCCTCTCTGGGGAGCTGGGAGGCCATCCCAGAACATTGTATCCATTAAATGTGGGCCTTTTCTAATTCGGTTTGATTTGGTCTGATTTGGATTGCTGCATTGTCAGAGAGGCTTATTATCTGGGTACAGAAACTTTTCAGGTACAACCCTAGAAAATGAACCCCTATGGCTATATCCTCTAATTTAGCTGTACAAAAGTTTTAAAAAAGCTTCTATTAAAGGAAAGATATAGGTTAGTTAATAGTACTTGAAGGAGTCCTTTTGGTGGGACTAGAAGGAACCTGAGCTACTAATGTTTCTAACACATTCTCTAGTTTTCAGAATCTAAGAGTGGGCTTTGTGTACTGGGGGCATGCAGTTGAAGAAATCTTTAACAAAGGTAGTAGTACACCATAAGATGTTAAGCAGCCATTTGCTGTAATGCACATATCCTCTACTGAGCACAGTGAGAGCTGAAAATAGCTTCAATAGAGGGAGGGGCACAGATGAAAGAGGACCCTGCTCAGTGAGTCAGTACCTCACACAGACAGGAACATAGTCTTTGGACCCATAGATCTAGCTGCTGTCTGTACTGACCCCAATGTTCTGTTTTACCTTCCTAGATCTAAGGTAGGATTCTTAGTGTCTTCCTGTCCCATATATGAGTAGATGGAAAGGGAGAGTGTAACTGGGTGTCACAAAGTGGGTGTTAATGTCAGTTGCCTCTTGATATCCCTGAAGAATTGTTTTCCACTGTAGAATCACTAAATATGGAAATGACAGGAATTGTTCAGTAAATTGTACAGAGATTAGAACACCAAAGAAAAGTTCAATGGTCAGTTCTGGAAGTAACTAGCAAGTTCTAAAAATTCCAAGTTATCTTTTAGTGCAGGGAAGAAGAGAAGGTAATTGTCTTGAGGGCAGTAAGGGTAAGATTTAGATTTTTATATTCATCAAAAGTTAACTGCCACATTTGATGGAGGTTTGACAGAATTGAAGTCCTTATTCTTTCTGGAGGACAGGCTATGACAGAAGTGGAGGCTTTCAAACAGAATCCTTGGGATGAGGCATGTAAAAAGATTATTTTAATATTGAAGAAAAAGTGAAACATATTGGAAGGATATATTAGCTAAGGCTGCTTGCATTATCTAAAAGAATTATGTGGGGCTTTCAGTACACCTTCCCTGGTAGACAGCTGATCCTTTCATGTTAGAGATATATTGGCTATGAGGATGTACTGAAAAAAAAAAAAAAATCACCACAGAAGCCAATGGCTTCTCTGGGGAAACACTGGACAACAAAGTATGAGGGCCAACAACTGGCTGTTAAGGAATTTTATCAACAGCTATTAGACCTTGAAGAAATCGCCATCCTTTTCCATTAGGCTAGTGGACACTACAAGAGCCGGTAGAGGGAACACATTTCTTATTTGTAAAATCATCTACTATGAGTTGTATGCCATCAAGAGATTTAATGCCTATTACTCAATACTAGGGAGAAATTTGTTAGGATCCACCTGGATTTTACTGGAGATGCTGAATGGATATTACCAACATCAGTACTGGAATGAGTCCAGAGATTCTTGGTCAATCTACTGGAATGTAGGTGGATGTGGTAGTATTAGAACATGGCTTGTAATTACCATTTGTTCTCTGAGAAGAAAGAACTTGATTCTGTGTTCATAAAATTTCTCACTGTGTAGCAATCAGCACAGTGACTTTCCAGGAGATCTTTGGAAACTGTCAACAGATTGGGTAAAATCTCAACAATCTAAAGATACTTGGAACTCTGGTGAAGAGACATGAGGGTGTCAAGGTTAGTAAGGAACAGAATATCCCAAGTGTTGGGGAATGTTTGCATCTAAAGAGGACATCTACATCACTCTCTCCAAGGCTCAGGGAACATCATGGAAAAGGAGGTGCAAAGAATATCAGAACCTGAGGTTAGGGAAGAGTACTATAAAACATTGACTTCTGTCTTCTGGACATGACATGGCCTCTGAACTGGTGAGCTCACCACAGCTGTGGTTACCTGCACAAGACTGGGCTCATAACCACTTCATCGTGCATGGGGGAAGGGGTTTATGAGGACCCCCCTCTTATTGAGGGACTGGATGCTGAGGGAAGGAACATTTTCTTCAGTGGCATAACTTATCAGTAGGTAAGTTGTGTATCTTACTTTTTGAGGAAAGGTTTCTCAATGAATCTCGAGCGTATCAATTTGATTAGACTGAATGGCCAGGAAGCCCCAGGGATCTTACTGTCTCTGCCTTTCCAGTGCCAGGATTATAGGTACACTATTGTTCCTTATACTGCAAGCACAGTATTCACTGAGCCACCAGCTCCGCAGTTTATATCCAAACCACAGCTCTAGTTCACCTCCAATTTTAATATTGAATTTGCCTAGTTGGTTGGTTTTAAATAAGAAAAATTACCATGGGACATCATAGTTTAGCTTGAAGTTAGGAGTGAAGTAGCTTTATCAGGGTTTAACTGATTGTATTTGAAGTGATTGCTTGTAAAACAGTCAGTGTACAGAACCCAAACAGAAACCAGGTTTTTCAAATCTCAGTTGAGGCCATTAGTAGTTTTTAACTGGAGAGTTCCTAATTTGGTTTGTGTAGTTTGAGTAGTTTGATGCTTCTTACTCTTTTTAACAGAGTTTTGTTTGGCTAAAAGGGAATGTTTCATTGGAGTGCTGTGCTGCTCTGTTGAAATTCTATTGTTTGACCAGGGTGTTGAAGTCTTCCGAATCTAGCCAAAGATTGAGTAAAATAAATCTAGCCAAAGATTGAGTAAAATACGTTTAGAGTCTTCTTCACAACTCTGTAACTTCTAAGTTTTGACGGAAAGTGTGTTCCAATATATCACAGTGGTTAAGGGTACAGTGTTGGCTTTTTGGGAGTATCTTATATCAAGAATAACTTTTAGCTGCTGCTGCTGGGTGTGTGTATGTGGGCATGCATACTATCAAATCCCAGGTGCTCAGCTAACTTAAAATCTTCAAGGGAATTTGACATTAGGCAACTAGCTTCCACTCCTGAGCCTGTCTATTTTTTCAAAACATGAAGTGATAAAATGTATTTGAAATTCAGGACAATCAGTGTGGAGGACTAGGAAAATTTTCAGAACTGCTCAACATCCCAGTTAGTACAAAGGGTGACAGCAATATACTTCTAGTTCTACTTATTCAAATTTTAAAGGGTGCAATTTTAAAAAAGGTCTTAATAACTGGACAAGGGAGTAGGGAAGTTAGGGGAGTAAAATAAAGGGAAGCCTGGAGAATGGGGGGGGTGTGTGAAGAGGGGAGTGGGTAGCAGAGTAGGTGGGTGGGAAAATATAGATGGTTGGCATTTTAAGTAGGCATGCAAATAGACAAGTTTTAGTTCACTGTGGGTTATCTAGGTCCAGAAACCTAATCAACCACTTTTTTGGATATAACTTTTAGTCATGAAAAAAGCTAGAGTGGCAGAAGGTGACTGATGAGCAGAGAGCTTAAACACTGGCTTACCTCTTTTGTGTGTGTATAATGAAGTCTCTTTTCATGCAACTCAAGACCTCTACAGGACTCAGAGGAGGTATGAAACAAAAGACTTACCTAGTGTGCCTGGTACAGCCAAGGAGACAACTGAACATAAGTGGTTTTTGTTGTTATGTGTGTTGGTACAGAATATTGCATGAAAACTAGAAGAGCTCTTTAGATCTGAATTTTGATACCACTGAATGTAAATACAAACTTGTCAAGAAAGATTTTAAGCCTATAAGAAGGTTGTATTTCAGTTTTTTGCAAACACAGGAAACAACAGCCTTTGGTATAAGATCCCAGTGTGATTTAAAAGAACAAAGAGAACTGGTGGTAAAGACAAAGCTATGGCTCTAGTCCTATGAGGGATGGCAGCATGAGGGGAGTGCTAGGCCTGACTGGCTCATCTTTAAACTTGTTTTCAGCCACAGCTAACTGGTTAGTCCTGGTAAGCAAAGGTGAGGCTTATTTCAGGGGTTATTTCTCTTTTTAAAAATTATTTTAAGTGTAAGCGTTTTGCCTTCGTGCATATATATGCACCCTTCTGTGCTTGGCATCCTCAGCAGATCCACTGGAACTGGAGTTACAGATGTTTGTGAGGTACCATATGGGTGCTGGGAACTGACCCCCAAGTCCTTTGTGAGAACAAGTGCTTTTAACCGCTGACCATCTCTCCAGCCCTGTAGATATTTTTCTTGACAGTTAAAATAGGAATAGATTCAGATAAGGACAAAAAAAATTCAGTTTGTAGTTCTTCTAAGATAGAATAAAAATGAGAACCCTATACTTGCTAGCAAATGGCTACCAGACCCACTTTGAATTTAAGACCAGTTAATCTACTACCATGAATAATTGGGATTCTTCTAGAATAATTAGCTTTTTAGAAAGTTCACCCAAGTGTTGATAAGGCTATTAGAAAGAAAATGTTCACATTTGCCACTGGATTGTAAAGCGGCACAATTATTTGGATGTTACACCCAGTAATGTACTACGGTTTAAAAAATGTGCAGGTCCTACCTTACAATTCTATTTCAGGTTTGAGAAAGGAATTAGAGAGTATATTTCAAAATTTAGTTCATACCAATCACCTTCAGGGTTATTAGGTCAGATAGTGATGGGTGAATGGGGTTTACTTTTAGCTATCTAGAGGTCTAGAGCAGGATTCAAGAATCTGTAACTTTTAAAAAATATATTTATTTATTATGTATATACATAGTGTTCTGCCTGCATGTGTCCCTGCAGGCCAGAAGAGGGCACCAGATCTCATTACATGTGGTTGTGAGTTACCATGTGGTTATTGGGAAGACCAGTCAGTGCTCTTCCATTGAGCCATCTCTCCAGGCCAAGCATCTGTACCTTTAACTGATTCTGGTGCTGCTGGACCCAGTGCATACTGTGAGGACCCTTGCAATAGGATGATCATACTTTCCTAAAAGAAACGAGAGAGGCTGCTTTTTTTTCTTCTTTGATACTGACAGAGACATGTTTTGGACAATAATAGATGTGGCAGGGGGTGGGCTGATTGGTTCTTGTAATGTTGATCACATGAATTGCTTTTTCTTAAGCACTACAAACACTTCTCATTGTTTCTGACTATCCACACTTGCTATGAATAAACTCTACAATGTCTAAAACCTCTTTCTAAGAACTTCTTCCAGATTAACTTGATTTGGCAGAACCCTCATTTTCACTTCTGTGACTATTTATTAGACCTCTACCAATCTGAGTTTATTACCTTTCAATTTATGCATTTGTTTACTAGCACTAGGATTGGAATATGTAGCAGAACACCAAAATTTACAGTTTAAACAGGGTACTATCATATTTCAGATATATGAACAAATTGAAGATAACCAGTCAAAGCAAAGTGAAGGTTGTTACCACAGTCAATACCATTCTATCTTATTCAGTTAGGCTTTCTATACCCAAAGACATCTCAATGTGGATATTAGGTTGTCAGCCATTACAACTTTTCCATAATTAGCATGCTTACAACATACTCAATATTCAGGAAGACATGGCATAGACTATTCCCTTAAACAAACAGGCAAAACCAAAACTTGCCCAGGACCTAAATTTATCTTAAAACAAAAAGTTTATTATAAATAACAAAGTAAGTTTGCTTAATATGTACAGATCATTTTATATTTATATATACCACCTGTACAAAATTATGTGACTATACCTAACCTTAAGAGAACCTGGGGCAATTTTTATTGTGAGTAACCATGTTTTTAACTAAAATTCAGACAATTACTGAAGAAGAATAAAATGGCTATTTGGTGACAATCTAAAGCTTGTGCTACAGACCCCTGTGGACTACTGTGCAGGTAGTTATCTTTTCAAAGTATAATTCAGATCGCATTATGGCTGTTTATAAAATCTCCCAAAAGACTCACATTATCTGTAAACTAAACCCACCAGCCATGTTCTTTTGAGGTCCAGTGGCATCTGATCACTTCTGAGATCAGATCCATAGCTCCACAGACTCCATTCCCATTACTTCAATGACAAGTAGTTCTTGTCTCAGGGACTAACCCATGTTATATGTCTAGAATTAGTCTCTGCATGACTGATTCCTTCATTCTTCCTAATTTTGTGAGGCTTTTCTAATTTCTCTGTTTTCTTTATCATCTTACTCTACTGTCACAGTTATCTAGTTCACTGACATAGCTTCACTGCTTAGACTGGCCTGGCCCATAACAGCACTCCACACAAATTAGATGAATACATGAAGTGACTAAGCAGGGCATGGTACTGAAAGAGCTGTACTAACTGACAAATACACAGTTCACTTAAAAAGTAACATGTACACAGCCTAGCTTTTTGTTTGAGGATAAATCAGTAAGGATATGAAAGGAACAGACTTTTTTTTTTTTTTTATTCAGATACTAGACACTACTCTTATCAGCCTGGCTCAACGTATCTTTGCAATTAAACATGTTTCTTTCTAGGTACTCCTGTTGTAAGCATCTAGGCAGTAAATGTAAGGTTTGTTAAATCTAACACAAGATGACGGAATGATGGCTTTTTATTTGATCAACCATATTCCAAAGCACAAAAACCACCCAAATCTAAATCTTATATATTACTGGTGGAGAATGAAGATGGTTGGTAAACATATCACGGCAGCCTATAGATGCTGATCTGATCTTCCTGCAAGGCACATTTATTAGAAAGTGACTGCAGCAGAAGTGCTTTCTCCTTCCTGCACAACGGACACAATACTGTTAGTGAGTGTTGGGGAGAGCAGGTTTGTGGGCTACATCTTAATTAAAGGAGTTGACTTTCCACGTCCATAGAAACTGTCATCAAGTTTTCATGTGATCAAAAATAATCACTATTTTCTAGTGTTGTAATTTCTGATATATTATTCTATGCATATTTGATCCAACCAACTTTAACCAGAATAGAACTAAGCTTTCTGATTAGTATATGGTACTCTGTCTTTTTGTAAGAACTATGCTCACACATTGAAAGGCAGGTGGTTTCCCACCACAATTACAGCAGTGCTCCTCTTAATGTTGTTATGGGTTTCATTGTTAGAGTGCCTCTGAAGGGCTTCTGCCATTAAGGAAAGTTTAAATCACCTCTTAAGAGCCTCCTTTCTAATTCAATCTTAACCTTAAAGCATTCCAGAAAACACATTTAAAACATCAAAAATTATTCTGAAGGAGAATACACAGGAAGATAATAGATTATGCTGAACAGGCAGAACCTCTAAAAATTGAAATATTGTTTGAAAAATAGGTATGAAATTTAGAGTCTATAATTTTTCTATCATATTCCCAAAGGACTGTGTACATATGCATAGGTAGCATTCAATTTTTAAGAAGGCTGTATTAAAAAGAAGCTTTACTGTTAAAGGGATAGTGTCCCCTTTCCTGAATGAGGTTTAAGACTAAAGAACAGAAATAATACCAAATTAAGACAAAACCTAAATGCACAGTGCTAAGGAACAGTTAAGCTTCATCTTGTCATAAACTTAACGTCAGATTATATATCTTTGGATAGCAATGGGCCTAACAGAATTTTTCTGAAGCAAATGTGCAGTATTTGAGAAGAAACAATTGGTTCATAATCTTAATGGAAGTTTTTCATAGGACTATAATGCCTAGCTGCCATAGACAGAAGCTTGACACAAATTCTGTAATACCTGAAGTGGTTAATAACAGAAGTGAAGTAGTCACTTTCACTAATATTGGAAAGGCTCAATAGAATTACTCTTTTGTCTGAACTGCTGCAAAATAAAAAGAATGGTGGAATCTTTTAAAAGTGAAATTAGTGGCTGACAAGATGTCTCAGTTGGTAAAAGCACTTGCTGCCAAGCCTGACAGTCTGGGTTCAGTCCCCAAGACCAACCTCCCACAGGTTCTGATCTCACATATATGTTGTCTTATGTATATGCACACATTCATGCACACACACAAATGAATTACTGTAATTTAACAGATCATAACTTCTCATAATTTCACTTTTTTTCTGATATTTAACTGGAAACTGATCATTATATTCCAAAACAAGGATTTTAGAAAGTAGCATCTATAATTATACAACTGTCAGATGGCTACCCAAGAGAAGCTCTTGGTGTGGATAAAATTCAGTTATAAGACAATTAATGGATGCTTTTCCACGTCTTGGGACACAAGTAAATAGTAGTACTGGAAAAGCGTAGTTGCCTTAAAGTATATTTTTAGTAATACTATTTTATGTAGTAAATACATGCATTAAAAAGCAAATGATTCATTATATGCAGTAAAACCCAAGCTCCCCCCCACCTTTTCCTTTCAGCCTCCAGATTGCATGCTTAGGTTCAGATTTTGTTAACATATTTTTTTTTTAGTCTTTCCAAACCAAATTCTAATGCTTATAAAGCATAGTATAAAAGAATTTAAAAAAGCTTGCTTTCTCTCAAAAAAAGCTCACAACAGCACAATTATCTTGAGCTGTAAAAATACTTCTGCCATGTAAAAATAATTCAGGTTGAATAATATTTGAAAAAAAAAAAAAAAAAAAAAAGCCAGATACTACACTGTTTTCACTGGAGCTCAGCCATCATCACAGAATCTTTTCCGGAGAGGCGCAACAATTCGCGGTGGCCAGAGAGGGCAGTGTGTACCCACTGAAAAGCACAGGCAGGAAAGCTGCAATTCCTTGAGTACCTATGGAGATTGCCCAATCCAGCTCAGTTTCGTCCAGTTCTGCAGGTAAAGCTGTGTAATGATCCAAGGGATTTCGTGCGGGAGGCTACTCAGATGGACTTGTCATTATGATGTTGGCAACACTAACACGGTGGGTTCACAATTGGAATGAAGGTAATTCCCCTAAAGCAGCAGAAATCCAGCTATGCATGTGATTCATTTATTATTAAAGAGTGAAACAAAATGTTAATTTCCGAGGAAATGGCTGCATTAATGAGGAGTTATAAGTAATTAGAGAATCTTGGATTTGTTTTTACATACTAAAGGAATCACTAAGAATTTATGTGTTAACGCAAATATTCACTGGCTAGAAGGTTATTACTTATCTTGGCACAGTCTGAACACACACGTATCGATACATATAGCTAGCTGGGTAAGTAAATATTTAAATTCAATGGCTGTAACTTCAATTACGAAATTATGAATATTTGTCCAATTACCAAGTTTGTCTAAAACGTCATTAGTTCAAGAACGATGAAAAGTAAAGTTCTATTGAACTTTCTTTTGTTTCTAATAAAACAAAATTTGCAAATATGGTGGTAACACGGGCCAGGGAAACACCAACATTTGTAATTGTGCAAGTATTCAGGTTCAGTGCTAAAACTACATGCCAATATTAACACTGTCTTAACGTCTCTCAATATAAGAGGAGGATTTTTAGAAAAAGCAGTCGCTATTCCATTTGCAATTAAATCATTAGAGGAAAAGGAAATCAGCGAATGGCGGTGCTTTTCCCCGAGCTTTGTAAAAGGATCAATCCAGGATGAGTTCCGGAATAAACTTTGCCTTCAATGTAAACGATCTAGAAATATTTATTATCTGACATAACACCTCAGCCAAGAGGCGGCCAAGTGGCTTTCCGAGCTCTGTGCTGTCGGCCGGCCGCTGATGACCGGTTTCATCCTCGGCACAAGCCTGGGCGGCAGGATCCTGCGATCCTTCCCGGGAAGGCGGCGTGGGGTGTGCGGGTCGCGGGCAGGGCGGCCGCACGCAGCCCCGGATCCCGCAGTGGTGCCG
The DNA here is from genome assembly GCA_030556225.1 of Cricetiscus sungorus. Taxonomy (NCBI): domain Eukaryota; kingdom Metazoa; phylum Chordata; class Mammalia; order Rodentia; family Cricetidae; genus Cricetiscus; species Cricetiscus sungorus. The sequence goes on from JANBXA010000729.1 coordinate 23,823,211, forward strand.
CAGCCTCCCCGGCCGCAGCAAGTGGGACCCGCCGGGGGCGCGGACGTCGCGGGGCTTCTCGGAAGCCGCTCCACCGCCTCTTAGTTGGGGCTTTTGTGGTCTGTGCGAAATGACTTTCTGTGGTGGCGACCGGGGACCGCCGGCCTTCGCGCCACACACTTTGCGAAGCATGGCGTGGAATTCTCCGAGTCGCGAGCGCAGTCGCCGGCATCCCCCGGCCTCCGCTCCCCCTAGAGCTAGCTCGTAGCGGCGGCGGGCGGGCGGCCTGGGCCAGACAAAGGGCGCGAAGGCGGCGGCCGCGGTGGCGGAGCGGAGCGCGGCCTGGCCTGCAGGGGGCGCCGTCCGCGCCCGCCCGCCCGCGCTTACCTTTGAGGACCGCGCAGAGCTGCTCCAGGGCCATGTTCCTCAGCATCGGCTCTCCGAGGGCGCCCGAGGCGGCGGCGCGGCGGTCACGGCCCGGCGCGGTGGCTCCGCTCGGTCCCCATCGTCGGACGCCGCCGCCTCCCTGCAGCGGGAGCAGCGCCTCAGTCCGCCGTCCCGGGCCCCCGACGGCCGCCGCGTCCCGCCGCGCCGAGGAAAGCTGGCGGCGCCCGCTCCCGCGGCGGGATCCCTTCAACTGGCGCGCGCCGGGAGCCCCGGCTCATTTAAGCAGGGAGCGCAGCGCCGCGTGCCGGCCGCGCTGCCACTGCGCACGCGCAGCCCCGCCCGCCCGCGTGCCCCGCCCGCCACTCACCTCCCGGGCCTCGCGCGCGGCAGACCCCTCCCAGCCGCTGCCTCCTCGAGGTGTCCCGCCAGGGGCTGTCTTTCCAGCTTCTCTCTGCGGACCCCAAGCCCAAGTGTTTGAAAATGTCTGCTCAGCCTTGCTGACCTCGATGGAGGGGAGCCCTCCGAGGGGGCCCTGAACGTGCCCGGCTGAGTTCAGGGGACCAGCAGTGACAGTGGTGGCAGTTACTGATACTTCCACAGCAGTTCTTGAACCGTACCTAACCAGGCTGCCAGGCACTGTGCCCTTGTGGGATCATCACTTCCATTCCTCACAACAGTGGGCTGGAAGCTCTACACCAGCTAGAGAAAGGAAACATTTTTGCCCTAGCTGCCGTGAAGACCGGAGGCAAGACTGAATCCAGAGTGTGCCCTCCCCCTGCCCCCAGCCAAGGCCACCCCTAACCATGGCCATACAGATGGACTGCTGAGCACCACTGGAAAAAATTTTCACATGTGTAAACAGCTGTATAGTTTGGGTATTATCATGTTTTCCTCCAGGACTTGTGCTTTGAAGTTGCCTCGGTGGCAGAGCTACCTCCAGTCCATTAAAAGAGAAACCACTTGAATGTAGGCGTGCTGCAGTCATTATTTCACACGTCACTTATTTATAGGTATGAGTTATGTGCATGTGTGTTACAGTGAGTGCTGCTGGGAAGTCAACTAGTAGTAAGCACCACTCGGTCCCCATCGTCGGACGCCGCCGCCTCCCTGCAGCGGGAGCAGCGCCTCAGTCCGCCGTCCCGGGCCCCCCCGACGGCCGCCGCGTCCCGCCGCGCCGAGGAAAGCTGTAATAGATCTGACACGTAAATGTTTATCTAGCAAATTCAGAATGTCTGGCAACTGAACAAAATATTCCAAGGGGGTCAAGTTCTTTCTTTTCTTGGATGTCTCTAAGAAAGGCACAAAAGTATAAATAATTCACAAGTTTATAAATAAAAAGAATTAACACCAATGTCTTCAGTGGTTATGAAAGATGTGTGATTTGGGATTTCTAAAGTAATCACCTGCAGTTAAATTAAAATTGCACCCAAGGACCAACCAATAAGGCATTTCAGAACCTTTCCCACAAGTGAAATAATGATTGATAAACGGGGACAGTAAGTACTGGGCAACAGTGGATAAAGAAATTGAGAAGCCCTTTGAATTTCTGGGCCAATAATACATAGTTGTTTACTGAAGAAAAATATCAGCCTGTGTGGTCTTATCAGAGGATGCTCTATGAAAGAGAGAAAAAAAGAATGGAAAAGCTTTGGATGGCAAGAGAAGATAAGAGAGGTACAAGAGATTGTTGGGTGTCAGGTATGGAGCAAGTGTGAGCATTGAATTTGGGACATGTCATTTTCTGGAACTAAAAACTGAAAATATGGTGGACTTTGAATATGGAGATGCAGCCACTTCTCAGTATCCAGGGAACACCTGCCCCTTATCCCCCTGGCATGTCAAGTCCTTCAGAGGGAACAGTGATCATATAAGCCTCCCTTAGGCTTTCAATCATTCCTAGTTAATTATCATACCGAGCACAATGTAGATGCCATGTGAATAGTAATTATACTGTATTGGTTAGGGAATGATGATAGGGGGAAATCTGCACATGCTCAATACGGGCACTTAGGAAGGTATGTTTGTTCCACTATTGGTTGAACCCTTGGATGCGGATGCCTCAGGATTTGGAGGGTTGACTGGACTTGCTTGAATGTTAAACAGCAGTTGTACTTTGATTTATAGGCCAGGGGAATCATTTTCATTAGTGGAGTCATGTAGTTCTGTGAAGATTAATCTGGTGGCCGAGTTGTGGGGGTTAAAAGGGATAGATTAGAGAAACCATGGTAATTAAAAAAGTAGATGCCTCATACTCATTTAGCTTTGCAGCTTTTATTGATAATATCATGTTGATAGAATTTAGAAAGGCTCCTCCAGGCTGATGGCTTGGGAGTAAACTTCAGTTGAGAATGTTAATTTGGTGGCCCACCTTAAGATACCTGTCTTTTAGGTGTACTGTGGTAAGTTTTTCAAGCATAGATCATAGCTGAGTCTATCATGTGGCCATATGTAAACTAAATCAAAAGGAAAGCAGTTTGTCTTCTTTGTTCCCAAATTATTATTTTCTGCAAAGACCACTGAGTAGCACCCATTCTGCTCCCACATTGCCTGCCAGTTTGGGGGTGACTGAGGACTCTGTTTTTGTAGGATCACCGCCAGGCTTTTAGGTGTATAGTCTCTGCTTATTCACACAGGATCATTCCTGTAGGTTTGGTTTTCTCTCACCAAGTCACTTATGGCATTTTAATAGTGCTGTCTGTGCTGGGCATGGTGGCACACCTTTACCCAGCAGAGGCAAGTTGATTTCTATGTCAGGGCAGCCAAGGCTACATACATATGCCCTGTCTTAAAAAAAAAAAAAAAAAAAAAAAAAAAAAGAAAAGAAAGAAAAAAAAAAGAAAGGGCCACATATCATTGAGTTATTAATGAAATGCATCATTAAAAAATCATAGGCATGATGGCACATGCCTGTAAGCCCAGCACTTGGAAGGCTGGGGCAGGAGGATTGAGATGGAAGCCACAGCATTTTATCAGAACGTTTCTATACTTAGTGGATTTTGTTTCTTTTTGTGCAGTTTGTGAGCTCTAGCAGTTTATTAAAAGATGGTCTATAAAGGTGAGTTGCTATGGTTAGAGACTGTTAGGGAACAAATGCTTTTATGTTCCCTGAAACTTGTAAGTGAAAAGCCTGAGGAAGTGTGGATTGTATTTTGAGACAGGCCCTGGATAAATACTGAAGGTTGATTGAGGTTGCATAAAGGCAGAGCTCTGAACTGATAAAACTAGTGTCCCAGTAAAAGCAAAGAAAGCTTGTTTCATCACACCATCACCAAGGAAAGGTCATGTGAGGACAAGATAGTCATTTGCAAGCCAGAAAGAGAATCCTCCTAAGAAACTGAATTGGATGGTGCCTTAATGTGGTACTCCAGCCTCCAGCTTTAAGAGAAAATACAGACCACTGTTTAAGCCACTTAATCTACAATATTTTGTGAAAGACCAAGCTGACTAATTTAGAAACATAGCTAAGGGAGACAAAAGAATTTATAACTTACCAAACTCTGATCCAGAGAAAATCTTTTTTTTAATTAAATAATAATGTATGTATTTAAAAGTACTCTTCAGTATTGTGCAAGTATGGCTACAGTAATGATGAAATTTAATGAAAATCTAAAATTATATAGAATCTTAGTGAGTGAAGATTTCACTGTTACATAGCTGTGGTGAGGACAGTTTTAGGGGAGGAAAAGGGAAAATTATGAATGTTTTAAAATGTTTGGGTAGACTAGAACCCCATGCCATGGAATGTATATAGAGGTATTTAAAGTTATAATTAATCCAAATTTTTGAAACTACTTTGTTCTATAAAATATATAATATAGATATATTCATCTAAAAAGAGATCATTGAGAAAAATTTGTGATCTGTGACTAGGGCTGTGACTATAGCTCAGTAGATACAAGCATTTGCCTGGAATATTTGGGTTCAATGCTTCAAACTACAGCAGGCAGAGGAATGCAGTACAGTTGTTCCCGAGAATTCATCTCTTTAGAGGAGCTATATAGAGATGTGAATTTGCAGAAAACCTTAGCAAAAGTAAAAGCAGCCAATGTTTACCAAGCCCTCTGAGAACCCAACACTTGTTATTCATGTCAACAGCAGCATTTGACTCTTGTCAGCTGATAAGACTGTCAATCTTTTTGCTCAATTTTTTATTGTTATATACTTTAAGAACCATTCTAGTCTAATTTCTATATGTTGGGTCCCAAATAATTGTATGTATTGAAAAATATTGTGATGAACAAAGATTGTTAGTGCATTCCAGTCTGTTAAATAGTGCCTTGCTGATTGGTGCTGTTCTTGTTTTGGTTGCTGCTGACTTGAACTAGCTGCCTGGCTGTGTAGCTCAGACAGGCCCTCAGCACTGGCTCCTCCGGCCACTCTGGCCACAGCCTCCCACTCTTCCTGGGTGTTTACTGCCTTTTTTGACTTTGAAACCATATTCTCCAAGATTATGAAGTTACTCATATTAAGCTTTAAATAATTAGCTGAGCTTGGTAATACCTACAAAAGATCAAGAGTTCAAAGCCAGCCTAAATACTTAAGACTGTTTCAAAAACCAAACCAATTCAAAACAAAAAAACCCAACCATAGCCACCCCTACCCCCAAAAGACCTAGATGTTTATAAATTTACAAGTCACACTTACTTCTGAGTACTTTTGGCTTTTCTGAGAGTTAGTGGTATTATTAATTTTTGGTCTTCATGTAACTTGTTTAATTTACTGTTAAAACTTTCTTCTTGATATCTTTAACAGTGCAATGTTAACATGACATTTAAAATTTAGATTTACTATGCTTGAGAGACCAAAAAGAGACTCTAATCTTATCTTATATAGGCTGTAACCCGGCCCCTGCTTCCCCCTCCCCCAGATATTGAAGACTATTTTTAAATAAGTTGAACTTGTGAAATTTGTTTCAGCAAGATAGTAAGTCATAAGACTGTTATTTTTATTTTTGTAATCAAGCTTGTTTACTGTTTAAAAGATGACTAGGACAACTGTAAGACATGTATGTTAAAATTAGAGCCTGTCTGCATGTAGGCTTTATAAACCTTGGGCTGATATGGCTAGGGGCTGTATCTTGGGAGTGCTCTTGGACATCAGTACTAAATAAAAAGCCTCTTTTTATTAACATTTATTTATGGTCATGGTGGATCTCTGAGGAACCCCAGATCCATAACACTAGTTCCATACTTTATTGACCACTATAATTTGATATATGGTAGGACAAGTCCTTGTTCTTTTTCAGAGTTATCTTGGTTATTTTAACTCTTTATATTTCTGAATATATTTTAAAACAGTGGGTCCCAATAAGGTGGCACATACTTTTAATTTCAGTATTTGGGAGGTAGAGTCATGTGATTAATTCCTGAGTTCAAGGCCAGCCTGGTCTACACAGAGAATCCCTATCTCAAAAACAAAACAAAACAAGAAACAGCTTATCAATTTCAGGAGTAATAATGACAGTAGTTACAATCCCCACTTGGAGTACTGGGTGGAGTTGGGAAGGATTTGTTGTCTAGAATTTTGATTCGTATAACCACGGTATGAATTTGTTTAACAATTCTTTTAGTATCTATCAATAAAGTTTCATAAATTACTTCACAGAGATATGGTGCATGTTGATATTATTTTTGTGTGTACTTGATTTTTTTTAACATGCCTGTAATCATAACATTTGGGAGACTGAGGCAGGAGGACTAGAAAGTTAAAGGCCAGGCTGGTAGGTTACTGGCTTAGATAGGATTTCTATTGCTGTGATAAAACCAGTGACCAAAAGTAACTTGAGGAGGACAGGGTTCCCTTATTACTATAGCTTGCAATCCATCATCCAGGGGAAGTCAGTGCAGGAACTCAAGTTAGGAATCTGGGGGCAAAAACTGATTCAGGGACCATGGAGGGATGTAGCTCACTGGCTTGTTCTTTTGGCTTGCTCAGTTTGGACCACCTGCCCAGAGGTGGCACAACCTCCCCTGTGGGCTCTCCACTCCCACATCTATCATTAAGAAAATGCCCATTGTAGGCAATCTTTTGTTTGGACCACTAGCTCCCTCAATAAACACACAGAGACTTAATTATAGTTATAAATGCTGGGATAATAGCTTAGTCTTGTTTCCAGCCAGCTCTTACAACTTAAATTAACCCATTTCTATTCATCTGTGTGTGGCCCCAGGCTCATTTACCTCATGTATGAATTTCCCACATTGCTTATGCATCTCTATCAAGACTCCTCAGACTCTTCCCTCTTCTTCCCAGTATTCTCTCTTCCCTGAAAATCCCACCTAGCTATTGGCTACTCAGCTTTTTATTAACAACAGGAGCAACACATCCCCACAATGTACATAAAGATTGTCCCACAGCACCGCATAGACTTGCTTATACTGATAGAGGCATTTTCTCAGTTGATGTTCCTTCTTCCCAGATGATCCCAGTTTGTCATGTCGACATAAACTGCTGCATTCCTTGTCTAAACTATTTAGTGCTGCTCAGTCTCAAAAATAAGTAAACAAAATCTTCTAACAATTTCCCACACCCAAACTGTTTTCTAGTGCATTCCCATGTGATGTGATGTGATATGTGTGTGAGTGTGTGTGTCGTGCATGCACACGAGTGCTAAATCACACCATGTAGAAGCCAGAGCAGGACATTTGAGCATTGTCCTCTGTTGTTACATCTGATTGCCTTGAGACAGAACTCTCTCACTGAAACAGAAGCTTGAAACTGTATGTTTGGCTCAGTTGGATGGGAGCTTCCGGGATCTGTCTGTCTTGTGCAGCCATGCCTGGCCACATTTGAAAAAAAATTTCAAAATGTCTTATTATTTTATGTGTATGGGTGTTTTGCCATGTATGCCATATATGCTCGTGCCCATGAAGACCAGAAAAGGACATGTGATCCCATGGACTGGAGTTATGGACACTTGTGAGCTACCATGTAGGTTCTGGGAATTGAGCGAGCCCTAGTCTTCTGGAAGGGAAGTACTGCAGCCAAAATTTAGAATTGTATTTATTTGTGTGTCTGTGTGTGCTTGTGTGTGCATGTCATAGTATGCACGTGGAGATCAGAGAACAACTTGTATGAACAGGGTTTCCGCTTTCATCACCCAGTTTGTGGTGATGACACTCAGGTTGCCTGCCATGGTGGTTACCTTTGCCCTTGGAGTCATTCTGCTGGCCCTATTTGTATCTTTTTATGTGGGTACTTGGACTTTGAAATCACTGCCAGGTCACTAGTTCTTTAGTCTTTGCAAAGTTTGTATTATGAAAAGATTTTTTTTTTTTGTCAATCTATGTGTGTAGAATATCTATTTGTGTTGTTAATGTGTGCGTTCCTTTGAGGCAGGGTCTCTTTCTGAACCTGAAGTTTTGGTGTCTGGAGCCCCCAGTTTTAGATGGAAGCTAGGATCCAAACCCCAGTTGTAATGTTTGTGAAGGAAGCACACTTAGCTGCTGAGACATCACTTAAGCCTCCAAGAAATGGTGTTGGTATAAAATATATAGGGTATGATGTACAGGAAGGAACTGTACACATGAAGAATGGTGGGTATTGGTTTAAGGCAGTCATACTTACTCATTCTTAACCTGAGTTATTTTTGTATTGCTGAGATTTCTACATTTCAGATACGAGTGAGCTGTTAGAATTTATAACTTTTATTTGCTTACTTATCTTGTCTATTCATTATCTTGAAAGGATCTTTGGCAAAACAAACATTTTAAATCTTGGTGAAATAAAATTTATCATTTTTCTTTTGTGGATATTTTCTAGAATTATTTCTCAGAACTTTGTTCTCTCCCTCTCTCCATATATTTATGATGTTTGTATGTGTTTGTGTCTGAGAGCAAACTGAGGATCTCACATGGTTAGGCAAATGTTCTTCTACTATACTACATCCCCACCAAGACATTGTTACTTCATCCACTGCCATGGAATATTATTATATCACATTTGGTTTTTTTCCCTCAGCTTATTAACACTGGCCAAGGCTTTCAGTGTCATCTTAAAAATAATGAGATATTCCTAATCTTAGAGGAGAGCATTGTTTTAGCTGGATATTATTAAATGCATGTCTTTATTATTAAGAAAGTTCTTTAGATTATACTAAAAATTAGTAATGGCTTTCTTCATTGAAAGGATTTTTAAAATTTTTGTTAACATGATGAATCAACTGCTTTTGTTTTCCAAATACGGAACCACTCTTGTATTTCTAGGATGAGACCTTGGTTATGAACTAACTTTTCTATTTCTGGATACTGTTTTCTATTTATTGATTTTTTTTGTGTGATTACAGATAATAACCTTACATTTTATTTCCTTGTGATATCTGTACTGGTTCTCACATTGAGAATTACTGGCCTCTTTTAAGGAGTTTCCAAGTATTCTTTCCTATTTCTTCCAAAGAAATGTATAAATTAGTACTTTATTAAATGTTTTTGTTAGATCATCCCCTTTAATTTCTTTTGCAAAGTTTCTTTTAAATCTAAAAATCACAATTAGAAAGTATTGATTTCTTTTGGATGACTTTAGTAACTTTTTATCTTTCAAAGAATCCACTAAATGAAGATACTGGTGGATGCTTGAGTATAGGTTTGCTCCCAGGACTCTCTCATCACTCCTTTACTCTCTTCTAGGACTTGCATGATGCTCTTCTCTTTCTTTCATTATTATGCCAACTCACCTCCACTTTCTTTTTTCCTGACTAGAATGACCATAATATTTTCAGTTTGTTGACTTTTAAAGACTGATTCTAGGACTTGCATGATGCTCTTCTCTTTCTTTCATTATTATGCCAACTCACCTCCACTTTCTTTTTTCCTGACTAGAATGACCATAATATTTTCAGTTTGTTGACTTTTAAAGACTGATTCACTTTTGTATTTCATTGATTTCTGTTCTAATCACATTCCTTGTTGTTGAGTAGAATATTATACAAGTATCTATTAGTTTAGGTTGACTGTTTTTCAGGTCATCTCTAAATCGATGAAAGAGTATTTTGTGTATGTGGTATGTATGTATGATATGTGCATGTGCCATGGCTCACATGTGGAGACCAGAAGACAACTTTGTGGAACCAGTTCTTGCCATCTCTTTACGTGGGCTCCTGGGATTGAACTCATTTCCAGGCAGGAAACACCTTTCCCATTGAGCCATCCCAACTACCCAGCTTTTATTCATATATATATATATATATGTGTGTGTGTGTGTGTGTGTGTGTGTGTGTGTGTGTGTGTGTATATTACTGTTTTTAATTAGTAACTATAGAGAAATGTTGATGTAATTGATTTAAATGATACAGTCATTTATTTTCCCTTTTAGGTCTGTCAGTTTTTATTTTACATATTTAGTGTATGCACATTTAGGATTTTGACCATTTCATATGTGAAAATGATGTACTCTTGTCATAGTCACACCCTATAACCCTCTCTTGTTCCCCTCCCACTTTGACTGGTCTCTTTCCTCTCCCTGGTTAGTCCCCCTTCCATTTTCTGTCTTTTTCCTGTTTTGGTCACACATTTTTAATTAGGATTGTATATATCAGCATGGTAAGGGATTATTTACAGAAGTATTGCAAGTTAGTAGTGACTACACCTTGAAGAAAATATCATCCCTCCCCAATAACCACTTACTCACAGCCAGCCACCCCTTAGGGAGGGACTTAGCCTCCTGAGCTCCATCATGTAAACAAACAATCAGGAAGTGACCAGTAATCTTGAGTATGCTCTCTTTAGATGAGGCAGAGAGCAAAATACTGTTGGCACTTTCACACAGCCAAGTTATAAGTTCTGTATTTTAAAAAATTTATCTTCAAGTATTTGGATTTCATTATGGTGTGTGTGTGTGCGCGCGTACGTGCGTGCGTGCGTGTGTGTGTGTGTGTGTGTGTGTGTGTGTGTGTGCGTGCGTGTGTGTGTGGTTATACTTCATTATTCTTATTTAGCACCTCCTCACCCCAGCTGTCTGCCCTCGGCCCCCTTGCCCTTGTTCTTGCTGGTTTTCCTTTTCTAGTCTTATGTCTCATGAATTTCAATCAATTTTGTTTAACTTCTAAAATAATTGATATAAAATTATCCTTTTAAAAACATTTAAAAAATGTGCAGTTTCTGTTGCAATTCATAATGTTTCATATTGTTTTGGGCTCCTCATTATTTCTCTTGGTGGGCGTTTCTGAGCTGATGACATGAGGGTAGAATCCAGCCTTTGGACAGGTCAGGAGAGAGGGTGCCATCTCATCTTGGGAGTGCTCTGTTCAATGCCCAACATCCCTCCATTTCTGTCCCAACTTCATCCCTTTCCTTTTGGGCATAGTGGTTGATCACAAGCATCTCTTTGACTATTAATCTGTTTTACTAGCTTAAAAAGTAACCAGGAAGTGGAAAGTCAGGCTTCAAGTCACTTACAAGGACTGGTTTACCACCAAGGTCCCTGGGATATGATTTAACATTGGAATTTCCTTTGAAGTAACTTTTAGGTTACTGACAGGAAACATGAGGTGCTAATCCAAATCAACAGTGCTTTGGCAATGTGTTTCCAGTATTTTCTAAGTGACCAATAAGTCTGTCTCTTTTAGATTATTTTATGTGCATGAGCATTTTGTGCACATGTATGTTTATGTGCCACATTTGTAGCTGGGGCCTGTGGAGGTCAGAAGAGGATATAGGATCCCCTGGAACTGGAATTGTAGATGGTTATGAGCCTCCATGTGGGTGCTGGGAATTGAACCTGGAAGAGCAGCCATATTCTTAACCACAGAGCCCTCTCCAGACTGATCACTTAATCACTTCTCATTCCTCAGGGAGACCAGTGAAATACAGCCAGTGCAGAGCACACCAGGAAGTGATGGCATCAGAAGGGACGATAAGAAGCTGCTGCATGTCCCCTCCACCTTCTGTATGCACACTGCCATTCTTGGGCTCTAGATAGTGGTCTTCATGGCAGGTGCTTCTCATTATCCTTGTCTGGACTTGTCTGAATGATGAAGAGACCAAAGCTTGACATGAAGTGGCTATTTAGAAGTCACAAAATTGGGAGTACAGTTATGTGTACTCCCTCCAAAAGAACATGTAAAATTAACAGAAGGATCTTTATTGAATCTCAGTGTAATGATACTAACCCCCACCCTGCCCCCGGGGACAGGATTTCTCTGTGTTACCCTGGATGTCCTGGAATTCACAGAGATCCACCTGCCTGTGCTTCACAAGAGCTGGGATTAAAGGTGTGAGCCACCAACACCTGGTCTCACACATTTTTAAAAAATTTGCTACATCCAATAAATGATAACAAAGTTGTGTTTGGTAATACAGAAATGTTATTGTCACCGAATATATTTTAATTGTCACCAATATTTTATCTATGATACTATTCCTTATAGATTCTGATTCCAAGAGAGTTTTAGAATTCATGTTTACTAAGCTTAATTATCTTTGTATGGGCTGATCTGTTCTGTGACTCAGAGGTAATAGGCAAGTAACTTCATTGTATTGCTCATCCATAGTGATTTCTGCTTGTTTTCTCTAGAGCTCCAAATTAACTACTCAAATGCTCACCACAGTACTTTCATTCAGGAAGGAATATTTATTAAGAAGATATATTAACATGCTTAGATAGAAAGAAAAATGAACACACGCCCTTCAGTGAAGAAAATGAACATGAACAAAACTGTTTCAGAGAAATTTATATATTTTACAGCCATAGCATGTCTTAATAATCAGAAGATTGTTAGCTGATGATAATTTTATAACATCTTTCCTGACCTCTTGATTTAATAATTTTAAAAGTAAATTTTGGCAAGGCAAAGTTCACAATATAAAATCTGAGGTCTGACTAGAAATGAGATAGACTTTCCAAGCTTTTGAGAACAGAAATATGGCACATGTACACCTCCAGATTCTGTCTGTATTAGCTTTCTTTCGGGAGAACAAATGCTTTTAATTGTTGCACAAGGATTAGTATTCAAATACCAATTTTTAGGACACATTTACTCTTAGAGAGTATTATAATTGGTTGAACAAATTAGTTTTTATAAGCTACGTACCACCAAGAATTTAAGTTTTCCGAAGAATATGTCCTCATGTCTAAGATAACTATCTTATATTATGATAATTATTTATAGTAGTAAAATAAAATCACCTAAAATAGCAATAATGACAGCTAATGCTTGATGAACACTTATTGTATGCTTAGGCACTGAGCTAAGCACATCATGTACATCATACAATTTAATGTTCATCATAACTCAAGTGAGCAGGCAAGTTAACTTCATCATATAAACAAAACTGAGGCTTACAGAGACTAAGCAATAGCCAAATTCTAATAACTTAAGTTGGAGAGTCAGGTGTCTAAGGCTATCTGTCCAACTGTGATCCAAAGCCAGGCTAATTCTGTGCCATTCATGAGAGCTCTGATCTAATATGATAAATGTTAGTTTAATAACTTTATCTGCCACATATTTGTGAAAATACAGCTTGCATTTTTTAAGATGTGAAGCAAGATCAATTCAGGTGGAACAATGCCTCTGCTCCAGCTCATTTAAATATTTTTATTTACATGTCTTTCCACCTTCATTATTCTAATATTCTAATAAAATTAAATATGCAAATACACATAGTAAATGCAACATATTCCACAAAGGAACAAAAATGTTCAGTACTACTGAATAAAGAACCCCAATTATTACTTACAAAGTGCTTACAAAAGACCCTATGAGATATCCAGGCCATATTTATTTTAGTATTTTTCAATAATTGACAAGGAAGGCATAATTTATAAATACTTCAGATCCATTATTTCTTACTATGAGTCACAATTTGGTATTTCATGAATCGAGTGAGTTCTATTATGAATGACTTAAGCAAAGTCACATAGCATCAAAATGAAACCGATGTGCTTCCTGTCGTTTTTCTCTATCGTCTGCTTTCTGAAAGAGAATTGTAGAGGCGTTTAAGTGCTCAGAAAATATTAAGGTTCATTTCTGAAATACAATTTTTTAAAATTTTAAAGAAATTTAGCATATAATAAGGTATGATTTTAAGCACATTAATATTATAAAGTATTTTTTATAGATCTAGTTGCTATTTTATAATTAAGGATATATTACTTGAATTTAAAATTAAGATGAAATGTTCCATACACATTTACATTATCATCACTTATTATCTACTTGAAAGTAACAGTAAACATTAGATGCTAGATCACTACTAACACTCATGTTAAACCAATCTAAACTAAATATATTAAGATGATGACTTTTTAGTTAACCTATTGATGTAGCAGATATTTATTGACCATCTTCTCCTAGTCAGATAGAAGGAGTTAACAAAAGACAGTTTTGTATTTCAATCAGTTAAGGCCTAGAAAGGATAAAACCAAAACTTACTATGTATCAAATTGACCCAAATTGTATTACTTTGGATTTGAGTGAGGAAAGGGCAAACTTTGAACATACTGTTTTATGGAGATGGGAAGAGACATTCATTTAAAGCTGGGAGTTTAGCATAAGGAAGCATGGTGAGTGTAGAAGGAGGTAGAACATATGAAAGTATGTGGAAGACACAGATTAGCAGGGCATATTGTGGAGTGACATACGAAGACTGAGGACCTGGGCAAGGAATACTTACATATTTTAGACAGTGAGCAAGAGGGTGACGCAGTGTGGGGTGTAATGGGTCTAGTGCAGTAGAAAGGGATGAAGCTGAAGTCAGAGGAACCAGCCTGGATCTGAGGAAGGCCTCAAGTAAGAAAGAGGCAGAAGGAAGGCAGATGTGGGGTCAGCTACAGAGATCTTCAGGAAGGTGGCTGATAAACATTGAAGATGAGTAAGAAAGGGGGGAGAGGAAGCTTTAGAATATTGGCTTTGAGGTGAGTGATCCTGGTACAGATTAATGTTAACTACTGGACATGAAGAAAGAAACTTTCAGATAGAAGAGAACACATTTTGAGATATAATAGTTGATTTTAGGTGAAATCAACTGGAAAGTATAGAAAGAAGAGGGTTTTTGGCAGATGTGTGGGACAGTTAGTTGCATTGTGAGAATGGAAAACAGCAGCAGCTGGGAGAGATGTAAAGCTGGTTAAGAAACAGAAGGACCAGAGTCACAGGTGATATAGTGTGTACATGGCTAAGCAGTCACTTCTTGAGCTACTGAATCATAGCTGTTGTAATCCCACACTTATACCACAGCCACATCTCCTGATAAAATAACGTAAGTTTCCTTTCACAGGTTAAGAGATACATTTTGGATTTTGTTGCTTTTAGACAAAGTATAGAGTCATCCTACAATCTTAAAGTTAATTGAATTTATAGTCTTTGGTTATTATTTCTGATACATGAGTGATCTTTTTTTGGCGTGACAAACCTCTGAATATTTATCAGAATAATCAACATGTTCTCCTTTCATAAGTTTTAAGAACAGTGGGATAAAATAGTAATGTTAGTTAGCAAAACATGATTCTGGTAGGCATGACAGTCTAAGGAAAAAAGAAAAACACCTCTTTTTTGTGACAGAAGCCTTTTTTAGAGGATATTGCTGGCATCTATGGCTGAGTATTTGACACTACTTTCTTTTCTGTGTCGTGCTAGGGATTGAGCCTATGCCCTCAACCAGAGTCATATCCAAGCTCTTTAGTTATGAAGAGCAACATGCTACCATAATAAACTAACCAGAGTTACATTGAAAAACAAACCTTTTCTTGCCAATGTAAAATGGCAATTATGGCCAAGATGAAAATGCAGACACCAATAAGGGCTACTGCAGTCAGTAAGACAATGTTACTTGGTGTAAGATACAATTTGGCACTCCAGCTGTAGATAAAAACAGAACAATTAAAATTGTAAATTTTAACATGACAAGATTAAACTGAGATCAAAAAGCAAAGCAGGTTATTAATTAATGAAACTTCACTGGTCCAATCATTCACTCATCTAGCAAAAGCAATTAAATTTAGATAATCTGAAGAATATTGACAATCCTAAACTGTTCACCGTTTTCTTAGAACTGAACTAGAATTTTCTTTTTTATATGTATGGTTTTGGGGATTAAATCCATGTGTGCAGTGCCAACACTTACAAATGAAGTATACTCTATTTTTCAGAAATAGAATTGTTGATATCTGATAGTCATGTATTTTTGAGTTTGATCTTCAGAATTATTAAGTAAATTTACCAATAGTACTTTAGATAAGATGTCTTTTGAAAAGAATATTTTATTTTGTTGAATTTTGAAATTTTTAACTCTAAAGGCTCTGTAAGTCACATGATTTCACTAAGCCTATAGCTTCTTGGTTTCTGATGCCCTTGTCCACACATGTAGTACAAATAAAACAATCATATGTCTGAGTTGGGTATTATTGATGGCTGTGTAAAATTTGCTTCATTTCTGTGTTATGTTGGACATTTTAAATTATTACAGTAATGTGTATGTTGAGACTTACAAAGTCACTTAGCCTTTCCATTACTGTCAACATATTGATAATGTCATCAGCATTAACATAATTAGGTCTTCTTTCTTAAAACACTATACATAGTCCAGCCCCTGTAAACTCTGCAAAGCCTAAATCTGGGGTCTTTATTACTAACTCTGTGGGCAGTTATGCACACATAGCTTCTTGTTCTCTTTGAAAACAGTAAATGACTGTGTTCTCATTTTAAAAGATTAATAAGGGCAAGATCATTATAATGAACAGCAAGTAGCTATTGATTTAATTTGACAAAATTAAAATTTATTGATCTATAAGTTAGTCTTTAGTCAGTAAGTCTCAAAATGCACCTCAAACAAAAATCAATTAGGGTTTTTATTATGTACATAAATTTGAAAAGGACATTTCTTTGGAAAGAGAAAAACATGAAAAATGTTCTGATTATGGAAGAAAGCTAAATGACAGGTTTTTTTCAGAAATTTAAAAGAATAAACCTTAGGAAAATGAGTATTGTTGAGTAACTTACAATAGAAAGCAAAAGCAAAACTATTTTTTTTTTTGAGACTGGGTCTTGCTATTATAGCCCAATGTATCTCTAAGGTTGCCATCACCCTGCCTCAGTCTCTTGGTATGGGAATTATAGATGTGAACTACTATGCTCATAAAAAGCCAGTTTTAAATAAATCATTAAATTTAAAACAAATTCTGTTTATTTTGTGTATGTGCATGCATGGCTATGGAGGACAGAAGAGGGACTCAGATTCCCTGGAGTTGGTTGTGAGCAACCTGATGTGGGTGCGGGGAACAGAGCAGCAATCATTCTTTGTCATCGAGTCATCTCTTTAGCCCCTATGCCTGGTTTTTTGTTTTTAATACATTTTTTTTCAAAGATTAAGATATTTGTCAATTAGGTTAAAAGAGAAACAAAAGGTTAATCTTCAGTTGCCTACTCAGATTTCTTACATATTCTGTCAGAGCATATATGTACAGATATCTTCTTTTTAAATCACAACATACATTTCTCCATTTGCTCATTTCTTTTTCTCCCTTCCTGTGACACATCTTTCTATGTCTATGGCAGTAAACATAAGTAAGTCACTGCAGTGTACTCTATCACTACTACATTTTCTAGTTTTCCTGTTCTTCATTCAGATTTCATGGTTGTCAACTTTATGTAGAGAAAGGTATGACTAATATACAACATTGGCTCATTAAAACAAAAAAGAACAAAACAAGAAACAGGCACAGGGCAAGGTAGAGTGGTCCCAGGTACTCAGGAGGCTGAAACGGGAGGGTTGCTGAAGTCCCAAAGTTTCAGATCAGCCTAGGCAATATGGTGAGACTTTATCACAAAACCCAAACCAAACCTCAATCCACTCCAACCCTGAGCCAGGCAAATAGCGATTTTTATTAACTCATGAGATGGCACATACTGGTTCTAGTGTACCAATCAATGTAGAAATTCATTAAATACTGTAGCTAAAACAGTAGCTCACTGGTAGAATGCTTGCTTGGCATTCACAAGGCACTGGGTTCAACTCTAAGCACTGCAAAAAAACCAAAAAACCCAAAGCAAAACTAGTATTTACAGCTAGTGAAAATTAAATATATGCAATGTGTATAAATTATTAAAGTGCCTTTTCCCCTAAGAGGAATGAATTTATTCCTTATGAAATACCAGGTAGGTGTGGTTAACAATTTGAAATTGACTATGTAAATTAGGTGTTGGGCACTCAGGAAAACAGAGTAGGCAATAAATATGACAGTTTATAAAAAACACACCACTGGCTATCTACCAAATTGAGTTCAATCAAGGAAGGATATTACCTTCGAGGGACATTGTGAGGATATGGAATGACAATCAGCTGGGAATTTGGAATGATTGCTGTCCACTCTTGTTTTCTTATAGACTGAAAAGAGAATTTAAGAATACTTAATACATATAAGAATCAATTATTAATCTAAATGTGAAAAACAACCCCAAACAACCAAAAACACCAAAGCTTCAGGTACTTTTAGATTTGAAATCCTAGGTATGGATGATTATATTCGTGTGATGAATGAACTTACTCAACAAATACTTACTGGACAGTTTTAGCAGGCATTATTCAAAGTGCTAAGGGTAAATGCTGATTGGAGCTAAAATTCAAGTCAAGAGACGGCCAAATGACAGTATTCTATGTATCGTACATATGTATAAGTACAATAATGCTTTTATGTTAACAGATATTACTTATTCACTAAGTGACAAAAAAATTAAGAAACAGGCAAAAAGGATAAGAAGTCACAAAGTTTAATGGAGAAAAAAAATGGAAAAACTACATAATAACAAATCATGGTACACTCTAAGATACGCTTAGATAGGTCACCATGAACCAGTTAATTACTTAAAGGCAATAAAATATCTGAATTTAAATTTAGTTATATTCAAATGATTGGATTTAAATGTTTAAGTGGTTAAGTATTAAAACAGACTGTGAAAAAACTAAATGTTTACTTACCTTCTCTCCAGATGGACGAGGAATACCAACAAAAAGATGGTCCAGGAAATTGGCACTTCGGCCTAAACCAAGTACATTGTAAGGTAGTTGAAGAGCTAAGTGTGCTGACTGGCTGAGCTGTCCAGCTAGATTTATGAAGACAAAACAATCAAAAATACCTTTGAAAACACTGCACTCATCAAGTCTTAAAGTCCTAAAATGTTTAATTCAAGTATAAAAGTATAAGATGAATATTCAGTTAATTAATATTAATTGATTCATGGTTCACAAAAATCTCCTTTGAGCTACAATTCCACTTCTATAAATAATATCCACATATAAAGTGCAGTAAAATGGCTTTGAGACTATCCTAACAGTTTACTTCAGTGAGACAATGTAATTTTAGGATACTTTAATAACTTGAAAAACATGATACCCAAGGCAGTACTCTTGTTGGCAATGCTACACTTCCTGCTCTCTCTGCTCTGATTAGGGTTAGCTGCTTTATGTTTTCAGTTTCTCAGGGTGAAAGATTACAATACTCCTTCCATCATTCCAGACAGTTATTTCCATGGGATCTCTGTTCCAGGCTGGACTAAAACTCCCTATGCATCAAGGATTATTTCGAATTCTGTACCTTCTGCTTTTACCTCCAGAGTTCTAGGATTACAGGCATGAGCCACTGAAACAGGCCTCAGAGGTGCTGGGGTCAAACTGCTGGGGTCAAACTCTAGGCCCCTCAAATGGCAGACGACTATTCTCCCAGCACAACTGTATCCCTACCCTTGTTCTTTTTAAAATGTAGATTTGGAGCAAAATATTTCTCTGTAAGAAAGAATTGAGCTGCATTCCACAGATTTTAATACGTTGCATTTTTTTTGTTTCACATTTACCTCAGTGTATTTCCTCATTTCTTTGATTTTTTAAAAAGTCCATTATTTATTCTTGAGTGTGTTATTTGAATTTCATGTATTTACAGATTTCTAAAATATTCTTGAATTTTAAAAAAGACTTACTTATGAATATGTGCATGTGCCTTTTGGTGGAGTGCTTCTTTCATTTACTTTTAAAATAATTACTGTAACAGAATTTATGTCTGTGCCCACGTAAGTCAGAAGAGGGTGTCAGATCTGTGTATACTGCAGTTACAGACATTGTTGGCCACCATGAGGGTGCTGGGCCATCTATCAGTACCTCAGTGTTTTCTTTCTTTCTTTCTTGTTTTTTTTTTTTTTTAAATATATTTTGAGTGTCACTATCTTTGGTGGTTGCCCTGGAGATTTCAATTAATTGCACAGGAAAAAAAAAATCGAGTTCAGGTTAATAGTAATCAAATTCAACATTCATATAAAAATTTGCTTCTGTATACCATTGATTTGATTTGTATGGATTTAAATTGCTGTCTATATCAGTCTTAAAGGGATCTATTTAGTGTTCAAGAGTTCCACCAGTGTGATTAATTCTGTTTTGGTTTATGGGAAGTATCTAGGGTACTTCATATTGAAGGACAATTTATCTATCTTTGGTTGACAGTTTCCTTTTCTGATGAGGGACGTCCTTCTGCATGCTGTGAATATATGTTTCTCTTATTGGTTTAATAAAATACTAATTGGTCAGTAGCCAGGCAGGAAGTATTGGCTGGGCTACCAGACTAGGAGAATTCTGGGAAAAGAGAGAGTGAGCCACCAGAGAGACGCCATGTAGCCACCGAAGGAGTAACATGCTGGAGCATTACAGGTAAGCCACAGCCTAGTGGCAATGCACAGTTTAATAGAAATGGGTTAATAATTAAGAGAGAGATCGCCAATAGGATGCCTGAGCCTGAGCTAAACAGTTTATGATTAATATAAGCCTCTGTGTGTTTATTTGGGACTGCACAGCTGTGGGACCAGGCGAGACAGAACCTCTGCCAACACCTTTTAGCATATATAATGTATAATCCACTACCTTCTTGCCTACAGATGATGTGATAGGTTACCTTTTTGTTTTGTTTCAAGAACACTTCTTGAAACTTAGAGTATGCCTGTGTATGGGTCTTTGGGTTTATCCTATTTGGGGTTTGCAGATCTTCTCGATGTGTGTATTAACATTTGCCATAAAATTTGGGTGGTTTTAGCAATGACTTACATATTATTTCTGCTTTCTCTATCCTAAAATTGATATTATCATTATGTTGATATACTTAGTGATGTCTCTATAGGTCTCTGAGACCGGGGCTGACATGTTTCTTTTTTCTATAACTTAAGACTAGATACCTTCTGATGGAAGCAGAAGCAGAGTCACAGCTAAGCTGAACTCCTGGGATCCTGTCGTAGAGGGAGGAGTGATGAGCAAAGGGGTCAAGACCACGCTGGGGAAACCCACAGAAATAGCTGACCTGAACAGGTGGGAGCTCATGGCAGTAGAACTAGTATTTATCCCTCGTGCATGGATGGGCTCTGGGAGCCTATTCCCCATGGAGGGATACTTTCTCAGTCTAGATACACAGGAGAGGGCCTAGGCCCTGCCACAAATGATGTGACAGATTTTGATGATTCCCCATGGGAGGCTTCACCTTCTCTGAGGAGTGGATGGGGGGAGGGGATGAGGGAAATGGTGGGGGGAAATGGGAAGGCAGGAGGGATATATGTAAAACAACATTGTTTTTAATTTAAATAAAAACTTATAAAAAAGACTAGATACCTTCAACTGATATATATTCAAGACTTCAGATTATTTTCCTAGTGTAAACATCACAGAACCATCTACTAATATTTTCAAATATTGTACTTTCCAACTATAGAATTACTACTTGATTTTGTTTTTTTTTGGTAGATCTGAGGCCTGCACTGAAGGATGCATGTGTGCTGGGAGTTAACTATTACTGGGCTGCATTTCTACCTCTATCTGATTGAAAAATGACTCTATTTATTTATACTTTTTAACTTTAGTTTCCTTTAAGACTTTGAATACTGAGATAGCTGATTTACAGTTTGTATCTTCTAAATCCACTATCTGGCCCCTTAGACACATTTCCTTTTTTGGTATGTATATATGGTACATTTCTGTCTCTCTATATGGCCTGTAAATTTTGTTTGTAAATGAACTTTTAGGAAACACAACAACTAAAATGTGTATTTATTTATCATGACCTCCCTCTAAAAGTTAGTTGTTTTTCCTGTTACTGTTGTTTGTTGAGTGGTGTATTTGGTACTGCATTTGCTGTGACAAAATACCCAGCAAAACAACTAAAGGAAGGAAGAGTGTACTTTTACATAGATGTAAAATTCTCAGTAAATAAATCATATACCATGATCAAGCTGGTTTCTTTCCTAAGATTGCTTCAACATATGCAAGCCAGTAAGTGCAATATAGCATATAAATAGACTGAAGGACAGAAAACACAAGGCAGCTCAATGGCTACAAAAAAGGTCTCTGACAATGCTTAATATTCCTTCATAATAAAACCTCTGAAGAAAGTAAGGGATAAAAGGAACATGTCTCATCATAATAAAACGTTACATGTGACAAATCTGTAATTATTTGGAAAATTGAAGACCATTTCCTCTAAAAGTCAGAAAGACAGTATTCCCTCTCTTCACTATTATTCAGTAAAGTGCTGGAAGTCTTAGGGTAAAAGAAACAAGAGGGTTACAAACAGTAGACAATTTATTTCTTTTGCAGATGTTATGATCTTGTCTTCAAAGACCCTAAAGACCTCAATAGAAAACCCTTAGACTTGTAAACACAGCAAAGTGGCAGAATGCAAAAGAAACATATAGTAGAAGGTCTCTAAATAAGTGATAAACTTGCTGAGGAAGAAATCAAGGTTCACAACAGCTTTTAAAAAGTATCCAGAATAATTCTAAGGATGTAAAAGACTTCTACAAAGGAAACTTTTTAATGCACTGAAAAAAAAAATGAAAGAAATAGGAAGATGAAAATGCATCCAAAATTCATGGAATGTCAAAATTAGTATTATGACATTGGCTATATTATCAAAAGTGATATATATTCAATGCAGTGCCCATCAAAATCCCCATGGCATTCTTCACAGTACTAGAAAAGCAATCCTAAACTTCATAGAGAAGCAGATAAGATTCCAAACAGCCAAGGCCATCTTTAGCTGAAAGAACAATCAATACTAGAGATATCTCAGATTACCTGGTCTCAAATTAGAGAGCCACAGTAACAGAATCAGCATGGACCTGGTACCAAAACAGACATGTTGACCAAGAGAACAGGAATAAGATCACACAGCTAGAGCCACAAAGGAGTAAAGATAAATACTGAGCTGGGTATTTGTGAAAGCTCATACTTGTAATCAGAGCACTAGTGAGGCTGTGGTGTGAGGACTGCCATGAACTTCAGGTCAGCTGAGAATACAGAGTAAAGACCTCGATGTTAGACTTGAAAGTGAAAGGAGAGAACCTTTTGAGTTAATGGGCCCAGGCCAGGGTCTTCTGAAAAGAACTTCAGATCATAGGAACAATCCAAAGAAATGCCAAGTGGCGTTACATGAAACTAAAGCTTTTTCCCAGCAAAGGAGACAGTTTCAGAATGAGGAAAAAAGAGAAGATTTTCCAACTTCAAGTCAAGCATAGAAATAACATTAAGGATCTATAAAGAACTTCAAAAATTAAACACTAAGACCCCAAACCATCTAATCAATAAATGGGCCAATGAAATGAGTAAGTTTTTCATAGAATTACAAGTGGCCAATAAAAACTCAAAGAAGTGTTCCAACATTTTCAATTATCAGAGAAATGCAAATTAAACCTACTCTGAGATTCTACCTTAACTCTGGTCAGAATGGCTATTATCAAGAAATAGGACATCTGCTATCTTCTATATGGTTAAGAAAGGTGTACCTATAAAATCTCAGCAATACAGTAGTGTAAATAAGACTGGGCCAGTGTCAACACCAGCTGACATGTCAACATGGATGGGGAAGTATCACAAGGCTCCAACTCTAGATGAAGAACTATAGTAGTTAATGACTAATGAGAGACAGGGATGGGCCCCTAATTGATTATCCAATATCAAGGGGCCAGTTCTAAAGACATATACATATAAGAAACAGTAAATGAACTTAGCAGGTGTGTGTGTATAAAACACTATATATATATATATATATATATATATATATATGTACACATACACACATACACACACACACACACACACACACACACACACACACACACACACACACGTATATATTTACCAAAAACAAAGAAAAGAAAACAAATGACAACTACTGTGAGAGATCTGGTAAAATTATAAATCATTCTCTCACCCTCCCCCCAAAAAAAACAAATCCAAAAACTGAAAACTGCCATATGTCCCATTGTAACATTGTGGGATGGTGTACACACACACACACACACACACACACACACACACACACACACACACACATACACACACACACACACACACAATGAGATGGCCAGTCAACATACCACAGAGAAGTAGGCCAGAAGTGACGAGAGCAAGAGAAAACACAAAAATACAGACCCATGATTTGGTCAGTATATGGGAGCTATAGGCACTATGCTGTGTAGGCATAGTGAACAAGTCTGTACTATGGTATTTTGTTTTTGCCTCTGATTCTGTTGTTTGCACTGATCTGTATGTTACTGTCAAGTTTGTAATGCACAATGCATAAGGAAACATAATACAGAATCTGCTTCAGGGTAGAGACAGATTGAAATCTCAGATGCCCACCAGTAAGATGATGAACAATACAATTCAATTAGTAATTTCTCCTTATTTTATGTTTTAAAATTTAGTTGAATACCTCATTTAACTGTGATACGATATTTCTAATACACTTAAGATAAAGGTTAAAATTAATAAAGGTGATGGATGATTGTTATTTTGTAGATATACTAACTTATTCTACTTCATTTTTAAAGCTCAGTTTATAGGAAATGACTCTTTACATTGGCATTACTTACAGTTAATTGGAGTAAAAAATAATCTAATGCCTATGTATGCCAAGTGCTTCCTATGCTTCAGGGAGTTCTATAAACCATTAAGTCTGTGATTTCAGTCTTTACTGTGGCACATAGCTGCTCTGCATGGTATATTGACAATAACCAAATCCTGAACTACTACAACAAAAAGGAACATACCAGCAGTGTTAAGAGCAAAGTGAGACACAATTAGATTATTTAATACTAAACATATTTATATAGTAGAGGAATTATTTCAACAGAATGTAGATTACAATACATTGCTAGTGGAGATAAGTAATATTTCTTTTCTCATCTCCTATTCCCAAAGATGTCATGTGACATTTGTTCTTTCAGCATTAGGCTCTATATTGACTGTAAATATTTTACTAGAAATTAGATTGAAGGGTTATTTTGGAAAATGGCAGAAGACATAGTCTGCTAGAATCTTTAGGAAATACAGTGGAGAAAGTTGGAAACAGCCATAGAAAGATGAGTAATGGTCCTAAATCTAGTTTAATATATATATGAATTAAAACTTAAATGACTTCTTTCTTGTAGTGATACATCGAAATAGTTGACTCTAAGATCTCTCTCTCTCTCTCTCTCTCTCTCTCTCTCTCTCTCTCTCTCTCTCTCTCTCTCTCTCTCTCTCTCTCTCCCTCCCTCCCTCCCTCCCTCCCTCCCTCCCTCCCTCCCTCCCTCCTCTCTCTCTCTCTCTCTCTCTCTCTCTCTCTTTCTCTCTGAGATAGGGTTTCTCTACATGTGCCTTGGAACTTAACTTTGCAGACATGCTAGCCTGGAACTCACAGAGTCCCCTGCCTGCCTCTGCTTCCTAAATGCTAAGGTTAGAGAATTAAAGGCATGTACCACCACACCCACCACAATGAATTCTTAAATGTTTATAATTAGCTACAAAATAAACTCATTGTAGTACATTTAATTTATGTAAGCTCATTATATAATACAAGATTGGCCACTAACTTTTTTTTGGCTATTGTAGAAAGCCTGTTTATGTGCAAAACTCTAGGTTTCTCAAGAAACCACACAATGTTGGGATTTTATTCTTTAGGCAGGTAGTAGGAGTTACTGTAATTTGGAAGGAATGTCAGGTGTCAATCACACTTTCAGTCTTTTTCCTTTTGTCTTGACTGAATTGCTCCACAGTATTTATTGCAATATACAAGTAAATTGTGCATTTATAAAATTATATTAAAACCTTCTCTCTAAATTTCAGACCTCTTATTACACATTTGAAAACATAGCATTAGTTTAGATTTGTAGTATTAATTGATTTCTAATTTCACTTCTCTTAAAATGAGATAATTTATATGATATACCAAGTCAATCTTTAAGGTAACTCAAGTTACCTCTCATTTTCTGTTATTTCAGCTGAAAAGGATTATGGGTTTGGTTCATCACAGTAATAATAAATGAAGAAATCAATGTTGATATTTTTGTTCTGAATGGCTCTTGATATTTGTTAATGTACGTCTTTATTGCAATAAAGACAATTTTGTTCAGAGTTGTGATGCATGGCTTGACAGCAGCTTGCCTTTCCTATATGTTGAAAGAAGATGTTGTAGATATCCCACAGGGCCTTACCTGAGCCATTTTTTAGATATCCATTTGCATCAACTGTTGTGTACATAATATAAGGTCCAGGCTGATTCACTCCAAAGGGCTGCAGTAAGAAAGGAAATAATTGGTCTTGGAAAGTAAGTGAATGGTTTACATTTCAGGAAAATGTATTATGTAGTTAAAAAACCAAACATCTCAAAGTAAAAAATGAAGAACATTTATTTATTCTTAGACATTTTCATACATTTATACACTGTATCTTGATCACACCTGACCTGGCTCTTCCCTCCTAGCTCTAAAGCCCCCAATGCCCCACACCACTTTCATTACAGGATTCTCCGAGCTCTGCCTCATGATTTGCTGTGGGTCTCTGCATCTGCTCCTATCAGTTACTGGGTGAATCTTTTCTGATGACAATTATGCTAGACATTGTCTGGTTACATAAGATGGCTGCTTCAGGCTCCATATCCCTATTACTAGGGCCAACATCATGGATTCGTGGGAGTAACAATTGCATTTTGGCCCTGAAATGCCCCCTAATTCCAGTTGTCTTCTCCCTCCCAGTATTTGCCCTGCCTGCCACCAAATCCCTCCTGTTCCTATCCATACCCGCCCCCCAGTCTACCTTTGACATCCTTTCCCCCTTCCCAAGGAGATCCATGTACCCACCCCCTTGAGCTCTTCTTGTTTCTTAGCCTCTCAGGTCTGTGGATTGATTGTAGCATCATTCTGTTACTTTACAGCTAATGTCTTCTTAGAACTGAGTACATGCCATACACAGACCAATTCTCGTGTATATGTCTTAAATAATCATTAGCTACCTAAAGGAACATTTCTATAAACAGATGACAGTTAAACCTGGTTAGTGGAAAATATTAAAATTACAGTTAATTATTATTGTGTGTGTACCTGCAGGTATTTTGAGTGTTACAGTGCCTGTTTGGAGAGTAGAGGACAACCTGCAGGAGGTGGTTTTCTCTTCCACTACATGGATCCTAGAGATCAAACTCAGGTCATCAGACTTGGCCTTTACATGCTAAGCCATCTCATTCAATGGCCCTAGTAGAAAGTTCTAATACCTTATATTACTTTATAGTTGCATTTATATAGTTCAGAATTTTAACTGGGTATTTGAAAGACCTAATGTTTCTAGGGGTAAATGTTGCTTTACTATTCTGGTTTCATAGGGAACAAAACTACAAGAGTTTCAGAGTGAGGGATGCAGGCTGTGGTAGAAAGTACCAGAAACTCTCTGAGTTTAATTACTAGTACTGAGAAACCCTAAAACCTGAAAACATTGTATTTCATTGCATTTCTCCTTTTGTCTTCTTCCCCCTTCTTTTCTTTCTCCTCTTTTTGATTTTTTTTTAAAATTTAAATTTGCAACAAGCTTGTTTTACATATCAATCCCAGTTCCCTCATCCTCTCTTCTTTTTGATTTTTTTGAGACAAGGTCTTTTTACATAGCCCTAGATGCCCTGGAATTTATTCTGTAGCCCAGGCTGGTCTTGTACTCAAATCTGCCTGCCTTTGCCTTCCAAGAGCTGGGATTAAGGTGTGTACCATCACACCCATCTTGTTATAGTCATACTGAATTGGGTATATGATACAATTTCTTACTAATGCACACAAATGATAAATTCTATTTATAATTATAATAGTGAAAATACTGACTTTTAGTCCTACCACATGTAATCTTTTACACATTTAGAGAAAATTACTTCCAGTTTCCCCCGAGAAACTCCAAGCCTAATCAGATTGGTAGTTTTTCTCAGCTTGTTTATCATTTTCTATTTATAGAATTGTCTTTAAACTTCAAATAAAATGATAGATTTCTTCTCTTTGAAATCAACTCTAATCAAAAAGGACACAAGCTATAGATTGTAATAAATGCCCTATTAAAAACTAACAAATGCTTGAGAAATTTTTGCTTGAATACTTATCACAAAAAGAAAATTTTAGTGATCTTAGCAAAAATGACCTTAAAAAATGAAAGAGAAAGCTTGAGCTGGGCTATGGCTCAGCTGGTAGAATGCTTGCCCAGGATGCATAAGGTCCTGGGTTTGATTCCTAGCACTACACAAAGAACATGGTGGTATGTATCTATAATCTGCACACAGATGGTAGAGTTAGGAAGGTCAGACTTGAAGATAGCCTGGGTACATGAGACCCTACTGAGAGAGGAGGAGTTGGGGGGCAAGGGATAAAGAAGAAGAAAAGCAGGAGGAAAGTGAGTGAGGAGAAAGAGAACAATGAGGAAGGAAAAGAAAGGGGCAGGAGGAGAGAAGGAGGAATCATCTTCCCTCCCATGTTCATGTTTTAATCCCTGTTGTCTTATTTGTATTTTCATGAATATAGGTTCTACTGATGACAAACCAAAAAATTTTCAAGCATTTGTCATCTAGTTTTAACACAATTACAGACTTGCTATGGATGACATCTTTTCTTCTTAACTCCTCCAACCGTACTGGGAATACAGCAGCAGCATCTACTTTAATAGATGCAGCTTAAAGATCTACTTTTAAAGTTTTGACCTACTGTTGAATCTGTGTATTCATCCTTAGCTTGTAGAAAATGCCTCAGGATTGGCAGAGGACGCATCGGTGCTTCATTTACGCCTGTGTGTCAGAACTAAGATACTTCCTGATTTCTGTTGCTAGTTCACAGGTGGACTCTACTTGGCAACTCTTTTCAGCTATCTGTGAGTAATATTGATTAATGTAGGAGATGAGAGCTCTCGCCTTCTGCCTCAGTTGTGGCTGTCTGAAGAATCACCTCAACTTTAGGTCTCTCCATGACTGTAAACCAATCTCTCTCTTTTTGCCAACCCTACTTTCCTCACTACTTCATAGTTATTGTTCCCAAATACAATCAAGATATCTTGACTATAGAAGTTTCAGAACTATATATACATGAAAGTACTAGAATTGTAGTGCCTTAAATGAATTGTAAGGATTTGAGACTATAATCAAAACATCTAGGTTTGAGTTGAAATTTCTGACATGACTCCAAGACTTGGGAAAATCTAACTTCTCTCTATATATATAATAGTTAAGATTTTTTTTTTTTTTTTTTTTTTTTTTTGAGGCTGTGGAGATTGCTCAGTGGACGAAAGCCTTGCAAGCCATAAGAGGTGAGTTCAGACCTCTGTAAAAGCCAGATGCAGTGCTTACTGTCTATAATCCCAATACTATTTTGGTAAGATGGGAGGCAGAGCCAGGAGAATTCCCAGAAGCACATGGACCAGTTAGCCTGGAGTATGTGGCACAGTGGCAAAACAAGAGACATCAGTTCTCCAACAAGCTGGGAAGGTGAGAAAAAACTCTGGAGGTTGTTTGCAGACTTCCACGGGTGCCTGCTCTATCACCACACACACACACACACACACACACACACACACACACACACACATGACTGTCTAGAAAGGGCTTGATTCTGTGCTATCAGTTATACAAAGATGTGTAACAGGTTCTTTTAGGGATGCACTCTCCTGTAGAGAGGCATCTAATCTAAGAAACTAAGTGTGAAGCAATGGGAGGGTGTCATAAAATACTTGGCAAGGCAATGATCCATATGCAGAAGTTTGTTTATTGTTTTGATATACAGTTTTCTATATAACAGGCTACCCTTAAACTTGCTATGTAGTTGAAGATGATTTTGAACTTCTGATTTCCCCGTGCTTTACCTACTGTGTATGGGATTATGTACCACCATGCCAGGCTTTCTGTAATACTGAAGATCAAACTCAAGGCTTGTGCTAGCTAGCAAACCTTCTATTAAATGAGCTACATCAATTGTATAGTTGTAAATTTTTATGGAAAGGTACCAAAATCTAGCAGTTTTCTTGAGTAATAATGAATATTTTAATAACTACCAAAAATGAATAAGAATTTTGATTATAACCTATGACTATTTTGTGTATATTTATCTATCTCAAGATAATGAAAAACGATTATTTATATATTGACTTTCTGTGTATAAGTTTTTGCCTGCATGTATGTATGTGTACCATGTGTATATAGTACCTGAGGAGCCCTTGAGAGAGTTTCAGATCCCTTGAAGAGTACAGATGGCTGTTAAGACTGAACCTGGGTTCTCTGCAAGAGTAGCAACTGCTCTTAACCACTGAGCCGCCTCTCTAGGTCCCTGAAGAAAATTTCATAGAAATATTTGTGATGCAGAATTAAGTTTACTTACTGTTATCTTACGAGGACAGTCATTAGAACATAGACCACTAAGAACTGTGGAAAGATAAAGAACAGCCTATTACTACTGTTATAAGCTTACTTTTAATATCTAATCGCCCCCCAAAGTCTATTAATACATTCACTGACTTATGATCACAGAGAGGAAATATTTCAATTTCTGAGCAAACCAAATTTCACTTTATACCTATATATCTTTAAAAACTAATTTTAAAAAATCAAAACCTGTTTACACATGTATTTATGTGTATGGATGTGGATATCTATATAACATAGTGTATATGGGGAGGTCAGAGATCAACTCTAATAGCATTTAAAAAAAAAAGTAGCCATCTTCCAATTCTTGATAAAACTCTCAGCACACAAGAAAGGAAGCGAACCTTTTAAATATGACCCAAGGAGAAGTCCTTGTACAGATAATATGCATAATGGTCAAATGTGATGCTTATGAGGGGAAGAAGGGAAAGATGTCCACTCTCACTCTTCCTTGCTAGCACAATAAAGCCATAAAAGGCTTAGAGATTGGAGAGAGAAAGAAAAGTGTTCCTCTTTGCAAATGGCTGTCTTAAAAAAAAAAAAAACAAGAAACTCTTCCTAAAACTATTTAAAAGATACCTTTCTAGACTCAAGAAGTGAGTCCAATGTGGCTGCACTCAAACGTTTATTTCTACATACTAAAAACAAGTGTGTAAAAACCAAACAGAAAACACAACAGCAATATTTAAAGTCTTTGCAGAGAATTCAGGCACACACGTAATGAAATACACAAGGACTTTATGAGCACAGACAGCAGAAAGACAGGTGACTGAAAGAAACTGGTTACAGAGAAAAGACAGCACAGGGAAGCAAGAGGCGAAATTCTCACTGCTACAGAGGATGCACATTGAGAGACTGGAAAGAACTTGAAAGTACTGTGTTGGATTAAAAATGGAAGTATAGTGGCTTGAATCCATATGACCAGATGGATATGTATGTGAAGCCTGACTTCCATTTTCCTACTTTATTGCAAAAGGAGCCTGGAAGAAATGACAAACCCTAACAGGTACACCAAACATTCAGAACCTGGGTTTTACATGCGTGGAGAACTGTGTGTGATTTTGAGTGCCAGCCTATGAGTGAAGAAGGGTGGGAGAGAGCGTAGCAGTTAAGAGATCTTGCAGACCCATGTGTTTGGTTCCCAGCACATACATAGTGCCTTACAACTGTAACCCCAGTTCTAGGGGACCATCAGAACCCTCTTCTGACCTCTGACGGTTCCTGCATGCATGTGGTACAGATTCATGGATGCACATACACATGTATGCACGCATATAACATAATAAATAAATGTAAAAAATTATGTAGAAAGAATGATGGCAGAGCAGAACCATTATTTGACAAAGGCTGAGGCAAGAGTTATCAATAGCCTTAATGGTAGCAGGTAAAGGATACAAGTAATGTCCTACTCTGTGTGTAGGATAGGAAGGGAAAACAGTGAATACAGGAGAGATGAAACTGGTCAGCTCAGGACTGGAGAAATGTCTTTGCAGTTGAGAGCACTGGCTGCTCTTCCAGAGGATGCAGGTTCAGTTCCCAGCATGCACACGACAGCTCACAGCTGTCTGTGACTCTACTCCTGGGGATCTGACACCCTCACACAAACATACATGCAGTCAAAACACTACTGCACATAAAATAAAAATAAATCAATTAACAAACAGGAGTGGATCATCTCAGGGCTGGAGAGAGAGCTCCGTGGTTAGGAGCACTCTTCTCAGAGGGCCAGGTTCTGTTCCTGGCACCAACATGTGGCTCACAAAATCCTCTAACTCCAGTTCAAGAAGATCCAATCCCCTCTTCTGATCTCTGAGGGTACTAGGCATACATATGGCATAAAACACTCATATATATATATATATATATATATATATATCTGCTCATCTCTGTGAGCAGGTGAGCAGTATTGCACCATGTGCTTCCTGGTCCATCCAATGACCTGGAAGTGCAGTTTGCTGT
The DNA here is from genome assembly GCA_030556225.1 of Cricetiscus sungorus. Taxonomy (NCBI): domain Eukaryota; kingdom Metazoa; phylum Chordata; class Mammalia; order Rodentia; family Cricetidae; genus Cricetiscus; species Cricetiscus sungorus. The sequence continues at coordinate 23,855,182 of JANBXA010000729.1, forward strand.
GGAGTTTTGCCAAAAATGGGTAACTTGAGCTAGATAGTCAGGAAATACAATTATCTAACAATATAAAATTTGAATTCTTTAAAACCAATGAAGGTAAAAATAGAAAATGACTGAAAAAGTGTCCTAGATTGAGGAAGTCTGGAAAAGATGTGAAAAATTCAACATATCCTGGGCAGAATACTAAACTAGAAGGGAAAGAGAGTCATTGTTGGGACAGCTGGTATATCTGAATGGGGCCTATGTATAGCCAGCACGATGTTCTGCTGAAGTTCATTTCCTGATCTGGATAGCTGTACATGCATTACACAGGAGCATGCACTGGTATCAGGAAATGAGTAGAAGGGGAGAGAGAGAAAAGGGAAGGTGGGAGGAAAACAACAATAATGAAAACATCTAAAATACTCACCAATGACTTTAACAAAATAAGCATCTGCTTCAAAGTTATTTTTGAGCGTATGAATGGCAACATCATTCTTGGTGTATCCTTTACTGAGTACTATAATGTCCAAGATTCCCTGAGAAAACAAAAGTTTAAGGAAAACTACTAGGTGAAAGAAGAAGACCACTGTGTGACTTGTGCTATAGTTTGTGACATCAGCATCTTCCCCTCTCTCTCTCTCTCTCTCTCTCTCTCTCTCTCTCTCTCTCTCTCTCTCTCTCTCTCTCTCTCTCTCTCTCTCTCTCTCTCTCTCTCTGCTCTCTCTGCTGCTAGGCTACCACAGGTGAGCTGGCCTCCTTCACCATGCACTCCTGCCATGATGTACTATGCCACATGGGCCAAGAGATGGGCTTCAGTGACCATGAACTGAAACCCTCATCCTCTTAGGTTAATTTCTTGGGTAGCTTGTCACCCATGCAACCTTAGTAGAGTGATGTTTCAAATAAGTTCACTGAAAATGTATGCACACAATTTGAAAAGGAAATAAACATAAATCAGTCCTGGGAAGTAATTGTTAGCATTTGGGTATATTTCCTTCTGGTCTCACTATGTAGCTTTGGCTGGCCTGAAACTGGCTAAATTTGTAGATCAGGTTGGCCTCAGACTCACAAAAATCTACCTGCCTCTGCTTCAAGAGTATTGGAATTAAAGGTATGTGCCACCAACTCAGCCCTAAAATTTCATTTTTAGATTCATTACTGTGTGTGTGTGGGGAGTGTAATGTGGAAGTCAAGGACAACTTTTAGGAAATGATTCTTGTTTTCACAGTAGGTGTTGGGGATCCAACTCATGTTTCCAGACTTTTGGAGCACACACTTTTTATATGGAGTAGGGATTTGTGCAGGGATTTTCAGATCCTCTGCAAATATGGCCAAGTCCCTGTTGGTGCTGCTTGCAGCACTGATTGGTACCAATTTTCACCTTCCCTCTTTAACAAGCAGAAATCCAGCTTACTCTATTAAAGAAGAAAAACATATAGCCATAAAGCTGACACTCTTCTGCATCTCATGATGCTACTCATTCTCATTTTACAAATGTTACCAACATTTTCCCCCCTGTATACTGACTATATTTTTCTAGAGAGTTTTGGTGATACATCAGTTTCTATGGATACTTTTACATTAAGGATATTAATTATTTCACTCACTTGTAGCATTTCTATTTTCCATATTTAAAAATAAAATTTCATTTATTATGCTTTTTGATGTATAGAAATTAAAAATTGATTTGTAGGCAGTGTTGTTAATTTTTTTTCTCTTTTATATTTCTACCAATTACTTTTATGCCTGGAAACTGCTAATGAAAAATGAAATGAAATGAGATTTGGCAGGAGGAAAAGCAGAAGGAAATGTGGGTATCACTAACTCACCACTAAGTAGAACAACAAATTGAAAAGGTTAATGAAGACATAAATGTCCTGATGGGCTTTTACTTTCTATAGTAAACCATCTTGCAAGGATATATGTGGATAGGTTATATTCTTCAAAAGCCGTTTCTTCTTCTTCTTCTTCTAAGTAGTAAACTAGCTTTCTCTTTAGAAAGGTAGATGCCAGGTACCTACAGAGCCTTCTACTAGCTCACTTGGCAACTAGTGACAGAGCCATAAAAGTGGCAGTAGAAATGCTTTGTTTTAGTTTACAAGTGTAGTGAATGCACTCTGCTATCTGTGCAGGAACCTGTTGGTTCTGCTTTTGGTCAGCTGATAAATATGGCAATCTGCTAGTCTTACAGCACAATTCTGTAATAGTTTATTCCAAATAAGTACAAGAAGCAGTAACATTTTCACATTCAACTACAGAGATCAACTATTACTATCATTAGTTAGCCTCAACCCCATTTAACTTTAAAAGGGATTTTCTTTAATGAACCATTTTCATTCCATTTTCTGGTAAAAGATATGAAGTTACAGTGAAAACGACATAGATGGCAATTAAACTCTAAACACACAGGACAGTTCTGAACTCACATCTTCATAGATATCAAAAAAGGTGGCAACCATGGCGTCTTTGATTAGATTTAGGCCTGCTAGGTCCCAGTAGACTTTAAACATCCGATGCGCTTCCTCACAGCTTGCATTATTGCATGGAACATTCTCCAGTAAAAAGGCTTGCTGATTGCTGTGTGACAGACAAGAGGAATTCAGTTAAAATCAGAGCTGGGAGGCAACAGCTGTGCTTGATCTTCCAGATACTACATGTAAAATTCTGGGATTACTGGATGGGGTGAGATTTGCTCTGTCCTCTTTAATGTGGAGTTTCTACATCCATCCCTCCTTCACGTCTCCACTGTCACCCACTCTGCCTTGCATTTTAAGTTACTGGAGTAACATTTTAGATGTGTATCTCTCCTCTCAAACTGCAGCATTTTCTCCTGGAGGAGGCTCATGAGACTCAGTAAAAGGAAATGAAATTTACAAAGCTCAGGAGGATCCTAAAGGTTATAAAAAGAAAAAAAAAAATAAAATTGTTAGGGAGAAGAGACCCCACAATTAGGAGAGCTGTCTGCAGGAGGCTCCAATGATATGGCTTATGTGAGTCACAGGCATGTGGGTAGGCTATTTAGTGCTGGAGCTGCATTTGAGTCACCCATGTTCCAGTTAGTCACTCCCACTTACCTATGATCCTCTAAGTAACCTCAACAAACTCACTGTTTCACCAAGACAGACCTGTTTTGTTTTTTTTGGTCTGAGCAGTATTCTTTCTAGAATGAACAGATCTTTGCTGTCATTTCTTTAAGTCCTACATAGATGTGTATTAATGATCAATGAATACTTAAATTTGAATTGAAGACTCTTGATTTCTCAAGTCTTATAAATCATGCAAACGTAATTTCCAGTGTAAAGTAACAGTTTACAACAGAAACCTTTGGTGAAGTCTTCACAATTTAAATGTCACTCTTACTGTTAATATGTGCTTTGTATTGGGAGAGTCAGCATCTTACTTTTAAAGTACAACTTCATTTAAGTCTCCCAGAGAAAAACTACGATCCATTTGCTTCTGAAACCTTGGGAAAAAATGGTCTTTATTCAGTTTGTATTTTTTGGCAAATATATCTATATCTAGTACTATTTAAAAGTGTTTTATTTTCAAATGATTATAGGAAATATTATAAAATTCAGGCAACAGAAACAAAAGGTAAAAGTAAAAAATATTTTTTTTTTCCACAGATAACCATTGTAAATACATTGTTATACATCTTTCTAAGTGTGGAAATACATTGAGAGTAATACAACAATAAATGTGTATGTGTAAGTATCTCTATTTCCCTCAACACAGGCCTACTTGGTTTCTGCTATACATATTCTAAAACTTTATTTCCTTTACATAATATAGCATACTCATAGAGGCAATGTATGTAACCTGATGGCATTAACTGAAAACCCCTTCTATAGCCATTTATATCCCATCCTCCTGGCTGGTCACTTTCAATAGCAACGCCATCACAGCAGTAATCTGTCATTTCATATTAACACCCAGAGCTAGTGAGGTCATTCGTCTTAGAGGAAAATCTACTACCCCCACTTCACTAGGCCAGTATAATTCCCAATTGTTTTCTCAAACTTATCCTTGCACTCACAGGTAAGTATAGGTCTCATAGAGACCTTTACAGTTAACTACAAAGGTTATAATCAGCTGATCTGAGGAAAACCAACCCCAGTAGATGATACATCAGCAACCCAACTTGTACACCTAAGGCTTACGGAACACTGAAGAAAAGGGGGTGAAAAGACCAAGAGCCAAAGGACCAGGAAGTTTGCTCTGAGACTGTGTCTCTCAGAAATGTCAAGGAATGACCCACAATATTTCCACATAATGGCTGCCTAAAAAAGATCTGAATAATAACACCACCAACAGTCATCTTATGTGGGGGAATCTCACAGGGGCCCCAAAGACTAATGATTTCCCAGAGAGGAAGAATTAAGTCTTTCCCAGAGATGAACCTTCTAATTGGTTTTTCAATATAAAATGGTCAGCCTTGAAATCATTTGAGCAACACCGAATGCACTTGGCAGGTTGTATTTATATATTTATTGCATCTTATCATTCCCTCTTCTCCCCTTCCTCTACCCCCCCCCCGTGTGTGCAACTGGAGTTAGAAACAGTTATGAGCCACTTGAGGCGGGTGCTGGGAATCAGGCAGGTCTTGTGGAAGAATAGCAGGCATTTGTAACCACTGAGCAATCTCTCCAACTCCTGCATTTCTTCTCTTGAGAACTAACTATTCAGTTCATCAGCCTATTTATTGATTGGATGATTAGGAATTTGAAGGTTTAGTTTTTATTGTTCTTTATATATTCTAGATAATAATCCCATGTTTGATATGTAGTTGGCAAAGATTTATTTGCATTCTACAAGCTGTCTTTTCACTATGGTGAATATTTCCTCTGCTGCAAAGTAGCTTTGTAACTTCATATAATTCCATTTCTCAGTTCTTAGGATTATTTACTGTGCTACTGGAGTTCTTTTCAGAATATTAATTGTTGTGACTTTGATATTTAGTCAGCACTTCTTCCCATGCGTTAAAAAATCTTTGTGTCCAGTGTCTTTCACCTAGAGTTTTATATATATTCATATATTCATTTGTCAGAACTTTTATGGCATCTTAATTAATATTAAAGAGAGTAGATCAGGCAGATTAAAGACAATGCCAGATAACCACCCAGATCTACTCAAGACAATGAAGAGCAATGAGTCAACACAAGGTCAAGCATGCAGACAGATACGAAATTACAGCAACCAATAAAATGGGAGGACACACTGGTAAAGTGTTACTTATGAGAGATGTGAATTTATGACATCACACTTTTTCAGTCTGCCAGCTGACCAGATCCTCCCACCCCGCCAGTACTCCCTACTTTGTCCCTTCTGAGATGGCCAATGTTCTAGCTCTGGAGTGTGTCATTTAAGTGGTTTTGGAGATGAGGAAGTAACAACACTGAGACCTATACAGGTCTTTCTACTTTTAAAATTCACCATTGGTCACCTGACTGGAGAGATGTGGCTGTGTCAAGTGGTGGAGCTTCTGAGTTTTGACTCTACAGCAATAAACCTCACTGTAGATAAGAGCTTACAAAGGCTGATCCAACCGATAAGCTAAGGTTAGCTGTATCAAACCCCATGTTATTCTCTTTAACATCGGGTCCTAGGAACCAAAATGACTACTTTTCATATGTACTATATTAACCGCCTGGGCCAAGTTTCCTGCTGCCATCCCTTAAAGGGGTTATTAAGGAAACATGAGGTTTAGAAGGGTTAAGAAAACAGATAGTAAGACAAGATTTGTCCACTGCTTCATATAGTATCTTTGAAAATTAAAAAAAAAGGACATAAATACATAACCAAATTTAAGGCTCAACATCACATTCTTGGGAAAAGCCTCCAAACATGCTGAGTTAAATTAATTATATATCCCTTAAGGGAATTAGTATAGAAATGAAAATGCATTAAAATAAGATTAAACTGGGAATGTATAGATTCACCTATTAAACCCTTTATTAAGTAGAAGACAAAACATTTAGATAATTGACTACAACTTGGGTTGAAAGAAAAAAACAAATGTAACAGAATTAATTCTGAAATTCCAAAGACTTTCCCTCTGCCTTGGGTGACCAGTAAGCCAAGTTACATTTCAACATTACCCAAAAATGAATTAAAAAAAAAAAAAAGAAAGAAAGACCATGATGGCTTTAAAATTGTCAAGTAATAGCACACTGTAGAGAGCTGCGAAGTGCTGCGCCTTAAAGATGGCGCTGGCTTCCGCCTTCCACCTTCCCATTGGTGAGTGCTCTCTGGAGTAAACAAGTCCTTATTTGGTTAAGGCTGAGATCTAGGCTTGCTTCTGCATACGTGGACCTATCTGCATTTACCACGTGATGTGCCGGGATTGGCTACCCCAAGGCCTTATAAGCTGTGGGCTGGCTTTCCCCGGGTCAGAAGATTGTTCAAGGTTCCTGATTAAAACTGCTTAAAGAAGAGTCGAAGCATTGCATCTTCCTTGCTGGTCTAGGCAGTCGCGACAGCACACAACAGTGAAATGTGCCTTCTATGTTAGTAAATTCATGGTAACAATTAAGTTGTTGAGACGTAGAAATGTACAACTATTGTGTGAACAAGGTTGTAGGTTTCAACATGTTCTGTGGAAAGCAAGCCTTTTTAATGTTGTGGCTTTCCAGCCAGCACCATGATTCCTCCTTCAGTCTTTTATTTATATTTTTAAGACTATAAATTAGCATACAAAGGTACAAAGTATTAGATTTTATTATGAAATTTTCAAACAACATTCGTTTTCCTCCCTCACCTCTCCCCAACCTCCTGCCCAGAGCTGCCTTTCCACTTTTATGTCACGTATGTCCATTTGCCCTCAGCACTCTCTTCTTTGTGGTTTAATCTACATGGAAAAATAAAATCTAAATCTTTCCAGGGAGTCCTTCAAATACTGTTAGTTTCATGGCCTACACACATTTCCATACAGCTGCTTCTACACTCTCTGTAAGTGGGGCCTGCATGCTCAGAAGGTTGCCATCTCTGTCTGACTCATGGCACTCTTTATTGCTATGTCACAGCTCCACTGGGTGAAGAGCAACAACTGAGGCTCGTCTCATTCTTGTCTCCTACTTGAGTTCACACAGGGGGAAAAGAAGACAATGTTTTTCTGCTTGGATTTATATTTTTAAATATTTTGCTGAGTTCCTGAGAATGTTATTCTCGTACCTTTAGTTGACAGTGTCTATAGAGTCCTGAAATGATGCAGAATCAATAGTACATTCTATCAGAACATGAGGATCCTGGTCTTTACCCTTGTTACAACATCTCTTTACCCACTATTTTTGTAGTACAAATGACTTCTGCTTAGATTTTAAAATGCCAGTTATGGGTCTAAACAAAAATGACAGCACATAAACACACAATAGTATGTATTTACAAAGTATAGTTATATATAATAGAATATATTTTAATAAAAGTTTACATCTTATGCAAGCAAAAGTTTTCAAATCAATATGGTAAAAATCATGTAAATATTGGAGTTGTTTCACATCTGAATCCAACTAATATATAATGCTTGGTACACTGTAAGAGGTCAATGAATAATTTGTGGTTATTAACAGCAGAAGGACAGACGATTTTGCTCTCCTATGGACTCTTTTCTATTGGCTGTCACAAAAGAGGGATGGTTACCCAAACACACATGTATACCTCAACTTGTGAAGGCTGGAATAGATTCTTAAAATTAATTTTGATGCTTTAAATTCTAAAATCTAATTTGTAATTCTCCTGTGTACCAAAATGAAAACAATGATTAATTCTGAGTGATGTGACTATGTGACTATGAACAAAATTTCTGTGATTTGTATTAGAAAAACATCAGCAGCAGAGTGCATTTTCACCATGCTTGAAGCCCCAGGTTCAGTCTGTGTCACTATAAAGTATTATATTATATCCAATAGTTCTATTTAATATGTCATAGTTCTTTTATTTACTAAAATGTTAACTCTAGTTCCAAGGAATCTGACATCTTCTGGCCTCCACTGGCACACACATACTTGTGGCACAGACACACAGATAGATATATGGATCTTTTTAAAGGAAAGGCTGGAGAGCTGGTGATTAACTGATTAAGTGCACTTGCTGCTTTTGCAGAGAACATGAGTTTCACTGCCAGTACCTATATTGTGGCTCACAATCACCTGAAACAATAATTCCAGAGGACCTGATGTCCCCTTCTGACCTCCACGGCAATGCATGCATGTGGTGGAAATATACACACCAAGGCAAACACTCATGCACATAAAATAAAACTAAATATTAGAAGCATCATCAGAAGGAGGCCGGAGCAGCATCTATGAGAGGCCCAAATCCTAGCCCAGAGGTGGCAGGCCGGAGCACTTTTGGGGTAGCCACAAGCCTCAGAACCGGAAGCAGCCTCAGACCTAGGTGCAGAGTCAGAGGTAGGTTCAAGCTACAGGCCCTGAGCAGTGCTAGGGAGCCCAAATCCCAGTTTGGAAGCAGCATTAGAGGAACGCCCAAACTTCAGGCCCAGAGTAGTGTCATGGGAGCCCTGAGCTCAGACCTGGGAGCAGTACCAGAGCCCAGACAGATGCAGAGGGAGGCTAGAGCTTCAGAGCTGGAGCTTGAGCCCTGGAGCAGCATCAGGGAGAGGCCCAAATCCCAGCCTGGAAGCAGTATCAGAAGAAAATCTGAGCTTCAGGCTCAGAGCAGCGTCAAGGGAGCCACAAGTCTAAGTGTCAGAGGGGGAGACCTAAGCCTCAGTCCCAGGAGCTAGGAGGGATCACTGGGTAAATCAACAGCAGTGCTTTCTAGCAGTAGCTTCCAGAAACTACTGCAAAACTTTCCTCTGGGAAAGTGCACTTGTGTCCCAGCCAACATCCACGGCCATTTCTTGGTGAGAGCTACCCTGTTACTACATTGACTCAGCACCACCTACAACTTCAACCGGAGGAGAGTCCACCAGAGCTGTATCCCCACCTGCACCTCAAGGAGTGACCACCTGAGCATTGGGGTTACTTCCACCAGGAGCATTCACGGAAGCTCTGCTCTACTTGTGCCTGGAGGAGTGGTCAACGAAACCACAGCCCCAACTATACCAACTGGAGGAAGAGAGAACCCTTGAAGCACAAGCTCTGTCTATACCAATTAGAAGAAGAGATGCATAGACAACAAGGTAAAAATAGAAAATGGAAACATCTCCCATGCTCTTGGATAGGTAGGATCAACATAGTAAATGACTATCCTACCAAAAGTAATTTACAGACTCAATGTAATCCCCATCAAAATCCTAGCACAATTCTTCACAGATCTTGAAAGAGCAATACTCAGTTTCATATAGAAGAACAAAAGACCCAGGATAGCTAAAACAATCATGTACAATTAAGGATCATCTGGGGGCATCACCATTATTTCAAGCTCTATTATAGAGTTATAGTAATGAAACAGATTGGTATTGGCATAAAAACAGAAAGGTGGACCAATGGAACTGAACCTATGAACACCTATGAACATCTAATTTTTGATATATAAAATGGAAAAATATATACAACAAATGGTGCTGTAACTGGCTGTCAACATGTACAAGAGTGCAAATAGATCAATATCTACCACCATGCACAAGATTCAAATCCAAATGGATCAAAGGCCTCAATATAAATCCATCCACACTGAACCTCATAGCAGAGAAAGTCACATTTGAATACATGGGCACAGGAGATCAGTTCCTAAATAGAACACCAGTAGCACAGTCTCTGAAAGCAATAATTAATCAGTGGGACCTCCTGAAACTGAGAAGCATCTGTAAAGCAAAGAACACACTTAACAAGACAAAATAGATCCCTACAGAATGGGAAAAGATCTTCACCAACTGCACATCTGACAGAGGGCTGATCTCCAAAATATACAAAGAACTCAAGAAACTAGAAATCAAAATACCAAATAATCCAATTTAAAAAATAGGGAACAGATCTAAATAGAGAATTCTCAACAGAACAATCTCAAATGGCAGAAAGACACTTAAGAAAACGCTCAACATCCTTAGTCATCAGGGAAATGGAAACCAAAACCACTCTGAGATTCCATCTTATACCAACAGAATGGCTAATATCAAAAACATCAATGACAGCGTATGCTGGAGAGGGTGTGGAAAAAAGGGAAACACTCCTTCATTGCTGGTGGGATTGCAAACTTTTATAGCCACTGTGGAAAACAGTATGGCAATTTCTGAGAAAATTGGGGATCAACTTATCTCAAGACCCCGCAATACCACTGTTGGGCATATACCCGAAGGAGGCACATTCATATTACAAGGACATTTGTTCAGCTATGTTTATATCAAAATTTTTCATAATAGCCAGATCTTGGAAACAGCCTAGATGCCCCTCAACTGAAGAATGGATAAGGAAAATGTGGTATGTTTACACAATGGAGTACAGCAGTAAGGAACAATTCACAGGCAAATGGACAGAACAAGAAAAAAAACTACCCTAAGTGAGGTAACCCAAAACCAGAAAGACAAATATAGTACATACTCACTCATAAGTGGATACCAGACATAAATAAAAGATACATACCCTACAATTCATAACCCCAGAGAAGCTTAAACCCTCTTCCAGAAACAGATGTAAGCATATGCAGAAATCCCAATGATTATTGGGCCAAGCTTCTGGAGTACAATTGAAGTGAGGGAGGAGTGATAATATGAACAAAGGAGTCAAGACCATGATGGGGAAACCCACAGAATCAGCTGACCCAAGCTAGTGAGAGATCAGTGACTCAGGTCTGACAAATGGGGAACCTGCATAAGACCTAGTGAACTAGACTCCCTTAATATAGGTACCAATGACTGGGACAATATATGAGACCACTGGCAGTGGTTCCAAGGCCTAACACTAATGCACAACATGACTCAGTGGAGCCCTTCTACATGGAGAGACACCTTACTCAGCCTAGACACAGGGGTGTGGGGGTGGAGAGGTGTCTTGGTCCTGCCTCAAGGAGATGATGGGGCAGACTTAGTAGACTTCCTAGGGGAGGCCTTACTCTCTCTGTGGAGCAGATGGGAGGGAGTGGGAGAAGAGGAGGGAGGGGGAACTGGGATTGGAATATAAAAAATAAATGAATAAAAAAGCAAAAAAAAAAAAAGCCAAATATTAAAAAAAAAAAAACCCTCTTTTAATCATACCTGAATTTGTGCTAACAAGGCCAGCTCTTGCACAGCTTTAGAATGGTGGCTGGTTATCAGGACATCCACCCTTACATTGGAGTGTGGGAACTTTTGGCAATGCCATGTAATCTTCAGGAAAGGTAGTAGGGACTAGAGTCCAGTAACCAAAAAATGCTATTTAATCAATTATACCTATGTAATGAAGCCTCCCTAAAAACTACATGACTAGGTATAGACAACTTCTGAGCTGTCACATGTACACCTGTGAAGGTGGGACAGCCCAAACTCATTAGATAAAGTTTCTCTGAGTCACTTCTCACTTGCTCATCACCTGGTTGACTGTAACTTTTGAACAGAAATTAGGGCTAGGACTTATGACAGTAGTCTGAAGTGAGGGTGGTCTTAGAACTGAAGCCTAACAAATGCAGAGTCCGGCACTAACTCTGGGTAGTTAGTCTCAAAGAAGAACTGAATTGTTATAAAGAAAGCTAAGTGCAGAATCAGTCTACCACAGGACCCGCCAATCCCCCTCTTAGGCATATACCCAAATGATCCACATCCATGCAACAAAGACATGTGTTCTACTATGTTTATAGAAGCATTAATTGTAATAGCAAGAACCTGGAAGCAACCTAGAAGCCTCTCAACTGAAGATCTACACAATGGAATACTACTCAGCGGGAGGAGGAATGGGGGGAACAATGGACTTTTGAAATTCACAGGCAAATGGATGGAACTTGAAGAAACCATCCTGACTGAGGTAACCCAGTCACAAAACGAGGAACGTGGTATGTACTCACTCATACATGGATTTTAGACAGAGAGCAAAGGATCACCAGCCTATAATTCACACTGCCAGAGAAACTAGGAGGAACCTAAGAGATTCATACAAGGTCCCTCACAGAAGGGGAAGGAACAAGATCTCCTGAGCATACTTGGAGTTGGGGGGGCAGTGAGTGGAGAGGGAGTTAGGAGAAAGAGAAAGGGAGGAGAGGAGAACATGTGGGACTAGGAAGATTGAGTCGAAGGACAAATAGATGAGAGCAAAAAAAAAAAACCTAAGAACAACAAACAAAACAAAACACACACACACACACACACACACACACACACACACACACACACACGAGAGAGAGAGAGAGAGAGAGAGAGAGAGAGAGAGAGAGAGAGAGAGAGAGAGAGAGAGAGAGAGAGAGAACACAACAGAGGGAGCCATTATAGATTTGAAGAGAAAACTGACTCTAGACAAATGTCTAGAGACCTACAAGGATGACCCCAACTAACAAATTGAGTAACAATGGAAAGGGTATCTTAAATGCCCTTCCCTGATAATGAGATTGATACCTAACTTGTATGCCATCATAAGCCCTCATCTAGTAGCTGATGGAAACAACACTGAGCTGAACTCCTGGAATCCAGTTGCAGAGAGGGAGGAATGATAAGAAAATGGGGTCAAGACTTATAGACCAGAAGCCGGGACCTTAGTTTTCTTTCCCATCTTGCAAGATGGTGGGTGAAAAAGCCGAGAAGCCTGACAAAAAAAGAGGAAAAAAACCTGCAGCCAAGAAGGCTGGTGGTGATGCCACAGGTGCTCCTGCTGCTGAAGCAGCCAAAAAGGGTGACCCAAAGGTTAAAAATCCCAAGAAGGGGAAGCCGCATTGCAGCCGGAACCCTGTCCTGGTTAGAGGAATTGGGAGGCACTGCCGATCTGCCATGTATTCCAGAAAGGTTAGCTGCAAAAACTAAGGCTGAAAAGAAGAAGAAAAAGGAGAAGGTCCTTGCTACTGTCACTAAACCAGTTGGTGGTGATAAGAATGGTGGTACCCGGGTGGTTAAGCTTCGAAAAATGCCCCCATATCACCCTACTGAAGATGTTCCTAGGAAGCTGCTGAGCCATGGCAAAGAGCCCTTCAGTCAGCATGTGAGAAAGCTGCATGCCAGCATCACTCCTGGGACTGTCCTGATCATCCTCACCGGGTGCCATAGAGGCAAGAGGGTGGTTTTCCTGAAGCAGCTGGGCAGCTGCTTGCTACCTGTGACGGGACCTCTTGCCCTTAACAGAGTTCCTCTGCGAAGAACACACCAGAAATTTGTCATCACCACCTCTACAAGATCCCCAAACACCTGACTGATGCTTACTTCAAGATGAAGCAGCTGCGCAAGCCCAGGCACCAGGAGGGCGAGATCTTCAACACAGAGAAGGAAAAATATGAGGTTACAGAGCAGCGCAAGGCTGATCAGAAAACTATGGATTCGCAGCTTTTGCCAAAGATCAAAGGTGTTCCTCAGCTTCAGGGCTACCTGTGGTCTCAGTTCTCTCTAACAAATGGGATGTATCCTCACAACTGGTTTTCTAAATTGCTCTCAATCTAATTAAGCAGATTCATATGTTAAAAACACACACACACACACACACACACACACACACACACACACACACACACACACACACACACAGAAAGTTAAAAAAAAAAAAAAAACAGAAAAGAAAATGGGGTCAAGACCACACTACAGAAACCCACAGAGACATTGAACAAGGGGGAGCTCGTGGACCCCCAGATTGACAGCTGGGAAACCAGCATTGTACCTACTCAGACCCCTTGAATGTGGGTCTCAGTTAGAAGGCCTGGGCAGTCTAAGGGACCTCTGACAGTGAAACCAGGATGTATCCCTGGTGCATAAAAGGGCTTTTGGAGCACAGTTCCCATGGAAGGAGATTACCTTAGTCTAGAGGCAAGAGGGAGGGCCTAGACCCTTACTCCAAATGACAGATTTTGATGATCCCTCCTGGAAGGTATCACCCTCCCTGTGGAGTGGGGGGGGGTGGTGGGGTTGGGTGGGATGGGAGGGGGTGGAGGGACATGGGAAGGAGGGAGGGAGAGGGAACTGGGATTGATATGTAAAATAAGAAAAAAAAATGTAAACTACTAAAAGACAAAAACAAAAACAAAAAAAGAAACAGAAAGAACAAACCCAAACCCCATAAAAAGAGTATCACTTTAATATCAAAACATGGTAAAGACACTGCTAGTATTCAGGCATCTGTACTTGCCTGTCCTTGGGGGATCTGAGAGAATTTGCTTTCAGCTGCAGCCACTAAGAGCAAGTACGTCCTGCACATTCACTACTTTTTCTTGTAAAAGGACCCTGCCCACCTCCTATCTGTCCTCTCTCCCCTCCCCTCCCCGCCCACCCAAATCTGTCTATCTGTTCCTTTCTTTCTGTCTGCTTCTCTGCCTGTAGTGGTTCTTCCCACCCCTGCTTTTTCTCTTGGGCTGCTCTTGTCTGCAGAGGCTGATTTCCCCCTTTTCCCCCATTCCCTTTCACCTAATAAAAACCACCTTCACGTGAGCTCTGTCACATGGAGTCTTTCTCTCTTGCACAGCTTTTAAATTCAGTCATTTAAAAACAGTCATTGCTTAAACAGATAAATGCGCCCATAATAGTAGTGTCTTAAAATTAGCCAGCGTCCTAGTGTCTTCTTCAACTACCTGTCAGATTAATTCCAACCATGCTTGCCTTCCCCAGAGCCTACCTCACGGCAACCCTGTGCTCCCTGGAGGCTCAAGAGAGGAATGAGTGTGCTATTTTTGATTCACATCTTTGAAAAACACCACGTGCTTGATACAATTCATGGAAGGATAATTTTGTTTCTGAAAGTACGTGATGGTTTTAACATCTCATCAATAATCAAAGTATCCTCGTGAGCTATTCCTTAATTGATGGGAAAGCTGATTTCACTTAAGTATTCTGAAATCTGGAGATGGACACCCATGATTCTAAGATTTTCTTGAATCATATGTACATTTCAAAAATTGCTCAATGAAGTATTTATCCTGGAGAAGTGAAATTATTAAAAATTGTCACAACTAATGTGATAGCAGCTTAGTTACAACCAAAGTTGAAAGTAACCTGTCAAGTATTATTACTCTCACATTACAAAAGAACATACAAACAATGGCAACTGTTTTGCTGAATTTCAGAAGTGTCATACATACTATTTCTTACAATTTTCTTTATGTATATTCTGCCAGACAATCCGTCTGGGTCTTAGCAAATATTGTTTTTCCTCTGTAGTATAGCCATATTTTATATTCAATGGTAAGTTATATGTTTTCTTTGTTTCTTTTTTTCCTTTTGTAATAAGATCTCAAACATGCTATGTAGCTGAGCCTGCCCTTGGTCTCCTGACTCTCTGTCTTCCAAATACTAGTAAGATTAAATAAATGTGCCACCATACCCAACAAGTTATGTCTGGTTCCTCTCAGATTCTATTTACATATCAGTTCAACTCAGGTCTTTCATTGGCCCCATAGTGCTGGTTAGAGGAGGAAGGCAGCCATATCAAGCCTTTGAGAGTGAGTTCCATGCATTTAGAATGGCATGAGTTCCATGCATTAGAATAACCTAATGATGCCTGCACGCTTGACTCCCCAGGAAGGAGAACAGAGATGGACCACAGTCTTAGAGTAAGACAAGGAATCAGAGGGAGCATTCTGACTGTGATCCAGAGGTTTCAGGTACTTGGTAGGGGCTTTTATTTGGGTGGCTCTTCAGAGTCCCAGCAGGGTGTTAAGTGTAGCTCCTGCACTGACTAGGTGCAGAGAAGTATGTCATTGGACTGGATGTTTCCAGACATTCCTGTTGTCAGATGGACCCTTCCACATGGGTTTTGAGACTATGCGCTGAGGACAGATCACTTGCTAGACTGCTTATGTACTATTTGCTGGGCATAGAATAAGCATACCTTGTTTAGTTTGATCCTTACAATCTTACCAGTTGTGCTTATGAGGCTAGTATGGATGAAAGGTGCTAAAATTTCTCACAAATAATGTGGCTGGCTTTCAACATCTATACTCTTTCTCTTAGCTTTAAATTTTATATAGTTTATTTTTTTAGTTAATGTTTACCAAGTATACATATTTGCTCAAAGGTTTGGGTCAGAAAGATTGTAGGAGCCAGTGTGGATGGAGTACACTGAGGAAACAATGGCTTCTGGACACAATGGGAGTTGATGAACATATGAACTCGCAGACACTGGCAGCAAATGCAGTATTCACAGGTCTAAGCCAGATGGGGGTCCACTCGTGAGAGAGGAGATGAACACAGGTCCCCATCCCTAGACTTGATGCTATCTCTAATTGATAACTGCTCACAAAAGAATAGTTAGTTTTCTCCAATAGAGTCTCACTGGGCACACAAAACAAGCACAGGCCATGTCCATCAGTAGAAGATAAACATAAAATGAACTGAATGGAATTTTTGCACTTATTTTGTTTTGTTTTTTAAATCTGGGCATCTTCCCTTCCCTTCCTCCATCTTTACCATCTCTTCCCCTTTCCCAATCCCTTCCCCGCCCTGCCTCCCCTCCCCCATTTCCTACTTTACCTTACCTATTACATTACCTTACAAACCTTTTGCTTATATTTAAGGTTTTCAAGTTTGTTTTATGGGTTTTGGTTTTTTTTTTGTTTTTTTTTTTTGGTTTGCTTATGTGAATGTGCATGTCTCAACTTCTATATGTGTTTCTTGATCTTTTTTCTTTGTGGTTTTTTTTTTTTTGGTTGTTTAGTTCTATTCTAGTTTGCTTTTTATAATTTATCTTATTACCATTATTCAGATCCCTATTTGTATTCTAATGAGAGAGAGAGAAAAAAAAGAATATGGATTTGGATGGGTAGGGAAATGGGGAGAATGTTGGAGGAGTTGGAGTAGAGGAAACTGTAATCAGAATATGTTGTATAGAAAAATGTAATTTCATTTCTGTTGCCATGATAAAATCCCTTAACAAAAGGGAACTTAGGTAAGCTAAAGGTTTACTTGGTTTACAATTCCAGGTGATAGTTCATCATTAAGGGAAAGTTAAGGCAGAAACAAGCCACTAGTAACATCATATCACAATCAAGAGCAGAGAGAAACACATATCCATATTGTCTGCTTCTTTATCCTAGCTGTTCCACTCCTACACAGGTCAGGGTCCTCTGCTTAGGGAATGGCACAGTCCAGTGGGCTGTGTTGTCCTAATCAATCCCTTACAATGTGTGCCCATAGGCCAACTTCACCTAGATAATTCCTCAACTGAGAGCATCTTTTCAGATGACTCTAGGTTGTGTGAGTTGACATTTTAACAGAAATATTAACATGATTTGTGACAATTTCTAAGTCATGGAATGAGTTCACGTATCACACAAGAAACCATGAGCTGAGCCTATCAATTCCTCCTAGGGAAGACTATAACAGCTTAACTGCTGTCAGTCACAAGTTGCTGTGGTAAAGACATTTTACAAGTGTCTGTCATGCAAATTACTCTCCATACCTTCCAGATATATTCTTTAATATGGCAAGAGCATCTGGGTAACCATCCATGTTGTAGTCTCCAATATGAAGGGTGAGTGGAATTGGTATTGAAGTTGGTTGTTCTTCATGCACAAATGGCACAAAACCCCAGAGTGTACCCTTGTTGCTAAAATCCTGAAGCACAGGAACCCACTAAGAATAAAGAGAATAAGATTAATCATAATCACTTTAGAAAAATAGTCATCATTTGCAAAAGGAATGATCTACTAAAAATGTTGAAGACAGACATCATTTTACTTCTTATCTTCACACAATGATAGGCTACTATAATTTACTTTGATGAATGTGTAAGACACCGGGAGAATTAGTCTTCCATAAGCTTTATCATGAGCAACTTTGCTTTGACAGCACACAGAGCCACAGGTCCCTCAGAACATGCTTTCAACTTTCATGCTTGGTAATGAACAAGCTCTGTCTTTACCTGACAGGCATTGCACAGACAAGGATGAGCTGTGACATCAAAACAGCTAGAAGCAAAGATTTTAGTAACTTCATATTTCTATATGACTAGAATGAAAAGAACAGAATATAGGTTGTGTGTAAAGGGAGCTTCTTCCCTCTTCTGATTGCACAGTTCTTTTTCAGTTTTTGATAAATTAATATAACACTACAATCTGAAGAGTAGAAATCTTGGCATTACAGATGTGCCCATGTTCCCTGAAGAGTCACTAAGCTAGCACTGAACCATGTCTTAAGTGGAAGCAGGAACAGCTGACTTCAAATGGCAGGTGGCCAAACATTCCTATACATGCATTTTTTTTTTCTTTCACAAGCAGCTGATTAATTGTATTGCTGAAAACTAAACTATATTAAAAATGGCTTCTTTAAAAAAGGAAGGTCACCTGGGTGGTGGCGGCACATGCCTGCAATCCCAGCACTTGGGAGGCAAAGGCAGGCAGATCTCTGTGTGTTTGAGGCCAGCCTGGTCTACAGAGAGAATTGCAGGAAAGCCAGAGCTGTTACACAAAGAAACTCTGTCTTATTTTTTTTTAAACCCAATAAACAAACAAATAACAAAAATGAAGGTCTAGCAAAAAAAAAAAAAAAAAAAAAAAAAAAAACATCTCCAGCATTTTATGTTTTCATATGAAAGTGTAATTTGCCATAAGGGGAGGCAGGACCCTTAAAAATAAATATTGAATAAATTAGTATTACTTCATATTTTGTGAACTTTAGAAAATATTTAAATAATTTTACCTCATTTTGAAGCAAAACAAAACAAAACTGTTATATTCTGCAAAAAAGCTAGAAATTTCACAAAAAATTCAATTGCTACAAATTTCTGAAGTAGGGTCCACTGTGGGGTTGCACACCTTTAATCCTAGTCTTCAGGACCCAGAGGCAAGTGGATCTCCATGAGCTCATGTTACTCTGCTCTATGTAGTGAGTTTCAGGACAGCCAGAGCTACACAAGGAGACCCTGTCTTAAAAAAGCAAACAAGCAAAAACCCCTCAAAACTAACAAATAACAACAACAAAACCCAATAATCAATTTCTGAAGCAGTCAGCAGTTTATAAATGAGGGGTAAATGCATGGTAGATAAAGTATTTCTGATAAACTGTCTTAGAAAATTTTCATTCAATGCAGCATCTATAACACCCATCAAAGAACTGTGACATTTATCTTTGTAGAGATAGATAACTATATAACTTCCTTCCTTCTTTTTGTTTTTCAAGACAGGCTTTCTCTGTCTTTCTCTGGCTGTCCTGGAACTCACTCTGTAGGTCAGGCTGGTCTCAAACTCAGAGATCTGCCTGCCTCTGCCTCTGCCTCCCGAGTGCTGGGATTAAAGGCCCAGTTAATTATATAACTTTCTAGTATTCTTACTATGTATTTTATACCTATGAACAAATAATGGGAAGTTTCTTGAGATAGTGTTTTAAATGATTCACAACTATACAAATATAGTCAAAGGTAATAATTCAATGATTTTTAAAATGCTGAATGTATAAAGATTTGTTTTATTAAGTTTCTGAATATAAAATGTGGTGTTTTCTACTCAAAAGGGCTATAAAAGTCAGCATGATATCCTATTACTTATTAAACCCCAAGAAAATAAATCTGGTTAACTCTAAAAGTGTCATGACCTATTATTTCCATATTAATCCTCCACTGTGACTCTCATGATTCTAAATTATTAAGGAACAGCAAAAAGTCAGGTTGAGAAGTGGAATGGATTTGCACATGAAAACAAAAGCAGGGTTAGCTCTGGAAATAAAATTATCTTCCTCGTAAGTTTTTATTATAATGTGCTTTCTATATTGCTGGCATCTAAAATGCTACATTTAATTTAACTACAAGATATAGAATGGGATTTCTTCACCAAAAATCACACAGCAGCATTTTTATACTTCAACGAAAGAATAAAAAGATTTAAATGTACTCTACTTCGATAAAAAGAAGAATTCTATAATGTAAATTTGGATTTTATTCTGTTCTGCTTCTTTAGACATATTTTCTAATGTTCAAGGTTTTTCAAGCACATGACACCATTAATAGCATCCCCAAAACTGACATACCTGCCCTGTTCCAGATCTCATTAAGAATATGGCACTTTTCTGACAGTCTTTATCTTCACAGCCTGGTAGCAAGTGATCCATGTGTCCATCTCCATCTGTCAAAAGGAACTTCAGGAGTCCATTAACAGTTCAGAATAATGTCTTCATGTGTCATAGTTAAAGTTCCTATTTGTTCCATCATCAAGACAAAACCAACAACTTGACACAAGGCTTTATAATGAAGGTGAATCAATTAAGAAACATCACTCTGTACCTTGCTTTATTTTATTTCTCTGAGTCTTATTTTAAATTGCAAACATTTTTGTGGTTAGATGCTATTATATATAACTATTGAAGTTATCCTTGATTTAAAGTCATTTCATACTTATTTAGAATTGTTATTATTAATCATTATTATTTTGTGTTGGGGACTGAACTCAGGTGATTACACATACTAGGTAAGTGCTTCTACCCCTGAGCTACGTGACCAGCCCTAAATAATCAATTTTTTAAAAGGCAGTTTTTGATTATTACATAATTATATTGAGACAAAAGAAACATGTGTATGCACACAATAACATTATTAGACAGCCAATTTAAAATATGCGGCACATATATGTAGCTTCAAGTGCCCATTAGTCGGCATGAACGTCAACTCATTTTGTGTTGGGGACTGAACTCAGGTGATTACACATACTAGGTAAGTGCTTCTACCCCTGAGCTACGTGACCAGCCCTAAATAATCAATTTTTTAAAAGGCAGTTTTTGATTATTACATAATTATATTGAGACAAAAGAAACATGTGTATGCACACAATAACATTATTAGACAGCCAATTTAAAATATGCGGCACATATATGTAGCTTCAAGTGCCCATTAGTCGGCATGAACGTCAACTCATTCTGTTCCTTGGCTTCTCAAAACACCCATGCATTTTCATCAATAAAAGATACAAATGAAGGGAATACAATCACTGTTATGTCCAACTCTATACACTAAATAGCTATGACTGTGGTCCAAAACATAATTGTTAACTAATTAAAACCTTTAGAGACATTTTGAAAAATTGAATTTGACTGTACAGTTCTTCAGTGTGAACTTTATAGATAATATTGGGCTGCCTGGCACAATTTCTTTACATCTGACTGGATTTTTGGCAAGAGTGCTACTATTCTGCATATACCTTCTGAGACAGATACACCAAAGGCCCGGAAATCACCTCTTCTGATGCTCCTTCATGCATGAAGACCCCATTGTCTGAGGTTTAGAGAGTTTGAGGGCCTAGAGCTAAATCCTTCTGAGATTGGAGTAGCAATTTAACCTTTAAATTCAGGGCATCTTTTGAGCTCCTTTAGCAAACACTAACTTACTTTTAATGGTTATGCTGCCATTTCACTTGGCCCAATGTAGTACTTACAGTTGGGTGGAAATCAAAGGATTATCAATACAGATACAGCCCTCACTGTTTAGAGATATATGAAGAGAAGTATATGACAAAAACAAGCTTTAGCACCTCAATAATTCATTAAAGAAAAAAGAAGTTAGACCGCATGGGATGAAGATCTAGCCAGCAGAGCCTGACCTTAATAAAAAGTATGTTTTTAAAGATCACTTCCAATATTTTTTAAAACCATTCAAGGAGTTATAAGTGTTAAAAGGTACCTTCCCCCTGTTCTTCTCTGTTCTCTTCTACAGGGGCAGCTACTGTGGTACATATGGCATGTGCTTTGCAGTATAGTCTATACAGTTTGGCTACCTTGAAAATTTGATATATGATACTTGTTTTTAAAAATGTTTGTAATTAAAAAAATTATGTGTAGGTGTCTGTGTGTGTATGTGCATGTAAATGCCGGCACCCATGGAGGCCAGAAGAGGGTGTAGGATCACCCTGGGCTACAGGCATTTGTAAAAGTCTGATGTAGGTGCTGGGAACTGAACTCAGGTCCACTGAAAGAGCACTCTAAACTGCTATGCCATTTCTCAGTCCCAATTTACTTTGGGAGAGCCTGATATGGTAAAGTTTATACCTGGCTCATGCACAGCATCCTGTTACACTCTATGGGAAATATCTCAATATATTCTGTTCTTACCTGATATCCTAACACTGAGATGTGGCAAGCCCAAATAATAAACAATAAGTAACTCAGTATAATTTTACTCTTATTTAATATGTAAATGACACAAATGGAAAACTACTGCTTCAATCATTACATGATACTATTTTTTTTCTTGTCTTTTTATATTTAAAATGCAGAATACTACACTCTTACTGATAGGTCATTCTTATAGAAAATAAACAGAGAAATAACTGAATTAAATGATAACAGACCAAATGGACTTAACAGACTCTTATAAATCATTCCATTCAAACACTGTAGAATACACATTGTAGAACTGTCTCTAAAATATTAGGATACAAAACAAGTCTTAATAGACACAAGAATACTGAAATAATTGGTTGTGCTCTATTCAATTACAATGGGATAAGACTGTAAATCAACAGCAAGAAAAACCTGAGAACATACACAGACTCTTGAAGATAACAATGTGCAATTGAATGGATCATTATAAAAAAATCAAGATTAAGTACCTACATTAGAAATAAAATCAGTCTTTAAAATAGTTAATGGTGCATGTTAAGACCTCAGAAACAGAACAAGCCAAACCCCAAATCAGTTCACAGAAAGAAATCATTAATACCAGGACAAAAATTCATGAAATGAAAAACAAATAACAACAAAACCCCACACAAAATCAACAAAGTAATTGGTTCTTTGAGAAACCCTAAGCCAAGTAACCAAAAGAAAGAAAAGATAAATTAATAAAATTAATGAATAAAAAGGGAAACGCTGAGGCATATACCAGTGAAATATGGAAAAATCATTAGGTCTCATTTTAAAGGAATCACTAAACTGAAAAAAGATCTCAAAAGAAAAAAAAAACTGATAAATTGGTGCATATGGCTTACCAAAATTAAACCAAGATGAGATAATTCAGTGAAATGAAGCAATGGTTACAAATTTCTGACATACAAAATTTCAGGCCCAGATGGATTCACTGGTAAACTTTATTAGGCCTTCAAAGAATACACTAATGCTTCTTAAATTATTTCATAAAACAGGAAAGGGTGAAGTATATCCAAGTGGTTTATGAAGCTAATATTACCCTCATACAAAAACCAGACACAGATGCAACAGAAAGAGAAAATCACAAAGCAATTTCTCAAATGCAAACAGTTTCAAATATTCTAAATAAAATATGTGTAAATGAAATTCAAGAACACACCCAGAAAATCAGTATTCATCATTCTAGTAAGGTTGGCTTTTTATAGATATACAAGAATAATTCAACATATAAATCAATAAATGTTATAAATTGGGGTCAAGGACAGAAATACCATGGTCATCTTGACACACTCAGAAAAGACTGACAAATTCTAACACCTCTTCTTGATAAAAGTCCTGAAGAAAGTCTGAAAGGAAGGAACATACCTCAGTGCATATCTATACCTAACATTATATTAAAGTTGGAAAAATTCAAAACATTTCCAACAAAGTCAGGAACAAAATAAGACTTTCTACTTTCTCCACTCTTAACAAACATAATACTGAATACTAGCCAGGGCAAGAAGATGTCGAAGTAAGGGGATATAACTAGCGAAGGAAGAATTCAAAGCAGCCTTATTTGCAGATAAGATGATTCTATAAGCAAGAGACCCTGAAGACTTTAGGAGAAAACTCTTAAAAGTTGCTAAACAGTTCAGCAAAATGTCAGGAAAATTATCATACAAAAAACAAACAAACACACAAGCAAATGTAAATGTAGTTGCTCTAATTTGATTTTCTTCCTGATGAAATACTGACCAAAAACAACTAGGGAAGAAAAGGGCTTATTTCAGCTTACAGGTAACAAGTCCATCAACTATCAAAGTCAGGGCAAAAGCTCAGGCATAACTATAGGAGAAGCCATGAACACTGCTTGCTGGCCCATACTTAGCCAGCTTTTTCATATTCAAGTTTCACCTATGGCTATTCCCCAGGCTCAGCACAAATTCAGCACAAATGTTTAAGAGTGCCTTTGCACAGTAGCAGCCTGAAAGGTCAGAAAATTTGATTGTTGGTAGTTGGGTTTTATTTACATTTTTGTTTGTTTTAACCCTTGACATTCAAGAAAATCTCTACCAAAAAATTAGATAGATATATAATGAAGAAATAGAGACCAATGACTTTACATGACAAGAGCACTGTCTGTAAAATACTTTAGAAAATTACTATATAAACAGACTACTACAAATAATCAAAAAGGCAAGAAAACCTGAAAAAGATGAGAACTGATTTCCACCATTACTAGATTGTAACACTGAACTGTCTACTCTGTAAGCAGCATGGCAGCAACAAAAGCATAGAGCACACAGAGAACAAGAGAAACAGTCTCTGCAATGACGCAAAACTAAATTACAGAGGACATCTGGATAGAAACCTTGCCACCAAATTTACCTAATTAAATATTTAAAAACATGATCTGAAATAAGTTTAAAAGCAAAGGAAACATGAACATGAACTGACTACTATTAAAAAAAAATGACCTAAGAACAAGATGGTATCAACATAAGAAACTGTAAAACAAAATTCTGGAGCTGAAAAAGTACAATACATGAGACAAGAAGTCCAACAGAGAGTGTGTGAGGGTCAATGGCAGAGATGAGTAGGCAGGACAAACAACTGGTATACCTGAAGACAGCATGACTGACACTAAGAGTCAGGTGAACAAACCTGAAAGGTCCTGAGAGACACTATTCAGTGAAACAGTACCTATCTGGTAAGCACCTTAAGAGAGACATAGCTTAGCATGAATACTTAATAAACTACTCATTGTCACCAGAAACTGTAGGGGTAGAAGATGGTCACCCAGAACAAAGCAGAGCTGAGAAGACAGCTCTGTTGTTCAGGGCTTGCTGTGAATGCATGAGGACTAGAGATTGATCCCCAGTACCAATGTAAAACCTGGGTATGGTGGTACAGAACACTGGATTGACATATGGTAGAGGTAACAGTAGATGTTTCATGTGTAGACTCTTAAAGGAGAAAGTCAGGAAGCAAAAAAAAAAAAAAAAAATTCTGGATGAGAAATACAAGTTAGGGAAGACAAAGAGAAATTTTATGTATTTATTACTTAATGTTTAGGAAAGAGTGTATCTAGATTAAGTTAGATCCTGGTCCCAAATGAGGAACAATAACTTAGAAGTGAGCCATAGCTAAAAATCTGACTAAATTCAAAGGAAAATTAAGGAATTTCTTTCCAGGAGCCTACAATATATAGTAGAAACTTAATAATGGAATGAATTTATACTGATGAGAAAATGACAATAAAATCTTTCAAAACGGCAATCTCATCCTGAGATAAATCAATAGTGAATTTTGTAAGAGAATCTCTTTGCTTGGTTTCTCCCCAGAGTCAATGAATAAATGAATGCACTGAGAACTATATATGTATTATGCTTTTGAAATGGGCAACTTAGGAGAATGGTCATATAGTTCAAAAACTTTTCTATATGTTAAGTCATTAAAGGTGCAAGGTGCAGAAGGAAGGTTTAAAACCCTTCAAATATTATACAGCAGAAGCTCACTGTTGGTTGCCATCACCAAGGATGGTCGGCCACACACCTTAGGAACTAGTGAAAGGGGTGAGTACACAGTATGTGAAAACAGCTGACAGAGAACCAAGCATCCTTTCCCATCTCTGCTGCTCTCATCCTAGCACTTGAGCATGTTTCTTAACCTCAGAAACTCAATTAATGGAATAAATATTTCTCACCTCAGAAAGATTTGGGATGATCACTTGAGTTGCATATACAATACTCCCTCACATCCCTAGAGATAGGGTGGCTCTGTTTTTTTCTAGGATGGTTCTGAACTTGGCACAAGTTTTCTTCCTGACTCAGCCTCCCATATAGGTTGACTGCATTCACCACTATGCCTGGCTTATAAAAAATTTCTTATAAAATAGTTCTTGATAAAAGTATTACTAATATGAAATAGAAATAAATAAACCTTTGCATATCCTAAATTCTACATTATTTTCATGTTATTAATATAAAAAAATCCTTGAAAAATTCCTCTTAATTAAGTTGTGACTATTAGTACTATGGGGGTAATGTGATGACAGGCCATGGAAGATTAAATACATACAATGCCCATTCATCTCTATGTATGCTACTGTGGAAGGGAAAAGGAATATGGAATGTCTTTGTGAAAGCTGCTTATGGAATAGAATGCTCCGGGCAAATGCTCCAAAAGTAAAGTGGAAAAGGGCATTTTCACCCATCTACCTACTCTGTTACCATTTATTCAACTCACCTAGCTACTTAATCCTTCAATCAGCTCTTCAGTGGGTTAAGGCTCAGCAGAGGACTCATGTACCTACCTACATCCAAGAAACAACACAGCTCTGATTATCCTAATTACTGGATGAGGCATTTATTTATATAGAACGAAAAGTGCAGAGCTGTAGAATGAAGAAAAAGGGCAATCACAAACAGCCAGACTTGTTTGAAAATAGCACAGGACATTTAGTCCCTTCATACCATCCACAGGCTTCTATATTGCTCTGACTGACAGCAGGGAATTCCTCTCAGGTATAATTTTCTGGAGAGAAATACATTTTTATCATATTCTTAGATGCATGAATCTATTAGTCTAAGAATAGATAAGGTGTCTGTCTTCAGTAGTCATTATTACAGGGCTGTAGAAATCAAAGAATGAGGAGATTGTTAAGTTCACAGGGCACTAAAATAGGTTGTTATACTAATCAGAGTGGAATTATAGTGATCCCTGTTTAATTAAGTGGTGTTTTATTTCAAAATATTGAAGTATCCATTAAATTATTGAAATATGTGCAACAATGTAAAAGACATCATTATTTTACAGAAATTGAATATTCAAAGGGATAATTTTGCATTTACACTAATAGGCATCACTAAAATCTGTTAAATGTACAGTAGTTTTGAGACTTTGTAATTAAGTCAGAGGTATGGCTTTATAAAAAAAACTCATTCATAAGTCAAGAATTCATCACATAAAAACCTATACATAGGCTTTAGGGACACTGGGTTCCAGTTTTTCCTTAAGATATCTAACTTAGCTTTAAATGCTGAGTATGTATAAAAACTTCAGACTCTAAGGTAAAGTAGCAATTTTATAATTCTCATATAAATGTCTCCTAGTGTCTTTTCTTGTTGCTATGATCAAACAGCTAGAGGAAAGCAACTCAAGAGAAAGTGTTCATTTCAGCTAAAAGTTCCAGGTTCCAGTCCATGAGAGCAGGGCTGTCACAGCAGCAGGAGCTTGAGGAAGCTGGTCACATCGCCACCATATTCAGAACAGAGAGCAATGAAGCTATGCACGCTAGTCCTCAGCTGGCTTTCTCACATTTATCAGTTCAGGATTCCCCACCTACAACTAACACAGGTGGTCCCACAGCAATGAACAAAATCAGGACAAGCCCTTGCAGTCATGCTCAGAGACTCAGCTCCCACGATTCTAGGGTTTCTCATCACAACTGCCATTTCCTATAAAAACATTTGGAGTATTTATCAGAACCACAGCTGGCATCAATGACTCATCATAATACATGTCTTGGGCAACTTGTTGCTTCAAAGTAGATAGAAGTTCTGGAACCAATCCTGTTTGCTACAGGAGATGTGAGGCTGCAATCTGCACAGTGACATGGAATGGAATACTGATGAATTACATTTAGTATTTATTTCGGACTTCTCTAACAATACCTCAGCATTTTGTATGCTGCATGGCAATGTATATAAATGCAATGTTTGTTGTTCTAAAAATTTATAACAGTATTATTATCTTCCTTTGAAGTGATAGAGGGACAAATGTCTAAATTGGTTGTTTTTAATTTAATCACATGCAAACTAAATTGTCAGTATAAAGATATAAAATGATATTAAGAAGCTGTATAAATATAATTTTCCATTAAAATGTTAATAAGTACTGAAGTTAACATGTTTTTCAATGGTCAGGGCTCAAGAATTAGAACAATGAAAATATGAAGACTGTTTTTTTTCCACTCTCACCCCCACAACGCTCCCCTTTTACTTTCCTGGTTCTACAGTTACTACAGGGTAAAAGGGCCATCCAAAGAACCCCACTCTGGCTCTGAACCCAGAGCCAGTGAAAGGAACACTCTCAGCCCTGAACCCAGACCCTAAGAAACATACCCCGACTCTAAAGCCTGAGCCAAAGAAACACACTTTGTCCCTAGAATCAGTGAGTGAAAGAAATATTCCCTGGCCTGAAACTAGAGTCAGAAAGCTAAAAAAGGCCAGTGGGTAAAAAACACAATTTGGCTCTGAAACCAGAGCCATTTTGCCCCTGACCAACTAAACTAACCAATCCCTGAGCAGAAAAATTTCTCCTGGGAAAACTCTGCCCCTAAGAAACCCTATACAGCCTCTGGCTATTCAGTTGTTGACCATCCTTTTCCATCCTGGCAGAGGCAGCCAGCCACTCTCCTGGACTCCTCCTTCCCACATAAATCTCTTTCTCCAAAGAGTCTTCTGTAAAGATCTTTATTAGTCAGAGTAGAATAGAAGAACCTTGCTGGGACATTCCCTTAGGGGACTGAGCAAGGCTGAGCAGGAAAAGCTGGAGTTGAGGAGACTGCTACATTCTGTAGGGGCTTCCTTCCCCTTTAGCAGACTGTAGTAGAATATCCTGGGCAGCAGAAGCAGGATAGCTCTGCTAGGACATCCCCTTAGGGGAACAGAGCAGACAGAACTCAGCTCTAATTGCTCTCTTCAGGAGAGGAGCAGGACTGCTATACCCAGTGGAGAGACCATCCCTCACAGCACCCCAGCATCCCTCACAGTGGGAGTCCGGCTTCCACACAAGTGAGGGCACCTTTCCCTCCAGGGCTGAGCTGTCCTATTGGGCTCTAAGCCCCCAGAACTGTACAACTGTGGCTCTAGGTAGCCTGGCTTCCTGATAAATCAGGATACCTTTGCAGCACCAGAGCTGTAACATTCACACTTGCTTACAGTTACTCTAGGTTATGAATTCATATCTGAAGACTTAGAGCTAGGAGGCTCATATGAGAGAGAACACGTGATGTTTGTCTTTCTGGATCACCTCAATCAATATGATTTCTAGTTTCGTCCATTTACCTGGCTAGACCCTGGAGAAGGGTGTGTCCTAAATAGTTTTAATGAATTATTTCAAGCAAATGAAAATGTTCCATTGATTAACTAATTGATTTAGCACCTAAATGTCATCAAATATCATCCTAAGGATCCGTGATCCCAAAATGCTAAGGGATATTTCCAGAAGGGCAAAAATTTGTAAGAGCAAGAAGAACAGTATATTTGCAGTGTGATCGTGTCTCCAAGGAATAGCAGAGAAGGTGTACCCATAACATTTGTGGTGGCTATTCAATATAAACTTGACTACATCTGTTATTAACTAAAACCCAAAAATAGAGGGCAAATCTGTGAGGATTTTTGCTTAATCTGAAGTAGGAAGATCCACTTCTAAAACAGATCTTGAGGTGGAAGACAGAACTTTACTCTAGATCTCTAAACTGGAAAAAACCCACCTCTAATCAGGGTCACACCTTCTGCTGGGAGCCTCTATGTGAAGGACATGGAAGAAGGAATCCTTTGCTAGCAAGTCCATCCCTTCATTGGCATTAGGGCCTACTTCTTCAGGATTCCAGTGAATACAGAAGACCAGCTGAGACATCCAGCCTTGGAGACTGAGCCCTGGGGACTTTCTGTTCATAGCCAGACACTGTTGGATTAGCTGGACTGTAGCCTGTAAGTCAGCCTAATAAATCCTCCCGACCCCAACATTCTATATATAGAAAACTCTCTTTCTCTCTCTCTCTCTCTCTCTCTCTCTCTCTCTCTCTCTCTCTCTCTCTCTCTCTCTCTCTCTCTCTCTCTCAGTTGTTACTGTAGAGAACCCTGACTAATACAAAGTCTCATTAACATAACCCTGAGCTGAATAAGAACAACAACAAACATGCAAATGTGGACAGGGAAAGCCCAGGAGGCTTCAACCCTGCCCAAAAAACTACAGTCAACTAAGGGATGTGGAGAATGGAGAAATAGTCTTCCTCAGGGAAGAGCACACTGATTGTTTACCCAATACTAAATGGTCAGCCCTGAAAATATACATACAAATAGCATTTTACAGATTAAGGAGGTTATATTTATGTATTTATATATATATACACATACCATCAATTGATTAAAAATGAGGGAAATTATGGGGAATATGATGTAATTATAATCTCAAAAATATTATTTGTAAGTAGCACTGGCCTTGACTTGACAGAACCAGTATTTAAAAAAACCAAACAAACAAAAAACCCCACACCAATAGAGCACATTTATTTGTGGGTTCAAATGTCGGATGCACGGCATGTTAGACAGACAGACAAGGTAAGGGAAATAGGGTCCACAGTGTTGGGGGTATGGCTTTCAATTTGGAACACATTGGTCAAGGAAGGCCTCCTGGACATGGTGACGTTTTAGTGAAATCAGAGGAGATCCAGAGGAAGAGGATTTTATAAAGAGAGAGAGAAAGGGTAATTAGGTACAGGAGGGGCTACTTGAAAAATCATGAGGCCAGTTATCTGGAGAAAAGTTACAGTAACAGTTTTGGTGAGGCAAGTTGCTATGGATATAGGCTCTTTCAATGACCTACAACCCATTGTCCATCTTCTAAAAGGTGATGAAACAAGGCTTTGCTAGTAGTTAAACCTAATCATTTTTTTTTTCATTTTCTTTTAATCTTTGATTGGACATCTAGTCCTTCAGTATGTATTATCAACCTTGTCTCCAACATTTCTAAATGTGAGCACTTGTTCTATTTCCTAGACTTGTGCTGGTTCCACTTCATCTTTACCATAGGTTCTTTTAACTAATCTGGAATTTTCCCAACTCTTACCATAGTTCACAAACCCATTTAAGTTCTTGCCAAAAGACTGTCTTCTTTTTTGTTCTGTAATATCAAACTTATTTAGCCAAGCTGGGGTCAAACGCAATCTCCAAGTAGTTACTTACAGGTACCTTTATCAACTTCTCATTTCAGCACCCTGTTTTTTACTTCCTAATAGCTCTTTCCCTACCTTTCAAATATTTTCACTTTATTTGTTTAGTTCTCTTCTTCAATAGAATTTAAATTTCATGAGCATATGTTTCACTCATGACCAAATGCCAAATGTTTGAAACAGATTTAATCCACATGACAGGCACTCAAAGATAATTTTTGAATACATTAATTAACATTTTGTACATAGTATAAACTTTTCATTACAAAACAAGAAGGAAGCTAAATGGAAGAAAAATGGGAACATGATTTTAAAGAACAATTGAATTATTTGATTGAACCAATGCCTATCTCATACAATTCATTGAAAGAAAATAAAAGTTAATCAGATTCCTTGGACCCATCACTTAATTAATTTTGTCCATGTTATACTTATTAAAATACCCTGTATTTTTTTTGAAAAATTATGATTAGTGATAAAAGTTAAAGAGCAATAAATTTAAAAGTTAACATCTAAGATCTCCGAGACTTTTCTGCTTTATTGATGACTCTCGCTGGAGTTCAGTACTCTTTAATGATAACAAGACAGCCAAATTTCAACTATAAGAATTAAATAAACAAAAACAGTATTAACTTGAAAATTTGTAATTAAAGGATGAGTCACATAGCTGTACCCAGAGCATCCCCTTTATAACTGCATTTATGATATAGCTATTGCTTGTCTATTGATTGCATTTAATTCTTAAAATTCTATTTTAAGAGACTAGGAACATTCAGGCACTCATTAATACACAGATTAAATAAAAATATAAATCTCTATACATCAATTATCTGACTTCTTATTCCCCATTAAGTAACAAGAAAATTGAAATTTGTCAGACTGCTTCTAAATAACCTATCTGAAAAGCCAGGGGATCTGAGTGCTTTAAGTGTTATTTTGATATAGTCATAGGTTAAGCTGAAATTACAAATTTTTACCAAGTATTATGCAGATTACATAAGCTAACCTTATGGTGCATTTCCCAATACTTATTAATTATCCACTACAGTGGTATCAGACGTGGTGCTAACAATCAACGGCACTGTGTTTACATTGGTTGGTATTTTCCAATATGTTAATAACCTTGTGGATAACAACGTTTTCTGCTTTACTAACCCCTTTAGATAGGATGCCTGTAGACTAAGACTACAACACGGATGCTTCAAAGTCATGCCTAATTCTCGTTAAGGAACTCAGTACCAGACACTATGATGACCTGATACATGAAAACATTAGATATGGGTATACAATATATATTGAGTTTTGAAGTGATTTCATATTTATAAAATGTCAATATCCTATATAAGGTTTTGTTTTTCCTTCAGCTATGTAGTCACATGTTTGTATTTTGAGATAGGGTCTTGTCTTAGTATCTAAATTGCTGTGAAGAGACACTATGATCAAGGCAACCCCTATAAAAGAAAACATTTAACTGGGGACTTAACAGTTTCAGAGAGTCAGTCCATTATCATAATGGAAGGGAGCATGGTGGTATGCATGGCACTGGAACTGTGGCTGAGAACAACTTCCTGATCCACAGGCAGAAAGGCAGAGAGAAAGTGGCCTTGGCATGGGCTTGTAAAACCTCAAAGCCTACCCCTAGTGACACTCTTCCTCCAACAAGGCCACACTTCCTAAACCTTCCAATCCTTTCAAATAGTGCCATTCCCTGGTAACTAAATGTTCATATATATGAGCCTCTGGGGTGTGTTTGTGTGTGTGTGTATGTGCGTGTGTGTGATTCTTATTCAGACTGCCAGAGGTCCCAAATGGACCAGACTAGACTCAAATTTACTAGCTATATAGTTGTTGATCACCTTTAATTTTGTATCATTTGCTTCTAATTCTCAAGTGCAAGGACTGTGGGTGTGCAACAATATAACTGTTTTTTTTTTTTTTTTCTTGTGGTACTAGTGGCTGAACCAGGGCTTTGTGCATATCAAGAAACCACCTACCAACTGAGCTACACTCTCAGCCCAGCTGCACAACTTTTCATTGATTTTCACATTACATCTAGTATTGCATACATACAAAATGAATACATTTTCTCTATATAATTTTTGTGTTGGAAAAATGCAACTTATTTCTACCAAGTTTTTGTTTTATAAAAATTAAGTAAAGAGTGACTTATTGAAATTCTGTAACTTGATGATCTGAGCCTGTGTAGGAAGAGACAGCACTGTTACTATTGTTTAAAGGCTAGATGCATATGAGTAAGACATAAAATAGATGCATAGAGTAAGACATAAAATGTATTCCAGTGCTGATTACACCTGTGATCAGAACACTTGGAAGGCAAAGGCAAGAGGATTATGGAACTTTGAAACCATATATGGCAAGTTCCTGCCAGCCAGGGCCACACAGTGAGACTTAGTCACAAAACAAACTAAAACAACACAGTGCCTTCTAAAAGACACACATTCCCCAATGACTGCCAACTAATAATGGCACTAACGGTTCCAAATGTGAGGCGAAGACACAGCACCTCACCCAGTGCTTGCTCAATGGCACATTCTTTAGTAGGTGATGTCTACAGCTCAGTTAGGGCCCTGAGCTCTACAAATGGCAGCCTTGGTAAAGTTAATATGCTACTAAACTATAAATCCTCTTCTTGCCATCCTCTGCCATCACAATTTCTGTCCACCAATGGTTCCTGACCACCTTTAGCTCTCCTTCTGTCTTTTGTCCTCTGTCAGCTTATGTTTTATGCCTTCCTTTGAGCATTCACCTAACACTTGATCTTTGGGTTCTGGGAGGATTCTCCAACTTGCTTTGGTTTTATTTCTTTGCTTAGAGTTACTAAATATTCCAGCTTTGTTTCCATCCATATTATTAATGTGACAGGGTTAAAGCCTCTGAATATGCAATCTAGCTTTATTTCATTTTTTACAGTTCTTTATGCACTGTACCATTATTATTCTTTAAGTCCTTCAGCATTTATTTTACCTTTTAAGAAGGCTGGAGAGTTGCCTCAGTGGTTAACAGTGCTTGTTGTTCTTGCAAAGGACTTGGGTTTCCATTCCCAGCACCACATGGTAGCCTACAACTCTTAGTATCTCCAGTTTCAGGCAATCGGGCACCATCCTCTGCCTGCCACAGACACCAGACATGCACACAGTACACATACATACATACATACATACATACTTACATACATACAAACACAAAAACAAAACAATCATATATATATACATATATATGTGTGTGTGTATATATATTATATATATATATATATACATACATATATATATATATATATCTAACAACCCTAAACACAAAAACAATTTTACTTTTCATCTATTCTAGTGTCCAAACAACTATCTGACTTATTGGTGGTTCCTGCCTCTTTCTTTACCTATGTGGCTGTAACTCCATCCCTGACTGGTTTCCATCTCTAGAAGGAAGTGTCCTGAAACTGCTTTCAGCTGCCTCTCTTTGGACAGAAACCTTAAGGTACCTCATAGATTCTAACAGCTCCCCCAAAGCCCAAGAAGCATTTCCATAAGAACATTCCACTAGATCAAAGGCTTCATTCAACTTTATTTCTGGAAGTCAATAAGTAAAGGTGGTTTTAGCTAAGAACTCTTCAAAATGTTTCTATTTTCCACAAATTCTACAGAATAAAACCAGTCTTTGCTTATCTGTAAACATTTCAATAACCCGAAGTGCTTAGTCAATCTGTATGTTTCTACATTCTTACAGAAATACTATATTCAAGCCAAACGGGTGTGTTTACTGGTCACTGACCATGCCATTTACATGCCACCACAGACTTTCAGATGAACCTTATAGGTGCCTCCAAGTCCAATCCAAGTTCCCACTGTCCAGCCATGTGATAGTTTTCACTTGTCCTGTGGTATCAACTCCATAATCAGAAAAGAACTATAGTCTCCTTTCCCTCTTACATGTAGGAATTGTTTTCATTGTTCTTGTATTTATTTTTGGGATATTTATCCTTTGTCTTTCTACTTAACACTACATTTGTTTAAAGGCAAGGATCTCAGTTTTAAAACTTCAGCTTTATTACATTGTTTAGTATTTAAGTATAATAGAGGTCTAAGTTTTGCTTTTAATTTGTAGGAGTTAACAATCCTGTACAATTATATGACTTTTCTAATAACTATATAATCAATAAGAGAAAGCAGGGAGATAGAAATGGGATAAGCAGTTATTTTGATGTCTAGCCTTTGTTGCTGTGTTTCAATCTGGGAATGAGGGGGCATTAAGAGGCAAAAACAGTCTTACCAAAGTCTGCAAACGCTGACTGTCCAACCACCACTAGGTTTTTAGGTTTTTCAACAACACTACTAATAGAGAAGTTTCCACCCTGTCAAAGACAAAACATTTTCAATTAGGACATCATAATGCATTCACTTGTCAAGTAGAAAACTGAAGAGAAGCTTAATTTAATCCTTTTGTTGTTTCTCTAAAGTCATCCCAATCTCCTATCTACTTTTATTATCAGAGAAGCCACAGTGAGCCACAATGACACATGTGTGACGTGCTTGTTCTTTGTGACTGTCCCATAATGCTTCTCACCCCTGCACTGCATCCTACATCTCTAGTCAGCTCTGTGAATGACTTTTCTAAATTGTGGGTTATTTTTTGCTCTATTAGTTATTTCCTTTGTCCTTTTCTATTTCTGTGGTAGAAACACAACACAAGTTACCATATGGATATTCTACCTTCTCATAGCTGCTCTACGTCATCCATTCCCACATTTTACTCTAAGTAACTCATCCTTTCCCTAGGTTACTGTCAATCCTGCTCATGTTACTGTACCACTTCCAGGTTTTCTTTATCAAACTACCTAGTATGGAGTAGTAGCCACAGTAACAGGGGTAATGAAATCATCTAATAGCTTCTTAATAGATCATTACCTAATTATTTAGTTTAGAAGTCAAGACCATACTAATCTTGTCTAAAGCAGGTTTGCTAATCTTGTTTCAATATTTCTTTCTTCCTCTGGGTCAAATTGGCTTGCTTCTAGTCTCTGAATACATTTGGTGACTTTTGAACACTCTACTTCTTGCCTGTCTCTTCTGCTCTAACTTCCTGTCATTAAAATCCTACTATCCACTTCAAAGGTCAAATCTTTTTTGAAGCCTTCACTACTAATGTTGGGTGGGTCAGAGAGAAGCAACTGCTCCTCGTTTTTTGGGTTCTGTAATATAAGGTTCAATCTCTTGTCACATCTCCTAATGAGTAGTCACTGGTATACTGGCCTTGGCTGTCCTTCTGAACCACACATCTGGATTTCCCAGAGCCTGATCACTGAGCTGAGCATGCATAATGCCCTAGAAAGGACATGTTGCAGCTTCAGTGTTCTACTCATTA
The DNA here is from genome assembly GCA_030556225.1 of Cricetiscus sungorus. Classification (NCBI taxonomy): domain Eukaryota; kingdom Metazoa; phylum Chordata; class Mammalia; order Rodentia; family Cricetidae; genus Cricetiscus; species Cricetiscus sungorus. The sequence continues at coordinate 23,891,592 of JANBXA010000729.1, forward strand.
CTGCAGTTTTATACATTTGAGGTTCTGTTTGGTCAACTGATACATTATTGTAAAGTATTTGACCACTCTTTCACTGATTGAGTTAGTTTTCAAGATATATTTCTTAGTGAAATACTCAGTGAATACTGACAAGTAGTCTCTCTTTGTATATCTTCTGGTAGGCTCTTTTAAAAATTCTTAGTCCAAGCTTAGTCCTTTATCTCCATTCTTAAAAAATTACAAAAATGTAACTATTTAGGTTAGTCAGAATCCCCATTTCCTTCAGTTAACAACAGCTCTGCCTGATTGGAGCTAGGATCCTGTTAGGTGAGTTCAGACAAAGATTATCCTTTCCTCTTAGTAACGTTATTTTTTTCTTCCTTGGCTATAAACCTAGAGACAGGAGAGAAGGCCTAGTCCCTACTCCAAATGACTTGACAGATTTAGATGACCCCTCCTGGAAGGCATCACCCTATATGTGGAGTGGGGGGAGTGGGAGGGCAGTGGGAGGGGAGGCATGAGAGGGTGAGAGAGAGGAAAAGAGGGAGGGAGGGAGGGAGAAGGAACTGGGATCAATATGTAAAACAAACAAAAGAATATTAAACCCCTTTTTTAAAGTTATCGCTACCATTTCTAGCCCATTTTTAAATAAGTTGTTCACTTGCTTAATGTTTATTATCTTTCTAATGCTTTGTAAATTGTATCTACTAATTCATTGAATGATGTGTAGCTGGCGAAGATTTTTCTCCCATTAAACTGGCTGCCTCCCTGGTCAACAAAAAATTTTTTTTCACCTTTTTGTATTTTGGAGTCCAATATTCTTGTTCCTATATCATAGCCTCATTGTAAACAGTCTCCCTAAATCAAATCTGTCTTTCCTTCGTTAGCAAGTATTTTAAAAAAATTTTAACTTGTATTTTATATATATGGTGTTCTGCCTGCATATACATCTGTATATTACATGCATGCAGTGCTTGTGGAGACCACAGGTAGCACTGGGTCACTTAGGACTGGAGTTGTTTGCCACCCACCATGTGGGCGCTGAGATCTGAACTCAAACCCAGGGTCCTTGGAAGAGGCTGTGCTCTTAACAGCTGAGTGATCTCCTTAGCTCCCTGGCTATTTTATTTTTGATTTTTGCTTGAGACAGGGTCTCTCATATAGCCTTTGCTGGCCTGGCATGTGCCATGTAGAGCAGGCTGGCCTCCACTCACATAGATATCTGTGCCTCAGCCTCCCAAATGCTGGGATTAAAGAAATTTGTCACACCACCATAAGCTTTTTATCCAAGCGTTTTGAGTAATTTTTACTTTAATGGTTATACTTTAACCCTGACACTTTATTAAAACAACTTAGTTTATGTTAATAAAAATATTTGTTTTCTTCAAAGGAAAAATGTTAAAGAAAAAAGATTTTGTTAAAGAAAAAAGATTTCAACCAACAATCTGTATTCTTCATGAACCTTGTTTTGCTATGCTTGATTACCTGTAAATCAGGCTAGAATGAGAGGATCCTGTAAGATCCTAAACAGTTCTGTAAGACTGCTTCATAATCTCATACACAAATTCTACTTATTTGTATCAAGGCTTGCCTGTCCATCCCTGGTATAAACTAATCAAACAGGGCTTGTGTGCTCTAACGTCAAGATTTGCTTGAGGTAGGAATGAAAGGCCATCTTCAAGACAGTGTTCTCTAGCAGTAGGAGTTTTAGTATCAACTATAAAAAATATACTAACAAGATTTATATCATCAGGCACAAAAGTGCAGTTATATTAAAAAACAAAAAACAAAACAACAAAAACAAAAAAACAAAAACCAAAAAACCCAGGTGACTGACCAAGGTATCTCTGCATCTTTATCACCTTTCCTTTACCCATTAAAACCAGCTGCCAAGAGTCACCTAGAGGCAGTGAGAGGATCCAATCCCATTTATACAGGGATCTTAGCTTCATGAGTCATGAGCAACATCACTGGCCTTGTGATAAGAAACAACTTTTTAGCAATCTCTTCCCACAAGTTTGTGCTGTATACTTTCAGAATTCTAATAAAATATAGGGTATGGCTTTAATTTGGACTGAATAAAAGGCTACGAGATAATCAGGAGTAATTAGGTGAGAAATAAAAAAAAATCTAAAACTAAACTTTTGATTCTTACTATGCACCAATGTGCTTCCTTCTCAGACATCCTACCAAGAGGACTATTAATCCATTTTCCACAAGGAAAGAAAATTTCGAGCTTGACTAATCTGTGACAATGTCACAAGGTTGGCCATTTTTACTGGCCTTGAATTCCACTTTCCACTATGCAGCCTGAAATCAAACATTGGCACTTCTGCTGCCTTACAGTTCAAGAATTTGTCTGTCCTATGATCTATATTAAGCAAAAAAAAAAAAAAAAAAAAAAAAATCAAATAACGAAATTGCCTTGAAAACCTTTTATTAACTATTAACACCTATAGGGAAAGATTTCTTAATCTTAGTCAACCTGGCAGTAAATTGTCAGTTGTTTTTAATTATTCTTTTAAAAATTAATTTTGGTTTTGACACATTTATATAGGTATGTAATATATTTGATTATGCCATCCCCATCTTCTCTTATCTCTCCTAATTATTGAGTTCTCGATGTAACTATGTAAGCCTAAAGGTGAGGGAAAAAAATTACTTCAAAAAAAAAAAAAGAGTTCACAAATCACCAAGCTGAAAAATTAAATGTCAGTATCCCCTGTCAACAGCTGACAGGCTAGCAGGGGTCCTGTTAACACCCCCATTAGAGCAGGCTTATTGCTTTAATTGGCAGTCATGCCTATAAACCTGCAGAGGACCTGATGCTTAACAAATCATTTTCTTCAGCATTCAGTGGTTTGAGTGCAGCAATGCAACCAAATGCTCTTAATGCTGCTCTGTTTATTACTGAAACCAACCAAACATCCACAGTAATCTTATTTTATGATATTGTGTGCCCTTATGGAAAGTAAGAATTTAAAAATGCTTCAGAGAAATGATTTCTTACCATATTTTCCCATATCTCAAACTGGAAGGTATTAGAGGCAGACAATGTCGTGAGGAATAAATCTAGAAGGAAGACATGGAGATGTAAAATTTTGTAGTCATACTGATGTATACATTTAAAAGCAGGAGGACGTAGAATGGTTATTAATATAATTCTACCTAAACAAATTGTTTGATTACATTTTAGAAGGTTCGAACAAATTTTTAAAAAGGAAGAGAACCCTGAATTAGAACAACGAAGGGAAATGGACTCTTTGTTGTTTAGAGCACATTTGCTGTGTGACCTTCCAAAGCAATTTGTATTTTCAGGACAATTATTTTCAGCTTTTTATTTCTGTTCCGTTTTTGTAGAAAAGGGGGATGGAACTCTTCCATGTTAGTAAAACACTATCTTTTACCTACAATCCTGGTCCTAGCTTTTAAAATTACATATTTAAATTTTTTAAATTTTTTTAATTTAATTTAATTTTATTCAAGACAATCTCTCTATGTAGCCCTGACTGTCTTATACCTTACTCTGTAGATCAGGCTGGCCTCAAACTCACAGAGATCTACCTGCCTCTGCCTCTTGAGTGCTTGAATTAAAGGTGTGTGCCACCAAGCCTGGTTCTTAAATCTTTTTATTTCATGGTATAAGGTAATTTTTTCATGCCAATCATTTTACATTTTCACCCTTAAAGACACACTTGTCTGTCACTGGAAGGTCCAGCATCATGCTCAATTGTAGCATCTCAGTACCCGAAATCTTAGATCTCACATTAAGGCAGTAACTCAGGCTTATGATTCTGACTAACAGGTTTTCTTCATAAGCCTATACTATAGAAAGTAATTACAAAGTGCACGGGTCAAAAGGTCGACAGTGAAAGCCAACACCCTCTTAATACCAAGGCCAGGTGAATGGGCATCTATTTGAGAATATGATTTATTGTTTTTATAATAGAAATTTTACCTAGTGTCTATTAAAGGTTTAAAGCCTAATAGGTGATTCTTGGAATTTTAAAGTGGTTTCACTCTCATATGCTCTAAAATGGCTATTACTCATTGTGACATGAGACCATGAATATTTTAAAGAATTGCTTTTCCCCAACAGGTTGCATAGCAAACTAACAGTCACATTATTTTGTGTCAAATTTCATACAAGTTTATGAAGATGATAAATGTAATTATTATAGCTGGGTTCAATGAACAATAATTTGTTCACTCATAATTAGTTGACCTCAGATTCCTGGCTCCAGGGAGAATAATTTTTATGTCCACACATCAAATACCTCAGTATTTGCTACTATCAGGCTAAAGACACTGTCTCTAGACAGAGAATTATAGCATTTGATGAAGATGACTGATAACATTTATCATTACAGGCATACTCTGGGTGAGGTATTCACTTTCACATTTACCTGGCAACACTTGGGATTTGGGTGATGATATACCTACCAGCAATCTCCTTTCATTTTGCTATGCATTCCATATTGCACTTAGAGCATTTATCAAAATGCAAAGTTGTCTTTACTCCTTTTATTCACCTTCCCACCTTCCATGGGAAAGCCTTATTATCGTTTCTCTGCTCCTTCCCCACTACTAACACAGGCATACTCCACAGAGAAATTGCCTTTCGATTTCACCACATTCCCCCATATCTACTTGCATCTACATGTGCATTCCATTTGTACTTGCCCTTTGTTCTGGCTAGTTTTATGCCAATTTGACACAGGTGATAGTAACCTGAGAGGAGGAAATCTCAATTGAGAAAAATGCCATCATAAGGTTGGAATATAGTCTGTAGAGCTTTTTAAAATTAGTGTTTCATATGGGAGGACCCAGATCATTGTGGGTGGCACCATTTTGGGCTCCTGATCTTGGTGCTATAAGGAAGCAGGCTGAGCAAGCCATGAGGAGCAAGTCCATAAGCAGCACTGCTCCATGGCCTCTGCATCAGTTTCTGTCCAGTTTCATTCCTGCCCTGACTTTCCTCAGTGGACCGTGACTTGGGATGTGTAAGCCAAATAAATCCTTTCCTCCCCAAGTTGATTTTGACCATGGTATTTCATCAAAGAAATAACAACCTTAACTAAGATACTCTTCTACTTCAGAACCACCTTGTAAATGAATTCTTCAAAATTGGTTCAAATTTCTCCCTTTCCTTCCAGATCTTTTCTTGAGGCATAGCATTTTCTCCATTGTTATTCCATGGTGACATTCTGAATTCACATATGTTTTTGAAGTTTCTTGGGGGTGGGAGTCTTGTTTAATTGATTCTTATCTCTGTGGTTTCTATGTACTTGGCATAAGTATGTGTTCAAATTATTATTCAGCAACTAAATGTGATTGGTTGTGATAGCTAATCTTGGTTGTAAACTTGACTACATCTGAAATTAACTAAAACCCCAAAATGGATATACACCTATGTGAGGCATGCTTTGCTTAATTAAATCATTTGAAGAGAGAAGATCTATTTCTAATCCAGATTTTAGAAGTGGGAACATCAACCTCTAATCATGGCCACACTTTCTGCTGGAAGTCTATAAAAAGGACATGGAATAAGGAAGCTCCCCCCCCCCTCCTTCCAGACTACTCTTGCTCTCACTAGCAAGTCCATGCCTTCACTGGCATTAGAATCTACTTATTTGGGATTCTGACATATATTAAAGACCAGCTTAGACATCTATCCTCTTGGACTGAGCAACCACTGGATTCTTGGACCTTCTATTCATAGGCAGCTATTTTGGGACTAGCTGGGGCAGAGCTTGGAAAAAAAAATTCTGTTACTCTAGATAACCCTGGCTAATATACTAGTCATGGTGACTACTAAGAAGAATGAGCACAATAATGTACACAATAATGCTTTTAAATGTAAAAGGTAGTAATAGCTGGGTGGTGGTGGCCTTTAGCCCCAGCAGAGGCAGGCAGATCTCTGAGTTTGAGGCCAGCCTGGTCTACAGCTGAGTTCCAGGAAAGCCAGGAATGTGCAAGGAAACCCTATCTTGAGACTCTATCTCAAAAACAACAACAACAACAACAACAACAACAAAAAAAAAAAACAACAAAAAAACCCAAAAAAACCCCAAAACCAAAACAAAAAAAAAAAAAAAACCAAAGAAACAAAATTCCCCAAAACCAAACCAACCAACCAACCAATCAGCCAACGACAACAACAACAACAACAAAAAAAAAAAAAAAGAAAAAAGAAAGAGGCCTCAGACTCACTGAAGAAGCATTTGATATAAATCCCAAGTTACTTGAAAGCAGTAAATGCAGAAGAGAGGCACTTATGCCTTTACCACAGCACAACTGAACACAGGTCAGAGTTGTTCAGACTAAATGGCATATACTGCTAAAATGCTGAGCCTGCTTAGTGATAAATGAGGTAGCATCTTCCATACAAGTATCCACAGAATCACTGCAGATCTTTAGGTCCTGGAGCTACCACACATAGGAGGTAGCAACCAGCAATTTATTGGAAGACAATTCCATTTTTCAGCTGTTACTATTTGAGTCTTATAGTGACTTCATAAAAATGTGGTAAATTATGAACTTCTTGCTTTGTACATATTTGGAAAACTTGAGAACTATAACATATAGCGCTACTATTTTATAATTTCACTAGCTGCTTGTTAAAGCCATAGAAAGTACTAAAGCTACATGAGGAAGTGTAGTAAAGCTACAGTGAAGTGCCATGTAGATAATAATAAAAAAAAGTATCATTTCAGTTTTGAATTATGTAAAGAGGCTATGAAAAAACTATTTACTATTTGGAGAAATAGTATAGAGATGATTAATTATTAATAACTCATTATAAGGAAGCATATTTCAGAGTGAATGAAATATCTATTAGAAAAAAATCTTTAGGATATCAGCTACAAGACAGCGCCTTCTACATATGATGGGGAAGCTACATCCATGAAATTACAACAATAGCCTGTACAATGACAACACTAGCTGACATGCCAAGGTGGCCTCTTACAAGGCCATATCCCTAAAGAACTAAGGCAACCAATGTGTGTGTTCAGAGAGGAAGAATCAGTCTTTTTCAGTGACAAGCCTGATAACCTTGATAGGTCACAGGTCAATCCTGTAGTCAGCCTTAAACAAATATACAAATGAACAACACTAGATGGATTCAAAAGGTTGTATTAATATATACATATGTATGTATTTGCATACACACACATATAAATAACTAGGTCATGAATTTGAAAGACTGTTGGAAGCCTTTATCATTTATTACAGAAGTAGCTGAATCCCCATTAAAAGATGGTGGAAGAGATATAAGAAAAGTTGGAAATAGGAGAGGAAGGGATTGAAATGATATAAATTTAGTTCTTATGTATAAAATTGTAAAAAAAAAATTTTTAAAAAAATTAGAGACCTACAAGATAGCTAAGTAGCCAATGATGACTGCCACCAAGTCTGATAACCTGAGTTTGAGTTAAAGGTCACACAAGACAGAAGCAGCTAACTGGCTAGTGAATTGTTCTCTGCCTCCCATAGGGGTGTACTCCCCCCAACACATATATAATCAATAAATGTAATGAAAAAGAAAAATGTTTATTCAACAAAGTAACAAACTCTTACTCTCTCTGATGGGTAAGAGTAAATTACACAATAGAATGAAAGGAAATACACCAAAGATAATGCTAATGGATGTTCCCAGATCACCTCTTTATTTTTTCTTCATGTATATATTAAAATTTTTTTACATATTGATCCCAGTTCCCCCTCCCTCCCTCCCTCCCTCCCTCCCTCCCTCCCTCCCTCCCTCCATTCCTTCCTCCCTCCCTCCCTCTCTTCTTGCCTCCCTCCCTTCCTCCTATATCCCATGGCCCTCCTCCCATCCCATTCCCCCCTCAACTCCACAGGGAGGGTGATGCTTTTCAGGAGGGATCATCAAAATCTGTCAAGTCATTTGGAGTAGGGACTAGGCTCTCCCTCGGGCCTCTAGGCTAAGGGAGTATCCATCCCTCCATGGGAAATGTGCTCCTAGATCACCTCTTAAGAATGAAAAATTTACCCAATGAGCTGCTTGTAGTTCTACTATTCAATAGCCATAAGTAGTCAGTATTTGGAAGAAGTTTTGGGAAGCCCATATTCAATAATATCATGGACACACAAAGAATTCAGGATAACTCTATGGGGTCACTGATTCCATGTGCACAGCTCCCATGTGGTTAGTCAGTTGAAATTTTAATTGACATTGGATCAAAATGCAACTCTGGTTCCTTCCCTTCTTATTCATTAATAGACTATTTCCTAAAATGAAGCTTCCTACATAGGAGCGTCTCAGAATCTGTTTTCTGGGGAAGCAACAGTTAGACCAGCAAAATATCTCTCCCTATCTTGAGATAGTATTCTGGTATCTAATATTTCAGACTTCTACATGAACATGGGTTAAATTCAAACTATAAGGACAGTGCACTTAACAGCTATGGCTGTACTGTCAACAATGTGATGAGAAAATGATGGCTAAGCTTGGTTGGTTAAAAAGTAAATACTAAGAGTGGATGACTCCATGGTGGCTAAACAGAGGCAGTTAGTGGTCAGTTATTTCAGAAGAATTCCTACAACGGAACAGCAGCATTTCAAGGTAAGTGGCTGAAGGAAGATACTAGTCCTCACTGAGGGAGACACAAAAACCACATTAAGACCTAGAAACCTGGGGTAACAACACAGAAAAAAGAACAAAGTACACTGGAAGTGACCATTCAGGCTCTCTGTCTGAGGAGACTAATCATTAGTGGAAAAAGTAAATGACACCACCTAGCAGATGCAATTTTAGCTACAATAAAATGGAAAAGTTTTGAAAATTAGATGGCTAAGCAATTAAGGAAGGCATTCAAACTTCAACCTCTGACCTCCCTATGCATCCATGCACGTGAGCACTCACACACATGCTTACATACATAAGTGCTGAAGAGTGACACACTGCTGCACAATTGTACATGTCACTTCTTCCTTGATGCCTTCCCTGGATTCATCCAAGCACAGCTAATACTACATAGTGTTTGTCAGTTTGTACATCTGTCTCTCAGGATAGAGAGTACCTCAAACACAAGGGACATCCTTCATCAATATTTGTCTCTGACACCTGTTTGAGTACCACACCATACGTGTAGAGGCCACAGGACTACTAGTAGAAATCAATTCTCTCCTTCCACGGTGTCAGCATAGTCCCAGTTTGAAAACCAAAGCATTGTTAGAATTCACACTACCCTAGAGGACAGAAGTCAACATGCAGAGTCTTACACTGTAGAAAATAGATTGTGTAGCATAGTAGGGGACACTGACCCAGTCCTGAAATGCAAGGCACTTGGCTCTGCCCTCTATTACATGCTGCTGCTGTTTACTACCATCAGGCTTAAGAATAACATAGTAGCCTCTAACCCCAAGTCTATGCCTGGTCATTCATTGTTGGTATGTGGTCCTGTGTAGTAGCACATTGCAACACTCTGAAGAGTGAACCTCTTGGGTTCTATGGCTCCAGTTGCTGATGCTGACTATTATCATGATGTGTCATCAGGGAGACTGAGGATGTGCCTCTCATTGGCCTTGTTTCCAGATAGCTCTATTATGGGCCATACGGCAGCACCATTCCTAGAGCCACCAAAAGACCCATATATTAAGGATCACAATATGAGACACAATACTGATTGCTAGAAGCCTTTGCATTTGTGGTGTTCTGCCTTGAGTCCTGGGGACACCTCCCACTCTCACTAGCCCTGGAGTGACTGACATGGAATCATCAGAGAGTGTTATCCATCCCACTGCTGTGTGCACTACTCCTACTTCTGCTACTAGAGTGCTGTCAGCCCCATGGCCAGGGATTCTTTCTTGACAAAAAACCACTGATTATTGCTGAGAAAGGTGATATATAGTGCCAACTGGAAACCAAGCCTAACATATCAACACCAAAGACAACTAGAAAATCAGCACCACACTCATTTTCATAAGAATGTGGTCTACCATTAAAGAGATTTTATGAAAGTTGGTGAGAATAACTAATTTCAACAGATGGGCAAATTATCAGTAAAGCAAAACAGCAATTACTAAAAAACAAGGCAGCATACTGCTTCCAAAAGCCAAAATATTTCTAGAAGCACAAATAAAATGTTACAGAAAAGGGCATAAAGACTTTGAAGTGATGATCACAATGAAATTCAAAGAGTTTACAAGAGAATACAGACAAGTTATCCTCTTAAGGGGGAAAACTTGTTAAATGCATGAGAAATTTAGGAAAATATTGTAAAAATAAAAAGAAATCTTGAAGGTTAAGAAATAGCAAGTGAAATAAAAACATGGCTAAAATCTCAACAATAAGATAAAGCAGAACTTTTGAACAGAAAGTAGAATCTCACAAGATATATGTGTCATGTGGTATCACTAGGTCACAGACTAGAGAAGCCTATTGTGTTTCCCTTTGCAACAGAGGACCAGAGAGGAAAATACCATCCATGTCATTAGAATGTTTGAGGAAGTGCACTGGCCATAGTGGATATGTGGCAGAGACACACATTAGAGAGAAGTAATCAACTTTATTAGGGGTACTAAAGCAACAGAACAACAGGGCTAATGTTCAGCAGAAAAAGGCCTAGTCCACAAGTACAGACATTGCCAAGGCTAGTGACAGCTGAAAATGTTTCATGGACCTACACTAAAGCAAACTTCTGGAATGGAAGCCATCACAGCCTGATACCTTAGGAGATATTACAAAAAGACAGGTTTTTACTTTTTTTTTTTTTTTCTACTTTGAAAGTTATCCCATAAAACTGGTAGAGGCAAATGATACTCAAATGTTCAAATGCACACAAGAAGATTCAAGCAATATTCAAAAACCAACAAACCCAACAAACCAACTAGGTAACAGATCATCTCTAAACATAACAAAAAAGAAAATATTGGCTAAATTTGCAAGAATTAAAAAATATGGAAACAGAATCAGCAAGATGTGGTTAAAGGGGCAGCTACAAGCCTGAAGACCTGATTTTGATCTCCAGGACACAGATGAGAGATGGAGAAAACTGACTTCCCCAAACTGTTCTTTGACGCCCACAGGTATACTATAGCATGTGAGTGTGTGCGTGGGTGTGCGTGGGCATGTGTGTACACACACACATACCCAAAAATATAATAAAAAGGTTATATATTCCTTAAAAATATGAAAACAAAGTAATATACAAAAGGACACAGACAGTCACTTTAGAGAAATTGGTAAGACAGGCTGTGATATGAATGAGAAAGCCAACAGAAACCAAATTTTCAGTAAAGGATCAATAAACAAAACAACAACAACTCCCAAAACAATGCAAGGCCTGAACAGAAGAACTTTAGGCAAAAGTAAGATTACTGAGCATGAAGACCAAACTCTTGAAATAACCCAGACAGATGAAGGAGAATTATTTAAAAAGCACCTTTCATACTTACAGGAGATCACAGAGCAAGGAAGACTGTGTATTACATGAACCAAAGGGAGAAGGAAAGGAAGACAGGGGAATAGAAAAGTTAAAGAAATTATTCTTGAAAATTTTATAAATCTTGTATATCTTCAGGAAAAGGCCATTCACAGGACTCAGAGTAACAACAAAAACAACAACAACATCAATAATAATAAAGGCCCTCTCAGAGGCATATCATAGTCAAAACTCAAAATCTAACTCAGAAACAGAAATCTAAATACAAAACAATCCTTTATAAGGGATCCCCTTTAACTAGCAGCAGATTTAGGCCAGGAGAGAATGGAATGATATGTTCATAGTCTTTAAAGAAAGGAAAAAAAATGCCACTTAAGTATAGTATACCCATCAAAGATTTCCTTTAGCTATCAAGGAGAAGTAGCTTATTTTTCTTAAGACAAGAGAACCCGGGGCAGGAGAGACTGTTAAGTGCACGTGTTTTTGTAGAGAACCTCGGTTTGATTCCTAGCATCAGATGGCTGAAACCATCTGTAACTCCTATTCTAGGTGAAGGCACATACATGACACACAGAAAACATGTAGGCAAAACACTCATACACATAAAATAAAAATTAGAAAAAGACAAAACAACTTACTATTTCCACAACAGGTCTATGAGAAATGCTTAAGAAACTCATACAGTAGAAGCAAAAGGACGGAAACTACCACCAAGAAGTTAAGCAGACACACAAGTGTCACCAGCACAGTAAATATACACAGAAAAAGAAATGATCAAATCCTATCAACAGAAAGAACTACCAAGCCAAAAGGATGAACCAGAGAGGAAGAGAGGAACAACAGACTTACAGAACAATAAAATAGCACAAGAGGATGTCAAGAACATACCCTTATTTAGCAGTAAAAAATTTCAATATAAATGGATTGAATTTCCCAGGTAAATGATACAGACTACCTGAAGGAGTAAAAATTAGACCCAGTGAATAATACTGTGACAACAAGAAATTTACTTCATTTGAAGGACATACATAAACTGAAAATGAGGGGGTGAGAGAAGGTGTAAAATCAAAATGGAAAACAAAAATGAGAGGTATGTATGTATAAATAAAATGGACATTAGGTCACAAATTGTAAAAAGAGATACAGATACAATGATTAAGAGATCATCAGGAAGAAGTAACAGTTACAAACTGATATGCTCCCAACACTGTCTTACCTAGTTACATACAGCAAACATTAGCTCTAAAGGGATGCTGAACACCACAAAGGATGCTGAAAAGCCAAAGCAACCAGTAACAGGAACAAAGTAGAGGCATCACAATTCCAGTCTCAAGATAAACTACAAGATAGCATGGTGCCAACAACATCACACACAAAACAGTGGAAGAAACTGGAAATCTCATCAGAGACTCACAGGCTACCAACTACTGCATCACAACAGTTAACTGGAGAAAGTATAGCCATTGCAATAAATGTGGGGATACAGGTTACTGACCTAAAATGCTTCAAAGATGAAAATATAATATCAGAAACTACAAAGCTATAATATATGAAGGGAACACAGGGCAAACACTTACAGATGTGTTTATGGATATGACTCCAAAGACATAAAAATGAAAAGCAAAAATGAACAAATAGCAAAGAAAATGTTAAGATTGAAGAAAATCAGAATACCGGCTGTATTTATCTGACAACGGATGTATATTTGGGTATAAAAAGGGTACAAAAATGCAACATAAAGCAAATAGTACAATTTAAAAATAGGCAAATGATCTGATACACATTTCTCAAAAGAAAAAAGTGAATGTGACCTGTAAATGTAAAAAAATAATGCTCAACATCATCAGTCTTCAGAGAACTACAAATCAAAAGAACAATGAGATGTCTCTCCACAATTAGAACAACTATTATCAGGAAGAAAAAAAAATGTTGGGAGAACATGCAGAAAATAGGGGATTCTTCTACATTGCTTTGGAGTGTAAATCAGTATAGCTATTATAGAGAATAGTGTGGAAGGTCCACAAGAAAACTGGAGGGAGTGAGGGAGGGACATACATACATAATACATAATACATAATACATAATACATAATACATAATACATACATACATACATACATACATACATACACATGTATATATTATTAATGTCTCCCAATCCGGGAATATAACCAAAAGCAATGAAACCAACATAGAGGAGACATCTGCACTCACAGCAGTGCTACTCGCAACAGCCAAGAAGAAATGACTGCATAAAAATATATTTGATAGTCAAAGTGTAAAATCCAACATGAAGCTACACAATTTCAGAACAGCTGTTCTAGCTGTACAAAGTTTACTGACACAAATAGACTTGGGCTCTAGCTAATCTCACCATGTAATTTTTTTACTTGCATGTTCTTTACTATAAAATTTTAACTACTAAATAAATAAAGTGAAATCAATTTGTTTTGTTTTGTTTTGGTCAGTGTTACAGGTTTATTGATTTCTCTGGATGGTTATTTCCTAGTAAAGTAATTTATATCTAAAGTCACATATTTTAATCAAGAAGATGAATGTTCTAAAATTTATGAGTAGAGGGCTAGAGAGATGGCTCAGAGGATAAAGCTGCTTGCTGTCAAGCCTGAGCACCTCAGTTCAATTCCTGGGACTGACACAGTGGAAGGAGAGAATTGATTAATACTAATAGTCCTGTGTCCTCTACACACATGGTGTGGTACTCAAACAGGTATCAGAGAGACAAACATTGATGAAGGATGTCCCTTGTGTTTGAGGTACTCTCTGTCCTTAGAGACAGATGTACAAACTGACAAACACTATGTAGTATTAGCTGTGCTTGGATGAATCCAGGGAAGGCATCAAGGAAGAAGAGACATGTACAATTGTGCAGCAGTGTGTCACTCTTCAGCGCTTATATATGTGAGCATGTGTGTGAGTGCTCATGTGCATGGATGCATAGGGAGGTCAGAGGTTGAAGTTTGAATGCCTTCCTTAATTGCTTAGCCATCTAATTTTCAAAACATTTCTTCCATTCTTTGACAATTTCATAGATGCACAAGTAAATATTGGTCACTTTTCACTCCCTGCCCCCCGCCCCCCGCCACTTAGCTTCTCATTCCCTTTCCTTTTATGTTGAAACTTCTTTTTAATGAGTACTTCTTTATTTTACACTGGGTGTCTTCCTCTATCCTTCTTAACTATGTTTGACACAGGGTCTCTCACTGAATCTGGAGCAAGGCTGGTTGGCCACTAGGCTGGGTGGGGTTCTGCTTGTCCTGGTGTAGGTGTAGTGGCTACGAGCATATGCTGTTATATCTGATTTTCATTAGGGTCTTGAGATCTGAACTGAGATTCTCATGCTTACATTTATCCACTGGGCCATCTCCCTACTACCAGAAATGTACAACTTTTATCAGTAAAATAAGCATTTCATTATCAATAAATGACATTTTATAGCTCTTTAAAAGTTTTTTTTAACACATGTTAAAATCAAATAATCAAATCAAGAAACTGTGAATTAAGATATTTTTGAAAAAAAAAGAGACATATATCTTCTACTTGGATCGCAAACAAAACCATAGAACTGAGCTTATTTTATTAATGCAGTAGGCATGCTATTTACACTTGACAATTATAAAAACTGTCTATTTCAGCTTTAAAATTGGAAGTTGATAATTATAAAAAGTTAGTAACTTATTCAGCATGATCGATGACCTTTGATTTTTGTAGTCCCTAAATTTCTCATTTGAAAATGTAGATATTTATCTTAAACAAAAACAAGGATAACATTGGTAAAGAATGAGATATTAGGGCTAGCAAGAGGGTTTACCAGTTGAAACTTTTTGCTGCATAAGCCTGAGTTCCATCCCTGGAACACAAGTTAAGAAAACAGGACACAGTAGTGTACAATTTAATCCCAGCACTCCTATAGTGAAATGGGTAATCCCCACACTCTTATGGAGAGATGAAAGATGGAGATAAGAAAAACTCCTTGAGCAGACCATGGCAGAAACAAGAGACCCTACCCCAATAACATAGAAGTCAAGAACTGACTCCTGGAGGTTTTCTTTTTTTTTTTGTAGACACACACACACACACACACACACACACACACACACACACACACACACATACTCACAAACACCCCACATACAATGCAGTAATGTGCACATAAGTATCTCTGTGTACACATGCTCACCTCATGTACACACACCTAACCACCCATACCCCCCCACATGTACACATACAGACATGCAGACACACAAGCACACATCTAATAGGCATATTAAAATGCTTTTTAAAACTTCAATTCAATTAGATATATTAAACAATTAAAATAACAATCCCAATTTAAAGAATATTTGCAAATTGTAAACCTTATAGTTACTTATCAATCTTAAATTAACTCCTTTCTTTCCTTTCTTTGCCTTTTTAATAGCAAAAGCTACTTATCTATTAGTAAGTATTAACTTCAGTACATTTTTTTTTTATGATGAAGGGTCTTAAATGAGAACTAAAAGTTTTAGTATCCTAAATGGAAAACTAATTAAAACAGTGTACCAAAAATAAGGAATAGCTTAACAAGTCAGAAAAGGAAGTTCTAATGCTGCTTTGTTAATTTCTTATGTTAAATTTTATAGAATGAATAATATGACAGAATAACTAACTCTACTTAGCTCCCAAGATAAAATCTTCATCTTCAAAGAGACCAAAACTACCTAATGTGATATTGGGATTGACAACTTTTAGGTGGACAAATGTCTACTAGTTGTAAAAGTTCCCTTCTAGAATGAAAGGCAATAATCAGAAGCATCAATATCACTCTGTATTACCTCTGTTGTAGAATATTGTCTTCAATATTCTATAAGTTTCAAGACATGGCCATCTTGAAACTTGAGCAGCTGTGGTTACCAACAACAAGCACAAGATGTGTCTTGTTTTAACATTTCCCTATGGATGGAGTTGGGTAACTCTAGTCCCTTACCCCATCATGTACTCTAGCTATATGTGTTCCTGTGTGTGACCTTTGGTAGTACCATAAAAAACATGTGGAGGTCTAAGAAGGGGATTCCATCTGCACTTTTGGGAAGGTTGTCTCCTCCACTGCAGTGTAAGCTGTCAGTGACACACAGCTGTTGGGGGGGTTGACAGTGTTCCTGTAAGTATCCTCCCCCATGCTCTTGTAAGTCCAATAAACTCATTGTTCCCTGAGCCAGACTTGGATGGGATTGTATCCTTGTTCATTGGTGCCTGGTCTGGGATGAATAGATGTTTATTCATTTCTCTTCAGAAGAAGGAACATGACCACTTTTCTGTAAAACAGTGGTGTCATTCAGAAGGGCATCATCATGGCTCAAGATCATGCCCTGGAGGAAAGGCAGGCTGAACACAGACAACCACAAAGCTGTGCCTTAAGAAAAGCTCACTTGATGCAAAAGAGCATGTGGAGGAGTTCAAACTCAAGTGTGTGCTCACAGCAAATAGAGATTTGGTGGGAAAAGAAGAGAGTATCAGTCTACTCAAACAGTAGACCAGATACTTTACTAGGAAATAACCATCCAGAGAAATCAATAAACCTGTAACACTGACCAAAACAAAACAAAACAAAACACACACGCACACACACAAACAAAACAAAAACGACAACAAAAATGATAACAAAACAATAACAACAACAAACTTGCAAAGGAATCCACACACAATTATTAAACAATTATTAGGGATGAGGCTGTCTTCAGAGATGCTGTTGTACATTAAAAAAGGTGCTGATTCTATTCTTTGAGGTTTAATTGCTGACAGCTTTTAAACTTCACCCCTCTTCCTACTGTGCCTCCTATCTGTGAAAGCTGATACAAAAAGTCTAGGTGCCACAGGTCAAGTGTCAGTGGGAAGCTCATAATATGCCACCTAGACCCCACCTCCAAGCCATATACAAACAAACCCCCTAAGCCTGCCCTATCAAACATTCCAGAACAGATAGGAAGGTCCAACATGCTATGCAAGGAATGTTTTATTAGTTGACTAATGAATTGTTTCAGGCCCTTATGATATATACTTTCAGCTTATAGATCAAAGTTTGAGGCACATGTGTCAATAATTCTTTTGCAGGATGGTACCAATGATTAAAACATCCAATTTCCAAAAATGAAGTGTGGAACAAAAAAAAAAAAAAAAAAAAAAGTAATCCATATGCAGGAAAGCAAACCTCGAAACAGAATGTGTGGCAAGAGTGATTAGATATTAGGCTAATGGATGAAAACTTGAAAGGAGCACTGTAAATGCACTCAAAGGTCAAAGCAAAGCATATTGATAAACTATACTGCTAAGCTGGCAAAAATACTAGTAATTGTCATGACTGACTGGCAGCATTAATATAGTTTGAAACAGAGAGGAAAGAATAATGAAGAATATCAGAGTCTCAGAGTAGTGATGCGATGTGAAGTATAGAAACAAACAAGTATAGAAAGAAACAAGTTTCTATAGGTGTCATGGGAAAAAAGAAAAAGAAAAAATCCATAATTCAAAAAATGATGGCTGAAACTTCCTAAAGTTGATGAAAATCTACATACCTCAGAAGCTCAATACTTCTAAATTGAATAAACACAAATATATCCATATCAAGACAGATCATAGCAAAAATATTAACAAGTAAAGAAAGTGAGAAAAGTCTTAAAAAGATAAAGGGAAAACTGATTATAATTTATAAAGGAGGGCAGATAAGTGCATGTGAAGGCACTTGCTGTCAAGCCTAATGAACTGAGTTTGGTACCTGGGACCCACAGGGTTGAATGGGAGAACAGACTTTTGAAAACTGTCCTCTGACCTCCACACTTGAGCCATTGCTTTGTCCCTGTCTCCTAATAATACAGAAATAAACAAATGCAATCAGATAAAATTATAAAGGAACAAAAGGAATGTAGTATCAGGCTTCCCATCAGAAAAGCAGGAGACAGTGGTTACAAGACTGTGTCAGGATGCCCACTTCCCTGCCGACCAAGACCCTGTGCCATGATGACCACTTTCAAAATTTAAGGCAAAAAGAGACATTAATTTCTAAAAAATCAAAAACTCAGAGAATTTATCAAAAGCTGGCTTACATTATATGATATACCAATGAAGTCTGATGTGCTGTCTTACATCTGAAACCCCAAATGTGGGAGGTGGAGACAGGAAGTTTGTTGCAAGTTTCAAGACAGCCTGAGCTATATCATGAGACTCAATCTCAGAACAAAAACAAATACTAATAAGACTTGTTCAGAACAAAAATAACTAACTTTGGATCTACACCTACTTGAAAACACAGTAATGCATCTATATTATTAGAAAAGACAGCAAGGGAGCAAGAAGATGGCAGAGTGGATAAAGTGTGTTCTGTGCATGTATGAGTATCTGAGTTCAAATCTTTAGATCCTGTGTGAAGCCAGGCACAGTGTTTCTATGGTAATATGGGAGGCAGAGATGGGAGACTCCTTGAAGCTTGTGGCTCAAACAAAGTGGAAGAGAGGATGGGTATTTGAGCCTATTGTTCGATCTCCACAAATGCATTGTGGCATATATGCACCTCATACACAAACACACACACACACACACATACACACACACACACACACACACACACACACACACAAAAGGAAAGCAGGATTTTTTTCTTTTCCTTTTTGATTTCCCTTTTTGGTAGTTTTAGGGATCAAACCCTGGGCCTCATCTATGCTAGGCATATGTCCTACCACTATGACTCTAGCCTTAAATGTAAGACCTACATACCTCTCGTCCTTTAAAACAAATAACTGTGTAAAACAAAATGTTTACAATGTACCAGTTACTTTTCTAGTCACTGTGACCTAATGCCCAACTACAGTGATTTAAGGAAGGAAAGATTCTTTTGGCTCACAGCTGAGAATAAATGGCATTTTGGTGTAGAAAGTTTGGTGGGGAGAGAAGATATGGTCCCTAATGATGGAATCTGGGGTGAGTGTTTGTTATATGGTAACACCTAAGGGAGAAAGAGGGTAGGGAGAGAGGAGGGGAGAGAGGAGAGGGAGAGAGAGAGAAAAAGAGAGAGCTGAATTAGGGCCAGTCCTCAGAGCGCATTCGTGAGCACCCATGCCCTCTAGCCAGGCACTGCTTCTTAAATGTTCTGTGATCTCCCAGTAGCTGCGGACAAAATGTTCAAACAAAGACCTGTGGATATATTTTGGAGAATATTTGATATTAAACTAATCCTATAATAATAAAAACATAAAATATTGGCACAATACAACCCTACGAAGAAGAGTAGGACAAGCTGTATTAGATTAAGAAAGTCACACAAGACAGTAAGCTGATTTCATAGGAAGAAAAAGAGAATCAGACATTTAGGTTAATATGTTATTAGTATAGACACAAAAACATCTAAGTTAATAATTATAAAATTATAGATGAGTATGTCATGGAAGTACTGTATAAAAGTAAGAAAGGAGGTAGTGAACGCAGCTATGTGGAGGAAGATTCCTCTGTCTCACTGGAATCACGTTAGTGCATATCAGTAGACACTGAAAAGTCCCAGTGTGGGAAAGTCTTACGCAGCAATGAGCTGTTACTTTGCTTCAAGTAAGTAGTTCTCAGGTGAACACACCTGGGATGGAGACAAAGGCTTAAGCCACACCTTGGTATAGAGCACTGTTAAACACTATGGCAGAGCAGACTTCTGCATCTCAAAACGTGTGTGCTCCTTGCTACACTGTCTGAAGCTGAGTTCAGAGTGTGGCCAGCAGGTGACCTCTCTCCTGCTACTTTACCTTGTCCCTACCACACACACCTAGGTAGCATTTTTCCTGTGGGCACACCTTCAGCTCCGCTTTGATGCTGCTACCTCCTCCAAGTAGACACCCATGCGGTCCATGCCTTCTCTGTTTGGTCTTCAGTGTCATTTTCTAGGTGATAAAACCAGCTGACCCTTTGTATCCATTCTCCCTACTTTGCTTTTCTTTTTCATGTGGCATGTGTGGTGGTTCCCAGTGGTTAGGAGACTGAGGCAGAAAGATCAAGAGTTGATGGCCAACCTGGGCCACTTAGTGAGACTATCTCAAAAACAATGAATGTTATTAAAACCATGTGATAACCTACTTCAAAAAGGTAGAAGACTACACCATAGAAAATTTCTACATGTAGGAAATTAACTCTTCAAAGGTTAAAATTGAGGCTTTAGCATAAAACGGTCAATTATAATTGAAACAATTAAGAATCATAGGGAAGATCTGGGCATGGAAGCAGATGCCTTTAATCCCAGAACTTTGGAGGCAGAGACAGGCAGATCTCTGTGACTTCAAGGCCAGCCTGGTCTACAGAGAGAGTTCTACAACAGCCGGGGCTACACAGAAAAACCATGTCTGGGGGAGGGGGGGTAAAAATCACAGGAGAAACCACTGTATTGCAGTAGTAAAATGCATAATTCTATTTACTATGCTAAAAGGGGAAAGTTTCTTATTAATATATTTAAGGATACCAAATAGTATTTTAAAGTGTAATTTTCTTTTTTGGAGTTCAATTATCAATGAAAATATTCAACTCTGAAATGTCAGAAAAGCTGTTTTGAAAGCTTATGTGTTGTCAATAGTATGAATCTAAGACATCAGATGAAGAACACATCTGTGTTCAGAAAGCAGACTGAAGAAATAATAAAACCATGCAAAACAATATACTTCTAAATATATCAATCTCTTGGTAAAGAGAGACTGCTTAATGTTTCAGTATCAGATGACTTAGTTGTTTGAAGAAATTTACTTTCATTTAGTAGCATCAGAAAAGGCTTTATTGTCACTTTTCTTTCTCTTGAATATTTTGGAAAGGGAGGGTAGGCTACATTTGCTTCTGTAGCTCCCTGAACACAGGCGTTGACAAATGCCCAACCAAGGTAAGTATAGCTATTAGCTGTTGTCATAAGTGCAACTGGCAGGGCACCATCAAAGTGGAAGGAGGTAGGGGAGGTTGTAGGGAGATATTCACCTTGTCTGCACCTGTGGCATAGACCACACCCATTGTGGGTGGAGACAGGGCCAGACATTACCTGGGGGAATTAAGTCTAAGGAGGGGGCTCTGAGAGCTCTCTTGCTTGCAGCACTGGGACCTGGGTACATCTGGAGGCATCCTTGGGATAAGGAACCTGCTGGTGTTCATCTGTCTATGTTGTAAGTTATTTCTCCCTGAATAAACATCTATTCGGCCTATTTGTTTCTCCTGATCCTTATTAAACATCAACAGGAGGTGGGGGTGAGAAGCCAATGGAGGCTGTCACATATCTGGAGGAGAAAGAAGACTCAAACTCAAACTGTGACTGAAATGGAGGAAAAGCTAAGTGACTATAAGGAGAATAACGAAAGGGCTTTATAAGTATAATGAGGATGGATTCCCAACTGAGAGTATAGTGTGTTTTTCTTGGGAATGGATTATAGTTGGCTGGATAGTCCTAAGTTGAGAATGTCTGCATCTAGGAACATCAGGTAAGATAAATGTATTTGTAAGATCACTTCTAGAATGGACAGGAGAAATGAAAACTGGGGGGGGGGGAAGGGTGAAAATAAAGCAGAAAGACCAATTAGTTAACTATAAGCCCAATAAAGTTCAAAAAGCATAGCAAGCAAGGCACATTAGCAGACAGTCATTTGAACAGAGATTTGGGGGATATTAAATTTTCCAGTACCCACAAGGCACAGGGAGTAAACTCAGATATTTGAGGTGGGCGGTAACAATGTTGGGCTGGGTCATCTCTGTGGATTCTGAAGTAACTTTAAAATAACCCAACAGTTACATAGCTATGTAGGAAGTTATGTCTCCAGGGAACTAGCAAATGTGATAAATGTGATAAAAATGTGATAAATCAAAGCAGGAGACAGTTGTATAGCTAGAAGGCAGACACTTCTAAGGAAGTGTATACAGTTAGTGTTGAGGATTAAAGATGTTTTCCTAAGACCAGAATATGAGCCGTGGCATATTCTACTTGAGACACTCAGAAGGGTGCTTCCTTTAACTGTGAGGGAAACACTGGGAAGCAGGGAGAGTGCAGCTAAGAACGGTGATCACTGATGTACATATGATAACACAAAGCAGAAGTGTAGAAGAGGGCACGGGACCAGCAAGGGTAAGACGGTGAATTTACAGAATTCAAGTGCATGGTTCCCTGCATCAGCACTGGAAACAAGTCTGCAGCCAAGGAAGCAAAGAGAAAACAGGAACGAATTAGACACAGACAGCATCTCAGCTGAAGCTTGACAGCACTGGTTCTCAGCAGGCCTATTTTACCTTCTATGGGGCACAGGGAAATGACTAAATTTTTGGTTGCTACTGGTATTTAAAATGTAGAAGTTGGCATTGGCATATACCACCAAACCCAATTACCCAAGTCAATCCCTGGGATCCACATGGTAGAAGGGAAAGAAAAGACCTGTTCAAGTTGTTTTCTGACTATACACCTCCCCCCCCAACAAAAATTTTGGAAAAGAAAGTAAAAGTTAAGGATGCTGCCAAACATCTTACAATGTGCAGACAGCACCATATGCTAATGATCCAACTCAAAATGTCAATAGTGGTATACTAGAGATCTAAAGGCGGAGGAAGCAGCAAGGACAGAATGAAGAAAATTAGAAGGTGTTCAAAAAAAAAAAAAAAAAGTAGAGACTGCTTCAGTGGAAGCTTTTGATAGTAGCAGAGAATAAGAGAAAAAACCTGAAAGATAGTCAGAAATAAGAATAGATGCTGGTAAAGGAGCTAGAGCCTCTTTTAGGACATTGAGAAAAGTCACTCACATCTTTGAGCAATGAATGTTATAAAACCACTGAGTGG
The DNA here is from genome assembly GCA_030556225.1 of Cricetiscus sungorus. Lineage (NCBI taxonomy): Eukaryota > Metazoa > Chordata > Mammalia > Rodentia > Cricetidae > Cricetiscus > Cricetiscus sungorus. Next base: position 23,914,798 of record JANBXA010000729.1, read on the forward strand.
AAAGGCTTTACAGATAACTGGAGAGCTGATAATCTGATCTTTTCTGTTTTTAGTACTTTTAAACATAACTGTTATTACATTTTAATGCTCAATTGAAGTCTCATTTCCTTAACTGAATTGTAAGGCTCCAAGTGATAGATAATGGGCCTGGTATACCCAGAAGTCAGGCCCCAAGTTCACATTTTAAGATCTGTACATTTGAGAATACAATATGATGCCATGAGATGCATAATCATAAAAAATGACAAAATGGTTACAGTGAAACATGTTGATGTCTCTCTCCACCTTAGTTTCTCATTTCTTTGTGGCAAAAACATCTATACTGTACTCATTTCTAGCTGTGGTCTCTATGTCATGTGCTAATCATGCAACTACCAAAAAACTGCTAACTACCCTTTGACTTGAGCTGCCATATTTCTTCCCTCCTACCTTGCTTATGGTAAACATTTTAATCTTATCCCCTCCCCCTCGTGTGTGTGTGTGTGTGTGTGTGTGTGTGTGTGTGTGTGTGTGTGACCGTGTATGCATAAATACATTTTCACTTTGTACTGGTTAGCTTTAGTTATCAAATTGGCATAGCTGAGAATCATCAGCAGAGAATTCCAATGAGGGGTTACTTAGATGGGCCTGATATATAAGCATGTCTTTGGGTGGTTGCCTTGATGGTTAAGTGATGTAAAAAGACCCACCCTGATATGGGCAGTATCATGCCCATATGGTGCTGTATAAGAGCGAAGAAAGTTAGCTGAGCATAAGCAGCAAGCAAACAGGCACAGCAGGGTCCATTAGGGTCTCTCTGCTCTTGACTGTGAATGTGATGTGACTAGCTGCTTGAGTTCATGTCCTGACTTCCCCTTCATGATAGAATGTAACCTACAATTGTAAGCCAATAAACCCTTTCTCCTTTCTCCCCTAACTTGATTTTTGACAGAGTAGTTTACCATAGCTATAGAAATGAAACTAGAAAGAATGCATGCATGCATGCGCATACACACACACACACACACACAAGTCAGATTAAATATTTTACTTTAAAACTATTTCTCATATAAGCTAGATTAAATAATGTTTTCTGTATCTGGTTTACTTAGTTTAGTATAATGTCTTTAGGCCCATCTGTGTTATACCAAATGACAACATCTCCTTTTTTTAATGTCTGACAAACATTCCAGTCTATGTGTGCATACTCCTTCTATAATACAACCCTCCTAATTCACAATATCTTTCTCTACTCATTTGTTGATGTATATTTCCAGTCAGTTCCGTATCTTGCCTGTTGTAACGGATGTTACAATGAAATTAACAGTATAGATATCTTTTTGATATAGTGATTTCATCTTAGAGAAGAGATGACTAGGTTATGCAACAATTCTATTTTTACTTTTAAAATAAATTTCCATACTGTTTTTAATAATGACTATACCAATCTACATTCTTATAAATGGCATAAATTTTTCTTCTCTATGTCTTTGATGATTAGTCATAGTGACTGCCTTGCTTTATACCTGTCGGTTATTTATTATTGTATTTTCATGTTATATGAACATTATAGTTGTATTAACTTTTTATCAAACATATGCTTTGCAAATATTCTGCCAATCCACAAGACTTTTTTTTTTAAATTTAAACTTACCATGTACCCTTTCAAATTCTGAAAACAAAAAATATGGAAAAGTCTAATTTTCCCCCTCATTCCCAGTGTCTATGGAGAAGTACAAGGTACAATATGTCAAGAAGCATGGGATAGAAAAGGGACTGAGTTGACATGAGAGATATCCAGTGGCTCCTGAAGTACTGAGCACAAGCTGTGCTGCTAGCTATTGGAAATGTTCACAGGAGGCAAGCCTGAGGCACTGTCTTTGTGCAGTCTCTCTAACCCCTCTTCAGGAAAAGCTCAGGGTGAGCCTGCACCACTGTAAGCTGGCTTGGCTCACTTCAGTTAGCAGTTACTTTCTGTAACGATGGAGATTTATAAAAGCCTAAATATAATTGAGGCAATCTGCTCCTAAGAAAAGAGTATTAAGTTGCCTTTTCTGTTCTGCTCCATGAAAACAAATGAAGCCAGCAGATAAGGCCACAAAGGCAGTAACATCCCCAGATGAATCAGATCCTTTCTGACAGCAGAAGAATTTGATCTGCTGGCAGGCATTCCATTCGGAATGATAACCACAATGCCAACATGTCATTTACTTTTCTTCCAGTGTACTAAATGGAGCCCTAGTGACATTAGAGAGCTAATACAACTTCAGCATTCCTATTTATGCTCAGGTAAAGCATATTCACCAGATAATGCTTCAGTGAACATCAATCAGAGAGAGAAGCCTGCTATCCACATTCCATGCATGGACTGCTCAATACAACCTACAATGGCAAACATTTTCCATCACTGGGGACGGGGGTAGAGCTCTTGTTGCACATCCAGACACACTGCAGATGTCAAAGAACTTCAATCAAGACACAAATAAACCAACTCACACCACTGGATAATAAATCCAGCAAAAATGAGATAGAATATAAAGGAAGGAATACTATTAGATGAATTTTAGGCAGGTGTGATGACTCATGTTATAATCTTAGCACCTAAATAGCTGAGGCAGTAAGATGGTACAAGTCCAAGGCCAGCCTAAGCTAATATGAAATACTACTTCAACAGACAAAAAAATTTAAAGAATCCTAAAACTATTCAATAGGGCTCCAGAGAGCAGTTTTTAAAATTTTCTTCTTTAATAATGCTTAATGAGTGGCTGGACAGATAGCTCAGTGGTTAAAAGGACTTGTGGCTCCTGCAGAGACTCCTGTGGTTCAGTTCCCAGAACTCACATGGAAGTTCACAACTGTTACTCAAGTTCCAGAAGATCTGGCATCCCCATCTGGTCTCTTCATGCACTGTATACACATAATGAACATAAAACACACAGACAAAACACTCATGCATATAAAATAAAAAGTAAGGGCACTGGAGAAATGCCTCAGTAGTTAAGAGTGCTTGCTGCTCTTCCAAAGGACCCGAGTTTAGTTCCAGTACCCACACTGGATGGCTCTCAATCCCCTTAAGTCCCAAATCGGGGGATCTGACACCGTCTTCTGGCTTTCACAGGCACCACACACACACACACACACACACACACACACACACACACACAATGTGTGTGTGTGTGTGTGTGTGTGTGTGTGTGTGTGAGAGAGAGAGAGAGAGAGAGAGAGAGAGAGAGAGAGAGAGAGAGAGAGAGAGAGAGAGAGAGAGAGAGAACAAAAAACAAAAAAAAAAAAAAAAAAAAAAAAACCAACACTTATATGCTGGGTTACAGCTCAGTAATAGAGTACTTGTCTGGGATGAATGAGGCCTCGAGTATATCCCAGCATTAAACAACAACAACAACAACAAATAAAAACAAAAGGAAGGAAGGAAGGAAGCCAAGTGTGTTGCCCATACTGGAAATATCAGCCCTCAGATGGCTGAGGCAGAAGAATCATTAATTAAAGGACACCCTAAGACACATGAAAAGATCCACCCCAAACCACGCATTAAACTCTTGAAAAGAAAAAAGGAAAAAAAATATTACTCGAAGAAGAGAAGCATATTTTCCATGGAAGAAAAATCAGAAATTGAATATTATTTTCTGTCTGTTATTCACTACAATATACACTCCATATCATGCAGCATACAAAATTTATAAAGTGCATTTTAAATATATTATAGTTAGCTTTGTGTTTTCATGACATGGTAATTATATTTTTGTTCAACTGATAATTCATTTAAGGTTCCATATTTTATTAGTACTCAATAGTGGCCATGTTGTCTATCAGTAGAACTACATATACTTCTCTAAGCATGCATGCTTTTACTAACGAAACAAACACAGTAAAAATGGCATGACTTTTTGGTTCTATCTACCCCATATACTTCTGATACAGCTGTCAATGTGCAGGACACTAGGTATGTTTCCTCATTTGGTTCCTTTTCTTTCAAGGTAAATACTGTTAACATCCCCGTTTTATTTATTTATTTTTGGTTTTTGAGACAGGGTTTCTCTGTGTAGCCCTAGATGTCTTGGGACTCACCTTTGTAGATGACACTGGCCTGGAATTCACAGAGGTCTGCCTGTTTCTGCCTCTTGAGTGTGGAATTAAAGGTGTGTGTGATCAGCACCCAGCTGTCACTCCCACTTTACGAGATGCAGTGCTTGAAATCTTAGGCTAAACCATTTGTCCAAGAGTATATTATGAGCTCTCTTCTAACCTCCTTGGCACCAGGTATGCATGTGGTGCACATACACTCTCATACACAGACACATTAAATAAATAAATACATATTAAAAAGACATTATAATTGAACATTTGAAGTAGGAAGCCAAGGTGTGCCTATGGGGAAAGATACTTAACATCTTCAGTTGGCTTCACAATGTGAACAAAAGAATTACACACACTTACTCCATATGTAAGGATTAAGTAGGCAAATAAACATAAAAAGTATACAATAGAGTCATGCTTTTTCTTAATGCCCAAATCTTGACGGCTATTAGTTAGTCCTGACTATATTTGTCTTAGTCACTGTTTTACTGCTGTGAAGAGATCCCATGACCAAGGCAACTCTCAAAACAGAAAGCATTTATTTGTGGGATTGCTTACAGTTTCAGAGGTGTAGTCCATTATCACCATGGTGATAAATTGATGGGTGAGGGCTGTGGGGAGACTAGAAGTATCAAAAAGGGCAGGGGGAGCGAGGAGAAGGTTAGGAAGGTAATGTGGGTCGAGGCAGCTAAAACTAAAGAGTCATTTGAAGGGTTGTATGGAAACCAAATATATCAGAAGCTTCTTAAAATATATAGATACATGAAAAATATAAACAGAATCACCAAATAATAAGGAAGACAAAGCCTTAACTGGACATCTCTCGTCACTAACTGAAACCCCTAATTCCAGGAATAATTTGTATCTAATAGAGTTGTTGGCCAAAGGGCTCCATGCACAACCCTAGACAACCCATGGTATTGCCAAGGCTATTGGCTGTTCTCCACAAACTGATGGTAAGGCCCTATTGCTAAAGATGACACTTACAGAACTCAATGAACATGGAGAAGTCAAGCTGGTACCTCCCTAGAGCTTTGACGTCTACTAACCTGTTCATACTATGAGAAGGTACTCTGCACGTTACTGGAGAAGAAAGGTAAACAACAACCTAGCTACAAATCCTCTGATCTACGATGGTAACCTGCCTGCAAGATATACCAGTGCAGTAGTAGCACAATATTGTGATGAACTAGCCAATATCTAATTAGATTTAAGACCTATTCCATGAGATGGAACCCATGCCCAACACTGTTTGAATGGCCAAGAACCTGAGACTAGATAGGCCAGGAACCACAGGGACATCTAACTACTGTTCTGTTTATGGAATATAGCAATAAAATGACTCCTAATGGCAGACAGCTACATTCACACATCAATGCTTTTCTTCTCAGCCATCATCACAGAAGCTTCTTCATGCCATAAATAGAAACAAATGCAGGGATCCAAAATGGAACAAAGTACAGAGAGCGAGAAACCTTGGAATAGTCCTAAATGGGATGATGCCATCAAATCCCTCTCTTTAAGACTCAGGGACTAGTCAAAAGAGGAGGGAGAAAAATCCTAAGCACTAGAGGGGCTGAAGGAAACTAAGGAAACAAGGCCTTCAAAACACATGAACTCACAGAGAGTTCCCTGCATGTGCCTGAGCCACTCTGGGCCCCAACACTGAGAGGGGAGGTGTTTCTTGAGCTTTTTATTTGGCTCTTTTTCTTCTGGTAGTTTGTTTTCTTCATCTTATTCTGGTCTGTTTTTGTTTTTGTTTTTGAGACTGGGTTTCTCTGTATTGCTTTGGAGGCTGTCTTGGTCTTTAGACCAGGCTGGCCTTGAACTCATAGATATCCAACTGCCTCTGCCTCCTGAGCACTGGGATTGTAGGCTTGGTCTGTTTGCTTTCATTTATCTTATTTTATTATGATTTTTAGATGCCTGTCTGTATTCTAATGAGATGTATGTATGTATGTATGTATGTATGTATGTATGTATGTATGTATGTATAGATAGATAGAGATAGAGAGATAGAGACAGAAATACAGACAGACAAACAGAGGTGGTTTTGGCTGTGTAGAGGGTCAGAGAAGATCTGGGAGTAGTTGGGGGAGAGGAAATCATCATCAGAATATTTTCAATAAAAAACACTGCCACAACAGTAATATCTCTATAGAATTTCTCACTAAAATGTTTAGTAAAAAGCATCTGTAGGCATCAGAAAAGTCATAACATACTTGTAATAAAGTATCCTCTATAACTTGGTTTCCATGGTGTCCCATCTTTGTCAAAGAACATAAATAATAATAATAGGAACAACTGCAGCTGTTAGTAAACAGGTCTCTTCATCTTTGTTGATAAAGATCACCTATTATTTAGAACAGAATTGGAGTCATTTCAAACAGAATGTATTTCACAGACGGTCACCTCATCACATTATGAAGTCAGAGAGGCTTGATTTGTATAAAAAATAGTAACAATAATCAAAAAGATATTCATCATTTTTAATATCTGCCTAAGTAGGACTAACATAGCCAAACTTTCTATGCTTTTTATATATTTCTGAGAAATCGTTTCTGAATGTCTAACCAGGTATGGTGATGAACATCTGTGATCCGGGATGAAAGAAGAAAGGCAGGAGCATCTTTGCAACATGAAGAGCAGGCTAGGGGACAGTGAGACCCTATCTCAAAAACTATACCCCAAACCAAAACCACACAAAACAACCCAACCAAAACCAAACAACAACAACAACAACAACAACAACAACAACAACAACAACAGGAAGCTTGAAGTTCTGAAAATATGCATAAATTTTACCAAGAATTTCCTTTGTTATCTGTTAAGCCTGCAGTTAAAAGATATCTCTGTTGAGAATAGATTAGGCAGTTGAAAATGTAATATGTTAGCCCTGTTTAGGTACCATCTGCTGCCCAAGTATGACCATTCATTCAACAGATACCCATTGAGTTTTCACTTGGTGCTATGATCTGCTCTAGTCAACTGAGAAGTAACACTGAATTGAACAACCAAAAATTTCTGCCTTCATCAAGTTAATGTTCTAGTATGTAATGACACAGTAAAGGCAATGAATACATGACACCTTAGTGGGTGATAGGATTTTGGGAGAAAAAGATGCAGAACACAGAAAGTACTCAAGGGAAGATGCTGAATATAGCAGGAATCACTGAAATTTAAGACAATCTCAATAAAACACTAGGGAGGTAAAGAACATTTGGAGAAGTAACTGAAAGTGTGAGCAATTCATTGAGTTCTTTTCCAACAAGTAAAGTGTGTGTGTGTGTGTGTGTGTGTGTGTGTGTGTGTGTGTGTGTGTGTGTGAGCGTGTGTGTGTTGGGGCAGAGTATAGCTCAGATGACAGTGTTTGCCTGAGGTCCTACCTTCAATCTCAAGTCTGGGCAGGGGTATGGGGGAAAGGGGGGCAGGGTAAATGGAGAGAAATTGAGGACAGTATGTTAGGGACAAATATGGCCAGTTCAACCATGAGGTGGGGAAAAAATAAAACAAAAGACTAGAGAGGCAACAGAGGCTTAGGAGACGATTTATATGAACTTGTATGATCATTTAGAGAACTAGAAAAGTTTTTTAAATGTTATGATGGAGTCCCTAAAAATTTTTTGAAAAGAGTGCCATGACCTGCTTTATACTTTTAAATAGATGCAGTAGTTCATGAAAAACAGCCATAGAAGGAAGTAGGAATGAATACCTGCTTGTGGGATAAATCAGAGGAGAAAGATGGAGCCTTGGGCCTGTATGGGTACTGTGGAGGCAGTGAGAAGTGACCAGGTTGTATGGACTTTAGAAACTGAATGAGAACTTCCAACAGTTTCAGTATTAGGTTTATAAAAAGAAGCAGCTAACATGACTTCAATGCTCTGTCACAGAAGCTAGAACTACAGAGCTGCTGTTAATGGGATGGGGATGTTAGGCTGTGCAGGTTTAGAAGGAAAGGTCAAGGATGGAATTTGAGAAACAGAGTCTGCAGTGTATATCAGACACACTCAGAGGTAGAGATGGCCCACAGGCAGATGTGTATCAGGTTTGTGAACCAGTAGATTCTGGAGATTTTTCATTTTCTCATCCAGGCATGGAACTATTAATATATAGATGATGTTTGAAGCATGGGACTGTCAAGTATGCAAAAGGAAGGAATAAAGAGAGTCTGTATGCCTGAGCTAGACATGCTGTTGCATTTTTAAAATATCTGAACTATAAATTAGCATATTAAAAATGTCAAGTTTAAGTTTCTGAATATAGAGTAAATGGAGTGGTACTTTATGACAATACTAATCTGTTTCACAAGCTATAGAGCCAAACTGATAATGCATGGGTATATATACATACAGTGCCTCAAATACATTCATTGTAAATTCAAACTCCCAAATCAAGATTATCAAGAGAAATGAAAGGTCCACACCATAGCCAAGGGCATAGATGCTGACATTGCTCTTCCATTTTGAAGGCAGGAGTTAAGTAGATGGCAAGCTGATTTCTTTTGCTGGATAAGGTGATACAACAGGGTCTACAGGCAAAAGATAGACAGTTCTGCTATGCATGGAGGGATAGGCCATGAGACTAGAAGCTGGACTTGATTTCTTGAGAAATCTTATTTTATCTTATTCAAGTAGATGAAATAAACAGAATGATAAGATCAGATTATAGCATACAATGATTTGGTGTTTTAAATAATTTAAATTCATGAGTCTACTTAGAAAGTTATAGTAGACATGAATCTAATTTCTCAATGGTTATGAATTAAGTTCCTTATATCGACAGAATAATGGAACTTTAGATAAAAGTGAGATTATGAAAAGTGAGCAGCCTATAAGGAAAAACAGGAACTCATATAGGAAGTCACTGACATAGTTAATTCACTTAGGAAAAACTCTATTTCAATAAGATGACGATAACCTGAGACATACATGTCAAAATCATAATGAAATAATCTATTTTTACCTACCAAATTGGCAACAATTCAACAGAGGTAACAGCAATAGCAAAGGTGGGACCTTGAGCTCATGTGAGCTTTGCTGCAGGGCAACAAAGCTGCCTACTTGAAAATGCTTGGACTTTTTTACCATGCATCATTTCATTTTCAGCACCTCCTATTGAGGAACTTGAGGAAGTGTGCATGAAACAAGGCATTAGAGCCACACACAGTCTGTAAGTAGCCACTCGTTGGAAACAGTTGTTCTGAAAAGCTAAAATAATGCAGTGGATTATTTTTTGGTAATTTTTTAATGAAAAAATAAAAGTGCTAAAAAAACCCTATTATTTATTATCTGAGAATTCAATCCCAATATTTCATTTCTTTTCTACAATAGAAGTTCAGTTTATGTATGAAAACTTTCAAGAATGTATTCCTTGTAAAGATGTTATACCTTAAGAGTGAGGGTACTGCAGACAATAATACTGTATTTTAAGACTGTTCACAGACTCATTGTGAAGGGTTACTATACCCTTTTATTACACAATACTTTGAAATCAACATGCATTTATTTCATTCCACCACTTATTAAAAACTGTTTGATGGCTGGAAGTACTTTGTACCATCATTGCATCTCCTATAGGATTTACAAGGAAAAGGTACCAGTATGCGTTTGCTGAAATACTTCATGGGCAGAAATAGGTTTCTGAATAAAATGCATCACTAATAATTATGATTTTAACACTTTCTCATTCATTTTAATTTCCAAAAGACAACTCATTAACAAACATTGCCTTAGTTAGGGTTTTTATTGCTGGATTAAAACACCAGGACTTAAAGCAACTTAGGGAGGAAAGGCTTTATTTTGCTTACACTTCCAGGTAACAGGCCATCACTCAGGGCAGTGAGGGCAGTACCACATGACAGGCCTATGGAAGGAGGAGCTGATGCAGAGGCCATGGAGGAGTGCTGCTTGCTGACTTGCTCCCCATGACTTGCTTAGCCTGCTTTCTTATAAGCACTGGGACCACCAGCCCAGGATGTCACCACCCACCACATGCTGGGCCATCCCCAAATACTAATGAAGAAAATGCCTTACAGGCTTGCCTTCAGCCTGTTTTATGGAAGCATTTTCTCAGATGAGGCTACCTTCTCTTGGATGTCCCTACCTTGTTTCAAGTTGATGTAAATGCTACCCAGCACAGAATTTTTTTTTTTTTTTTTTTTTTTTTTTAAACAGTATTTTCACCCCTGCCCCTAGCACTGAGGACTGAACTCAGCGCTCTGTCATAATGTGGAAAGCCATCTGCCACTGAGCCACTCCCAATAGAAATGGCCACCATAGGCTCATAGGAAGTGGCACTTTTAGGTGTAGCCTTATTGGAGTAGGTGTGGCTTTGTTGGAAGTGGTGTGTTCGTAGGGGTGGGCTTTGAGGTCTCAGATGATGTGTAAGAGAGGCCCAGTGTGGCCTTCACTTCCTGGCCTACAGATCCACATATAGAGCTCTCAGCCTCTCTCTCCAGCACCATATCTGCCTGTACTCTGTGTTGCTTCCTGCTATGATAATGGACTAAACCTCTGAACTGTAAGTCAGCCTCAATTAAATGTTTTCCTTTATAAGAGTTTTTGCATGTTTATGGTGTCTCTTCACTGCAACAGAAATACCAAGACACCCATCAACAGATTACTTAACTAAAAAATCAAATTCCTATGAATTCTTTCATTATGAAATTTACATGACATATTTTGCTGCACTTTGCTAGATCAGCCTTTCCTCACAAAAGAATTTTGAGAATGGAGAAGGACTACGAGAAAAGTGACAGGAAGAGAACTAGTAACTAAAAGATTTCCATTTTTAACCTGAGTTAAGACTGACTTTCATTACAATACACTCAGAACCTTTCCTGGAGGCTTTCTATAATTTAGCAGACCAGACAAGCTACACTAGAAAATTGTTGTTTCATCAATGCTTTGCTTTGGATCCAGATGCACATGTAAGAGCCAAGCACATTGGACATAAAAATATTTATCAGAACGAGAATCTTTTTCTTTATTTTAATAGGATAAGATGCAGAGCATATTTACTTGGTACTCCACTTCCCTCAACAGTGCAAATTACATGTTAACAGTGACATGGACTATTAGGATTCATAGTCAACAAATAACTAACATATAGATATGAAATCTTATTTCCTGCCTCAAATAAAATTTAAGTGTTTTCATCATAGAATACTTTTTTCTTTTTCTTTTTTTGGTAAACAATATTGTTTCTATTAGTGTGTGTGTGTTGCATGTGCCATGGCAAACATGGGAGGTCAGAGGGGAATTTCTAGGAGTCAGTTCTCTTCCTCTCCCACGTGGGTCTCAGGGATTGAACTCAGGTCATTAGGCTTGGCTGCAGGTGCCTTTAATTAGGTGCTTTTCTGCCAGCCAAGGAACACTCTTTTTGGTTTTTGAGATAGTCTGTGTAGCCCAGGATAACCTGGAACTTGTGCTCTTCCTGCCTTGGCTCTGAGTGCTAGGGTTATAAGCAAACATTAGCATACCTGGCTACATGGTATTTTTTTTTTTTTTTAAAAGACATTTACTGTTAGCAGTCACCAGGCCTGATTTAATAATTTGCATTTAGTTTCTTGATTTACAATATTATTGAAAATTTGGATTATGAGTCTTTGACTCCCCAAAATTGATGGGATGAGAGAATAAACACCTTTAATCATTTATTTTGCCTGTCTCCATTGTACTTTCAAGATGATGGCAGCAGTTCTTTTTACTAACAGACAATTCCAGCTAATACTGGGTGAGGGGGTGAAAGACATCGTGCCACTCCAACTAAAACAATGGCTTTGACAATGACCATCACACTTCCTGGAACCATGACAGGCAGGAGCAGGTGGGGCTGGCAGGCAGAGAATAAATAGAGAGGAAAATGAAAAGGAGCAGCAAGAGAACAAGGAGAGGAGGACATCAGAGGCCAGCCACCAGCCAGTCACAGAGTAAGGAAGAAAGTAAGATTTACAGAGGAGAAAGATAAAAGCCCAGGGGGGAAAAAAGTAGATGGGTTAATTTAAGATAAGTAAATCTGGCTAGAAACAAGCCAAGCTAAGGCCAGACAGTCATAGCTAAGAATAAGCCTCCCTGTGTGATTCATTTGGGAGCTTGGTGGCAGGTCCCCCAAAAGAAAAAGAACATCTTACTACAGAGATATTTCTGTAAACTGGTACCATTTCTTTGCAGAGTATTCTGTTTAGCACCAGACTAGATAAAAAAAATAAAAATAAAGTAGGAGTGTATAGGGATACTCTGAATTATGACTACATACTTACTATTAAATTATTATTATAAAACATTTTCATTTGAACTCCAGGATCCAGTGCTCTCTTTTAGCCTCTTTGGGTACTAGCATGCATGTGGTTCATGACATATATGTAGACAAAACTATTATATACACTAAATAAAAACAAAACTTTAAAAACTCATATTTTTTTTCATTTAGAAGTACACACTGAAGTATTCACAAATGAAATGATAATTTGTGATTTTCTTTAAAGTTTTCGGGAGTGAAGGCACATGTAGGTAGTATACAGATAAAAAATTAGCCACATATATGTGTGTGTGTATATGTGTGTGAGTGTGTGTGTGTGTGTGTGTGTGAGTGTGTATGTATATATGTATAATTTATAATTCTTAAAGCTAGGTAATAGGTAAATGTGTGCATATTACAGTATTCTAAGTTAAAATTTCCCACAATAAAGAATTTTCAGGCCTGAAGTATCCCAGTGGTAAAGCACCAGCCAGCAAGAGTTCCACAGTCAATAGCAGTTCTTAAGTGCCCCCTTCAGTATACAAGCTTACAAGCTAAAGGATTTATCAATCACCATTTTATGGTATTTATTAGTAAAAAGTTTAAATGTAAAGGGAAAGAAATATCATGCAACATATGTCCAAATGATCAAAAATTCTTAAACAGTGGGTAATTCAAATTACAAGGTACTTAACATGCAACAAAAGCTGTACAAAATAAGGTAGTATTTATCAGACAAAACATTCCTTCACATTTCCAGTATATGAACATTTTGCACTTATTTTACATTGTAACTGTTTAAAGGCTCAATTATAGCATAATGGGATTAAGAAATGATTTTCAAGGGGATAAAAATCCCACCATTCTTAGGCACATCAAAACAAACATTTCATTTTTGTGCAACTCACCTGCTGTAAAATCTTCAGTCAGATCAATAAATGCATGAGAATGTGGGTTCCTCATTTTACTTTTAGTGCTCAAGGCAGGATGCCAAGATAAATTTCTAAAATGTAAGAAAATAATTTTCTTAGGGCAAGATCAAGTATTGTGCTCAAGTATAAAAATATTGGCATATAATCATTTAAAGTATTTTATTATGACATATTTCACATACTATAAACCACACATTTTTAATATATATAATCCAATGGGTTTTAGTGTGTTCACAGTATAGAGTCATTGCTTCGCTCAAAGTCCAAAACATTTTCATTTGAAAAGAAATTTTTGAGGCACTAGTCACTCCCTATTTCCTCCCTTTGGCAACCACTAATTTGGCACCATAACATTTTCCAGCCCAGGACACTTCATCTAACTGTACACACAACCCATGGCACTTTCTATGCACTCTCTCAGTATATTTTCAAGTTCATTCACACTACATATCACAACTACATTTTTAATGTTGCTGTGCTGGCATGTGAGAGGCAAAGACAGGCACACTTCTGCGAGTTCAAGGCAACCCTGTTTACTTAGTGAGTATCAGGAAAGTCAGGGTTATTCAGTTGGACTCTGTCTCAAAAATATCAAAATCCAAAAAACCAAAAACCAAAACAAAACAATAAACTCGCTCTTCTCTCTTTCCTCTCCCACCCCTCTCTCAAACAGGGTTTCTCTGTGTACCCTTGGCTGTCCTGAAACTTACTCTGTAGACCAAGATGGCTTAGAACTGGGAGATTCGCCTGCCCCTGCTCCTGAGTGCTGTAACTAAAGGTGTATGGTACCACTGCCTGGTTAACCCTGCATTCATTTTTATGGTAGATTTAATATTCTATTGTAAGGCTACACATTTTTTTACTCAGTCATCTGTTGATGAACAGTGGGTTGTTTCTACTTTTGCTAAGGACATTCATTTACAAGTTTTTTAGGGATGACTATTTTCAACTGGAGTGAAATTATGGGTAATAATGTTTACTTGTTGAGGAACTATGCAAACTATTTTCTAAGGTAGCTTTACCATCTTGTACTTCCACTAGCAGGGAAGGAGTGTTTCAATACTGCCATATCTCTGAAAATTTGCTTCCTACACCAGAAAGGTTGCTTTGTGATTTACTCATGGCTAATGGGCTCAAGCATGTGCACATATGTTTCTCGACCACTTGTAGTTCTGCACTGGGGAAATAACACATCCTCTGCTGATATTTAAATTGTATCGTTGTTGCTTTACTATTGATTCATAAGAGTTCTTTGGATGTTAGCTATTAGACATCACTGTTTTTGTCTCAGAGCTATCTTTCAGTTTCTTGATCTCAGAAAACCAGTTTTTAGTTCTGATGAATCCCATTCCATTTATTTTTCTTTTTGCTACTTATTCTTTTGGTACTATATAAGGTCATAAAGATTTACATGTTTTCCTTTAAATGATTTATGGTTTTAGCTCATACTGGCCTTTGATTCTTTTGCAAAATAAGAAAGCAAATAATTTTATTTCACAAAAGTGGTTTAAAGAGTGATGATTATTTAGAGCATAAGAGAACACATTTGAAGCCTATTTCACACTATAAGAAAATATTAAGTCAAATTATACCCAAAAGCTAAAAAGTATAAAATTCTTAGAAGTAAATGCTAAGAAAAAACTGATGTCTTTGGATAATTTTTTTTTTAATCCAAAAGATGTCAAGGAAAATTTTTTTCCCTGAGATAGAGTCTTATCAATGTATTCAAGGAGCCTAGAACTCACAGAGATCTACCTGTCTCTGCCTCTTTAGTGCAGGGATTAAAGATATGTGACTCCATGCCCTTGGCAAGCTGTTCATAAATCTTGTCTCCTCCTCCATCACCACAGGACACAAGCAAACAGTTGAGGCCTGGAGAGATGACTTAGTGGTTAAGAACAGTTATTGTTGCAGAGTACTGGAGTTTGATTTCCAGCACCCACCTGGCAGTTCCACAACTATACCTAACTACAATTCCAGGGGATTCAATACCCTCTTCTGGCTTCATCAAGTACAAGGCATGCATGTGGTTCACAGACATATAGTTAATAAATATTTAATAGCAAATAAAACAAACTGTACCATTAGAAATGAAAGAAAAATCCTTGATGCATCAAATGACTATGTGCTGGTGAGTTTTTATGTCAACTTGACACATGCTAAAATTACATGAGAGGATAAAAACCACAACTGAAAATGCCCCATCTCATTGGCCTTGATTTATGACTGATGTGGAAGAGCCCAACTCGTGTCCTAGGGGTGATAAGAAAGCAGGCTGAGCAAGCCATGAAGGATCAAGCTAATGAGCATGTTCCTTCACGGCGTCTGCTTCAGTCCCTGCCATGACTACCCTGAATGATGGATTACATGCTGTAAGATGAATTAGACCCTTTCCTCCTCCAGTTGCTTTTGGTTGTGGTGTTAACCACACTAATAGGAAAGTAACTAAGACAGGAAATTATTACCAGGAGTGGGGTATTGCTATGACAGACCTGACCATGTTTGGGAATCATTATAGAACAGCTCTAAGCCAGAAAAGTCACTGAGTGTTTGGAGCTTAACAAACTGTTGTGGGAACTTAGATATAATTATGAGAGAAGTACAGCACTCAGGAGTTGGAGGCAGGTGGATCTCTGTGAGTTCGAGACCAACCTGGTCTACAAGAGTTAGTTCCAGGACAGCCTCCAAAGCCACAGACAAACCCTGTCTCAAAAAAAACAAAACAAAAAAGAACGAGTACTTGTCAAGTATTTCTATTTCTAAAGCAAGAAACAGCAGCTTCTTCTTTATAACTTTTGTTCACATTAATTTTAGCACACACATTTTAAGTTAGACTAGAGATTAAAAGCTAAGTCAAACAGCATACAGACTAGCTTTGGTTGAATTAAAAGCAGATCTCATGGCACTGATTTCAATGAGTTGTTCATGTAACTGTGCTTTAAGTAGTTACAGGCTTCTAGTTTATTTGAGGTAAGTTGTAGCTTAAATATTTCAACAATTTAACTTGTGACATTTTGTCCTGGGGCTTACTTAACTAACTGAACATTTAAATTTACTATTAACAGTAAAGAAAAGGTCACAGAGCGACCGACTATGACTGAAATTCAGTACAAATGTGTGTTTGATCCATAGCTCCTAAAATGTGCTGCATTTTCACTGCTGTAATAAATAATAAACTACCCAAATCCTCAACCTATCAGATTCCCACAAAGATCTGGATTTCTACCTTCTTGTGGAATATAAGGAGGTTGGGTGGCCAGTGGACTCTGCTGTTTGGGGCAGCCAGAGTCCCAATCCTGACAAACCAATCACTTCCTCTGCTTCCTTCTGAGACTCTCATGATATCTGAATGCGAAACTCCAGAAACACCAATTCTACTCGAGCTTTCTTTAATGCTTCATACCAACATTCAATGTCTTCACAGTGCTTTAAGTTTTCCTTGTCTATGCTCTGCTGTTTTTACATTGGCATCACTTAAAAGACAGTAGCTTACTAACTCTTAGAGTTTACTTTATATGCAATGCCCATTTACCATTCTGAGAACTGATGAAGGAGGGAAGACAGGAAAGAGCTGCTGTTTATTTTGGCAGTGCATTTAGGATAGTCCAATAATAGCTACATTATTTAAAATCTATAGTTGATAATAAAATTTACTTCTCTCAAGTGATGAGCAAAGGGGTCAAGACTAGGCTGAAACCCAGAGAAACAGCTGATCTGAAAAAGCGGGAGCTTATGTACCCCAGTCTGATAGCTGGGACGCTAAGCATAGGACTGATCCAGATTCCCTGAATGTGGGTGTTAATTAGGAGGACTGGGCAGTCTATGGGGCCTCTGGTAATGGATCAGTATTTATCCCTAGTATATGAATGGACTTTGGGAGCCCATTCCACATAGAGGGTTACTCTCTCTGCCTGGACACATGGGGTGGGCCTAGGCCCTGCTCCAAATGATATGACAGACTTTGAAGACTCCCCATGGAAGGCCTCACCCTCCCTGGGGAGCAGAAATGGGATGGGATGGGGGTTAGGGGGGAAGCAGGGAAAGAGGGAAGGGTGAGGAAACTGGGATTGACATGTAAAACAAGCTTGTTTCTAATTTACATAAAAATATCATAAAAATAAAATTTACTTGTATCATCTTTGAAATTTCTCTGTATGTGCATCATAGCCCTTCAGAAATAAGAAGCAGGTAGTATATTTTGCAGGCAGGTGAACAGATACAAACTGTAATCTCATGTAAGTGTTCAGCTGCTCTTGATGTTTATTGTCACACATGGCTGATTAAAGTGGAAGGAAGGGTAGAGATGAAAATAAAATGGATAGTTCCAAGCCAATATTAAGTTTACTCACTAACACTTCTTGATCTTTGTAGATTTCAATTAACTTCCCCCACAGAAAATGTAATTATATCAAACTGTTCTAATTTGCGGGCATCATCACCTTTTATCTCAAAGAATAGCATTTATCAAAGGAGGAATTTACATGTAATTAATGCAAAGGTAGCTTTTTGTTGCCTATGGTAACAGCTATTTGAAATGATTTCTAATCTACCCACTTATCAAAGTTCACCTCATCACCAAA
This sequence comes from Cricetiscus sungorus, assembly GCA_030556225.1. Taxonomy (NCBI): domain Eukaryota; kingdom Metazoa; phylum Chordata; class Mammalia; order Rodentia; family Cricetidae; genus Cricetiscus; species Cricetiscus sungorus. The sequence goes on from JANBXA010000729.1 coordinate 23,932,619, forward strand.
TGCTAACTATTTAAGAAATTCAGGTCAAAGTAGATAATAGGAGATAGGGTTGAGCACAAAAAAGAATATCCAGAGAGCTTCAAATATCTATCTATCTATCTATCTATCTATCTATCTATCTATCTATCTTTCTTCTTCTTTTGTTTTTTTTTTTTTTTTTTTTGCAATACAATGTAACAATTCATTTAACAAGTATAATAAAATATATAGTGGTCCTTCAGCAAATGTATGTCTACTGAAACCTACTGTCTTGCTTTCAGAGTACAATAATTAAATGAGTATAAAAATCAGAAATAATGTAATTTTCTCATTTCATTGAACACAAAACTTATTATGACATTAATAAAAGGGATGTAAGTATTGTGTAAAGTTGTTTAAAAATTGCAAAAAATAATTTCATAATGATAATTGCCAAACAGTAAATAAGAACCCTCTCAGCCTCTCAGCTACTCCATCTTTACAGTAGGTACATGTGGCCTTTCATCCCAAAGGATGATGACAAAGACTTTAAAGACTTTCAGAACCGATCAGAAGGCTCCCTTATACTTTCAAACCCACAGATAAAACTTTCTATCTTTCCTTTCATATTTCTCTTCTTCCTCTTTTTTTTTTTTTTTAGACAGCGATTCACTTTGTAGATCATGCTGGTCTGAAGATTTCTGTGATCATCTTGCATCTGTCTCTAAGTACTGGGGTTGCAGGTGTGAACCACCATATCCAGCAATTAACAATTTTTTAGAGTTGGTGGCAAGTGCTCTTACCCAGGGAGTCATAGGACAGGCTCCTACTGCTGCTTTGGGACAGTCTCACTCTGTTGTCCAGGCTGGCTGGGAACTCACTACAAAGACCAGGCTCTTGGCAACTCAGCAGCTAATATGAATGGCATAAGCAACCATGCCTAGTCCGCAACACATTTCAGGGTAAACAAATTTCATAGTGAAATGTTACTATTAAATTTCACTGTGCAAAGCACAAAAAAAAAATCTATGCTTTTCTGAAAAGATGATAATTTTCTAAATGACTGCTACAAATACACTACTAAAGTTGGGGCACATGGGAAAGTGAGGTGGAGAATTTCAGATCACTTTAAACTATGTACTCAGATTCACACAGAACCTAGAACAAAGCAGTGTGAAAAATCTCAGAAAATCTTTGTTGATCCTGTTGATCCCTTCAAATTGTCTGGTAGGACTACGGAGACAAGATGATCGATGTTTATATGACTACAGCATAACCCTTGAATTGGAGAACAAAATTAGCAATTTATTAAAACTTTTCATTATTTGTATGGATTAATTTTATAAAGACAAGATTTTGGAGAAATGATTTATTTCCAGTAGCAATATCTCTTTAGTAATGGAGAAATGATGTCATATTTTAATGGAAATGTTGATAAACATCTGCTTTATCCAATTCTTACAGATTCTTTTAAACAATGTTATAAAATATTAATGACATATACACAGAAAGAGAAGGGGTAAGGCTGTCAATAAAATCCTAAAAAACTATAAATCATTTCACAGCTAGTTTTAAAAGAAAATTATGTACATTAAAGTTGATTATAGAGTTAAAGATGCCACGGGGGGTCATTTGATTTGATTTATGTTATAAATCTCATAGTTTTTATATTCTTTCACACATCAGATGGAAGTGGCAAATATATCGTGGTTTAATAAGGACTGGGGAAATTAGGTAGGCTGAATAATGTTTATTCAGAGAGAAATAACTTACAACAGAGACAGATGAACAATGAACACCAGCAGGTTCCTGGTCCCAAGGGTGCCTCCAGATGCTCCCTGTCTCAGTCCAGCAAGCAAGAGAGTGCTCCGGGGCCCCTTCCCCAGACCTAGTTCCCCCAAGTCATGTCTGCACCTGTCCCCACTCCCAATGGGCATGGTCAGTGCCACAGGTGCAGACAAAGTGAATATCTCACTACAATAAATATATTATTTCACTAAGAAATATTTGTAATAATTTGTACATTGCCGGATAAAATCAGTAGTAAAAATGAAGGATGATTTAATAAGCCAGTCATGGATTATAATATGAAAGACATCAAAATTTTAATGAAAAATTAAAGACTGATAACAGAACTACAAGATGAAAGGAAAGAATGGACTCCTACTAGTTTTCCTCTAACCCTATATGCACATTACAGCAAGTGTAACATGTGTTAGCATACATGTGCAGGGAACACACACACACACACACACACACACACACACACACACACATACAATCAATGCATAAATAAAATGCAATACATTAAAAAAAAATAGCTTCCATCAGGACACATCCTTGCCTGCCCTAGACACACAGGTCTCTCCCACACACCACATCCAACCTCTACAGCCCGCCAGGTTCTACACACCCTTTTCCAGGGACTAGCCCAGTGAGTTGGCTTGGCCCTCCTTATACCCACCATACCTAGCCATAGTCCCACATTTAGCGTTCCATCTTTGTCTGGCCACCTGTCCCTGATCAGCAACCAATCTCCAGGACTCTTGCATGAACCACAAAGCCCTCCCACACTATATACAACCCCTCTACCCAGACAGATCCTGTATAACCTTCTCTAGGACACAGCAAAGTCATTCTAACCCTGTCCAGTCTCCAAAATCCTATATCCAGTGCCCCAGCCTAGTGTGGCACCCATGCCTGTTGTGCAGCTAATTTCTAGGATTCTGCCAGGATCTGTTCTGCCAGGGCTGAGACACAGGCCCCTTAACCTCACACCCAACCTCTCAATTCAGGCAGGTCCTGAACATTGTTTTCCAGAGTGTATCCCAGTGAGTCTGCCTGACCCTTTCCCACTTGTGTCTAGCCCAGTTACTATACTCACTGTCTCAGCCTAGTCTGGCCATCCATTCCTGCACCAATCCTGAGGCTTCTTCCAGAATTGGCCCTGCCTGTCTCAGATCCATTGGATCTCCCATACAACATGCAACCTCTATACCCAGCCAGATCTAGCCCAATATTCTAAGTGTGATGGTCTGAAAGAAAATGACCCTCAAAGGAAGTGGCACTATTAGGAGGTGTGGTCTTATTGGAGGAGGTGTGACACTGTGGAGGCAGGCTTTGAGGTATCATATATGCTCAAGCCACAGTGAGACAGACCACTTCCTATGAGTCAAGATGTAAAGTGTCAGCTACTTCTTCAGGACTATGTCTGACTGCATGCAGCCATGTCCCACCATGATGACAATGGATTAATTTTCTGAAAAAGTAAGTCACCCAATTAAGTGATTTCCTTTCTAAGAGTTGCCATGGTCATGATGTCTCTTCACAGCAATAGAAGCCCTAACTTAAAGACACTAGGCTTGGGCCAGAATGAACATATTGCACACCAGCCCTGTCCATCTGACTTCATTTATTTAAGCATATCAGACATTTAGGCCTAACCCACATGGGCACCTTCTTTTCTGCTCCAGCCTCCTGCTCTGTCTATCATATACAGAACTAACATGCTCAGATTTTGTAACTACACACACACACACGCACACAGGAAAATCTAAAACAAACCAACAAAACTGAAAACAAGGAAGATCAAGCCAGTATTACAAGTCCTGCAAAAATGTCTGTCAATGAGAATTGCTTAGATGGACACAGACATTATAAGAACAATTATAAACTTCATCAAATAAAATAAGGAATAAACAAGACACAAAGAGAGAGCTCATTGAGATTAAAAAGAAAACCTAAGGAAAGTAAACGCCCAAGTGATGCCCAAGAAAATACAAACAAATGTAAGGCTGATGATGAAATGATGAACATAGTCCAGGATTTGAAAATGGAATTTAATTAAGAGAAAGACTGAAGGGGATACAAGCTGAAAAGAAGATGGGATTGAAAATCTCAATGGCTCAACTAGAAACTCAAATAAGAACCTTAGAAGTAGACTGAAACAATTCAAAGATAGAATATTAGGACTTGAAGATAAAATAGAGGATTTAGGCAAAAATAAGCAAGGCATATGAATCATTTTGTTAAAAACACAAGAAAGTGACATACAGAAAATATGGGGCACTATGAGAAGATGAAACCTTTGAATTATAGGCACATATGAGTGAAACGAATCCCAGGTGAAAGGCATAAACCAGATCTTCCACAAGGTCATAGAAAAAAACTTCTGCAAACAAAGAAAAGACACAACCATACATATAAAAGACACATACAGAGCACCAAATAGACAAGACCATATAGGAAAATACCCACAGCATATAAAAGTAAAAATAGTAAGCATATAGTAGAACAAAGAACAAATATTGAAAGTTTCAAGAGGAAAAACACAAGTCACATACAAAGGACAACCCATAAGAAGAGCAGCTGATTTATCACTGGAAACTCTGAAAGCCAGAAGAGGCTGGAGCAATGCATTTCTGAAAAGACTATGACACTCAGCCTAAAGTAATGTACCAAGCAAAACTATCAACCATAGTTTGAGAAAGAAAAATTTCCACAATATAAACAGATCTCAAATTTATATTCAACCAAAAAAACCCAAAGAAAATATGGAACGTTGAAGAGAGAAAGTGGACAGCCAACAAACCATGGAAAGGAATACAAAGCCTTAATTACTAAAACACAAATTAACAGGGAGAACACAAACAACACTCCAACCACACAATGGTTCCAATCGGCATGCACATTTCAATAACTTTAAATATTAATGCCCTCACTTCTTCAATCAAAAGGAACAGGCTAGCTAAATGGATTAAGAAAAAAATCAATCTATCTGCTCTCTACAAGAAATACATCATTGCTTTAAAGACAGGCACTGTCTTACAGTAAAAGGATGGACAAAAAAGTACTTCAATCAAATAAGACCAAGAAGCAAGATGATGTCATTATCATAATATCTAATAAAATACTTCAAAATAAACTAATGGGAAGAGAAAAGGGATAAACTTTATTCTAATCAAAGGAACAGTTATCCTAGAAGACATTTCTATCTTAAGCATATATGTACCAAACTTCAGTGCAAGCAATATCATAAAATGTACTGATGGAATTAAAGACATAGATTAACATCAATCCAATAATAGCTGATTTCAGTACTCCAGTTTCTCCAATAGACAGTTAATATGAAAAAGAAAGCAGAAAAACATCAGAATTTAAATAACACCATACATTAAATGAACTTAACAGATAGCAACAACAGAGTATCCTACAAGTATCCTACCCAAACACCAAAGAATGCACATTTGGCTGAGGAGCACATTAAAGTGTCAATAAGACAGATCACAGTCCAAGATACAACACAAATCTTTACATAGAAATACCAAAGTAATTTACTGTATCCTATCTGACCAGTATGTGATAAAACTTAAAAAAATTGACAGCAAACAAATCTCTAGCAAATATACAAATTCATGTGAATTAAACAACTCATTACTGACTGGTGAGTAGGTCAAAGAAGAAATCAAGAAATAAATAAAATAATTCTTGAAGTAAATAAAAATACAACACAATAAAAATTTCAGGACACATTGAAAGCAGTTGTATGAGAGAAATTTATACTTTTATTAGATTAAAAAAATCAGAAAGAGCACAAATAGATGACATAATGAAACAAAAGAAAAACCAAAGCCAAACCAAGTAATAATAATAAAACTTTTATTATTAATGAAATTAATGAAATATAAACAACAAAATAATAAAAATAATCAGCAAATCTAAGACCTGGTTCTTTAAGAATATAAACAAGACATTTGACATTTGACATAACTAAACAAAGAATGAACAGGCAAACATTACCACACACACACACACACACACACACACACACCCCTAAACAAACAAAAACCAACCAAATTTTAACCAAGTAGAGTTCAATAACCAAATCAAACATGCAACAACAATGGAGAAAGAAAAAGTAGCAAATCTTAATCTTTTAAAAAATCTTTAAAAAGTTGAGGGATCGATATACAACAGTTACAGACTTTTAAAAAAGATCTATAGCCAGTGCTTCTTAAGCTATTAAAATAATAATAATAATAATAATAATGATAATAATAATAATAATAGAGAATGAGAGGCCTGAATCCCAGCCTGAAAGTAGCATCAGAGGAAGGCCTGAGCTTCAGGCCCAGAGCAGCCTCAGAGGGAGGTTTGAGCTTCAGGCCCTGAGCAGCAACAAGGGAGCTACAAGCCTCATACCTGGGTGAAGTGTCAGAGGGAGGCCCCAGCCTCTGTCCTAGGAATGAGGATGGATCACCTGGTGAAATGACAGCAGCAGTTTCTAGCAGTATGACACAAAGTTCCCCTGGGAAAGAGCTACTGTGTTCCAGTCAGCCTCCACTGCCATTTCTCCATTCTCCATCAACTCAGCCCCATGCACACGTCCAAGGGGAGGAGCATCTGCCAGAGCTGTAGCCCCACCTGCACCTCAAGGACTGACCACCTGAGCATTGAGACCATGTCCACCAGGGGGAGCATTCACCAGAAGCTCTGCTCTTCTTGTGCCTGAAGGAGAGGTCAATGGAGCCACATCCCCCAACTATACCAATTGGAGGAAGAGAGAACCCCTGAAGCACAAGCTCCACCTATACTGATTAGAGCAAGGGATGCGTAGACAACAAGGTAAGAGCACACTCGGCAATATAAAGGGCAATATGGCACCATTAGAAGCTAGTGGTTCTAAAACAGCAAGGCCCGAACATCCCAACACAGATGAAGTAGAAAAAAATGATCTAAAAATAACTTTACGAGGATGATTGAGGCCCTTAAGGAGGAAATGAAAAATTCCCTTAAAGAAATAGAGGAAAAGACAAACATACAATTAGAAAATATAAACAAATTCCCTAAAGAAAACAAACAAACAAACAAACAAACAATCAGACAAGTGAAGGAAACGATTCAATAAAGGAAACACAAACCAAGGAAATTCTGGAAATGGAAAATCTAGGTAAACAATAAAGAACCATAAATACAAGCATAAACAACTGAATTTAGGCATTGAAGATATGATAGACAAAATAGATTCATCAAAGTTTTTTTTTTTTTTTTTTTTTTTGGTTTTTTGAGACAGGGCTTCTCTGTATTGCTTTGGGGCCTGTCCTGGAACTAGCTCTGTACACCAGGCTGGCCTCAAATTCACAGAGATCCGCCTGCTTCTGCCTCCCAAGTGCTAGGATTTAAGGTGTATGGCACCAATGCCCAGCTCAGTAAAAGACAATTTCAGAACACCAAATAGACTGCCCACCCCCAAAAAAGTCCCCTTGCCACATAATAATCAAAACTATAAATATACGGAATAAAGAAAGAATATTAAGAGCTGCAAAGGAGAAAAGCTAGGTAACATAAAAAGGCAGACCTATGAGAATACACCTGACTTCTCAATGGAAACAATATAAGCCAGAAGGTCCTGGTCAGATGTTATGCAGACACTAAGAGACCATGGATATCAGCCCAGACTACTTTACCCAGTAAAACTTTCAATAACCATAGATGGAGAAAACAAGATACTCCATGATAAAACCAAATCTAAACAATGCTTATCCACAAATCCAGTCCTACAGAAAAAAGTACTTGAAAGAAAACACCAACCCAAGGAAATCATCTATGCCCACAAGAACATAGGAAATAGTTGAACTATTCCACAGCAGCAAATCCAAATGAAGGGAATTGAACATACAATGCCATCACCATCAACAAAAACAAAAATAACAGGAATTAGCAATCGTTGGTCATTAATATAAATAATATAATTCACCTATAAAATGACACAGGCTGATAAGTATTTATCCCTAGTATTCGAATGGATTTTGGGAGCCCATCCCACATAGAGGGATACTCTCTCAGCCTAGAAACATGGGGGAGGGCCTAGACCCTGTTCCAAATGATATGACAGACTTTGAAGATACCCCATGGAAGGCCTCCCCTTCCTTGGGGAGCAGAAAGGGGCTTGGGAGGGGGAGAGGGAAGGAGGAAAGGGTGAGGGAACTGGAATTGAAATGTAAAACAAGCTTGTTTCAAATTTATATAAAAATATTATCATATATATGTTAGCTAACAGATTGGATATGAAAACAGAATCCATCCTTCTGCTACATATAAAAAACAAACCTCAACCTCACAGACAGACAGTATCTCAGAGTAAAGGGTTGGGAATTTTTTTTTTTTTTTCAATCTAATGGACCTAAGAAACAAGCTGTTATAGCTATCCTAATTCTAACAAAATAGATTTCAAACTAAAATCAATAAAAAAAGATGAAGAAGGGCATTTCATCACATGAAAAATCCATCAAGAGGAAATCTCAATTCTGAACATCTATGCCCCAAACACAAGGGATCCTGAATTTGTAAAAAAAAAAAAAAAAAAAAATTCACTACTAAAGCTTAAATCACAAATCAAGCCCCACACACTAATAGTGGGAGACTTCAGCACCCTGCTCTCACCACTGGACAGATCTGCCAGACAGAAGCTTTACAGAGAAATAAGGGAACTAACAGATATTATGACTCAAATGGACTTAAGAGACATCTATAGGACATTCCACCCAAACACAAAAGAATATACTTTCTTTTCAGCACCTCATGGAACCTTCTCAAAAATAGACCACATATTTGGTAACAAAGCAAACCTCCACAGATACAAAGAATAGGAACAAACCCCTGTACCCTATCAGATCACCACTGCTTAAAGTTAGAATTCAACAGCAACATTAATTTCAGAAAGCCCACAAACATGGAAATTGAAGAATGACCAACTAAACTAACACTGGGTCAAGGAAGAAATAAGAAAAAAATAATAGACTTTCTAAAATCTAATGAAAATGACCGCACAACATACCCAATTTATGGGACACAATGAAAACAGTGTTAAGAAGGAAAGTTCATAGCACTAAATGCCTATATAAGGAAGCTGGAAAAATCCCACACTAGTGAATTAACAGAATAACTGTAAGCTCTAGAACAAAAAGAAGCAAATTCACTCAGGAGTAGACTGCAAGAAATAATCAGGTTGAGGGCTATAATCAATAAAATAGAAACAAAGAAAACAATACAAAGACTCAATAAGACAGAGTTGGTTTTTTTGAAAAATTCAACAAAATAGACGAATCTTTATCCAAACTAACCAAAAGGCAGGGAGAGAATATCCAAATTAACAAAATCAGAAATGAAAAATGGGACATAACAATAGACCCTGAGGAAATCCAGAGAATTCTCAGGTCATAACTTCAAAAACCTGTACTCCACAAAATTGGAAAACTTTAAGAAGATGGGCAATTTTCTAGAAAATTAAATCAAGAACAGATAAAACAACTTAAACACACCTATAACCCTGAAGGAAATAGAAAGTTATCAACAGTCTCCTGTAATGGAGGTTCTTTTCCACATGGGTCCCACTGCCCTTCTCAGCCTCAAATAAGCAGAGACACTATATTAATTGTGAAACTGTTGGGTGATGACTAGGGCTTCTTATTGGATAGCTCTGTCTTAATTATTAGCTCATTTCTATCAATCTATGTATTGCCACAAGGCTGAGGCTGTGACTTACCTTGTAATGCCCTGGCATGTTAGTCCTTTGGCAGCATCATGACTCTGTGTGGAGGGTTCAGTGTGACTGCCTTTCCTAGAATTCACCTTGTCTCCTAGGCCTGCCTACCTTCCTGCCTCATTGGCTGAACAGAGAAACATCTATACAGAAGGAAAACTGCCATCAGTATCCAAACCAACAAATGTCCAGGCCCAGATGGATTCAGTATAGAATTCTACCAGATGTTCTAAGGTCTAATACTAATACTCCTCAAATTACTCCACACAATAGAAACAAAAGGAACATTGCCAAACTCTATTTGTGAGACTACAGTTAACCTGATACCCAAACCACACAAGGACACAACTAAGAAAAAGAATCACATGCCAATTTCCCTCATGACCATAGATGCAAAAATATTCAACAAAATATTGGGAAACTGAATCCAAGTACACATCAGAAAAATCTTGTACCATGACCTACTAAGATTCATCTCAGAGATGGAGGGATGGTTTAACATATATAAATTCATCAATGAAATCCATCATATAAACAAACTGAAAGAAAAAATCTACTAGATGCTGAAAAAGCCTTTGACAAAATTCAACACCCCTTCATGATAAAGATCTTGGAGAGAATAGGGATACAAGGAATGTACCTAATCATAATAAAGGCAATATACAGTAACCCAACAGCCAACATCAAACTATATGGAGAGAAACTCAAAGCAATCCCACTGAAATCAGGAACAAGACAAGGCTGTCCACCCTTTCCATATCTATTCAACATAGTACTTGAAGTTCTAGCTATAGTAATAAGACATCAAAAGGGGACCAAGGGGATACAAATTGGAAAACAAGAAGTCAAACTCTGGCTATTTGCTGATGAAGTGATAGTTTACATAAGTGACCCCAAAAATTATACCAGAGAACTCCTGCAACTGATAAACACCTTCATTAATGTAGCATGACACATGATTAACTCAAAAAACAAAACAAAACAAAACAAAAAAAAAAACCAGTAGCACTCCTATATACAGATGACAAATGGGCTGAGAAGGAAATCAGAGAAACATCACCCTTTATAATAGCCACTTCCCTTTGCAACAGATAGAGACCATTAAAGAGAATAACAACCAATTAAAATGCAAAGTTGTGGAGCCAGGTCTCAACTGATACATCTTCCACCCAACTCCACAACCTGAGGCTCAAGGATCACTGCAGAAGAGGGGACCGAAAGATTGGGAAGGCCAGAAGAACAGGCTCTCACAGTTTGCTGTGAGATTGTGTCTCTTAAACACTTCATAATCAAGTTTCACCAACATGATTGCCATAACATGAGCTGAAAAAGGACAGAAACAGACATGCTAAAATGCATTTTGGAAAGCCCAGGAGATCTCAACTTTATACAAAAAACTATAGGTAACTAAGGAAGACTGAGAGTGGAAGAAATAACATCCTTCAGGGAAGAAGTAAACCAATTATTTACCTTGTATCAAATGATCAGTACTGGAAACATATACATGTAAGCAACATTATATCAATTGAGCAGGTTATATTTTGCATTTAGGAATAACCATATTCATATATGCATATAATCCTAATGAATGAATAAAAGAAAGCAGAGGGTTTTGGTGAAAGAGGGAAGGGGAAAATGATGTAATTATAATCTCAAAAAATAGTAAAAATAATTTAAAATGTTTGAGGTAATGGATATAATAAATATTTTCATGTAACTATTACATATTATATAGTCACTGAGATATCACATTGCCACCATTAATATGTACAAACATTATGCATACATTAAAAATTTTACAATACTCTTAAAAGTTTTATACACATATGGTTGTTGTTCATGCCTTTAATACTACACTGTGAAGTAAACAGAACATGGTAAATTATATATTTATTACGTAGCTCCATTAATATTATGAAGTATAAAACTTGGGTTTGACTGAAAAATGTGTATGAATACAGTCTATGATACAAAAAATCCTGAACCCTTGATTAGCAATAGACACAAATGCTTTCATTTCAGTACTAAAGTTATTCTGAAAGTTTACACAATATCAGTTACAAGTATCCTTTTATATAAAATGCCTATTAATGATAAGCTCATGTAACCATGGAAGATGCTCTAACACTTCACTGTTAGGTGTTATTTCTAAGCAATGTGATCTATTATTAGACGTTTTCAAGTCAGTATAAAGTGAATTTGCGGGACAAACTGTAGCTTCCCAATTGACCTTTTGACATAATACAATTGTGCCCTCCATCTTATTAGCTTTATCCTCACCCTGTGAGATAACAATCACTGGACAACAACATAGGACTCACTGCCTACTTAAACTGACCACACTCACTGTAACTACAGCCAAAGTGGTCTGTCCCTTTACCAAGGGCAGGCGCCTATTTCTAAGCAAGTGCTAGGCCAGGTTACAGCCCTGGGATTCCCAGCAAAATCTTAAGCATTTAACACTCTATGTAAAAATCATTGCATGTTTGCTATAAAACTATACTGCTACCCAAATTTAAGTAAAACACACTCAGGAGTGGCATATCCATAATGTGTAACAGCGAAGATGCAAAAGTTATGTTTGATTTCTGATAAATAAGAGTGGGCTGCTAATCAAACTCTAAATAGTACAGAATTTCTTTTGCTGGTGCTTTTTTCACCTGTAGTTATACACGGGCACATATGTGGTGGTTTTTCCACCTGTGTATATACACCTGCACATATGTGGTGTTTGAATGAGAAACGTCTCCTGTAGTTTCACATACTTAACACTTCATCCCCCATTTATGGCACTGTTCAGGAAGGTGATGGAACCTTTGAGATGTGGACCCTTGATGGAGGAAGCCCAATACACTACAGGGTTACACTTAGCTTTATCTTATCTACAGTCATCTCACAAGGGTATCAACAGAAAGTAGGTATGTCTGTACATGCATCCTTGTGTGGGGAGAACTGACCTAAGATCTTTTGCATGCTAACCATACTTCTTACAAATAAGCTATACTTCCAACCACAAGAGAAATTTTTGCGTGTGTGAATTTAAAAAATTGTTTGGGGGGCTAGAGAGGTTATGGGTTATGAGGAAATATTGCTCTTACAGAGGACCCAAGTTCAATTCCCAGTATTCATGTCAGACAATTCAAAACTAGCTATAACTCCAACTCTAGGGAAGTGAACAACATTGGGTGTAATGGGTACCGGATTCTCTCTCTCTCTCTCTCTCTCTCTCTCTCTCTCTCTCTCTCTCTCTCTCTCTCTCTCTCTCTCTCTCTCTCTCTCTCTCACACACACACACACACACACACACACACACACACGATAACCTTTTAAAAATTCATTAATTTGGCCTCAAAATAAATCACTTAGAGAAAATCTGGCTACTACTTTTTAATCTGTGACTGACATTTGAATGAGATATGTTATATAACAACAGACTATTACTCTAATCTATTGCACATAGGAATGTAGTTTATAAGAAACACAAAGAAACATATTTTTAGGCATAATAACTTTTAAAAGCAATACTACTTTTTAAAAAAGCTATACTATTGACAGCAGCATTAGAGAAAACCTTATAGAAGTCAAAATAAATAAGACATGGCCCATTAATATGATATTCTCAGAAGTTTTTCTGATTGATTTAATAAAAGTCCATAGAGACATTGGGATTTTATTTTTTGAATTAGTATTTGGCTGTTTTGTAGATTTTAATTTTAAATGTTAAATAAAATGAAGTGATTGCTGTTTCAATGAGGACAGATTGAGTAGCCTACAGAAACAACGTCACAGAAGAGGTATGACTGGATTAAGAGATGGTGGGGTAGTGTTGGCTGTTGTAGAAGTACAGTGTGCAAACCTGAAGCAAGGATTCTACACAATACCCTAGAATGATTAGTCTGAAGGATATAGGGAAGGCTGTACCCACTACAACCTAGGTGAGCCACGTTTTGAGCAGTTTTCTGGCCAGACTAGTCCCATTGCCGCATCAGCCCCAAATAATACAGAGACGCTATATTAGATATAAAGCTGTTGGCCAGTTACTAGTGTTTCTTATTAGCTTGCTCTGTCTTAAATATTAACCCATTTCTATCAATCTAAGTGTTTCCACGTGGTCTTATATTCCTGGAGAGAGAGTCTGGACCTCTTCCCTCAAGTTTCTACATCTTGAATCTCCTCTACATCTCCCAGAATTCTCCATTTCTCCCAGTCCCACCTATCTTGCCTTCCTATTTGCCAATAGTGCTTTATTCATTAACCAATAAGAAAAATATATTTACAGAATGACATCTCCCATCAGAGCCACACCATGGAACACGAGAAGCATGTGAAATCAGAAATAATCTCTCAATGGCACAAGTGTTTTTAGACACAAACTACAGGTAGAGTGGAGGCAGGCAGAAAACACCTGGGCAAAGGGAAAAGCCAGCATGGGCTTGTAACCCAGAACCCATAAAATCCCACAAGGTGAGTATGATTCCCCAGAAACCAGGAAGAATTAAGAAACATCTCTAGAATGAAAGTGAGAAAGGCTGCCACACAAACTCCTTTCAGCACTGAAATACAGATCTAACTGATCTAAGTCATGGATATTAGTATTCCCCCTCTATGGCACCAACCATAAGGACAGAACAGGAGCTGGGGGAAAACCATCCTAACTAGGAAAAAATGCTGACCAATGATATATAGTTATTTCATTTCTTAACTTGAAATTTATTTTTAAAATTTATAGTTCTGTATTTTTTTACTTTGTTTAAGCTTTTATCTAATCTAATAGATTTTTTCATAAGTGTTAACCTTTAATTTTTACATATATTTCCTTATTGTCAAAGGGTGTACAAATCATAGCATGCTTGTGGAGCTCAGAGGACAACATGGGGGAGTTGGTTCTCTCCCTCTACCAGTATGAATCTTAGGGATCAAAGCCATGCCTCCTTGGTGGCAAGAATTTGCATCTACTGGGTCATCTTGTTGGTCCTCTCTTTTCATGCACCTTCTTTATAACATTTTCTCTACTATTTCTCATAGTTCTATCCCATATATTTTTGCTCCCATTAATAAATTACTCCCTCTTTCCTCCTTTTCTACCATTTGCCTTTTACGATTGGCACCCTTAGCTCTAAAAATGTATAGACTGCATTTCCCAACAATGCTAGTGCTTTTGATTCTGAGTCTTACTAGACACATACAGGAAGTAAAAAGTATTTTTATTGCATATTTACAATTGGACTGCTGTCAAATCATTGTTTTCATTCCTACACTTGGCTTCTACTCTCACTTAAACAATAAGAAACAAACCCCCAAAGAAACTGCACCAGAAAAACATATAAACAAACAAGTGGGAAAATAACTAATCCTCAGTGTCTAACAAAAAAGACAAATCCATCTCAATAAATGTATGAAAAACAACAAAAAAGAAAGGTTTGAGAAATAAGCCAGTATGACACTACCATAACCTCCTAAGCCCTCAGTATTAGACCCAAAGAAGGGAAATAGCTGAAAGATTTTAGAATCCTACTTTCCAAAAGAAGCAGTGAGCACAGAGGGTTCAAGTGACAGAAGATAATTTGTTCTGAGTAGTTTTCCCTGCTGTTCAGGTCCTACTGCAATACCAGCCCCAAATAATACACAGAGACTCTGTATTAATATATAATTCTGTTGGCCAGTTACTAGTTTCTTATTGGCTAGCTCTGTCTTAATTATTAACCTATTTCTATTAATCTAAGTATTTTCATGTGGTCTCATATTACTGGAGAGAGCATCTGGCATTCTGCTCTCTCCGACTTCCATTTTGGAACTCCCTACCACTTCCTCTCTCCTCCTAGTCTCCTTGTCCCACCTATTTTGCTTTCTTATTGGCCAACAGTGCTTTATTCATCAGCCAATATGAGAAACATATTTACAGAATGACATCTCCCATCAATAATTGAAGTAAGAAATTCATTCAGGACTAGATAACAAAGTAATGGAGATATGAGTAAGACACTCAACAGTTTCAAATGCATAGTAGAAGCATTTGGCAAGAAAACAGAATCTGCAAAAGAACCAAACAGAAATGCTGCACATGAAAGTATCTGTCACATAAAAAGAAAATACAGTGATGATATTCCAATGACATATGCCAAGACGGAGATGCCATGACATAACCAGCAAGAGAACACCAGCACAATCTCAGTCACAAGCCTGACTTTGAGAAGCCCAGGCTTTCTTTCTGAGGAGTCCTGACCCACTGGGACAGGGACAGTGTGTGCACGATTTTCTTGCCACTCATGTTGTTCCTTTTAGAAATGGCCCTAAACCAAATGAAGATCTACTTCTAAGTTATCTCTAGAGCACAACTGATTCGGGATATTTTGTAAAGTTTTCAGAAAGAAAATACAGGTTTCTCATTCAAGAGTCACAACAATTCTCTAAATGTTCATTATGATAAGTATCCAAGCACTTATGTTTTAGAAAAAGGGACAGGTAATCTTAGCATTTCTCCACAAAACACCTTAAATACAATTTACTCATATCTACCTGTAAATCACATTTGAAAATATGATCATAAAAATTATGAGACATACATTATGTCTCAAAACGAGAGAAATTTGTTGGAGCTCCAAATAACTATTAGAAGATATACCAATAAAGGGCGATTCTCTACATTTCCTTAAAGGCAAACAAACAAAACAAATATGCTCTCTATACTCAGAAAAAACTTGCCTTACCAGATGCAGAAATAAATGAAACTTCAGAAAACTGATTGAAGGCCCCTCATGAAAAATACCATGCCATCCCTAGTTGAGTTAGGAGGAAAGTTGTATTGAAATCCAGAGGAAATGAGGTATAGCCCTTTGAACTGCATGCTTAAATAATAAGGAAACTTTAGTATATATAACAGTCAGTGACAAAGTTCACACTGAGAAGTTTCCAGAACTAAAGGGGGTGCTTACATTTTTAGGCAATTGTTCATTTACCTTTTTATTTTACAAGTGAAATAAAGAAGCAAAGCTTATTATGAACTAACATATAAGAAACAACAAAACAATGATTGTCCTACCAGACTCTAGCTATTCATCTTATTTACATTCCAGCAACATCTAATGAATTGCTATCTATACAGAGATCCATAAAGCCTATTTATCTACTTGTAGAATGAACTACGCAGGTCAATATACAAAAGGGTTACAGATCAAATTTAAACTCTTTGAGAAAGCTTCCATGTTGACCACACACTCTCAAAAAAATTTTTTTTTTTTTTTAAATAAGCATTTCTATTAAGTTGGCTTTTCTTCAACAATTAAAGCAAAAGTTTACACATAGACCTGGCAGCAGCAAGAATACATACGATTAATTATACATACAGCTATACTCCTAGTTACTCACCCTCCTAATAGTATCTGTGGCTGGCTGGATTCATTTGTGATTCCAAATACATCAGGAATTAGATCACCATTGAAGCTGGAAAAAAATATTTTAGAAATTAGGCAGCTGTTTTATTAAAATGTCACTTTAACTTATCTTTCAATAGTATAGAATATTATCATACTCAACAGTGTCTATTTGTGGCCAATGAAGCAAAAACGACAGTTACCCTTTCCAGACCAAAGTCTTTCAGTTTAGCTAATGGACCCACCAGCCAAATAAACCTGCTGCTGCAACTATAAGAATTAGTTTTGCATTATAAGGGCAAATCTTAGCTATCTAAAAATACACATAGTACAACTTAAGTTGGTGAATTAATATACATATGTAAATTAAATTTAACTCAAAAGATCATTTAAGAAAAACCCCAACATCAAGCATACAAACTCTCTTTTGAGTTATTAATCAGACCTTCCCAAGAGACTTCCCAAATATTACATGCCATTGCTATTTCCCTTGGTTGTCCCCAAGAGGTAGAAGGTGAGTCCTTATTGCTGAAGACACCATGCTCTTCAGACACAAGGCCCAGAGGTCCCTGAAACAGAACTCACAGAGGTTGCGATGCAAATAAAAGGATGAAAGCAACCAACAGTGATACCCACTTAGACTGCTATGAACCACTACAACAAACAGCATGACACGATAAGGAGGGAAGTAGTGGCACACATACCTTGGTGGTAAACAACAGCTTTTTAAATTGGAAAGCATACCTGGTCCTGAAATCCTAGTCAGCTACCCAAGATAGTGAGGTCACCAACCTCCACTATACTAAACTAGCCTGTTGACGGAGTTTCTTTCTCGCCAGATCCCACATTCTGTAAATATGTTTCTCATATTTGTTAATGAATAAAACACTGTTGGCCAATAGGAAAGCAAGATAGGTAGAACTAGGAGACAAGGAGGAAAGATGAAGTGGTTGGAAGCAGTCAGCAGGGAGAGACCGGAGAGAGCAGAACGCCAGCCCACTCTCCGGTAAGATGGCCAGCCCGCTCTCCGGTAAGATGAGACCACGTGGAAATACTTAGATTAATAGAAATGGGTTAATAATTAGGACAGAGTTAGCCAATAAGAAACTAGTAACTGGCCAACAGCATTGTATCAAGTACAGAGTCTCTGCGTGTTATTGGGGGCTGGCGTGGCGGTGGGACCGACCCACAGGGAAAAACATACTCGTTACACTCAGCATTGATGTTTAGAAAATGAAAATATCAATCGTCTTTGGAAAACAATGAAGTTCTACATTCTTCACTATGAAATGTTCCTATACAAAGGTAAGAAAGAACATCATCCTTTTTGTAGGTAGATTTGACTAATTTTAAACTAACAATAAAATTTAAGGAAAGAACCAATTGTTATAAAACAAAGTCTTTAGTGATTCACAGTCAGTGAGTGTTTGACTGGCACACCTCCATCATACATCTATACAACAGGGTCATGTACAAAGGGTGTAAAGGGGTCAAGAGAAGAACAGCATTGAAATGCTCTGAACTTTACCTGAGCTAGTGGGAGCTCACCAACTCTGGACTGACATGGGGGAACTTGCATAAGACCAAACTAGGTCCTCTGAATATGGGTGACAGTAGTGTGGCAGTCTGTGGGGCCACTGGCAGTGGGAATAGGATTTACCCCTAGTGCTTGAACTGAATTTTTGGAACCCATTATCTTTGGAGGGACATGTAGCTCAGCCTAGGCATAGGGGAGAGGGCCATGGTCTTGCTTCAAAGTAAGGTGACAGAATTTGTTGACTCCCCATGGGAAGCCTAATCTTCTCTGAGGAGTGGATGGGGCTGGGGGGGGGGAGGAGGGAGTAGCAGCAAGATGGGTGGGAGTGAGAACTGGGATTGATATGAAAATCGAGAAAAGATTTTTAGAATTAAAAAATGGTCAAAAATAATAAAAGACTAAAGTGGTAAAATGAATGAATGAATGAATAATTATATAAATGTCTCTGTCTCTCCCCGACAGTGAAGCAAACAGTGTTAATCCCTGGAAACTTTAGACTTAAAATAATCCATAAAAGAATCCATAGCTGCTATAAAAATTCATACTTGCCACTGATTATTATAATAACAATAAAAAAGTACACAAGTATAAAAAGAAATCAAACAAAGCACTCTTGAGAAGCTGAAATTATGGGAATGATTTAGTAACTATAAATGGTATCACTGGAAATAAGAATGTGACCATATTTTATATTCCAAGAATGATCTTTACCTCACTACCAATACTATCTTGTTCAAAATTTAGATTTAGTCATCTTGTTTATTTTGAGTAAATAAATAATAGAATGAAAATTTTATTTTAAAGAACCACATTTTCTTGTTAATGTGGAAATCTTTCCCCATTTCTGGAGGGAATGCTATATTCTTCATATCTCTCAATGAACATTTCAACTCAAAAAACTAATTTCTTAATTAAAGAATGATACATGACTACATATCACTATAGATCTACAAGGAAAGAAGTTATCAAAATATATAAAAAAATCTGTATCTTCCCTTCTTCAAGATAATCAATTTTCTCTTTCATTTGTATCTTTACTTCATCATAGCAAATATTATGTAATCATGTATACAGGTTCCTATAAACTTTAAGATGTAAATTTAGAGTCAACCTTACTTAGCAAAGTAGCTTCATACATAAAAGACTTTATGTTTGTAAGTTTTCAATTGTTCAAAAGCAAGGACATACTTACTCCATAATCAGTGGTTGGTCTTGAAAAGTCCTATTGAGTATGGTCATGTTTTTAGAATCTGTAAAGAAAAAAAAAAAAGGATATATATGTGCATACACACACGCACAACACATGTGATATTTGTATACACACACACATACATAATACATATGAATATGAAGTGCTGGGCATTTAAAATTAATTTTCTTATCTACAAAGTATTCTCTCATTTTTTTAAGATTCATTTCTAACTTCTAGCAACACTTATCAATAAGGAGACATCAATAACTTCATTTAATGATAAGCCACTGATAAGAGTTCACATTATTGTGAAGATTCAAAGGACATTTTCATTTGAGGTTCCCATCTGATATATTTTAGCTGCCTTTTTTTCTGTATAATTTGGTAATCAACAATATGATAACATAGACAAATAACATAGCATGTCTAACCCTACTCTACTCTGCCATGTCCATGTTTCCTATAAGCCATACCTGCATATGACACTCTTGTAAATGAAAGGATGGCTGGATACATTAAGACTATTATCTGCATTCACAAATGTTGGCACAAAGCATACATGCATTTGCCCTCTTTGAATAAAGCTGTCAACTTTTGCTTTATCAATTGGCTTTTCATATAAGATTTCAAGACTCATAAATGTATATAGCAGATGACTCACAATCTATACTTGTAGTACTTTTCTATACTGGAAGACAGGAAAACAAAAAGGAAGGTTTGCCAGGTATCCTAGCATTTGTGATGCTAAACTAAATGTAAGCCTTGTTGTGGTGGTTTGAGTAGGATTGGCCCCCACAGACTCATGTGTACGAATGCTTGTCCCATAGGGAATGACACTATTAGGAGGTGTGGCCTCATTGGAGGAAGTGTGTCACTGTGCAGGTAGGCTTTGAAATCTAAGGTGCTTAACATCAGCCTACTGTTACATTCACTTCTGCTGTCTGTGGATCTAGATAAAGAACTCTCAGCTCCTTCTCTAGCACCATGCTTCCCACCGTCATGATAATGGACTAAATCTCTGAACTGTAAGTCAGTGCCCACTTAACTGTCTTTATTTATAAGTCTCTTTATAGCAATAAACCCCTAAGTACGACACTTGCTAGCTAACCAGATAGACTGTGATTTTTATAGGCATGTGTGGTACGACAACATCTATAATTCTAATGCACTGCCCTTTGCATTTGCACACTGAATTTGTAGTAAGAGGCCAAGTGCACCATCCATTTTGCTGATGAGACTATTAGCAGTACTGGCATCATTTGAGCAACTGTTGTATACCTGGCCGTTTCTCATAGCTGAAGGACCCAGTACCTTCCTTAATGTAAATAAGATTGTTCCTCCAGAGCTCTGAAGTTTGTACTTTTTACTCTGACACAAACCCTCACATTTAGTCCTGGCAGATATGGAAGTAACAGAGGTCCATCTGTCTCTGCCTCCCAACTGCCAAGGTAAAGGTGTGTGACATCATACTTGGCCTTAAGTTAATTCTTTAGGTATTTCAACCATAATAAAAGCTAATAATATATCTTTTTGAAGTGATTAAGAGTGATTTTGTCTCTCTGGAATAAACTAGGTTAGTTACAAAGGAAAATGAGCTTTTAAGAAGTTTTTACTAGAACACAAGAACAGAATATTCAATTGTTTTTGAGAACAATACCTGTTAACATTTTCATTAAGAATATCAGATATGTTTTCACAATTTACCTTTTCTAGCCATAATAATAAAAAATTTAAAACTCACTTAATGTTTGATTTTGTCCCCAGAAGATAACAGCTCCTAATTCATTGTTGCTATGATTTTGGGGAAAATATGTGAGCAGGACATCCATTTGTGAATCCCCATCATAATCACCAGGGACTACACTTGTTATTAATGCACTGTGACTCCTAAAGGAAGAAAGAATTTTAAAAATATCAGGAAAGTTGTAGCAAATGAATCTATAAAATTATTGCACAAAGTATGTTCAACATAGAATTCATGATTTAATAGAAATAATTATTTTGTATCATATGCTCCCTTGGGTGTATAGATGCTTCTGGCCTACAGAAGAACATCATAAATCTGAACTATATCAATGGAAAACCTGTTTATATTCAAGCCCTGCCTCAGTGGTAGTGTTTGTGTAGTATGGGTGAGGCTCTGGATTTGACTTCCACTACCACTTAAATATAAGCAAAACAAATACAAGGGACTGGAGAGACGGCTCAGCAGTTAAGAGCACTTGCTGCTCTTACAGAGGACCTGAGTTAGGTTCCCAGCACAAGGTGCTTCAGAACTATAGCTTCAGTTCTAGGGGGATCCAGTGCCCTTTTCTGACCTCTGGGGGCTCTTGTATGCACACGGTACTCTTACACACACATTCATATAAAAAATATTTATTTAAGACAAACAAAAACCACAGTGCAAAATTTATTTGGAAACATGGACAATAAACACTAAAGGTTAAAAATGGTTATATTGGAGAGGAATAATAGAGAATAAGAGTAAAAAGACAATTATTTTTACTTTCAAAAATATCCTAAATACTCACAAAGGGCTGAAGAAATGGTTCAGTGTTTAAGAAAATGTACTATTCTTGCAAAGGACAGGAGTTTGGTTCCCAGCACCAGGAAGGGTGAGTAGTTCACAAACACATGTGACTTAAGTGGAGCCAAAGCCCACCTTGACCTCTGAAGGCACTTGCTCTCATTCACATGCCCATGGACAAATGGATGGACACACAGACAGGCAGGCAGGCAGGCAGGCAGGCAGACACACGCACATAGGCATTCGAGCACAGGTGAACACACATTTAATCTTCAAAAACTTAAAATGGTAATTTCTAAAATTAAGAGTATAATATTGTATTAATTCAAAGAAAAATTTGAGGTTTTGTTTTATTATTCAAAGAAAAATTTGAGGTTTTCTTTTTAACTTAATAAAATCCACCAGACTGTGGTGGTTCACACCTTAAATCCCAGCATTCAGGAGGCAAAGACAGGGAGATCTCTGTGAGTTCAAGGCCAGCCTGGTCTACAGAGCTAGTTCCAGGATAGGCTCCAAAGCAATACAGAGAAACCCTGTCTCGAAAAACCAAACAACAACAACAACAACAACAAAGCAAAACAACAAAATAAAACAAAATCCAAGCCTTTTATATCTTATATATTTCCTTGATTTATAATTCTTAAACGAAAAATAAAACACACACACACTTTCTAGGTGGTTAGCTCTTTTTTTCTTTTAATTTATCCATTTCTGTTTCTCTTACTCCAAATATTCATGGCATCATTATAAAAATATTTCTGAAAATACATTCTTCATTAATTTATAAATTTCCTCCTAATGTTCTAAGTTAAGACTAATGTTTTCTTAACAACATTCTGAGTTTAAATACTGCTGAATTTGAGCACTAATTAACCCACACAGGAGCATGAGTTCACAGAGATGGTAGTGCATGCCTTCCTCAATGCTTGCCACTTTTGAAAGACAGAGTCTCTTGCTGAATGTGAGGGAATCTGTCTGTCAATCTTATCTCCTCTCTCCTATCTGGGAATGCAAATTCAGTTCCTCATGTTAGTGCAGAAGGTCCTTTCCTGAGCCATCTTCCTAGCCCCTCTGCAGTAATTAAAACATACATTATTCTGTGGTCCCAATTCGTACTGTATGTGAGTAACAGCTAAACCAATGTAAGTACATTTTTTTATAACCTGAGTTTTATACAACATACAATGACTCCTGTTTCCTCATATAATTGAATTCAATCATTTTCAGTACTTAGGAAGGATGCTAGTCTGCTCTAATTTCCCTTTCCCAGACTGTCATGCTCCCACATGTGTCTCTACCTTTTCTGTCAAAGTGAATCTTTTTACTGTTTTGCAAAGCACCATTTTCACTGCCATCTTTTGTAAATGCTATGTACCCAAACTAAAATTTTATTCAAGCTATGTTGTTAAATTCAAATCCCATGATTGTCTGGAAGCTGCAACTTTGGTTTGCGCTGCCCCATCTCTTTCTCCATTAGCTTAGAGAAAACATCCAACTTGGTCCCTAGAGTTCTCAAATCATGATGGCCAACTGTTATTTGTGTCAATGTTTCCTCATAGCCAACCATGAAAAAGGAATGACAAGAACTATTACTTAAATCACATTTTAAAAATTAAGATAATTTCAAAAACTTGATTTCAGTTCTGTCAAGACCATTATTAAAAATTCACCATTAGATCAAAAGGAAAACAAAACAAAACAAAATATGACAGAGGTCATTGATCTTTTTCCACATGCAAAATAATTTTAAGATGATGAGACTTTTGTGAGTTATTTGCTTCTGCAAGAATTATCATAAGACACAGTTCATTCAAGAAAACATATTGATTTGCAAGAGAATACAGAACAGACTTGGATCCACCAAAATTTATTTTTGTAAAGGTGGATTATTTTTTAATTTTTTTTCCAATTATTTCTCCTTTTAAAGTTAATTTTATTGGTTTGTATCTCTTCCTTCCTTCCTTCCCCACCCTCTCGTGTGTGTGTGTGTGTGTGTGTGTGTGTGTGTGTGTGTGTGTGTGTGTGTGTGTGTATGCTGGCACCACAGTGTAGAAGTGGCGATCAGACAATAATTTCTAGGAGTCAGTTGTCTTCTTCTAACACATGGGCCCTGGGAATCCAACTATGGCAATCAGACTTAGTAGAAAAGTGCCATCTCACCAGTCTTCGCCTTGTTTATTTTATTTACCTTTTTTACCAATTGCTTACTACTCAGAGTTTGGAAGTAAGGACTTGGTATCACAATACCACAACTGAACAGAATTGATTTCCAATACAACCCAAGCTACCACACATTCATATTATGAGGGCTAATATTTCCCCTGATAAGCATTTGTACTTACTTCAGGGATACTTGAACCTTGGGTTTAAAATAAGGTGCACTCTGATCTGCCAAAAAGACGATTAAGTCATTTCCTGAAAGAAGCGGATAAATGATTTTAGAAAAAGTGGGTTTTGGTAAATCATCCAGTCAGTGCTTGAAAATTGCTCAGTATTGTTTCTATCACGAAACTTTTATTCTAATCTCGATAAACAGCATTCTGAAGGATACTCATACTAATTTAATGGAATGTAGAAAAGAGAAGTATAAAAACACATACTTGTTCCAGGCAATGTGAAGCTATGGGAGTCCATCAAGAGGCTGATGGGCTAATTTAATGGAGCCATCCATATAAAGAACACATCTTAAACTATCCTATTCTATACTGAGTATAAAACCCTGGTTTGATCTGCAGCAACATAGAAAACACACACATGCACAACCCCTCCCCCTAACAACAACAAAAACCCTTATTCTTTACTGTGCTACTGTTCAGCCTAGTGTTTTCTGCATCCAATCAGGTCTCCCGTATATGAGACTGTTCATTTCATTATACAGATTCATCATACCAATGATACAAGAATTCCTACTACAGATTCTCAGAAGTAACAAGGACATAATTCAACACATAAGCAGAAAAGGAAGAGCCCTCCCAACTTTCCTCCTTTGCTTGGTATGAAACTTCTTTCCACATGGATAGATCTATGGAACTCAATTAACACTTATGGGGGCAGGGTTTTAGAAATGCTTAATCAAACACAGGCTATCTTTAAAATTAAGGAGAATCTGTGAATCCAGTTACAGGCTTGCACCATTCTTACAATATGAGCAATCACTCAAATATAGGGAACACATCCAGGTCTATAGAGGTTCTGCAGTGCTGGGAATGTTTCCTCAAAAACCCTGTGGGTATCTTGTCACTCAGTTCTGTATAGGTTTTTAACGTTACTCTTTGCCATGGTCCTTAACCAGCACCTACTAATGAATGCACCTTGTTCTTATCAGACTTTTTTTTTTCTTTTTTTCTATTTTAAGGCTTAATGTATTTACTGAACTTTCAAGAATGGCAAGTTGGCCAAAAGTGATGTGCATGACTACAGTGGTGAGGTGTTGAAGACTACAGTAATAAGCAAGGGTCAAATGTATTCTAAAATATCAGGCAGCTCATACTGGAGAAGTCTGTAGTTTGATAATGTTACCAAGGAGGCACTGCGTTTATCAGTAGTTAACAACCAAAAGTGCTTGTGTGAGCTGTGTAGTGTTTGGTGCCTTAGGAGGGCACAGTACCTTCAAACAAACGTGGATCTTAACAAAAAGAAGGGCAGATGAACTGAGCAAATAGTAGAGGTGGTACATTTCTCATAAGAAGAGACTGTCAAATTGCATCTTTTCCGACCAAAAGGGGCGGAACATTGGACAAAAAGAAAAAAAAAAAAAAAAAAAAAAGGGAAAACCAAGTTACTTAGGAATCAGGAACCAGGAAGGACTTTGTCAGGCAGGTGAATGCTACAGGCTGCTGGGTGAAGGGACTTGGTGTGTTCCTAAGGTTTGGGGGACTGCTGATGGTCAGGACCCAGGGCTGATAAAAAACTGGGGAAAGGGGGAGCTGTCAAGGATGATGAAGATGAAAGGGAGAGCCACAAGGCTGGGAAATGAATGCGGGAGGGTAACAGGAACAAGGGGGCGTGGGTACACCGGGGTGGGCAAACAGAGGGAGGGCTGGCAAGCACTGACTTTCCCGCAGCACGAAGAGGTCCGTCTGTTTGTCGGAGTTGAGGTCCCCGAAGGCTGCCAGGGTGCCCCAGGCCTCGGTGCCAAAGAGCTCGGCCGTGACGTTGTGCAGAGCCCGCGCCGGGGCAGGCCCAACGCTCAGCACCGCGAGCCCCAAGAGCAGCGGCGACAGGAGCACCCTGGCGCTGGGCAGCAGGCCTGCCGCCATGGCGCCCTCGGCCCGGCCGGCCTCCGCTGCGCTTGACGGCAGCCGCAAAGCACCGTGCGCCCAGCCGACCGAGAAAAGACTCAGGGTGCGGGCTCACGGGCTGCCCCTCTCTGCACTCTCACGCTCGCCAGGGGGTGTCCCTCCGACGACCAAGAGGCCAAGATGCTAGGGCGACGTCTGCCTGGGAGCTCACTTCCGGCCGGCGTGCCTCCCGACAGTGTCGCGCGCGGGGGCGTGGCCGGGAGGGCGGTGCTGGCTGGCAGCCCCGGCGGTGGGCACTGCGCGATGGCGGGGGCTGAGGGACACATGGCCGAAGTAAGCTGGAAGGTCTTGGAGCGACGAGCCCGGGCCAAGCGCTCAGGTTTGGCTGCTTGTGACAACAACCTTGCCCCTTCCGGGTACAGTGGGTGGTGCTCTTCCTCAGGTCCCCTGGAGGGAGGCAGATGGGATCGATCTTAGGGATCAACTTGTGTCCCTAAGTTGTCTTCAGAAAGCAGTAGGTGGCCCTGGTTGTGTCCTGGTCTTGTTGCCCTGCCTTTCACTCCCCCACACTCCGCACTTCCAGCATTTAGAAAACTTCCGTGTTCCTCTCCCAAGTTATTTCCTCTCCAAAGTTAGCGGCAAGCTGACTTCTCCAGGAAAGTTGCCCCTGGAAGCCAGCTAGTGACAAGTTCTTGGAACCAGAAGGGTGTCTACTACCTCTCCTGAAAAATTAGGTCTTCATTTTTAGTGAGGTCCTAAAGAGCTGGCGACGAGTCTTGTCTTATTTTATATGTTCCCTTCACATTCCTCAGGAATTTTGAGCCACAGCAAGTTCTGTGCGTCAGAAACTGAGGAAGACAGGATCTGGGCAGCAAAGTTAGTGTACAGGATGGAATTGGCCTCTTCCCTAGCCAAGTGATCCCATAGCCTGTAGTTTCTAGTTGTGGTTCCACCATGGAGGTCAGAAGATGCCAACAGTTCAAGTGTCCCGAATTGACTTGTTCAAATTGCAAAGTCACTGACGATGTAAAAGTTACTACTCCTGGCTAGTAACTCCTCAGAGAGCCCAAACGGAAACTGCCCCTATTAAAACTGGATATAATCTTGAGCAAAAAACGGTGTCCCTAAACTCGAGGGGTGGTGGAATGACAAATCTTCAACCAAGGGCCTTTCCCTTGTAAAAGAGGGAGGAAAGGTTGTAGAAAGTACCGATTTCATTCTGTTTTAAATCTTAAAATCCTTGTGTTTATTTACTCAGGGCGGTAGTGGAAAACCCACAAGAAAAGTTGAGTTTAAAAAATAGTTGACTTCAGTTCAGAGTTAATACAATTTCTTTAAACAGTCATGGAATATTTGTTTCCTGCTTTTTCTTAAAGTCTTTTTATGTCATATAGAAATAGTGACTTTGTTATTAATAGTATGGCTGTGGAAGTATAAGAGTGTTATAAAGTTGTTCCTTCTGGGCAAAGAGAATAACTAGTCTTTCCGAGAGCTGAACAATGCCCCCAACATATTTTTGTGACATAATTCTTTTTAATAAGTATGCAGAGTCTATTTTCTCTTCAAGTCTTTGTTTTACTCAAATGCATATCACAGCAGTAAACTTTGAGAATCTTACTTTTCTTAATAGGGTAAGTTTTATTTTATTTTGCTATTGTTGAATGCAGTTTCTTAAACCCAGTGCACACTAGTTACCTGGATAGTGTCAATATCAAATGTTCCTGAATGTTTACTTAATGAGTAAAATTTAGACAAAAGAAAAAAAAGTGAGGCAAATCTTTAAAATTAGTAGTTGCATTTGCAGTTTCTAATTTTCAGACTCTGAGAAATATAGACAATAAACCCTCTTGAACCACATTATTTACTCCCTGTTTATTCAAATGATTATTTTGATTCTGTTTACAACTTTTAGGAGAATATATAAACAGCCTTGTTTAAAGCATGATTTAACCTTTTGCTGGAATAGACTCCTCTTTGGAGTTCTAAGCATTGTTACATAGTATCATAGCAACTTTACTATAAAATAAATGATGCTACTAATGAAATGTTAGTAAGTGGAGATTATGTTTCTGTCTATTCATGTAAGCAAATTTAACAAATAAAGGTAATCAAACTCTCAAACCCTAAAAGGTGAACTAAAATTATTTAATGATCTTTAATTGTCTTTTGCACATTGCATCATGCTAATAAATGCTCATAATGCTTTCAATTAATCTAATGTTGATTGCTTCTAACCTTCACTAAACAGTTTTAAAATCGGTGTAGTTTAGCCTGCAACGCTTATGATAAGAGTCAAGTTGAAATGGCCCACTCACCTGATGCAGCCTTCTCTTCACCTGCTTTGTTAAGGTCTGGTAAGTGTACAGACCCCCAAAGGGTCAACTGACAATTTTATATATTGTTCCCAAAGGTTGATGTCACTATATGGTAGTTGTCATTTGTTTTACCTTTTGCTGAACCCAACTTTGAGCACCATTTCAGTTAGTGGGCTTATGTTACCATTGTGTTTTGAATTTGTCTTATGGTACACAAGGAAGGCAAAGAAAGGGTGGAGGCTCTGTTCTGACAATTGCAAGCTATTTGAAAGGTTTCTTCATGGTGGGAGCCTCAGTTGTCAAATGAACTTGTATTATTGATTTTTAAACGATTTTTGTTAATTTTCTAGGTATTGTAGTGCACATGGGTGTCCAAGTATCCCTGTAGTGTGGTATAAATTCCTCTGGGCACATGCCCAGATGGTAGGTTTATTTTTAGGTTTTTGAGAATCCTTCAGCTTTATTTCCAAAGTGGCTGCATTAGTTTATATGTTTATACCTACACCAGCAATTTATAACAGACCCCTTTATTAACATTGATAGCAGCTTTTTTTTTTTTTTTCTTTTAATCATTTGTGATCTTGATGATGGCCATTTTGACTGAGGTGAAATGGAATCTCAGAGTAGTTTTAATGTGCATTTCCATGATATTCAGGGATGTTGATGACTTTTAAAAAGGTTTCTGAGACATTTGGAATTCTTTTGAGAGCTCTATTCTTGTTTTGGTTCCATATCCTATGTTTCAATTGGGTTGTTGGGCATTTAGGTATTTTGTTTGTTTGTTTGGGTTTTTTTTTTTTTTTTTTTTTTTTTTTTTTGAGACAGGGTTTCTTTGTGTAATCCTGGCTATCCTGGAACATGGTCTGTGGACCAGGCTGACCTTGAACTCAGAGATCTACCTGCCTCTGGCCCCTGAATGCTGGAATTAAAGGTGTGTACCACCACCACCCAGCTGAAGTTTAGTTTTCTAAAGATCCTTGAATATTCTAGTTACTATTTCTCTTCACTCAATTAACTGATTGTTTTGTTATACAGAAAGCCTTTTAATTTCATGAGAGCCTGTTTGTCCACTGTTCGTCTTATATTCCTATGCTATTCTGAAAACCCTTACCTATATGTTGAGGTGTACTTGTTGCATTTTCATCTAGAAGTGTTGGGATATCAAGTCTTAAATCAAAGTCTTTTTGGATGTAAATTTAGTTTTATACAGGGTAAATATAGGGATCTAGTTTCATTCTTCTACTTGGCAACCCCCAGGTTTTCCAACCATCACTTGCTGAAGACACTTCCTTTTATCTAATACTGATTTTTGGTTTTTAGTGAAAAAATCAGGTAGCTTTAGTTGTGGGAACTTATTGTGATATATTTTGCTATCTAAGGCTAAAACCCTTCTTTTATATTTTAGACAGAAAAGAGGAGATGATGGAAGATGTCATTCTGTAAATATGTTTCTTGTATTGGTTAATGAATAAAGCACTGTTGGCCAATAGGAAAGGAAGATAGGAGGGTCTAGGAGACAAGGAGGAAAGAGGAACTAGTGAGGAGGATTCAGCATGTAGAGATGGGAAAGAACAGAATGCTAGGCCGAAGTTCTTCGGTAAGATGAGCCACGTGGAAATATTTAGAATAGTAGAAATGGGTTAATCATTAAGACAGAGCTAGTCGATTAAGAAACAAGTAACTGGCCAATAGAATTATATTAAATACAGAGTCTCAGCATGTTATTTGGGGCTAGCGCAGCGGTGGGACCAGGTGGCCAGTGGGGAAAACATACATTATTTTATTTATTTATTTATTTTTGGTTTTTTGAGACAGGGTTACTCTGTGGCTTTGGAGGCTGTCCTGGAACTAGCTCTTGTAGACCAGGCTGCTCTCTAACTCACAAAGATCCTCCTGCCTCTGCCTCACCAAGTGCTGGGATCAAAGGCGTGTGTTACCACAGCCCTGTTTAGTTATGGGAATTTCTACATGGGATCCTCTATTCTACTCCACTGCTTTATGTATCTATATTTGTGCCGATACCGTGCTGTTCTTATTACTGTGGCTCTGTAGAATAACTTGAACTGGGGAATGGTGACATCCCTTGTATTGGTATTACTTTGACTCTTCTTGGTCTTTTGTGCTTCCCTATAAATTTTACTGTCTGTGATGACTGTCCTTGAAACCTTGATTGTGATTGCATTGAATCTGCAGGTTACCTTTGGGGGGATGGTGATTTTCATAATATTGATTCTTCCAGGCCATGAACATGGAAAACCTTACCATGTTCTAGTGTCTTCCTCAATTTATTTCTTCTGTATCTTAAAAGTTTTCATTATAATTTTTTTTCTTAGTTAGCTTTGTTCCCATGCATTTTACTTTTTAGTGGCTATTGCAAATGAGATTGTTTCACTGGTTTCTTTTTTAGTATGTTTGTCATTGATATATAGGATGGCTATTCTGTGTACTAATTTTGTACTCTGTCACTTTACTGAATCTCAACCTCTAAAGAATTTTGTTGGAATTGGGGTCTCATGTATAAGATTGTACTGTTGGCCAGGAATGATACTTTGACTAATGTTTTAAGCCTTTGGTTGCCTCTTAACTTCTTTCTCTTATTGTTCTAGTTAAGACTTTCAGTCAGTACATTTAATACAAGTGGAGAGACTGGATATCCTTGTCTTGTTCCTCATTGTAGTGGGATTGCTTTGAGTTTTTCTCTATTTACTATGCTGTTTGCTGAAAGTTTATAGTATATAGCCTTTATTTGTTGGGGTATGTTCTCTCCACCTCTAACCTTTGCACATCATTTGTCATGAAACAATGGTAGATTTTCTAGAAAGCCTTTTCTGTGTCAAAGGTCGAAGAGTGTGTTGGATTGCTTGGAAACAGAATTAAGGATTATCATGAGCCATCATGTGGATGCTGGGAATTGAACACAGGTTCTCTGGAAGAGCAGCTCCTGTATTTAGCTGCAGAACCATATCACCAGCCCTGTTTGAAAGTATTCTATTGAGAATTTTTGGATCTATATTTAGGGAAATTGGTTTATAATATTTTGTTTTGATGCCAGGGGAATACTGGCTTCATAAAAAGTATTTAGAGGCATTCTTACCTTTTCTATTTTGTGGAATAGTTTGACTAATATTATTGGTGTTCTTTGAAAGTCTGGTTGAATTCTGCAATGAATTAATCAGATTTTTTTTTTTTTTATTGCCCCCTTCATAGATGGCTTATTGCTTCAAACTCATTGGTTATAGATCTAAATTATCTAATTATCTATAGATCTAAATTATTTATTTCATCTTGGTTTAATTTTGTTGATTCATATGCATATAGAAATTCATTTCTTTTAGATTTCTTGATTTAGAAGAATATAAAAATTTAAGGCATTTTTTTATTTTTTAAAATTTTATTGGCATTTGTTACAATGTCTCTCTTTGTATCTCCAATTTTCTTATTGGATTATTTTCTTTCTGTTAAATGAAGGGTTTGTAAGTCTTGTTATCTTTTGAATGAATCAGCTTTTCCTTTCACTGATTTTTTTTTATTCCCTTCATCTTAGACAGGGTCTGAATGTGCATTCCTGGCTGGCCTGCAGCTCATTATTTATACTATCCTACCTTGAATTCACAGCGATTGCTTTCTTCTACCCCTCAACTGCAGAGATTAAAGGTTCTCACCACCACATTCATCTCCGTTCATTGAGTCTGTGTATCTTTGATCAATTTCTGCTCTAGTCATAATTATTTTTTCCCATCTACTGCTTTTGGGTTTGGACTGTTGTTAGTTTTTTTTTTTTTTTTTTTTTTTTTTTTGGTACCAAAGCCTTACAGTGCATCATTAAGTTATTTATTTGATAGCGCTCATTTTTTTGATGTGGGTATTTCAGGTTACAAACTTTCTGTTTAGAACTGAACTTATTGTGGTGCATAGTTTTTGGAATATCATGTTTTCACGTTTATTTCATTTAAATTTTTTTAAAAAATTCTTGCTTGATTTTTTTCAGTGACCAATTTATCATTCAGTAGTGTGTTGCCTAATACTTATATGTTTATATACTTTGTACATGCTCCCTAGCTTTTGATTATTGACTTAATTCATTGTGATCATATTAACTAAGGATAGTATATACCTTTTCCTATATTTGTTAAGTTTCCTTTGTATCCTGAATTCCATTTGCTTGGAATTTTTTTTTCCTGTCATTTTACTCCTAGGTAGTCGCTATCATTGGAGGAAAGATGTGTTTCTCAGATTTATAAAAAGATGGATTCTGTTATTTAATACAATCTGTTAGCCTGTGTCTTTTTAGGGAGGAATTGAGACTATTAACATTTAGTTGTTTTTGAAAGATGTATGTTTCTGTCACATTGATATTTTTCCCTAGTCCTTCTTTGATTACTTGCCCTGATATTGCTTATTTGTCTTTGTGGCCTCTTGTGTGTGGTTACCCTTCTTTTGTCTGACATAGACCTCATACTTTCCTCTGTAGAGCTGGCTTAGGAGTCATAGGTTCTTTTAGTTTGATTTTATGATGGGGAGTTTTTATTGCTATGTCACTTATAAAAGATAGCCTTGCCAAGTATAATATTCCAGGTTGGTAGTTGTGGTCTTTCAGAACTTGGATTAAATTTTTCCATCCCTCTGGCTGTTTCTCTAATGGGCCTGCCTTTTCATGTGGCACAGCCCTTACATCCTGTAGCTTTCCATATCTTTTCTTTGTTAATGTCATAATATGTTATGCCATGAGGAATCTCTTTTCTGTTCCTCCTATGATTTCTCTGTAGACCTCTTGGTTTGTAAGGCATCTCTTTTTCCTAAGGTTAGGAATTTTTATTTTATTTATGATTTTATTGAAAATGTTTTCTATGCCTTTTTCTTCCATTTTTTTTCTCTTTCAGTGTCCAAAATTGTAGATTTTGTCTTTTTATGGTATTCCAAAGCATGCTCCATTCATACATCTAAAAATTTTGACAGTTTTCTTTGAATTAATGAATGAATGAGCTCTTCTACCTTATTTTTAGCCCTTGTGTTCTGTCTTGGTTCATTTTGTCACTCCATTCATGCTTTCCACTGAACTTTTTATTTGACTAATTGAAATATTTCATTTTATTTTGGGTTTTTTTATTTTTCAGTAATTCTCTTATCTATTGAATTGAGTTTTCATATCCTTGTCTTCCTTATTTCTTTCACCTCCTTGTATTTTCTTGGACTTCAGTTAGTCTTCTGTTCTCTCTTAATTTGTTCATATGTCAGTGTCCTCTTTAAATTCTTTCAACTGTTTGCAATTGTTCTTTTAAATTCTGCGTGTTTGATTTTATCTAAGTTGGCCTCTTTGGTGACCATTCCTGTGATATTGGTGTGTTTTTTTTTTTTTTTTTTTTTTTTTTCTTTTTTTTTTTGTGGTGAGCATACTATTTTGTTTTTTTTTTTGTGTTGCTGTGTTTTTCTGGTGAGTCATGCATCTGGAGTATCATTATCAGTTGTGTCTTTTGCTATTTGTACTTAGCCAACTGAGTCAGACCTTGAGATGAGAGACTGGAGTAGGGTAGAGAGGCTGGACTGGGTAAGGGTGCTGCTGTCTTACTGGGTCCTGCCTGGGCTTCTTGTGAAACATCAACTGAAAAGGCTCAAGGGTTGGAAGAGGTGGCCTGAGTGGAGGGAATGCTTTGCAGATCCATGCTTAAGCCTTGTCTTATGTAGTGGTTGGGTAGGATGAGGGGTCACAAGGGTGAGGGTAAAGGGTTCCTGCCTACTTCCTCACTAGGTCTGGCTGCATTTGGTGGTTCAACTGGAGCAGGCTCTTGGGGCAGGAGGAGGGCCACAGGTACAATGACTATCTTACCTGATGTGTGCCAGGGGTAGGGAGACGTCATAGGCAGTCAGGATGTGGGCCTTCCTGTCTAGGTCCTCCTCAGTCTGGACTATGTGTGGTGGTTTGGTTGGAGCAGGTTCCCAGCTCAGACAGGGAAAGCATTTGGTGGGAATGTAAGGACTGCCTTTTTTGTTTGTTTGTTTATCATTTTTTTTTTAAAAAGATTTATTATTTTCGGTGTGTGTGTGTGTGTGTGTGTGTGTGTGTGTGTGTGTGTGTGTGTGTGTGTGTACCTGTCTGGTATGTGCATGGAGGTGCAGGTATCCTTGCTGGCCAGAGGTGTCCTATTACCTTAGAGCTGGAATTGTCTGCGGTTATGAGTCTATGGATGTGAAACTAGGAGTGAATCTTGGGTCATCTGCAAGAGTAGTGTACACTAACAGCTGAACCACCCTCTCCAGACCAGGGTGTGTGCCTGTATGTGTGATATGTTAGAGGTAGAGTTGCACTTGATCCAGTGTGGAGGTCAGACTACAATGTGTGGAGTTTGCTTTTTCCTTTCACCTTTATGGATTCTGTGACTGAGCAGATTGACAGGCTTGCACAGCAAGTGCCTTTGTTCACCTGAGCATCTCACTAATCCCTGATTTTTTTGTTAGTTGGTTAGAGTTATTTTGTTTTTTTCTTTTAATTTGTCAACAATGGGCTCTTTTTATTTTGACTTTCCTACTAAAGAGTGAAATTGTTAACTACTAGATTTACTCATTACCTCATAGGAAATAGAATGCTAAAGAAAGTAGAATTATGTTTTAAAATTTCACCACCTATTGAAGTTAGCAGACCAGAAACTTATTAAATCAAATGCATCAGGAATCAAAGTAGAAAAATACCAAACTTCACTACTATCCATTTTATAGTCTAATTCCTTGACTAATACTTTGAATGTTTGCATTTTGATGAGATTCACCAAAATTTACAAGGCTATAAAGAAGTATGTAGACATTTATTCGTTAAAGTAATATCTGAGTTAATTTGCATCTCTAATTTACTCATTTTGAACTGCATTTGTATTGGAAATTGGGTGCTTTATATTATTATATTTCCATGGACATTGTCTTTGCACAAGAATTCTTTATTGCATGTTTGCATTAATAATCTGATTGAAGCATACCCTAAGGAGGGAAAATACCAAATTCTGTGTATCATCTGTTGTTTGTGCTGGATTCACCTCGACTCTGAGGGGCTTGGGCATCTGTGCCCTTCCTGTTCTGTTGTGTCTGTATAACCCCTTCTCCTGGACTGGCCCCTCTCTTTTCTGGCAGTCTTTCTCAGGGAATGGCCCGCGGTCCTGCTTGGAGGCAGAGACATAGTTCCGTGCTGTCATCCTCAGAAACTTAGGAGTTTACCTAATTTTTTAGGGACTTTAGTTAAGTCAGACCAAACTAAAATTTATGGCATTGATAAAGGAAGGAATTTCAGGCCTTGGTAAAGGCCTGAAATATGGTTGGATATTTTATTAAAGGCAATTTAGCATATACACACCTGAGAGCATGGGCATGGGCCTCTGGGGATGGGGTGTGGGAGGGTGGTGCAGAGCAGAAGGAGAAGGAAGATGTATCCAAGTATGGGCGTGCAAGAGGGAATCACAAAGAATCTCAGCTCCTGAAGGTGGAGTTCCACAAGGGAGAGTTGCAGAGTGGAAGTCATACTCAAGTGTGGGTGGGGGTCATCATGAGAACGTCAGAGAGAAGGATATATCCAAGTGTAGGGGAGGGCTTCTCAAGGGAGAGCTGAAATTAATTACCTTGGCATTTAGCCACATATACCAATTTGGTGATTCTCAAGTTGTGTGCGAAAAAGTTTCTGAGAAATGTTTTTCCCTTTCTCTATTGGTGACTCTAAAGATGTCTTAGATAGCATCTTAGTTTGGATTCTATTGCTGTCATAAGGACTGAAAACAACTTGGGGAGCAAAGGGTTAATTTCATTGTATATGTCACTGAGAAGTCTGAGTAGGAACTGAAGCAGAGAGCATGGAGAAATGGTGCTGACTGTTTGGTCCCCATGGCTTACTCAGCCTGTTTTCTTATACAACCCAGGACTGCCTGCTCAGGGCTATCGCAGCCCACAGTAGGCTGGGCCTCCTACACCAATCATTAATCAAGAAAATGCTTGATAAACTGGCCAGCCAGAATCAGGACATTTTCTTAACTGAAGTTCCTCTTCCTAGGTGATTATTTTGTATCAAATTGACAGAAGACTAGACAGCACAGGCAGAATTATAATGTTAAGGTAAAGCAAAGGACCAATAAAGATATTCGAAAGGACTATTATATGTCCTTTTCCTGTAAATAGACTTTGCAGTGAGGTTGCTAGAAAATCGTAGGTTTATTAGCTAGAAAGATGAATGGTCTACCCAGTTGCTAATTATGCTGTATCAGTTCTATTTTGCTGCTGGTGGGAATCCAACCAGATGTCAGGATGAAAGGTTCATTCTCTTGTACTCACATTTTTCTGTCTTTCTGACTTATTGGCATCTATGAGATCTCAGGGTCTCCATGACAACTTTGGCTTCACCGGTTTTTGCAGTGACCTCTCAGGGCCTCTTTGCAATTTTACAATTTTATAAGAGGCTTTTGCAATAGAAAACTTTCTTTGAACCTTAGGTAGGGTATTAGGTATCAGGTCCTAATAGGTGTGTATGTAGATTCTTTAGCTGTAATCAAAGTTGGCAATGCCTTTAGATGTCTGCCTTGGTGATCTACACTGCAGTAATTTGTGGGATTGCTCTGCTAGCTAGGATGTAGCTTTCTGGTGAATGGGGTTCATTGGAGTCTCTTAGTGCTTCCTGTCTACCTGGCATACATCTCATCAGTTCTTTACCTATTTACTCTACTGAGTAGGACCAGGTATGCAAGGCTCATCTGTTGTCACAGTGAAGACAGGATTTCTGTCAGTTTTTGAAAACTATATAGGGGGCCAGACTACAATAGTAGGGTGAGGTAGGCCAGTTGCAGTGGCAAAGTGTTCCTTTCATGGTTTGAAGGACAGGTGGGACTACACGCACTGATCAGTAAAGGTCTAATCAGTATGTAATAGCTTGTTGGGTATCCTTGCTTAGCCTTTGGCCAAGTTTCTAAGGGAAGACTATCCAACTGCTTGCTTGGTCCTTTGGGTATTAGAGATGGGGCAGGAGGAGGTTCTAGTTAGTTCTTGGAGACAGAGAGGGTAATGTGCTCCATCGAGTGGTCTGGATGCTTCTCAAGGCCACAGTAGAGTTTGTGAATAGCTTGGCATGTTTTGGAGACTGAGTAACTACTTCTACAGATATCAGCAAGACCAGCACTCAAGGCAGGCTACTTGGGTACAAGTGGGGACTTCAGGAAGGTGGGTGTCTTTTTAGTTGGTTTTACAGGTGAATATCTGTGGCAACTAAACCTTTCTAAGTATATAATTGGAACTCACCCCATTTTGATATATTATAATCCCATTTTTAATCTTTTAAAAATATACATCATTGGTTTTTAATTTAGTAAAAGCTTTTCCCCCCCCCCTGTCATTAATAACTCACACAATATTCATAGTCCTCCTTTTTGGCTTTAACAATTCAGGTTTTAGCTTAGGAATGAAGTTTGCAGATACATAGAGGTTGGTTGTAGTGATTTGGATTATATATCAAGATTTATCTCTCAAGCTGAGGGTAGAGTCTATAATAGGCAACTGACCTTTTTTCATACATTTTTTTTAGCTTCTTGATATATATTGAAAACATATTTCTTCCAAATGGTTACCTTTCTTACTATATTTCTTCCTGTTTTCTTCTGGCAGTTGAATCATTGAACTTTATATGACCTTTATATGAATTTTGATATAGTCTTCTGGCAGTTAGGATATCATGTTGATTAGTTCTAAAGAACTGATTGTACATTGTATTGATAAAATGCATGGTCTATTTATGTCCTTTAGGAAGCTGGCTTTGCCTGTGGTGTTACCTTTTTCCTTCCCTGTTTCAGATGCAAGCATGTTTGTCTCCAAGTGTCCTCCAAAACCTCTTCTCCAGGCTGGCTCCTGGCACTTTAGTAGGGAAAGAGAACTTAGTAACAGCCCAAGATTAATTGAGAGAAGCAAGAATTCTTGGAAAGAGTAGGCTGTTTCCAAGAAGTCACATATGTTTTTATCTTACAATATAAAAATGATCATGTTGGAAAGAGAAGGAGAAAGTAATCCATGGAGGAAAAAGTTCTGTGGGGAACTCTGGCTGACTGCCCCAACTGCCCCAGTGGATTTCTGCTATGTGCTTGTTAAGACCCTGATTTGAGGATGCTATCATTGTTTCTGTGGTAGTTTGAATAAGAATGGATCACATATTTAAATGTTTAATGATTTGGGAGTGGTACTGTTTGAAAGGTTTAGAAGGATTAGGAGGTGTGGCCTTGTTGGAGGAAGTGTGTCATTGGAAGTGGACTTTGAGGTTTCAAAAGCCCATGTCAGGCCTTGGCTTTCTTCCCTTATGCCTGTGGATCAGGATGTAGAACTCTCAGCTATTTCTCTAGCACCATGTCTGCTTGTGTGCCACCATGTTCCCTGCATGATCATAATGGATTAAGCCTATGAAACTGTAAGCAAGCCCCCAATTAAATGTTTTCTTTTACAATAGTTGGGTTGGTCCTGATGTCTGTTTACAACAATGGAACAGTGACTAAGCTAGCCAATTGGGTTACCCTAAGTATGTCTGGATATTGTAAAGTTCTAATTTGTAGATGTTCTGCTCTTAACTGCTTCTACCTGCTACAAGCTGTTTGTTCTTGTACTTCTGCTTACTGTACACTTAAACTTAGCCATTCAAAACTGAAAACACTGGTATCTCAGTAGGCAGAGAACATTGATGGTTAGTTGCAGCTTATAACACCATCAGAAAGCATGAACCCAGCTTGCTGTTTTCCCTTCTAATTGGGGTTTCAGCTTTCAGGTCAATTTATTATATATGTTTATCAACAATTCACATCTGAAGTTTTAATAGCCTCTGATTTAGCATGACTTTAGTCCAATTTTTCTGTGCCGTGTGACTGTTTTGTTCATGAATTTTTATCTGAATACCTAAATGGCAGTTTTGACACTTCAACTGTTAAGGAGTCTCCACAATAGCTTGGTGGGTATAGCTGCTTGCCGCACAGGCCTAGAGACCTGAATTCCACCCCTAGGACCGTGTAAAAGTGGAAAGAAAGAACTGACCCTGTAGAGCTGTCTCCTGACCTGCACACACTTCCTGTGACATTGTGTCTACCCAAATGTCATGCAAACATATATGATAGCACATTTTTAAAAAGGAAGAACAAGAGACTGCATCTCTAAATTTAATGCAATTGTTGATTTCAAATGTTTTGATGTATTTATTGATATATTTTAAGGATAGAAATTTTACCACATCTCAAGTAGTAGTTTCTGGCTGTCTTTCTATAACAGGTAACTTTTTTTGTTTACTTTCTTCTTGTCATTTTGATTGTGAGCCTCGCCTTTTGTGGTGAGCCAGCTGTCTGTCGAGCCCCATTTACTTCCTTCTTTAAAAAAAAGTAATGTGTGAGCAACTGAGCGTTCTGTTGCTAGATGATTCTAAGAGTGCTAAGTAAA
This sequence comes from Cricetiscus sungorus, assembly GCA_030556225.1. Lineage (NCBI taxonomy): Eukaryota > Metazoa > Chordata > Mammalia > Rodentia > Cricetidae > Cricetiscus > Cricetiscus sungorus. The sequence goes on from JANBXA010000729.1 coordinate 23,972,721, forward strand.
CTGTTGGACTTCAGCCAGTTAGGGGCTATAGGTTTTTTTTGGCTTCATCTGGAGAACCATTGTAAGAAAATTCAGGATCTAGAGAAAATCTGCTGTGTATTACGAGGCTGACTGACTATAAGAAACATATGCATGCCTTGTGGGCTGACATTTCTCTTAACCCTGCAAACATTCATGCTTTCTTATAGTTCTTGAAGATGTATTTTACTTTGAATTTTAGAAAGTTCTACTTAAATATAATTTTACTTGGTAGTCTGTTAAGTACTGATAGAGATTGTCTTAGGGTTTCTATTGCTGTGATGAAACATCATGACCAAAAAACTAGTTGGGGAGGAAAGGGTTTATTATCAGACTTACACTTCCACATTGCTTTTCATTTTTGAAGGAAGTCAGAACTGGAACTTTCACAGGGCAGGATCCTGAACGAAGGAGCAGATGCAGGGGCCATGGAGGTGTGCTGTTTACTGGTTGCTCAGCCTGCTTTCTTATAGAAACCAGGACCAGCAGCCCAGGGATGGCAGCACCCACTATGGGCTGGGTCCTTCTGCATTAATCACTAATCAAGAAAATGCCTTACAGCTGGATTTCAAGGAGCATTTTTCTCAACTCAGGCTTCTTCTTCTCTGATGACTAGCTTGTGTCAAATTGACACACAAAACCAGTACAGAGATAATCTGTTGTTATTGCTTTCACAGGAGTTTTAAAATTCAAATCTAGTCCTTTTAAACATGGCTTGTTTGAATATGTTAATTTTTAAACGTTAAGAATTTTATCTTTTATTTGTATTAAATTGCTTTTAAGTGGGTCATTGATAGGAAATATTTTTTCTTGTTAAGCATTATTAATATAGAGATATTAAAAGTTTGCTTTGTGGGAGTCTTTTTTTAATGAGAGTTTTCAATCTCTTTCTCATCTGTTCAGATAATATTGTTTGGTTACATAATTTTATTTTCATGAAAATATACATTGAAACCTGGTAAATTACCTACTTGATTCTAATTTTCAGTAGATTTTCAGCTTTGTTAATAGTTGTATAGAGAATGACTACAAAGCTAGACAAATCCTAGTGTAAGGTTAATTACTATAATTTGAAAGAATCAAAAGCTGTTTAAGGTTTAGAACTGTATAAGTGGTCTATCCTGTTCTTATTTTATGGTAACATATCAAAAATACATTGCCCCTATCATCCAGACCTAACATAAGACTTTCTTGTTTTCTTTTTTGTAAGAAACATTATTTTTTAAATATATTTTAAAATATTTTTTCCTTTCTTTTGCATGTCTGATGTCACTGTCTTAGTTCAAGATTATTTTGACTAGAAATTTACCTTTATTCCTTGGACTCAGTTTTTCTTGTCTTCTTTTAGTGCTAGCAGGCTTCTCTATAAAATGTGGTGCATTCACCCCCACTGGCTCTCTGTTAGCTAACAACATGTAGACGGGGGAGCTGCTACTTTGCATCTCCAGGCCTTAGACTTCTGGATGCCTTCCCAGTATCTTTCCCATATTTTCTGTGACTTATCTGCCTTTATCATGAGGTTCCTTGTGTATTAGGTAGCCTTCCTGTCTAAGTTTTGTGCCCACCATGATTTCTTGATAACACCTCTCTATCCTGGCTTTCAATTTCTACTGGTTTCCATGACCGTTTTCACATGAGTCTTTTATTTTTGTTATCACTGCATTGGTGTTAGATGTCTAACAACTTATGTGTTTTCTTATCTAGGCTGTGAATCCTTCAGGCTTAGGGCATATAAATCTATTCCACTTTTTAAATCAATATTGGCTGCCATAGTTTGTTATGCAAGGGAGTCTCAAGTTGGATAGAAATTAAAGTTAAATGAGTTAATGAAGCATGCTGAAAATTTGAAGTGAATTTTCTACAAAATGAGCCTTCTTACTGGGTTGCCTAATCATTTACCTTTTTCTATTTGCTGGATTTATTTCCTTTTAGTTTTTGAGTAGGGAAATATATGCTAAGTAAAAGCAAATTTTTCTCCCTAGTGATTAATGCTCAAAAAGGTCTAAAGGTTAGATATAAAAAAGAAATGTAGGAGGCTAGAGCATAGGTCAATTGATAAAGTGTGTGCTTTACTTACATAAGGACCTAAGTTTGTCTACCCAATATCCACATAAAAGCTGACACCAGTGGTGTGCCTCTGTAACCCAGTCAGATCAAAAAGATATGACTGGAGCTTTGGAGCTCACTAGCTAGTTATCCTAGCTGAATTCATGAAGTCCATGTTCATTGAGGAAGACACCTCTGATGTCCATCTCTGGCCTCCCATGTATGTCCGTGTGCTGGCATACACACATGTGCATTCATGAAAACTCAGCTACCTTCCCACATCAACACAGATATCATACATACAAATGCCCTCCCAAAGACAGAAAAGTAAAAAGTTAATGCAGTGACTATACTCCTAGGCCAAACTATATGACTCTCATGACTTTTACCCCTTGCTTAAAACATTAAATAGTCATGTGTTTGGTTTTGTTTCCCTAAGAAGTCTCTTAGACTAGTTACTAACATTGTTATCAAAACTTGAGTTTCTTGTGGTGTTTTTATTCATAAAGATGTCAGAACTATGTAATAGGCCTTGTCTATCACAGGGCAGACTTCCTTCAAAGAACAAGGAATTTAAACATGACATTTAAACATAAGGAATCTGTTAGTGGAAAAAAATGAAATGATAACTCTTAAGTGAAGTGGGGAAATGGGGAAAATTAGTGCCCTAAATCTTGTGATGTAGATAGCTCCATTTTACCCCGTCTCCAAATATGCTATTCCATGAAATCTGGTTCTGGAATAGCCTTAAGCACAATGCTAAATATTCCACTAGAGAAGAACTGTGTTTTCATGGCAGACTTCTTCAAATCTGAGTTTAGAAAGAATACTTTTGTATTTAACTTCTGGAAGGCAGGTGCATTGCAGTTGTCTTAATTTTTCCTGAAATAGAAATTCGATGAACTAAATAACTGGATAAAATAACTGGAACAATCTAGTTTTGCTTTCATGGCTGAAGTTGACAAAGTACAATAGTAAATACCAGAATTGTTTTAGAGCATCTTTTACTATTTGGGGGAATAACTATTGTAAGAGCAGTGTTTTCTTGAAATCAGGTGCCCTTTGATCCAAACCAGGGAACAAGCATACCCAGGTGAAATGTGTACTTATTTTTTATTCTGATTTAGGTGGTGACTGTGTCTCTTTCTCCAGTAATGGGAGCTCATCCTCACAACCTGACACAGCTGGCTGATTTCTAGTGGCCTGAATGGGAAAGGTTTGATGGTGAAGTGCCAGGATGCCCAGGGTTGCCAGCAGGCATATACACGAGAATCAGAAAGGATGGAGAAGTTTAGGAAATGTTGGCCCTTAGCAGGCTAGCTATTTTTGACAAAAAAAAAAAAAAAAAAAAAAAAGAACAGTTTCTTACACTGTGAATCAATTGTTTTTATAATTACAAGTAAGACTCTGGGAAGACTGAAGTGATGACTCTGTACTGGAAACAGAGAAATAAGACATGTTTCTGTTTTTAAGTTGTAGCTACTACACCTGCTAGCAGTGTGACTTTGAAAATTTCACAAAACCTTCACTTTTAGTCTTTAAAATGGAAATAATAGTATCTACTTATTAGGATTATAAGAGGATTAAATGAAATCGAAATCAAAAAGCTCTTAATGCAATGTTTTACTTGTGGTAAAAGCTCAAGTAATGTTAGTTATTTTAATTATGATACTGATAGTAATGAGGCTGCATAAAAAAGATGGAAAATTAAGGGGACTCGGGACCAAAAAAGAGCCCTTCACCCTGGAGTCCAGCTTGACTGTCCTGTTATTGGAATCACAGAGCTAAGAAGATTCAAACACGCCGGAAAGGAAAACTGTGCACAGTAACTGTCTTCTGAGAGCTCCATGTGCTTGCCCAGGGCCAGGTGCCTTATGACCTTAAGGGTTAGCAGTGATCTCAGATTCTGAAGGCCATCTGTGTGCACTTGGGGCCAGAATGACTTATGACCTTTCAGCTGTAATACTCTTCTCAGATTCCCAAAGCCATTTGTGCCACCCTCTGCCCAGAATGATGAGTTTGACACCGCTCTCTCATCCATCAATTTTGGCAATACCCTAGTAACTTTTTAATCTTTAAAGTTTATTTTTAAAATAAATTCTTTGAACAATGTGGATGATTTTGGTTTCTTTTCTTTTTTCTTTTCCAAGACAGAGTTTTTCTGTGTAGCTTTGTAGACAGGTTGGCCTTAAACTCAGATATCCACCTGCCTCTGCCTCCCGCATGCTGGGATTAAAGGCGTGCACCACCACTGCCTGGATGAGCAAACCATGAGGTAGGGTTTTTTTTTTTTTAAACTTTTAGAGATGTCACTTGGGAACCACCAAAAATCTATATATGCTCATTGTAAAACTTTGTACTAGTAACTTGCCTCTTAGAAGTTCGTGTCTGCACTTCAGTGTGTCTTAAACTTTTTCTCTCTTTCCATTATCCTCTGTGCCTAAAACCTATGCAGAATTCTTTAGTAGGCTCTAACTTTGCTTCCTACTGGCTTGCTATGAAATTCTTTTCCATAGTGAACAATTCATTTTTCCTGGAGGAGTATGTGAACTCCTTGGGCTGTTAATGGCCACATGTGGTTGTGCCTTTGTCCCTGAAGCCACTGATAATAGTGCTATTATTATATTATTCTTTGACTATTTTTTTTAGCATTTTGAAAAAAAATTTAATTGTCTTGTACTCTGTCTAGTGTATTTAATATTATAAGCATGGTGCTCTCAATATATTGATAGTTAGAATAAAATCCTTGTCCAGGACAAAGAGTCTAAATAATAAACATTTTAAAAACTATATCAAACTCATGAATAGACAACCTGAAGATCTTGTTTCTGGTATTGTGTCTGCCCTTCATTAGCTCTACGTTTTTGAGTAACAGGTGAATTTATTCTATAAAACCAGGGGCTTAAACCCTTTCTAATTTATATTTTAATAACTTCCTTTAAAAGTCTTAATTTATATATTTAGTAGAGTATAGTATGATAATTTGATGTGTGTATTGTGTAATATTTAAATCAGATTATTGTTATTTCTATCTCCTTAAACTTTAATAATTTAATTATTATGTGTGTATGTGTATTCCTGTGTTGCAAGCACACATACGTGTGCACCATGGCATAGAGGTCAGAGAACCCCTTGCAGGAAACTATTCCCTCTTGACACAGGTGAAGATTTTCTAAATAGAACATCAATAGCACAGGCAGTTAGTAAATGGTACTTCATGAAACTGAAAAACTTCTCTATGGCATAGGATGACATCATTCATACAAACAACAGCCTAAAGAATGGGAAGCCATATTTACCTATTGCACATATGATATGGGGTTAGTACCTAAAATATATAAAGAACTAAAACAAGCAAATAAAAATCCCCAAACAACAAACAAACCCAAATGTAAGTGCCTGTGCTTACTTACTAGGTTGATCAAGGTCACCTGATGTGGCCGTGAGGAATGAAACCAGGCCAGTTGGAAGGTCCACAACAAAACTTTAATCTGTGGTAATTTTAATGAGAGCAATCAGAGTTTTTATACCTTTATCAGAAATGGAATATAATGGCAATTGCAGGTTTAATACAGTTGTAGTTGCCAAAATACACTGACATTTGCAAGCTATGCAAGGTGCACAAGATTAATGTCTAAGAACAATTGTCCTGTCAAACCTTCATGCTTCCTTAACTACTAAGGGAACATACAGAGAAACATAAAGTGCCCTGAACGCTTCACTGCCTGAGGGAGTGCATCTGTCTCTAGGGAACTGGAAGGCACACTGTGCCCCAGGAACCATGGAATCTAACCTGAAAAACCTATGATGCATGCCTCTCAAGGAAGCTAGGCCAGGCCACCTCCATGGTTCCCTGCAACCAAATAACCTAATTTTAAAATGCAGTACAGAAATAAAGAGTTCTCAAAAGATAAAACACAAATGGTAGAAAAACACTTGGAAATGTTTTAACACCCTTAGTCATCAGGAAAATGCAAATCAAAACTACTTAGACCAATAGAATGGCTAAGACCAATAAAACAAGCTCATGCTGTCATGGATGTTGGGTAAGGGGAGCACTCATCCATTGCGGGTGGGAGTGCAAGCTTGTACAGCCACTATGGATCAGTGTGGTAGTTCCTTAGGAAGCTAGGGATAGATTTGTCTCAAGATCCAGCTATATACCCAAAGGGGGGACTATACATCCTTCTACAGAGATACCTACCTGTTCATCCATGTTCATAGCTCCTTTGTTCATAATTGGAGGAAATGGAAACAACCTAGCATCCCTGTGTATGGCGTGGGAACACATGTTCGTGCATTCTGTTTCCTTTTCTAGGTGTAATGGTTACTTAAAGCTGTTAGTATGATTTTCCACAATCTTGCACATAGGTGCTACATTGCTTGAAACAAAACAAGGCCGCTTTATTGCCATTTTTGTTTTACCCAACTATCCTTTCTTGTTTCTTAAAAATCAGTGATAATTTAATTTGCAAATTTAGAAACCACTATGTGAACATCCATCCTGATATTGATGAAAAATTTTGTATTAACTACTTTATAGATCAGCAATTCTTTGATTTCCCCATTTTGTGCTCAATTCATTTCTAACTGCCCAAGAATTTAAGAAAATTCGTGATAGGTAAATGAAGAAAATTGTTGTTTTTTTATGGTTTATGCTGATAGGTTTACTAAAAATATTTCAGTTTCATAGCCATTACACAATTTCCCCCACTTTTCAGGTAAGAAGATCTTGTTCAGAGATATTTCAAATCCTGAAGTTGCAAGGTGGTTTAATAGTGATTATAGCTCAGTTTCCTACTTTGAAACCCACTTTATTGTCTCAGGTATTTAACACAATCTTTCTTTATGAATTTATTCTTTTTCTGGGGAAATGTAAGATGTGGGTTAGGTGACGTCTGCTTTACTCGCCTCAACTTTAGGTTTGATTACATTCACTTAAGAGTGAAAACTGGCTCCTAAAAAATGTGTCTTGGATTGCATACAGGGAAGTTTGATCCATTGACGCCTATGTTCTTTGCAAAAGTCAGTTCCCCTTCATTGATCTTCAGCAAATTGCTAGTGTAAGGATGATATACAAATAGTTGAAGAAAGATCAATACTATCTCTGTCTTGATATAATGTTCTCAAATACTGTCATCTGATAGGGAAAAAGTTGACTAGTATTCATTATCTGGTGTTATAGTTGGAATCTGCAATGTCCTCCAAAGACCCATATGTTAAAAGTTTGGTCATTAGTCTCTGGTGCTTTTGGGAAGTTGTAGAATCTTTGGGAGGAAGATCTACCAGGAATAAGTTATTGCTTTTGAGACAGGGTCTCATTATATAGCCCTGGCTGTCATGGAACTCACTGTGTAGACCTAGTTGGCCTTGAACCCACAGAGATCTGTCTCTGCCTCCCAAATGCTGAGATTAAATGCTTGGGCCATCATGCTTGGCAGGAAGAAGATGAATGAGTATGCCTTTGAAAGTGATAATTGAAATGCTATTGTCTTCCTCTCTGCATCCTCATCACTGTGGTATGGGCAGGCCTCCTCTCCTCTGTCATGTGTTTTACTGTGTTATAGTGTGTCACTGCTGGTCCAATGTAACAGGCCCAAATGAATGTACACTGAAACTTTGAACCCAAATAAACTGTTCCTCCATTTAAATGTATTATTTCTAAAAAATACATATACTAAATTTATTATTTGTCATAGCAGAACTTTTACAATGTACATGCAAACTTCATGCTCTCATTTAGAAGTATTTCTAGCCTTAATTTGATTATGAATATTTTTATTTATGGTCAGTAAATAATGTTGCAAATGAAGCTCTTTTAATAATTTGTTGCTCATTATAATTTTTTTAACATTCAGAACTTCTATTTATTCCTGTTATATAAAGTAATTGCAGGGAAATATTTAATTAATGGTAATTATTTTATATGAAATATGCTAATATGATAGCAAGAGGTATACTGAATCTTACTTGTGAAGACAGAGTACGGTGGTATGGTTTTCCCTTGTATATAATTCAGTTAATGCTGGAGTAGGAACATAATTTAAATCTTAGATATTTGGAATGTAAATTTTAAGTGTGAAATAGTGGTCCTGGATTTTTCTTAAGAAATCATCTATGCTGAGGTTTAGTGCTGTACCTTTCAGAACAATACACTTAAAAGGCTAGTACCATAGTCTGGTGGTTGCTCAGGTAACTTTTAATCATTCATTCTTGGTTTCGTTCACACCTGTCATCAGAAGAAGAAAACATTTGTAGACCATAACTGAACAATTTGAGTTACTCTGTGGCCAAGGCTATGTGGTGGTTACATGAGTCACACTTATGTTTGTCTGCCCTACTTCATTTATTACATGTGATTCTAAGTAGCCTTCAGCAATGTGAAGACACCAGAGGACTAAGATTTCATTTGCTTACTAAGGATTTATTGAGTATCACTGCATGCCAGACTGTATGGGCCCCAGAAGGACTGCAGTGAATGTAAGTCATCAGGAGCATCAGGATGTTACACTTGTAAGGTTCCCAGCACCCACATGCTGGCTCACAAACACTTGTAACACCAGTTCCAAGGGATACAACACCCACTTCACCAGGCATGTATGGGAATTGCACAAATGTAAATGTGGCAAACACTCTTATATGCTAAGATATGTAAAAATATTTTTTAAAGATATTAGGAATATTAAACTTTTTTGAATCAGCTCCGACTTTGCAGAAATTACAGATATCACAAATCTTTTTGGCAAGATACTCTAGTACTTGACTATAAATACAAAGAGAAAATTGAATCACTAACTGAATGATTGGTATTCTTGAGGTCACACATGAAACTCCAGCTGTATTTATTCTCTTCAATGGATTTATGGGTCTTGCTCCTTCTCTAAAGAGCACTGAAAGAACTTTGTAACTTTTTACTAAAAATGAAATGTGAATGGCACACAGCCTCTTCACATCTTTGGATTAGGTAAAGAGCAGATTTGACTTCCTTCTTATACAATCATGTTACTTATTTGCTAGTTTGTGGTTTGTTATTTTGTTTCAAATGTTTCTCACCTAGCTTGAGCTTTACTATGGCAACATATACAAACATGGAAGTTTAAGTGATTTTTAGTTAATAACTAAGAGCATACACATACACACATAGTTTGGGGCAGTCTGCTGTTTAAAGCACAAAATGAAATTAAAGATTAGGGATCAGACCTCTCAGTTAAAGGTTCTTTCATGAGAGTGTGCTATAAGGACAAGAGAACTAATCTGCTTTGTCTTCAGAAAGCCCCGTGTTCAAATTTAGACCATCATTTAATACACTCCCTGTGTCTCAGTTTGGTATCATCCTCATTGCTCTGCCAAGACTTTGAGACTGGATTGTGTATATGAACTCTATGTATGATGCGTTTTGGTTAGACATTCCAGTTTCATTTTTCCATTTAAAAAAATATACAAGTGTTAAATAAATGCCTTTTTACATGGCATTTAGATAATCTGAACTTTAGGGAATAAGAGTATACTAGTCTTTTTAGTGATGGTCTTTTAATCATTTGTTGTGACTTTCTAGGCTTTTGGAAGTGTTCAGTACCTGTATGTGCACATGTAGTTAGAGACATTACATACTTAGTTTTTAATCTTATTTTGCTATAGTTAGGGTCAAGCTACATGTAGAACATTTTACTATATATCATTACAATTTTTGGATTTTTCTAATTCCAAACATTTTATTGTTTTGTGAGTGTAAATTCAAGTGTAAGATATTAGCTATTAGTATTTTGAAACTTAATGACATAGTTATTTTTTGTTACATCTAGAATAAAAACATAGAATACTACTATTCATTAGAATCCTCTTCCCTTTTATTTTCACTGTGAATGCAAAATTTAACAGAATTTAATGTTTTATAAACATAGTTATTTAATACGCATCATAGCTTTATTAAATATATCATATGTAACATTTAATATATTAAGAAAATCCTGTAGAAGAAATCCATAGTAATTTGTCTTACAAGAGGATTTTAATGTATGTTACTTAGAAGTATTTGGCCTTTATGTGTGTGGGTATCTTTGTGTACAACCATGCGTGCACATATGAATATGTGCCAAGCTATGAGTGTGATTGGAGGTGACACCCTCGGGCACTATTCCCGGCCTTCTACTTTAAAGTGGGGTCTCTTGATGTTCAAAGCTGCATTTGTTAACATAGCTGGCCCCTGAGCTGGGAGGGATTTTCCTGTTTCTGCCTGGTGTCTCTCAGTAGGAACACAGGGACCACAGATGGCACTGTGTACTTACCTGGGTTCTGAACATCCAGACTCAAGTTGTCACACTTGGATGACACTGTGTAGCTGGAGTTTCTTGTCCTGCCAGGTCCCACTACCCTCCAGCCCCAAATAAGCACACAGAGACATATATTAATTATTGAACTGTTGGCCAATGACTATGTCTGAATTATTAACCCATAACTAATATATATTTCTACATGGCTTTATTTTACCAGAGAACGCCTTGTGAGTCCTATCCTCCCGGTTTCTACTTAGTGTCTCCTCGAGGCCCTCTCTGCCTCTCTCCCCAGCATCCTCCTCCTCTCCTCTCCCTGCCTGTCTTCCTGCCTATTGGCCAACCAATGTTTTATTCATCAACCAATAAGAGAAACTTATATACAGAAGGACATCCCCCATCAACACCGAGCCTCTCTCCTGTCTTGCTTATAAATATTTTTACGTAAAACAAAAGTGTTTTATGTAATTTTTTTGTGTTTTTTGATTTTAAAAAGAGATTCAGAATTATCTCTTTCAGAACCTCTTTTGGAAGGAAATTATTACCAAAGCCCATGTATCCAGTGTAAAATTTCATAGTTTAACAATGCTTTAATGACTCCTTTGAATGTTATTTTATGTAAACAAGTAGAATTTTAAGGGTTCATGAAACATTTAATAGAGCTCCAAACACTGGGCACATCTGAGCAGTCCATCCTGTCAAACTGGAAGGAAGATTGGACACAAACAAATGCATGTGATGTGGGGGATACTAGTAACATGGTGGTGCTTTGGGGCCCCAACAGAATTAGGCAATCTCTTGGGCACTGCCATCTTTCCTTGTCATGACAGCTCTTTTAGAGCACTGGTATATTACAGCCATGGCCTCAAATCCCAGGCGAGACTTGTACTGCTCCCAGCCACAGAAGCTGCAGATAGAACAGTGAGAAGGGGAAAGGTGCTCTATGCTATCCCCACCCCCATCTCCTGCAGGAGCCTATGTACATATTCTAAGTGCTTAGGGAAGTGGGGAATTAGTTGTGTATTACATTCCCTTGTTTAAGGAAGGATTGGAACATTCAAAGGAATTTTGTGCTTACCACTTTCAGGCTGTACCCCGATTTTATAGACAAATTTCAGAATTTGGAGGGTATCCCTTGAAGTTTGCAGATTGTTGCAATCCAGGACAAAGAATTGCACAGGGATACTAAGTTAATAGAAGTAGATGCAGTTTATTAGGAAGCTGGGGGAATGCACATGCTGAAAAGCACTGGGCTAAAGACTCAGGAAGCTAAAAGGCATTTATATAGCACCCACTGTAGCAAGATATTCACCTGGTCTGCACCTGTGGCTTAGGCCATGCCCATTGGGGGTGGAGACAGGGATGGACATGACCTGGGGGAAAAGGCTGTTGAGGGGTTGGAGTTGCTCTCTTGGTGGTGAAAGCTGGAAGGCTTAGGATCAGGTGTAACCCGCACATTCATCTGCCTATGTTGTGAATTATTTCTCCCTGAATAAACATCTATTTGGCCTAATTGTTTTTCCTGATCTTTATTAAACCGCAATAACCCACTTATCCCATGTGCTATACAAGCTTAGGCAGCTCTTGTATAGAGTCCATATCTGAAGGGTTTCCAGTACTCTGCCAACTGCCTTCTTTCATATGTTTATTTTAAAATATATATCTTATTCTTAATTATGTGTGTGTATGCATTTGAGTGTGCATGCAGATACCTGCAGAGATTCTTTAGATACTCCTGTTGTCAGAGTTACAAGCACTTGTGAACTACACCGTGATTGTTGGGTGCAACCTTCTTTCAAAAGTAAATAAAATAAAACAAAATAATATTACTGATTGCTTTTCCTTTGACTTCAGATTATTGGCACTCCTTTTATATATAAATGTTATTTAAATTAGAAACAATCTTATTTTATATATCAATCCCAGTTCCCTCTCCCTCCAGTCCTCCCCTGCCCCCCATTGACCTCTCATTCCACCCCTCACTCCCCAGGGAGGGTGAGGCCTTCTATGAGGGATCATCAAAGCCTGTCATGTAATTTGAGGCAGGGCCTAGGCCCTACCCCATGTAAATAGGCTAAGAGAGTATCCCTCCATGGGGAACGGGCTCCCAAAGTCTGTTCATGCACTGCCAGATGCTCTATAGACTTCCCAGGCCTCCTAGCTGACACCCGTGTTCAGGGGGTCCTATGTTGGTTCTCTGGCTGTCAGACCATGTCCGTGAGTTCCCACTTGTTCAATCAGCTGTTTCTGTAGGACCGAGCCCAATCTCTTATGAGTTTTGGCACTCTTTAGTGTCACACATCCTTGCATTATTTTTCTGGTTAAGAAAGATACAACATAATTGTGGTCATGAAAATGGTCGTCAGTCTTATCAAGGTTTTTTTAAGATTATGGGATGTCTTAGTAGGGGCTTCTATTGCTGTGATAAAACATCACTAAAAGCTGCTTGATGAGAAAGGCTTTATTTCATCTTACACTTTGAGGTAACAGTCCTTTGCTGAGGGAAATCAGGGCAGGAACTTAAGCAGGTCAAGACCCTGGAGGCAGGAGCTGAAGATGGAGCCTTGGAGGAGCACTGCTTAGTGGCTTGCTCCTTGTAGCTTGCTTACCCTGCTTTATAGTGCCCAGGAACACCAGCCCAGACTTGCATCACTCACAGTGGGATGGGTCCTCCCACATCAATCATAAATAAGGAAATCACCATAGACTTGTCTGCAGGCCAGTCTTTGCAGTCATTTTTCTCAGTTGAGGTTTCCTCTTCATAAATGATTCCAGCATGTGTCAACTTGACATAAATCTAACCAGCACAATTGACCCCTTGAGACACAAATGCATCACTCTTCAGCTAGAATGTTTTTCTCATTTGTCCTCAAGATGACATGTTAATATGACAAATAGAACATTCTAACTTTTAAAAGTTCCACAGTCTTTAAAAATTCAAACACCTTGAAAGTCCAGTCTCTTGAAAATATTTAAAGTCCAGGCCTCCCTAAAACATTCAGTCTCTCTAAACCCCCTAAATCTCTATAAAACTCCAGTGTCTGAAGGAGGCTTCCAAACAGTCGGAGTTCCCGCCCAGACCCTCAGATTAAACCACACCCAAACACCTGTTTTCAGAGGTCCTTTATTAAGCCTGGAAAGAAATCTTATAAATCAGTAAGTAAATTTTATAAATAAGATGATTAGACTTTTATGCTTTTCTGTTTTGTTCTGAACAGCCTTTCTTTCCTTCCATCCTCTTTTCTCTTTTCCTCTTTCCTTTCCCATGTCTCTCTTTCTCCCTCCACTGTCCTAGGAATTGACCTTGTATTTGTAAATGTTTTACCTTTTACTGAATGTGTAATTTTAAAATAATTCTTCCTGTTTGCTTGCATAAAAATAAAAAGTAAACACCCCCTTTGTTGGTGCTTTTTTTGTTAAAGAAAAATTATGTAACAGTAATTTTAGTATGATTAGTAGTAAGTGCAATGGCATTTAAAAACTGATATTTTAGTCTGAAACCATGGTTAATGAATACTATCTTTTACGTCACCTGCCACTGGGTTCAATTTTGCATATTCAACATCTACCCATATGCACTTACATCCATTACCTAATTGCAGTGGATGTCCATGTTCATTTTTGTGTGGGTCTGTATGTTTTGTATGTATTTATATGTATTTGTATGTATTCATTGTGCAGTGTACACATGTGCATGTGAAGGCCAGAGGTTGACTCCAGATGTCCTCTTTGTCACTCTTGACCTTAATTTTTGAGACTGCTTGTCTCATTGTAGTTGGAGCTTATGGATTTAGCTAGAATGGCTGGCTGTCAGCTCTGAGGATCTGCCTGTCACCACCACGCCTGCACTGTTACACACACTGCCACACCCATCTTTTTACCTGGCTTCTTGAGGATTTCATGCCAGGTCCTCATGTTTATGTGGCCACTACTTTACCAACTGAGACTTCTTTTTCAATAATTACATGTAATGTAACATTATCTTTACTAGTAGAGAATATATACATAAAAACAAAAATATGATTTGCTCATAGCCTTTTTCCACTAAGCAACACAGTCTTTAGGCTCCTCATTCATGCTTAAAAGCTGTGATCCTTTCCATCTGCTGTTTCTCTCATAGTAGATTAACTTCACTGGGAACGCATAGTTTCCCAAAATTTTAATACCTGTTAATTAGCAGTGGCCTCATTGTTCTTTCCCAACCAACAAGCTTTCCTTACATTTGCATGTATGCTCAGCCATGGCAGTGGACAGAACGAGGCTCTTGCTTCCTGTATAGCTGAGGACAGTTGTTCTGATGATGAGTGTATGTTTGCAAAGGTCTCCATTCTTTATGATGAAGCCATGCCACTTGGTATCATTATTAAGACCCTTTTGAAAATATCTTAACTTGGAGCATATTTTTCAAATTTCTATTTGTTTGCTTGAGAGGAGTGCCAGGCATGCCATACTGCCCCCTGTGGAGGTCAGAGGACAACCAATAAGTTTTTCCTTTCCCTATTCCATAGATCAAACTCAGGTTGTTAAGCTTAATGGCAAGCATCCTTACCTGATGAGACATCTCTCAGCTCTAGTCTGACATTAAATTAACATATTGGACATAGTAATTTTATGATCATAAACTACTTACTCTTATTTAAAAATAGACTTTTAATGTATGTCAACATGATTCATCTAACCTTAGTAAATGGTAAGTTAATTTTTGTACTTTTTTTTTTAACTGTGTGGTGTGTATTATCTGAATCTAGAGATGAGTTAATTATGACTGAGATGTTATGATTTCTGAGTGCTTTTAGCAAGAATGGAGATAGTACTTAGTGTGATGGCTGATGGTTTGGGTGTCTTCCTTTCACATAGTAGCTGAGAAAGTGCACAGTCAAGTGCCCAATTTGCTGTACTCACTTTGTGGCAAATCATCATGATTATTGTGATTCTGTAGCTTTTGAGCAGCATGCTCTTCTGATGCCTTGGAATAGTTTCCATGACTGAGAAACATTAGTGAGTTTTGCTTATATTTAAGATAATAATGCAAGAGAACAGGAATTTTTAAAATGCCCGTAGGAAACATAGCTGAATATAGAGTGGATGGTTCTGGGGTGTGTGAACCATTGAAACATAGCTGGGTATGTATAGAATGGATGTGTCTGGGGTGTGTGCGCTACTGAAACATAGCTGGGATGTGTTATCCTTTTTATTGCTTGAGGCTTTTGAAGTATGATCATTCCACGGATATTGTGCACTAAGTATTAGGATAAGTAATGTGGTTTAGACTTAAGAACCTGTAGTAAGATCTATTTCTCATTGGTAGAAATCACTGGGCTTCTAATCACTCTGTGAGTGTTATGGGTACTCCATTGGTAGGCCTGGTTGGTGTATGCACCACATTGTTGGGTGGAATGGTTTCTTTGAGGGCAGGGCAGCATGTAGGGCTCTTATCTGCTTGTTAAGACTCTTGTCTGCTCTTTTCTTACTGAAATTTTTACCTGGAATGAATAGGATAGTTCAGAAATGAACTGAAAATTATGTTGGTTATTGCATCATCATTTATTTAGAAAATTTCATAATTTATCTGGGTGAAAATTATTTAATTTCATGAGTTTTCATTTTTCTTTTAGGCTCAGTTTATGAACCTCTTAAAAGCATTAATCTTCCAAGACCTGATAATGAGACTCTATGGGATAAATTGGATCATTATTACAGAATTGGTAAGCACCACCTGAGGAATCATAGTAGCTATGACTAGAACTCACTATTTTATATTTATATATCATATATTATGTTGAGATATTATTCTACAATTTGGAGATGGGGTAGTTTCATTGGTAAAGTAACTATATATTCAAGTATTTACTTTTGCACTGTGGGGACCACGAGAAAGATAATCAATGTTCTGGGAAAGATTTATATAGTCTGAGAAAACAGTACCGAGTGTCATGGCCCAACCTGAGCTCAGCATCAAGGGGGTGGAGGTAGGAAGATTGTGAATTTCAAACTAGCTGTGTAGTTAGACCTTAAGAAAATATAAACAAACAACAGCAAAAACAATGAAGTGTTAATGTCATCTCTGGAGAAAGGCAGTTTTGTGGGAATAGAATAAAAACTTTTTTCCAAGCACAACATAGCTGTTGCATTCTTGAACTTAAAAGATATGTGTAAGATTGAGACTAATTAACACACCGTGATAGAGTGGAGGGGCCTTATGGGATTTATACTTGGTTGATAGGGGAGTCAAAGACATTTTCTCCAGTCATATATCCATTGGTAAGGTGCAAATCTTTACTCTTGTAAGCAATTTTAATGAAACTCATTGGATCACTAAATGAGCAAGGTAGGCATTAAGTAAGAGGTGACTAGTTAGGAAAAGGTAATGGTGAATATGATCAAAATAAAGTGTCTGTATACAAAATGTCATAATGAATTGTATGTAACTAATATATGCTATTACATTCTTTAAATGAAAAGGGATAGAAAAAGAAACAAGTTGTTATATCTTAATGTAGATATTTGGGGAGAGCAGTGTTATTTATACAGTACACTGTTTAGACAGAAATAAAGTTTCCTTTAGGAAATATGAAAATGTCATGTACAGTGTGAGTTTTCCTAGCTTGGGACTATCAAAGGGAGGAAAGCACTGATTTCAGACCCTTGCTGCGTCCACAGCTGTTCTTGCTACATAAAATTGTGATTTTACTTCAGAAATTTAGAAAGATCCCTAGCCTGTACAGTTCATAATGTCTTTGGTAAACATCAGTGAGATGCAGGCCTCTGGCCTGTTTTGTGGTCTTCCTTCTTCCTCCCTAAATTGTGGATTATTTAGTTTTCTTAACCCAGAACTGGTGTTATGACTTAGGAAGCCAGTGGTATCATTTATTATACATTTGCTTTAAGTTTTCTTAGTTAATTGAGTTTGATGAAAATATATAGTCATATTTTTTGGTTAATCTTTAGTTAACCTATTTTCTCTTGTGTTTGATGTTATTTTAATAAGGTTCATATCATTTATTAACATCAACCAGCATAATTACAAACTTTTAATTCTCTAATTAGTTGAGTGCTTTCTTCAAAACTATAAAGACACCTTCATGCAGTGTGGATTTCCAGTTGGCTGGGTGACATGAAGTGTCTTAATATCTGTGAAATTTTTATGCTAAAGCTAACTTTAGAAACAACAAAACTTAAAAAATAAAATAGAATGAAGAAACCAAGGAAGGGCTGATTGTACATTAATTCTTTGTCTTTGTCTTCTTCTTTTTTTAAATTTTTTTTTTAATAGTTAAGTCAACAATGCTGACGTATCAAAGTCCAACTACAGGACTCTTTCCTACTAAAACATGTGGTGGAGATCAGAAGTCCAAAGTCCATGAGAGCCTGTACTGTGCTGCGGGTGCCTGGGCTTTGGCTCTAGCATACAGGTGAGCCATGTTTGTTCTCCTAGTAGCTCCCAGTAGACTAGTTTTATAGAACCAAGACATTAAAAGAATATTATAAAGCATATTTTTGAGATCACTTGATAAATTTGAGTATGGACTGTATGTATATAATACAGCATCAACTCTTAAGTGTCTTGAGTGTAATTAATGGTGTTCATGGTTATGTAGGAGAATGGCTTTTTTTCCCCCTAGAGATACTTCTAATGATGTTTGTAGCTTTCAAATAGTAAAGAACGATTACACTTAGATATGAAATACAAGTCAAGGTAATGTTAATAGGTGGTGAATCTAGGCAAAGACTAAGTGGTTTACTTATTGTAGTATTCTTTTAAATTTTTTGTGCATTTGAAAGTTTTGAAACAACACAGGAGCAGAAAATTGTTTTAAAAGAGCATATGCAACACAGGGCCTAAAGTCAGATAGCAACCTTTCCCAAAGAATTCAGAAGAGAATTCAGTCTTACTTTGCTGGGCACATTATCTATGCAGAATTGGTGGGTGGTTCTGCCCACCAATCTGTGCTTGATATCAGGGAAGAAATAGGATATAGACAAATGCATGATATGCTTACTTTAGTGGCTACATTAAAGGCTCAACAATGTGCCAATAGTGAAGAATTTACTTTTCTAACATTCAGCCCCCTACATATATGAGAGCTACAAAAACAGAACTTAGTATACTGTTCTTAAGTAGACATAGATAGCTTTTATCTAGTGGCAGTGATCTGCAGATATTTAAGTAAAACAATGAGCAGTGGTTATTTCTTCTACCTTTTAAGGTCATTCATAATTAAAAGACTTTTGGGGGTGGTGGAAAGAACATCTTAATCTAGTTTAATGATTAGATTTTAGCAATTATTTTTTTACAGCAAAGAAGTAAAATGTGATCAATTGATTTTTAAACTAAAACCTGAGAATCTGAAACTAGCCATATTATAACATATGTGTCATTTGGGTGCATTCATGTTTAGGCAAGGGCCTCTTTAAAGACTAATGTGCTCCCTGGGGCACAGCAAAGAATGCATATGGCTACCTTGATTTCTGCTTCTTTGAATGCAACTAGAATTACATATCATAAAGTGGTAGCATGTCTGCATTTTGTAACAGTGAATTTAAAGTAATTATGGGTGATTTTTTTTGCTAATGTAGAAATAATCTTTCAGTTTTAGCTAGATCATTTTAGAAGATTCCCTTTTTTAAAAAGAATTGACTCACTCCCATAAACCAAGGAAAAACTGCACAAGTTTTACCGTAAGAGTTTTTTTTTTTAATTGCTTTCCTACATCTGCTGAGAAGATGAAACTTCACTAGCAGAATTAGTAGATGTCACCAGAACACAGGATTAGTCAGTAGTTAAATACTTAATTATCAAAAGCTCTACTCCCTTTTCAAATGCAATTCCAATTTGTTTCCTGAGTTATCTCTCTCACCCAGGCGCATTGATGATGACAAGGGAAGGACTCATGAGCTGGAGCACTCTGCTATAAAATGTATGAGAGGAATTCTCTACTGCTATATGCGTCAGGCTGATAAGGTAAAGCATGTGGACTGAAATTCTCATATCGTTTAAAGGATTAATTTAACCAGTACTGCAGTAGCAGCTTCTGAAGAACATACTTTGAAAAGATAAAGCCATGTCCCAGGACAGTTCATGGAGTTTAACACAGCCTGTCCCATCCCAGCCCAATCCTTTGAAATCCTGAAACTGAGGTAGCACCTTCAGTGAGAGATGATTGAAAATTATTCTTTAGACTTGAATTTGTGTTCCTTATTTGCTTTTTTCTATGATAAAGGTCCATCCAGATTCTTAGGAAACTAACAAATCCAAGTAGTTTTAAACAACTTATTAATTATAATTATCTCGGTCAAAATTCATTTTGGATGTGTGAAATGCCGTGGCAAAGGGAATTTTTAAAAATATAATGTCTTATTCATTTGCATGCAAAGAGGCCAAGAATTACAGATTTAGCACACAGAACTTGATGATATTATATGGGAATGAAAGAAACAATACACCAAGCATGATTTGTCTAAACTATGAAGTTCTAGACAACTATAATACACTGTTCCATTTACTTATCAACTATGTTGAGTCCCTAACTCCTAAGACCATGTCCATATATATCCTTCAGTGTGTTGTGGGTTCCTAAGATGACATTAGGTATAATGAGTCTCATAGGATGCATCAAGGTCATAGTTTGTGGCTCATTACAGCAAAAGGAGACAGAGCATAACTGAAGGAAGAGGCACATGGTAGTGTGTAGGAAACAACATACCAACTTCCCAGGGCAGCACATGTTAGATACTGGAGCTCGTCACTGGCTTCTAATCTTACCAGTTGTGTCATTTGAGATAAGTTGACTTCCATATGCTTTTGCTTTTGTTTTTGTTGTTGTTCTTTTGTCTGTAAAATATGAATCCCAGTAATACCTGCATCATACCGTTCCTGAGGAGAATGAAATTGAGTATAAAAAGTACGTGGGTTACTGGTCCTCCAAGTATCAATGCTTCTCTTCTGCTACTAGACTGCACCCTTCAGATATGTTTCCAGCTCCTTCACTTGACCAAAGACACACAGCAGTGACCTCTTAGTGTTTTATATGTCATGATCACATGACTATATTGTTTAAACGTCTACTTGAAAAAAATTTCAAATGTGATAGCAGATCTTTCTAAGATCTACCTTTGAAGTCATAACTTTTTACTTTTTTGTTTTTTTAAAACATTTATTTATTTTATGCTGGACATAATTATACATTTTTTTTTAAATGAAAACAAAACATTCATAAACAATATGTGGGAATTTGGGCGTTGTTCTTTCCAAACTGCTTCCTGCTGGTAGGGGGCACTGTCATGGGTGAATCCTAAGAAGACGCAGAAATCCTGGCTGTAGTGGTCTGCAAGGCTGCATTGTCCCATTGACATTGCTTCAGGGGATCTTGCTCGATCAAACCGCATTAGTATGGAAAGAATCCACAGCTTTTCATTTTCTGTGGAAACAAAATCAGAAATCCTTTTCCCCAGTAACTTGTCCTTAGGCTTGAATTTTGAAGTCAAAGCATTTTAAATATATGTATATATTTAAATTATATTTATATTTAAAATATAAATATATATATTGAATATATATTCAATATATATATTGAATTAATCCAGCAGCATTTTTTCCATCTTTTTTTATATTAATATTATAATTTAAAAATTTTACATGTGGATTTCAGTTTACTCTTTCTTCCTCCCTCTAACCCTCCCTCTTACCCTCTTTCCCCTCCCATCCCCCCACCCCCATTCCACTTGTAGGGCTATGCTATTCAGGTTGGGTCATGTAAATCTGTCAAGTCATTTGAAGTAGGGACTAGGACTTCTCTCCTGTCTCTAGGTTAAGGGGGTATCCCTCCATGAGGGATGTGTCCACATGGTCCTTTTGTGCACCAGAAATAGATCCTGTTTTTACTGTCTTAGGTTCCCCAGACTGCTCAGTCCTTCTAGCTGAGACCCATATTCAGGGGGGTCTGAGTCAGTCCCTCTCTGGGTTCCTACCCATCAGTCTGGGGGGCCCAAGATCCTCCTTGTTCAGGTCAGCTGTCTTTGTGAGTTTCTGCAACCTGGTCTTGTCCCCTCTCTCTGCATCTGGATTCAAGTTTGACTCAGTGTTTGGTTATGCATTTTCTTTCTTAACTAGTGGTGGATGGGTGAGGACCCAGCCCACTGTGGGTGGTACAGTCCTTGGCCTGATGATCCTGGGTTCTCTAAGAAAGCTGGCTGTGGTGGTGTGAACAGGAATGGGTCCCATAGACTCATGAGTGTTAATGTTTGGTCCATAGGGAGTAACACTATTAGGAGTTGTGGCCTTGTTGGGGGAAGTGTGTTACCATGGGGGCAGGCTTTGAGGTCTCAAGCTACACCCAGTGTGGGACAGTTTGCATCCTGCTGCCTGCGGATCAAGATGTAGACCTCTCAGTTCCTTCTTCAGCACTATGTCTGCCTGCATTCTTGCCATGATGATAATGGACTAACCCTCTG
The DNA here is from genome assembly GCA_030556225.1 of Cricetiscus sungorus. Taxonomy (NCBI): domain Eukaryota; kingdom Metazoa; phylum Chordata; class Mammalia; order Rodentia; family Cricetidae; genus Cricetiscus; species Cricetiscus sungorus. The sequence goes on from JANBXA010000729.1 coordinate 23,994,506, forward strand.
AAACATTAAGCCAGCCCCAATTAAATGTTTCCCTTCATAAGAGTCTCTCTCTCTCTCTCTCTCTCTCTCTCTCTCTCTCTCTCTCTCTTCTGTCTTCTGACTCAATGTACCTAGTCACACATGCTTTCCTCTCCTCCCCTTCTTTCTCCGAGTTCTCTCTCCATTCACTGCCCCCCCCCATTTCCCATGTGCTCTGAGGGACTTGTTTTTTTCCCCTTTTGTGAGGGACCATATATGAATCTCTTAGAATATACCTTGTACCCAGTTCCTCTGGCAGTGTGAATTATAGGCCTGTGATCCTTTCCTCTAGGTCTAAAATCCATATATGAGCGAGTACATACCCTGTTCCTCTTTTTGTGATTGGGTTATCTCATTCAGGGTGGTTTCTTCAAGTTCCATCCACTTAACTGTGAATTTCAAGATTCCGTTATTTTTTTTTTTTTCTGCAGAGTAGTATTCCATTGTGTGGATGTGCCACATCTTTATCCATTCTTCAGTTGAAGGGCATCTAGGTTGCTTCCATGTTCTTGCTATTACAAATAATGCTGCTATGAACATAGTTGAGCACATGTCTTTGTTGCATGGATGTATATCATTTGGGTATATACCTAAGAGCAGAATTCCTGGGTCCTGTGGTAAGCTAATTCACATTTTCCTGAGGAAGTACCAAAATGGCTGTATGAGTTTGCACTCCCACCAGCAGTGAAGGAGTGTTCCCCTTTCTCCACATCCTCTCCAGCATAAGTTGTCATTGGTGTTTCTAATTTTAGCCATTCTGGCAGGAGTAAGATGGTATCTCAAAGTTGTTTTGACTTGCATTTCCCTGATAGCTAAGGATGTTGAACATTTGCTTAAGTGTCTTTCAGCCTGTTTGATTTCCTCTATTGAGAATTCTTTCTTCAATCCCATTTTTTAATAGGGTATTTGGTGTTTTGTTGACTAATTTTTTGAGTTCTTTGTATATTTTGGAGATCAGTCCTTTGTCAGATGTAGGATTGGTAAAAATTTTTTCTCAGTCTGTTGGCTGCTGTTTGGTCTTGTCAACTGTGTCCTTTGCCTTACAGAAGCTTCTAAGTTTCAGGAGGTCCCACTTATTAATTGTTGATCTCAGTGTCTGTGCTACTGGAGATATGTTCAGGAAGCAGTCTCCTATACCAATTTGTTCAAGGGTACCTCCTACTTTCTATTCTAAGAGTTTCAGTGTGGCTGGATTTATGTTGAAGTCTTTGATCCATTTGGACTTGAGTTTTGTGCATGGCGATAGACATGCAGTCTTCTACACAACATCATCCAGTTGTGCCAGCACCATTTGTTGAAGATGCTTTCCTCCCCCATTGTATTTTTTTTTTTAGCTGTTTTGTTGAAAATCAGGTGTTCCTAGGTGTGTGGATTAATATCGGGATTTTCGATTCGATTCCATTGGTCTACCTGTATATTTTGTGCCAATACCAGGCTGTTTTCAGGACTATACCTCTGTAGTAGAGCTTAAAGTCAGGGATGGTGATGCCTCCTGACGTTCTTTTATTGTACAGGGTTGTTTTGGCTATCTTGGGTCTTTAATTTGTCCATACAAAGTTGACTATTATCCTTTCAAGGTCAGTGAAGAATTGTGCTGGGATTTTAATGGGGATTGCATTGAATCTGTAGATTGCTTTTGGCAAGATTGCCATTTTTACTATATTTATCCTTCCAATCCAAGAACATGGGAGATCTTTCCATTTTCTGTTATCTTCTTTAATTTCTTTCTCTAAAGACATAAAGTTCTTATTGTATAGGTCTTTCACATGTTTGGTAAGCATTATCTCGAGATATTTTATGTTGTTTGTGGCTATTGTAAAGGTTGATCTTTCTCTGATTTCTTTCTCAGCCTCTTTGTCGTCTGAATGAAGTAGGGCTACTGATTTTTTTTGAGTTTATCTTGTATCCTGCTAGTTTGCTGAAGGTGTTTATCAGCTGTAGGAGTTCCCTGGTAGAGTTAATTGGGTTGCTTATGTAAACTATCACATCATCTGCAAATAGAGACAGTTTGACTTCTTCGTTTCCAATTTGGATCCCCTTGATCTCCTTTTGTTGTCTTATAGCTTTAGCTAGAACTTCAAGTACAATATTGAAGATATAATGGAGAGAGAGGACAGCCTTGTCTTTTTCCTGATTTTAGGGGAATTGCCTTAAGCTGCTCTCCATTCAGTTTGATGTTGGCTGTTGGTTTACTGTATATTGCTTTTATTATGTTTAGGTATGTTCCTGTTATCCCTGATCTCTCCAAGACCTTTATCATGAAAGGGTGTTGAATTTTGTCGAAGGCTTTTTTAGCATCTAGGGAGATGATCATATGGTTTTTCTTTTTCAGTTTGTTTATATGGTGGGTCACGTTGATAGATTTTTCATATGTTAAACCATCCTTGCAACCCAGGGATGTAGCCTACTTGGTCATGGTAGATGATTTCTCTGATGTATTCTTGGATTTTGTTTGCCAGTATTTTATTGAGTATTTTTGCATCGATGTTCATCAGGGATATTGGTCTGTAGTTTTCTTTCATAGTTGTATCTTTGTGAGGCTTGGGTACCAAGGTGATTGTGGACTCGTAGAAAGAGTTTGGTAATGTGCCTTCTGTCTCTATTGTGTGGAATAATTTGAGGTGTATTGGAATTAGCTCTTCCTTGAATTCTGCACTGAAGCCATCTGGCCCTGGGCTTTTTTTGGTTGGTAGGCTTTCGATGACTGTTTCAATTTCATTGGGGGATATAGGTCTATTTAAGTTGTTTTTCTGTTCTTGGTTTAACTTTGTTAAGTATAGTTGTCCAGAAATTTGTTCATTTCCTTTGAATTTTCAAATTTTGTAGAATACAGGTTTTCAAAGTATGACCTGAAAGTTGTCTGGATTTCCTCTGTGTCCGTTGTTATGTCCCCCTTTTCATTTCTGATTTTGTTAATTTGCATGATCTCTATCTCTCTGCTTTTTCGTTAGTTTGGATAAAGGTTTGTTTATCTTGTTGATTTTCTCGAAAAACCAACTCTTTGTTGCATTGATTTTTTTTTTTTTTTGTATTGTTTTCCTGATTTCTATTTTATTGATTTCAGCCCTCAAATAGATTATTTCCTGGCATCTACTCCTCCGGGGTGAGTTTGCTTATTTTTGTTCTAAGGCTTTCAGTTGTGCTAATGTAACTATCCTCTGTTTTCTTCATATGGGCACTTAGTGCAATGACCTTCCCTTGTAACACTGCTTTCAAGGTGTCTCATAAGTTCGGATATGTCCTGTCCTCATTCTCATTGAATTTTAGGAAGCCCTTAATTTCTTTCTTTATTTCTTCTTTGACCCAGGTGTGCTGCAATTGCCCATTGTTCAGTTTCCATGAGTTTGTAGGGTTTCTGCCATTTGTGTTGTTGTTGAATTCCAATTTTAAAACATGGTGGTCTGATAAGATACAGGGGACTATTCCAATTCTTTTGTATCTGTTGAGGTTTGTTATGCCACCTAGTATGTGGTTGATTTTAGAGAAGGTTCCATGTGGAGCAGAGAAGAAGGTATATTCTTTTGTGTTTGGATGGAATGTTCTATAGATATCTGTTAAACCCAGTTGAGACGTACCTTCTGTTAATTCTTTTGTTTCTTTGTTGAGTTTCTGATTGGTGATCCTGTCTAGTGGTGAGAGTGGTGTGTTGAAGTCTCCCACTATAAGTGTGTGAGGTTTTATGTGAGCTTTGAGTTTTAGTAGCATTTCTTTTATGAATGTGGGTGCCTTTGTATTTGGGGCATAAATGTTCAGAATTGAGACTTTTTGTTGATATATTTTTCCTGCGATGAATATGAAATGACCATCTTAATCTCTTTTGATTAATTTTTGTTTGAAGTCTATCTTGTTAGATATTAGGATAGCCACACCTGCTTGCTTCTTGGGTCCATTTGATTGGAAGATCTTTTCCCAGACCTTTACCCTAAGGTAATGTCTATCTTTGTAGCTTAGGTGTGTTTCTTGTATGCAGCAGAAGGATGATTCTGTCTTCATATACATTCTGTTATCCTGTGTCTTTTTATAGGCGAGTTTAGACCATTAATGTTGAGGATTGTTAATGTTTGTTTGTTTTAGATTTTCTTTTGGCAGTGGTATTGTGAATTTATTTGTTCTTCCTTACCCTTGGTTTCTGGTGAAGTGGGATTATCTATTGCCTAAGTCTTTGTGAGCCTAGTAAACTTCCTTGGGTTGGAGTTTTCCTTCCAAAGCTTTCTGTAGGGCTGGATTTGTAGATACGTATTGTGAAAATCTGGCTTTTTCATTAAATATCTTGTTTTCTCTATCTATAAGATTGAGAGTTTTGCTGGGTGAAGTAGCCTGGGCTTGCATCTGTGGACTCTTAGTACTTGTAGAACATCTATCCAGGACTTTCTGGCCTTGAGGGTTTCCATGGAGAAGTCAGGCGTAATTTTGATAGGTCTGCCTTTATATGTTACCTGTCCTTTTTTCCTTTGCTGCTCTTAATTTTATTTCTTTATTCTGTATGTTAGGTGTTTTGATTATTATATGTCAAGGGGTCTTTTTTCTTTGGTCCAGTCTATTTGATGTTTGGTATGCTTCTTGTACTTTCATGGCCATGTCCTTCTTCAGATTGGGAAAGTTTTCCTCGATGATTTTGTTGAGTATGTTTTCGGCCCCTTTGAGCTGGGCTTCCTCACCTTCCTCTATGCCTATTATTCTTAGGTTTGGCCTTTTCAGTGTCCCGCATTTCCTGGATGTTTTGTGTTAAGGATTTGTTGGATTTACGATTTACTTTGGTCCATGAATCTATTTCCTCTAGTTTATCTTCAGCGCCTGAGAGTCTCTCTTCCATCTCTTGAATTCTGTTGGTTATGCTTGCCTCTGCAGTTCCTGATTGATTGCCCAGTTTTTCTATTTCCAACATTCCTTTGGTTTGTGTTTTCTTTATTGTCTCCATTTCCGTTTTCAAGTCTTGAACCTGTTTAATTGTTTTTTTTCTTGGCTTTCTATACTTTCTTTAAGAATTTTATTCATTTCTTCCAATTTTTTGTTTGTTTTATCTTCCACTTCTTTAAGGGATTTTCTCACATCTTCTTTGAGGGCCTCTATCATTTTTATGACGATAATTTTTAGGTCGTTCTCTTCTGATTCATTTGCTTTGTTGTGTTCTGGTCTAGTTGGTGTAGCTTCCCTAGATTCTGGTGGTGTTATGCTTGTCTTTCTCACGTTAGGTGTTTTCTTGTATTGCTGTCTTCCCATATCTTCTTCCAGTAGGTTTTGGTGGGGTTTCTCCTTCTCTCTATGGATTTAGGTGGGTCAGGGATTCCAAGTCTGTAGTTCAGGGTGGTCCAAGCTCTCTAGGAGGTCTCTCTGTAGGCAGGGGCCCCACGATGGGGGTCAAAATTCAGGCTCCAGCAGAGGAGAGCTGAGCCCTCTTTGGCAGAGGCTAGCCTGCAGGAAGTTTCCTCAGGGATAGTCGGGTCTAGCTCTAGCCAAGGCCTCTAGCCAAGGTCTGGTGTTGGGGGACAAAGGCTGGGTTGATTCTCAGGATGTTTCTGCACTGATAGGAGGGTCTTGCTGGCACTCTCCTGCTGATTAGAGCCTCTTTAGCAGAGGTCCTGCGATGGTGGTCAAGGATCCAGCCTCCTGCAGGAACTCAGATCTCTGGGAGGTGCCCAGAATCCAATAGAAGACCAGTGGTGGGGGTCAGAGACCAGGCAGGTGGAAATTACGGGAGGGGGGGGGGAGTCCCACGTGGATAGGCTGGTCTATTGTGCTCAGATAGGCTCCAGGAATTTCCCCAAAGGTGGCTGGATTATTGGCTCCACCCTCTGGCTCAGTGCTCAACCAGAGCAGTGGGACAGTGGGCAGTGTAGGGAAGAGCACAGGGGGAGGGCAGGCTCTCGGTGGGGTGGGTGGGTGTATATTGGAGCTCCAAGAGCACTCTGTGGGGACAGTATGCAGGGCCTGGGAGATTCAGGACCCACCCAGGGATATCCCGGGGAGGGTGTAGGGGAGAATTCGTTGCCCCAGCGGGATTAGACCCACACTCACCTGTAGCCGAGGCCTAGTGATGGGGACAGAGGCTCTGAAGTCATAACTTTAACAAATATAATATTTTGCCAACAGAATTAGGCGGCATCATTAGTTGACAGAAAGCGTGTACTTAATACCAGCTGAAAGGGAGGCATCCAACAAAAGGCATCTCTTGTCTACCAAGATCTGATTTTGCAGATAATCATTACAAAGATTGTTTGGATGGTAAAAGAAAATTCATGTTGTACTTTGGCTTGCTGGACATTCATTAATTTGATGTAATTACTTTTTTTGATGTAATTAATTTTTTTTAAGTATAATTGTACTGTTCACTTCCCAAGTGTCTCTCATGAATGCTGAGGGTCTTTATAAGGTCAACATTTCTTTTTAGGAAGTATTACAAGAGCCATGAATTTCATGTGCTTGCTAAACAAGGTGACATGTAACCCCATCCCCTCTCCATGGTATGATTAGCCAAAAGGTAGTGGCCTTTTCTAAATATTATTCACTTTTATCAAGTAGTTATCACAGTCATGTTTTCTTTTAAGTAGAGCTTGAGTTTAACTTTAACTATTTGAAATCCCTCAAATTATAAAGAATGAATATTGCTTTCCATAGGTATAATTAATGTAGACCATTAAAATAAATGGTGAGTTGGATCATTTTGAATTTTTATGTTGCTAAAATTAACTCCCTCCAGGAGACATAAAAAATGTTCACACCTCTCTAGAGTGCTAATGACAACCTGAACTATTGCACTGAAGTCTACTCTGGAGAGTCAGTGGGTCTGTTATGATGATTTATAGTGCATAGGTGAGGGGTTATGGGCAGGAGTATATGTGGCCTTAAAGCAGCTACACTGAAAGGTCTATACCCAGAATGAATGGTGACCTGCCCATAGCTATATAGATGGAACCTCTCCCTAGTGCTTTCTAGCCTATGTATTCTAGCTATTTTCTGGTGGTGATCCCATGATTCTCATTCTACCTACTCAAGTGATGGGCTGTCAACAGTCAGCAATATTTTGTAATCTGGCAAGCTAAACTCTCGAAGATGGTGGCAGATTGTGACTAAGAGAATAAATTGACCTATACAGCATTGTCTGTACCACATATAGATCGGGGTTTCAAGTATTTTTATTGTCATAAGTTTTCTTGACTTGTATTTATTTTTGCTGTAGAGAAGTGGAATTTATTACTGTAATCCACATGGAGTGTGAGGAGCTGATTCAGAGATTGGATGTTATCCCTAGAGTAATGTCTGTTACCATTTGTTGTATGGACTCTTGCTGGAGAGATGTGAGAAAACACCTACTCCCCAGAAAGGGCATCAACAACAGAACAAAGTAGAGTTTTATCAAATCCAACTTGGCAAACCTATGAGTTTCTTATGCTTGCTTACATGAATGAAGGGTTACTTATATAGCATAGATGACTCAAAGCAGCCATACCACCAAAGAAAATGCCACGTTAGCATGTATGATCACCTCCCTGGGCAGCAAAGATGGAATCTCCTCTTCAGTTTACCTTCCACACTGTACATACTAGGCCACAGACCACATACACATAGATATAGGGTTAAGAGACAGAGATCTATCTTAGTTGGCGGTTGATTAACCCCCACCTTAGAAGAAAAATCAACAGGATCTACCTTTCGAATCTTTTTTTTTTTTTTTTTTTTTTTTTTTCTTTTCTTGTTTGCTTGTTTTGTGACAAGGTCTTTTTGTAGCCCTAGTTGCCCTGGAACTCACTATACAGTCTGGGCTGGCCTTGAACTCATAGAGATTGCCTGTCTCTGCCACCCAAGTGATGAGATTAAAGGTGTGCACTACCATGCCCAGTAACAGGCTTGGTTTTAAGGATCTCTTCCAGATAGCTACAACAGCTCTGATGAAGGGAGTTATTTTAGTTTTATATATGATTCTGTGATAAACTATCCTGACAAAAAGTCATTTGAGAGAATATAAAAAAAGGTTTATTTGGCTATCACTTCCAATTATAATCCATCATTTTGGGAATATCAAGGCAGGAAGTCACCCAACAAGTCACATCCCACCCATAATCAACAGCATACAGAATAAGCACATCCTTGCTTGCCTGCTTCCACACATCTAGTTCCCCACCATTGAGATGTTTGGGCCGTCACTCCCCCCCCCACCCCCCAAATCCCCCCTACATCCCAGACTGTGGTATTCCCCACAATGCGCTGACTCGTCCTACTGCTAGAAATCTAGGCCATCCCCTACAGATATTCCCACAGGCCAACCTGATCTACGCAATTCATCAAAAAAATTCTGCACAAAGCTTTTCAGGTTTTTTTTTTTACCACAACGGTAATACTAGGAGAAAAATACTGTAAACATCATACCTCCTATTGCTTCTCTCCCATCTGGGTGAGTAATTTTCTTCATGAATCTATGGCAGGGTGAATATTGTGTTATTTCTTATGTGTGCCCAAACACATATGTGGAGGTCAGAAGACTACTTGCTGAAGTCAGTTCTTGTTTTCCACCAAATGGGTCTCAGGAACAGATTCTGGTTGCTTGGCAACAAGCATCTTCTTCTGTGGAGCTTTCACCTGCCTGTGAAAGTGTGTCTTGTGTGTGTGCGGTGTGTGTGTGTGTGTGTGTGTGTGTGTGTGTGTGTGTGTGTATACCATGGTGCGTGTGTAGAGGACAGAAGACACGTGAAAGAAGTGATTCAGGGTCAGGGTGTTGGCAAGAACATTTCTAGGCCTTTAAAGAGTGAAATTATCTTTTCACCTTTTCTTACAACTAAAGCAAACACATTTGTGTGATTATGCTGTTTGGCCAAAAGCCTTATGTTCTTTGTCTTCTGAAATCTATTCAGAATCTGGAAAGTCTAAACTTCTCTTCTTTTGGTGAGTCTCTGTGTGTGTGGAATGTGCCTCCTGGTATTTTTGATAAAACATTAACTAAAAGGTATTTTACATTTGTTAGGGAGTATGTGGCATTGTCCTTGATTTGTAGGATATAAAACAGTATTGTTTTTTGTATTATTATCTTGTATGGGCTATTATTTATTAATGTTTTGCTTCCTAATATTCCTTTTGCTCTTTGTCCTGGTTAATTTTATGTCAGCTTGCCCCAAACAACATCATTTGGGAAGAGGAACTGCAATTGAGAAAGTGACCTCACCATATTGGCCTGTAGGGAAGTCTGTGGTGCATTTTCACAATTAATGACTGATGTGGAGGACTTAGACCATTCTGGGTGGGGTCATCCCTGGGCCCCTGGGTTCCATATGAAAGCCAGCTGAATAAGCCACAGGGAGCAAGTGAGTAAGCAGCACCCTCAATGGCCTCTGCATTAGCTCCTGCCTCCAGGTCCCTGCCTTGACTTCCCTTTGACTGTGGTGTGGAAGTTTACTTCCCTTTGACTGTGGTGTGGAAGTTTAAATGAAATAAACTCTCTCCTCCCCAAGTGGGTTTTGGTCCTGGTGTTTGATCTCAGTATAGAAACCCAGCAGAGACAGCTCTTTTCTGACTGTCCTTGTGGAGAATGCACAGAGCTCTTCATGGTTGATGTGCAGTTGGCTGGGAGGGCTTTCAGTGGTTGTGCCTCATGCTTAATTTCACTTAAAACACTGTTGAGTTTCTAACCAGTGAGAAATCACTGAAATTTTGTAAAATTTGTTTTTCTAGAACACTGATAGAGATGGAATGTTTATTTTCCCTAAATGTGTGTATTACAGCTATAAATTAAGAATGGATGACAAACTATCTTAAATAAACTATTTACTCACAGTGGAAAAAGTTTTCAGGAAAAATGTCAAATACAAGTAAAATAAATTCTGATATAGTTTAAAAAAAATGTGCTTCAATCGTTTCCTTGATCTTTACTTGGCAAATGCTAGGTGGCCTATAAAATACTAATTAATGTATTTTGTTTCTTGACTGTTTTCAAGAGTACATTTTATTTGAAGTTGACATATAGTATATCTCATTAATTTTCAAAGCTTACAGAATTTGATTTTTTTCTGAAATCTTAAATTACTTGTCTTTTAGCAGCTCTGAAATTCAAAGCTATTATATAACTCCCCATGTGAGCATCTTTAATCATTTAGCAGTTAGTTTTCTCCTGACACAGTGGTTAGAAACAAAGCCTCCTGCTGGGTTCTTACATGTCTTGAAAACAAATGACAAGCACCATCTTGTCAGCAGCAGCAATGACTTCATTAACATGACAAAACCTCATCCTGTTAGATCCCTGTTCAATAGTGTGCTGTTAGTTGTTATCAGCTTGACACAAGTGGGATCACTTGGAAGGAGGGACTCCCCTCCATCAGGTTGGCCTATGTTTAATGGTTAATATGGTAGGGCCCCATCCACTGTGGGCAGTGTCACCCTAGGCAGGCTATGGAAAGCTAGCTGGTAAGTAGTGCTTCCTTCATGGTCTCTGCTTTATTTTTTCCTCTTGTTGCCTCTTTGAGTCCCTGTCCTGCTTTCCTTTAATGATGGACTATAACCCATAAGCTAAAATCCAGTCAATGTTTTATCACAGTAATAGAAGAACAAACCAGGGAGAAATTAGGTACGAAAAGTGGGATTATTGATGTGATGGACCTGACCATGTTTTGGGAGAGGATTATGGAAGTGCCAGAAGCTTTTGGCTGGGAAAGCCATCGAGTGCTTGGAGTTAATAGGCTGTTCTTTGATGGGCAGGAAGATAAAAGTATTCAGAGAAATGCAGACTATGGAAACTTGGCTGGTGAGATCCAAGGGAAGTTTGAGAGTTTTTTGAAGACTCTGTTGGGGCTGTTCCTTTGATATATGTAAGTTAAGAGTTTGTGAAAGTGAAACAGTGTATGCTTTACTAGGGTAATAGATGCTGGCTGTTGGGGCTAAAAACTCAGCTATAATTAATATAAGACTAACCGTATTGGAGGAAGTGTTTCCTCAGGGTCAGGAACACAGCAAACTAGGGCAGTAAGCCATGATTTTTATTTGGAATCTAGAATAATATTCATTTCTTTGAGATAATAATCATGGCAGTAAGAAAGGAGTGACTTTTGCTTGTGCATTTCCAGGCTATTGCTTATGTTTTTATATGGAAACAGAATGTCTACCTTCTCTGAGTCTCTCAGTTACTCTATAAATGAAAAATATGCATCCCAAATTATCTCCTCGTTCTGTTGTTGGTTTCTCGTAGACTATTTTTTTATTCTTTGACAATTTTGTACATATAAGTAGTATGTTCTGTTCATATCCATCCCACAAGTTCATCCCTACTTCATGTCTTCTACCTTTAAAAAGTATTTATTTATTTATTTATTTTATGTTTATGTACCAAGTGTTTGCCTAGCGCTCTTAGAGGCTAGAAGAGAGTGCTGGCTCCCCTGGGCTTGGAGTTACAGATGGTTGTAAGCCACATGTGTGATGGGGATTGAAGTCAGTGCTCTTAGCTGCTCAGCCATCTCTCCTTCTACCTTTCCCTCTTGTCTGTTTTTGTAAACTTTTGAGTCCAATTTGGTTGCAGGTTGAGATTTTGACTGCTTTGCTGGCTTGCTCTTATGTGGGAAATCATGTCTGTGATGAATTCATAAGTGCAGTGACCATGTTGTGACCAGAAGACTGCCGTGCACAGTGTACCCCTTGTGTTCTCAGACCTCATGTCTTGCTGATCGATCCTGACTTCGATTTTGTTGACTTCAGTCATATTTGTTTGTGCAGGGCCATGGGGCCAGGTCTCTCAGACCTGGGATAGAACTTTCTGACATGATGGATGCTTTGTGTCCATATTGAACATATATAGTTGTCTCGTGTGGATATGGAACAATTGAAATACAGCCAGAAATCTACATGCCAAGAAGTAGCATGTAGATTTCTTAATTGACTCTATAAGCTAATGCAATTTTAATTAATTGTAGTTTGATTAGTCACTTGTAAACAGTGGGTACCTTGTTGGAGAAGTTAGCTTCTAGAGTCATACAAGAGAGTGAGTGAAGAATCTTTATTCATATTACTTCTACTACCAAATGTATGGATGTTTCACACCAAGTCAGTATTCATTTTGAGACATCCATCATTCTGCTGTTTAATTCAGTCCTACCAGCAACTACCTGGAGTTAGTGTAGCTTCCAGAGGTTGAAGGCTTAATAGTATTCTAAAACTGCCTCTGACTTCAGAGACCACTAGCAAGTAGTGGGCCTCCTGCTTATCCACATCTGACTTTACTATGACTTTGAATTCCTGTGGGTTTTCCTTGTGGTCAGTAGTTCATTTTAACAGTTCATGAAATGAACATTGGCATCAGTAAATGTTGTTCAAGTCCAATTGAGCAGGCCCTAAAAGGGGATGGATGTTTCTGTCTTTGTAGTTATATCTTGTATTGTTTTTAGAATTTGTACTTTCTAATCTACAATAATTAAGAAAGGGGCATTGGCCCATAGTTCCAGCTACTTAAGAGAAAGGGATAGATCTCCTCAGCTTGTTATTTGAGACCAGATTGGCCAACAATAGCAAGAGACAGCCAAATGGGGACAAAAGAAAAACAAATGTTATGTAATTAGTAAATAAAAATGTGTTGTGTATCCTCACAGAATTGCTACCTCCCTAATTATGTCTGGTTGAGAAATGAAAATGTGTTTGCTGTACCATAATTAAAATGTGTTATCCTTAGAGAAAGCAATCAGATCTGAAGTTTGGATACTTAACTGCATTAGAATGTAGTGTGAAATACTTTCCCATTCAAGTGTCATGTTAAGCATTTCCAGGTAACTGTATAGTTGAGTACCATCATGGGGACCTTATTTTACATATAAACATGTATTTTACTCAAAATCAAATAAGATTACCTGGCAAGGTGGCTCATCATGTAAAGGTACCTGCCACCAAGTGATGACTGAGCTTCAATCCTCAGGCCCCACACGATGGAAGGAGAGAATTCACTCCCACACGTTGTCTTCTAACCTTTCATAATATGTGTGGCACATGTATACGCATTGTCTTAGTCAGGGTTTCTACTGCTGTGAGGAGACATCATGACCACAGCCACTCATATAAAAGAAAACATTTAATTGGAGAAGGAACAGCGAGTTCTTACATATTGACCCACAGGCAACAGGAAGTTGTCTAAGATACTAGATCCTCCTAATAGTGCCACTCCCTATGATCTTATGGGGGGCAATTATTTTCAGATTTAGAGAACCAAACAAATGCCACGATAGGCTCCTAATATCCCAGTCAGAAACTAGGCCTAGTTTAAGGGAACTAGTTTAAGGGAACTGTAAGTGAATGAGCAGTTCTTGGAGGAAAAAAATCACAGCCCAGAGGCAACCAATCAGAAAGAGTCTGTCACCTTATGCTAGCTAAAGATAGCTTTCCCCACTTTGCTGCTAGAAAGTCCCAAACCACTAAAACCAGTAACCAATCCTGTAACAATCCATAGGTATCCCTGAAAGCCCTCCCTACCCAAATACATCCCTGCTCAGTGGTTAAAGAAGCCTGTGAGTTTCTCTCAGGTCGCCATTTCAGCCCTGTTAGATGGCAGACCCTGCATGCTGGAATAAACTGTCTTGCTGATTGCATATGTGATTGGTAGTCTTTTCCTAACATAACCACACACACACACAACACACACACACACACACACACACACACACACACACACACACACACACACAGAGAGAGAGAGAATGTATTCATATACTAAAATTAAATGAAATATTTAAAATCTCAAGTAATTTGCAAAGCATTCTAACAATTCTGCCATGCCCACATGCTTCCTACTGCATTCAAATTCAATGCTGTGAACTATCACTTGACAATTACGTTCACTCTAAAAAGTTAGTCATTATGAACTTTGTCCCATTTCCTTAGAAAGGGTGATATTTCTACTTTGTCCATTCCCCAGCCTATAAGCTTTAGCTATCCTTATAAGAAAAATGATTGAAAAGGACTAACATTCTGAATTTTAGGTGAGTATGTGAATGACCATCACTCATGTTTTATATGTGATTGTAGGTCCAGCAGTTTAAGCAAGACCCACGGCCCACAACGTGTCTTCATTCCATCTTCAATGTTCACACAGGAGACGAGCTGCTCACCTATGAAGAGTATGGCCATCTTCAGGTAAAAGAAAAATTAAAGATTTACTTCTCTGTCATTTATACATCATATCATGGCCTTTTGGGGGCTGCTTGTACTTTTTTAAAGTAAATTTTGTAACTTTAAAATAGTAGTGTAAATGAACCCCGAAATGGGAAAGAAAGTTTGTTGGTAACAGACAAGGCTGAAGGAACTGTTGCACGGAATATTACAGCAGACCATGTTCATGAAGTGATCAGATGGATTATTTCTCTTTAGAAGGTGATGCCTACTCTTCCTTCAGTAAGTGAAGCTTTTTTATATATTTAAAAGAATTCATACATTTGGAAATAGAAGACATCGACAGGGGTATAACAATTATTCAAAAGTTTTTGTTGGGCCACAGATCATTTTTAGTATATCAACCTTCACTAAGACTAAACACTTCTATGGGAGTATCACAAATATTTTTGAGACCTATTAGCTTTGTGTTATGTTAAATTCTATACCTACGCTCGCTGAAAATGTACCACAAATTTTTTTTTTGTTTTCTTTTCACTACTACCCCCAATCTGTGTATTTTAAGATGGATATCTTGTGTCTTATATCTTCTTTGTAAGATATAAATATTACATATATATTTTTTTCCTCAATAGATTTTCTTTTTGTTTACTTATTCTGTTATTTTGTAATAAGGTCCTTATTAATCACATATTCCTTACTAAAAATAAGAGTTTTTCTTATGTGCATGTATGCTTGTCTGTACACATACACTTACATGTGTGCATGTACATATACATCTATATATAGTACATGAGTGCAAATAGAGGCCAGTGACAACCTCCAGTGTAGTTACTTGGGCACTATCCAACTTGAGATAGGGTCTGTCATTGTTTTAGTGCTCTCTGATTAGGCTGGGTCGGCCAGCTAATGAATCCTAAGGATCTGTCTGATTTTTGTGTCTCCAGCACTGGGATTACAAGAGGATGCCACCACATCAGCATGGGTTCTGGAGATCATTATGTCCTCATTTTATGACAAGCACTTTACCAGCTGAACTCTCTCTCCAGCTGAAGTCTCTCTTTTTTATAGTTTCCCCTCCTATTGTAAATAGCTTATTTAATTAATGAATCAGTTGAGTTAGCCTTTATACTTAGAAGAAACCTATCTTCAGAAAGGAAAGTTTATTTATAAATTTAGAAGAATTTTAAATTTTAGTGTTCTGTCTCTAAACACAGAAAATGCTGCACATAACCCCATTTCTTTGTAGCAGAGACTTTGTGTTTGTTTGTTTTTAATGGTGATGCAGTTACATGTTTTATTTGTAAACTGCTACATATTATTAAAACCAAAATATAAAGTGTGTAACATTAACTTTTCTTTAAACAAATAAACTTTGGGTTAGTGAGATGGCTCAGTATGTAAAGGTACCTGCTACCCAACCTGATGACCTAGAAAGAACCAAGTCTGGAAATCTGACCTCCACTCATGAACTGTGGTGTGTGTTCATGCATGTAGACAAACAGCTAAAATGCAGTAAAGTTTAAAACCTTAGGATTATTAAATTTATAAGAAGGTTTTAAAAGTCTCAAAGAGCTTATATCAAAAAAGAGTAGTCCTCTCAAAGAGTGGAATTAAAGTTTTTTATTGTTTTTGTTGCTCACATTTGCCATTTTAATTCTTTGGGGGAATATGTATAATGAAAACTATTTTTAATTGGTAATCACTCAGTATATTCATAGACTACTGTATGTAATTTTTATAAACAGATACAATGATCAGATCAAGACAATTGGCATATCTATTATCTCAGACATTTAAAATTTCATAGTGTGGCAGACATACAAAGTATTTCTTAACAGTTATTTTCAAATACTCTTTTTTTTTTTTTTGTCAATAGTAGCTAACCTGCTATGTTAAGAACATTTAAAGTTACTCTTCCTGCTCAATTATACCCATGTGCCAGCTAGCAGTCCTCTCTGAGGAGCAGATGGCAGGCAGGGGAATGGGGGAGGCAGGAGGATAGGAGGAAGGGGGAACTGGGATTGCAATGTAATAAATAAATTAATAAAATATTAAAGCAAAAGAAACACAAACTACACCTCACTTTCACTTTTTAACTCTGGTTTGCAGTATCCTGACATAAGTTTGCTTAAATTTTACTCATGTAATAACAATTTTATTGAGATATGCTTTGTGTGCCATATAGTTTATCTATTGGAGGTGTACTTTTCTGTGTTATCAGTATATTCTAAGTTGTACAACAATTACTACATTCAAATTTAGAACATTTCTTTACCCTCAAATTCTAAGCAAAATCAGCTACTCTCCATTTTCCCTGAAGTGCCCTAAGCAACCTGTAGTTTACTTTATGCCTCTACAGACTGTTTATTCTTCATATTCCAAATTTAAATGTAATCATATAAGATAGGATGTTGGAGAAACTTTCGTTTGATTCAAGATACATTTCCAAATGTGCTCCAGAATTAATGAGCCAAGAGGGAGGGAGGGGAAGAAGGGTAGACTTTCGTATGCACTTGAGATAAGTCTTGTGTGACCAACCATTGGGAAATTTTGGGGAAATGGCTTCTATGAATTTATGTTAATTTCTTTTGAGAAGTGAGGTCTTACTGTTAACTCACACTGGCTACAACTCATTGTGTAGCTGAACTTACTCTTCCAAATGATGGAATTACCGTCATGCGCCATCATGCCTGCCAGTTCATGCGATTATTGATGCTAAGTCCTACAACAGTCTACACAAGGAATGTGAAGGATTCAAGTGTAAAGCTCATTCCTAGACTGAAAGTATGGTTCTCAGTTAGAGGCTAAAGGATCAAAAGCTGGGAAAGTACATGGTGTATGAGCCCTAGAACCCCAAACTTAAGAAACTGAGTTTATCACTGAAGCCAGAAGAAGAAGCGTATCCTAGCTCTGGCAAAACAAAGCAAGAATTTGCCTTTCTCTGCCTTTTTGTTTCACATCCAGAGGCAGTGTTCTTGTATCTAGTCAAGTTGACATTGAAAATTAATCATCACTCAAGATGTGTCCATATTGGAGATTGCACTTTCCTGCTTCATATATTCTACTATCAATCTTTTTGGTCAAATTAGGAAGCATTGTTTTTTTTTTTTTTTTTGTTTAGATCAAATAAAGCATGTATTTAATATACTAATAGCTTCATGTATTCTTAACACTTTTTCATAAGTAGTTTTAAATTATATAGCATACCAATGATTAAAGGTAACACATTCCTTTGTTTTCATAAATTCTGTTTTCTAATGAGTCTGTTTTCAAGATGCACTCCTCATTGTTTATAGTATATTGGTGGAGGTGTGATGTCTTGTTTCCCAAATAGCTTTTTCATTACAAATGGATGGCATTATATTAGTTCCTCTGTGGCAAAACCATTCCAAAAAAAAGTATTTTAGATTTAGTATTTTAAAATTGAAGGAAAACAAATGTTACAGAAACCATGGTAAGAATTCTCCTTATAGCCTTCTCAGACCCAGTCATGTGTTAACCAGCACCATGAATTTGACATTTTAGCACTTCATATAAAATTTTGGTTTTCTTGTTCTATATTGTGTTCAAATCTTTTATTTAGAGATAGGGAAGAATTTATTTTTATCTGTCACTATTGGTAAAAATTACAGCATATATATTTAATTTCATATAATATTTTCATTCTTTTCTATAACCTTTAACTATTGCTGTTTGTTTTCAGATAAATGCAGTATCACTTTTTCTCCTTTACCTGGTGGAAATGATTTCTTCAGGTCTCCAGATAATCTATAACACAGATGAGGTATGATTTCCCCAAATTTTCTGTTATTGAACTTGAAGTAGTGGGTATCTGGTTTTTCCTTTCCTTAAACTTTACTTTTAGCTTGATTATAAATATATTTTAAAAAGTCATATAGTTAGATATTAGATTTTTGGATTAAATCTAAAATCAATTTTTACTAAACTTACTTTTGTGTTAATTTTTAAGTGTATGAAATAATGGGTTCCATTATAACATACACATACAGATATAAATATAGATATTGTATTTGCCTCATATTATCTCAACACTTATCCTTCCTCCTTTCTTCCTCTTTCTTCCTATTAGCTTCTATTTCCTTTCTCTCTTTTTTTACACTTCCTCCCTCTTCATAGTCCATCTGTTACTTTTATGCATCATGTGTGTGCAAACACACACATATACACAGAGCTTCCATATATGTCTTAATTAGTAATACTGTTGCTGTAACAAAACAGCAGGGCCACAAAACAAGTTGGGGAGGAAAGGGTTTATTTAGCCTATACATCCATAGAGCTGTTCATCATCAAAGGAAGTCAGAACAGGAATTCTAATAGGAATAGGACAGGAACCTGGAGGCAAGAGCTGATGCAGAGGCCGTGGAAGGGTGCTACTTATTGGCCTGCCCCATATGGCTTGCTTAGCCTGTTTTATAATAGAAACCAGGACCACCAGCCCAGGGATGACTCCATGCATGATTGGCTGGACCCTCCCTCATCAATCATTAAGAAAATGCCTCACAGCTAGAAAAAATGGAGGCATTCTTTAAATTAAGAGTCCTCCTTTCAGATAACTCTAGTTTGTGTGTCAACCTGACCAAAAAACAAACAAACAAACAAACAAAAAACAAAAAAAAAACAAACAAAAAACAAAACAAAACAAAAAACAAAACAAAAAAAACAACCATCACAACATATGAGAGAAATTATGTGATGTTCATCTTCTGAGTCTGGTGTATTTGGCTTGATATACTGATCTCCAGTTCATACATTTTTCTACAATGAAAACATGCAATTTAAAAGCAAGCATAGTATAAAACAGGCAGCAGAACCTCAGTGACTATTCAGAAGACTGTGACTTCCAGAAAGTTCTTATAACAATGAATATTAAATTGCTGTTACAAATTTTCTCAGTACTTCTTTTACGCATTCTTTTTTACAACTCATCCATTTAAAGGTCAAACAATAAATAAAACATTTCATCATATCTTATTACTTTTACTTCTATGACCTTAGTGCTTCACTTTTTCCCCAAAACAAAAAACGAGTTTTATGCTCATTAGGAAAACTGTGAAGAATGTATGTTTCAGAGCTGTGACGCTTTACTCTGAAAGACATCTATTTGAGAGTAAACACACTGGCACACCTGTCGACCCACTTAAGAGATGCACTCTTAGTCCGTCCTCGGATTTCCTTACTTGCCCTGCTCCTGCCTCTTCCCTAGTAAACTCTTCCTACATTCACAGCTTTCTGTCTGTGTGGTTCTGGCTCTGACTAGTGCCATCTGTGTGACCAGTTGGATCCTCGTGGGTGCCTCCTGGGCACATAACTGATGATGATGGCTTTCCCCGCAGTCTTTCAGAAGCCAGTAGTTCAACATGAAGCGACAAGGTCCCATAAGCTCCTCCCAACCATGACTGACTGTTGAGATGGCAGCTCTTGTGTTGGTCTGACAAAAACTGAAGCTGCCATAGTTCATTTCATCATTGATTACTTTGGCTGTGCTGTATCCAGGGGATGGGATTTCTCTACCAGTTTCCTATCTTTTGCCTCTTGAATTCTTTCCCTTGCCTCTTCCACTTTGTTCCCTACCTGTAGGCAGAGGGATATGAATGGCTTGATTATGAATGAGCCCTTATTTGTCACTTATTCTCTTGTAGATCAGGTTGGTCTCGAACTCACAGAGATCATGACTGTTAAAGATATTGAGAATAGGCTGGGTAGTGGTGGTGCATTCTCAATATCTTTAACAGTCATGAGTTTTTTAATTAACCACCATTCACTGGAAAGAGAGGCTAGATGTTTCCTATTTATCTTTAGAAAATAGATATGGGGCATACCTATGACTGTCTGAGAACTGGATTTTCAATTCGGCTTACAGTACCAGGCATGGGTTCCCTTCCATGGGCCAGCTCTGAAATTTAATTTAAAAACCAAGTTGGTTACCCCCATAAAAGGATATGTCAGGCTGATGCTGTAGTTCATAGAGTTCACTGCTGGGTTAGACCCTTGATGTCTTTTCTACCCTGGAAGCCTGCTTAATAGTACCTCCTGACACTTTGGTAGCTAGCCATCAGGGAGGAGGTTTCCTTCAATTCTAGTTTGATTTCTCTGTGTCTTGCAACTAAGGTTATATGGTGTCATCAACAATAGGGTCTTATATAGTTCTGAGAGGCAACGGAAAAGCAAGGGCTGTATTTTATTGGGAACCTCTGGGGCCTCCCTGACCTAGGAAGGTGTCCCACACCACTTTGTGTAGTTTGTTTAATGTCTCACTGCATCTAGGACCAGATTATCTAGTAATGCAAAGTATCTCTCCATGATGTATTTTCATATTTTTAAAATTGCTTAAGGAAATACTAGATTTCCATATTTTTAAATATTCCTTTATTTTTGTTAACCCCCTTCCCCATATCTTTATTCCCCCATCCTACTAACCTATTCCCTGTTTAACCATTCCATTCCCAATATTACTGCCTCTACTTTGATGTTACCTATGATCTATTGACTCCACAGATTTCTTCCTAACTGTCTTGCTTCCCCAGGCAGTTCACGTCAGACACACAGAACTAAAGAGCCCAGTATCTGCATATAAGAGAGTGCACGTGTAGTACCTGGCTTTCTGGGCATACAGTTTAATTTTTTTCAACTTTGTTCCATTTATCTGAAATTGTATAAGTTCATTTTTCTTTATAGCCATATAGAATTTCATTGTGCATGTGTACCACATTTTTATTATCCATTAATCAGTCTTAGCTATTGTGACTTGGGCATATTGAACATGGTTATACAAATGGCGTAGTAGAATATGGACTTGTTTTCCTGTGTAACTAGGACGGGTATAGCTGAGTCAAATAGTCATTTTACATCCAGTTTCTTTTTGTAAGAAATCTTGAGATTTATTTCCAAAGTGGACTCACTAGCTTACAATGTCACCAACAGTCTAAAAGAGTGACCCTTCCTCACTACTACATGAATATTTGTTCTGAGTTGTATTCTTGATGATACTCACTTAGACTGAGGTGAGACAGAATACTGCAGTGGCTTTGATGGCTAAACATGATGAGCATCTTTTGGAATGTTTCCTACCTATTCGTTTTTTGTTTGTTTGTTTATTTGTTTTTAAATAACTGTGCTTAATTCCAGTCTATATTTTAATTGTGTTTTTTTCTTGATATTTCATATTTTTAGTTTCTTCTATATTCAAATGCTAATACTCAGTCAGAAATGGAATGGAAAAACATTTTCTACCATTTCGTGGACTGCCTCTTTACTTAACCAGTGATCTCCTTTGTTGTTTCATGAGACCCAATCCATCAGTTGTTATTCTTATTACCTTTGGTACCAGACTCCTATCTCACTCATATGCAAATGCTGATGTTTCCTCTAGCAGTTTCAGGTTACTAGGTCGTATGTTGAGGTCCTCAATCCATTCAAAGTTGAATGGTGAGGATCCAATTTCATTCTTCTACATGTACATAAATGGTTTCCCCAGTGTCATTTGTTGAAGAGGCTATATTTTTCCAATATGTATATTTTTAAAAAGTCAGATCTTCCAGTGATCATGTATCCGTTTTGTGACATTTCCATTTTGCCTTCATTACTGTGATTCTCTGTAAGTAAGCCATGGTAACACTCCCTGGAAGGATTTTTTGACTATCTAGATTGCTTTGACTATCTAGAGTAGTTTTTTTCTGACATTTAGTGCTATTTCATTGTATCCCTTAGATTTGGCATGTTGTATTTTCATTTTCATTCATTTGTAGCAGTGTTTTCTATTTCATTCTTGGTTTTTTTAGTGACTCATTTTTAACCCTCATAGTGTATGGTTCAAACTCTGTGAGTTTGTATACTTTCTGCAGTTTCTGTTGTGGATACCTGGCTTTAAAATCCATTGTATTCAGACAGAATACAAGATGTAATTTCAGCTCCCCTATATTTGTTAAGGCTTGATGTGTGTTATTATATGACCTGTTTTGGAGAAATTTCCATATTCTGTTGAGTAAAAATATGTATTCTCTAATATTGAGTGAAATATTTTTAGATGTCTTTTAGGTCCATTGGATTTATAGTGTCATTTAATTGCAATGATTCTCTTTAATTTTTGTCTGAATGGCCTTTCTATTGGTGAGTATGGGGTATTGAAGTTGCCTAATATAATGGTGTAGTAGATTATCTGTGGTTTAGATCTTTTAGTGTTTGCTTTATAAAACTGAGTTCATCTACGCTCAGTGAGTATATATTTAGAATTACAATATGCTCTTGATGCATTGTTACCTTAGTCATAAAATGGCCTTCTTTATCTCCCGTGACTAGTTTTGGTTTTAAGTCTGTTTTTTCAGCTACTTGAGAGTCAGTGAGATGGCTCAGTGACTGCTGCTATGTCTGATGGCCCATGTTTGTTACCCAGAACCCACATGATGGAAGGAGAGAACCAACTTTCACAAGTTGTCTTATGTCCTCCACATATGCCCTTTGGCCAGCACATATCTATACACACACCAAATAAATACCTTTGTTTCAATATCTTTTTTAGAATTGATTTATATTTAAGAGTTGCTTTAGTGTGTTTATATCATGGACAATTTTGCTAGGTATAATTACATAGGTCAGCTAATTTGGTCTTCCTGAAGCTGAAATCCATCTTTCTCAGCCCTTTGCATCAGAAGATGTGTCTCACCCCTATACATGTCTGAATCCTTTCCTCTGGCAGCTGTCACTGTTCAAATTTCTTCATACTCTAGACTTATTGAATATTTATAAAGCTCAATCAGATAAGGAGTTATTTTTTGTGTTACAAATGACCAATGTAATGTAGAAGCCACAAGGTAGCTTCAAGTTGCACATGGAGTAGTGGTGCTAGAATTAGAACTGAGTGATCTAGCTAAAGATTTTATTCTCTATATTGTTAGTATGGTGTCCTTATTTCAGTTGCACAGATGTGGTGATATATTATTTATGACTTGCCTGAGGATTCAGAAAGCAAAGTCAGCCATAAGCTTTAGAACCCATTCACCCTTAAACCCAACAGCCAGAAGCTAGGAGGTGGTGGTACACCTTTAATCCTAGGATTTGGGATTAAGAGTATATCGATATATATCTGTGAGTCTATGGCCACCCAGATCTATACAAGATTGATCCAGTTCTAAAGAGACAGCTCACACAAAGATGGTCTCAGCACTTGGGATCACACGCCTTTAATCCCAGCATTAGGGAGGTATAGAAGACAGATAGGAGCAAGTCCTTAGTATCAGGGATGCATTCTTCAGCCACACTGAGGAGAGGCAGCAGTTTGAGGCTTCGTGAAGAGCTTGGATCAGCCCTTTCAGCCTGAGCTAGAGGTGAGAGCTTATGGCCCGCTGCTTTGCTTTTCTGATCAACAGCTTGAAGTTTGAACTACAATATCTTTCTCTGGGTCTTTTATTTTTTGTGTTAAATACAGATAAGAGACATATATGTCACAAATCCCCAAGGCCTCCCAATAAGATCTAATATGTTCAGATTCACTTATATATGAATACCTATATTCATTCTTATATCCTTATATGGATCATGTTATTATTTAATAAAAATATTGTGGAAAATTTGTCATGATATATACTGAGAATATAGAATTAGGAAAAGAAATTAAATAGAATAACTGTTGTAAGTAGAGTATATTAGAACAATGTAGTGAGATATTCACTTTGTCCGCATCTGTGGCACTGACCACGCACATTGGGAGTAGAGACAGGGCGAAAGTGACCTGGGGAACTAGGTCTGAGGAGGAGCCTGGGAGCGCTCTCTTGCTGGTGGGACACGGATAGGAGAGCATCCGATGGAACCCGCTGGAGTTCATCAGTCTATGTTATAGGTTATTTTTCCCTGAATAAACATCTATTCGGTCTATTTGTTTATTCTGATTTTTATTAAACTACAATAGAACAAGTCTGTGATTGAAGAAGTATTTGATGAAAAACATGGATGAAATAAACAAATTGTACAAACTTCTAGAGAAGGCTCCAGGCAGAGGGACAGAAGGTGAAAAGTTTCTTGCATGTGTGCTCTTATCATGTATTCATATTTGGAACATGGTAGATAGTCAGAGGATGGTAGATCATGACTGAGAGGCCAGAGGCCATGATCTGAAATTTAAGTGCTAGCATGATGGATTGCCAAGAATTTGAGACAGAAACATGTTTCAAGTGATCCCATCACTCTGTAGAGGCTGAATTACAAGAGGGTAGGTGTGAAGTAAGAGCAATCAGTTCTTTAAGTCATCATGAGGAAGAATTATTGTACATTCTTGTTTTAGCAGAAGATGTTTTATGCATGATGTAATAAAAGACAGTCAGTACATTTAATTTACAAATGGATGAGTAGTGGAAGAGAGGTAGAGATCAATTACATCACAGTTGTGAATCTGCATAACTGTCCGGTATTGTTAACTAACAATCGAGAGTAAAGTAGAAGCGTTACATGTAGCAGTTGGGAGGTCATCTATGCAAATGTTAAACTCAAGATGTCTGTTAAACTTTGAAAGATAGGGGCTCCATAGCCTCTTCAGAAGTCTAGGAGAAATGGCTTGACTGGAGATGGCAATTCAGTTGGTAATTACACAGGATATGTAAATTATGGAACTACAAGTATCTGAAGCATGAGAAGAAGGATTGAATCCTCATCACATTAGTAAGCACATAATGAGAATCTAGCAAAGGATGTGAAAGAGGAAAAGTTGGTGAAGAAGAACAAATTATAAGTTAATGGAAGAAAGTAATTTAAAAGGAGGGAATAGTCACCTTTGCAGTAATATCAAAAAAGTCAAAGATGTGGACCAAAATTTTACTGTTGTTTTAGCACCATTGTCCTTAGTGGTTAACCATCCTGGGTAACTCATCTCCATGTGAAAACACTTTTAAAGTGATGGGGGCACTATTTATAGTTACTTGAGGATAATTGACAATAATCAAGATTATGTATCACTGAAGTCATCCCTGAAATTGGTGGGAAGAATTTCAGTGGGGTCAGGAGGAGGAAGAAGGGGCAAAATGGAAATGAAGAGCTCATTCAGCAGTATTCCTGAAAAGGCCACAGAAATGTGACAGTAGAGAGTTGGGGATACAGCTCAGTGATGGTCTTTGCTTGTTGAGCTTCCTTGAGGCCCGAGTCTGATTCTCGGGATGTCTGGCAGACACAAATGGGAGAAAGGAAGAACAGCCATTGGAGAATCTCCTGATGGGAGAATTTTATTTAGAGGATAAACTAATGGAAAAGATTTAGTAGAGATGTAAAAATTTGATCACTGGGACTGAATAAATTTACTCAGTTCAAACTGAATGAGCAGCGTTATTGATTAGCCACGGTAGTGTGAGATATAACGGGCTTAGACTGATGGAACATTTTTAGTTTCTGCATGTAATGGGTCTGATAGGAACATCCTAAATACAAAGAATGTCTGATCTTATTGTCTCTGTAAAATAGGAAGCAAGAATGTAAGTTGGGTATGAAACCCTGTGCGCCACAGAGATTGAAGAAAAGATGAAACTATCAACGCAGTCTCGTGGTTATCTTGAGAAAGAATTCCAAGAACCATTTTTGATAACTAATTTTCATCATGTAACTATCTGTATATGGTTTAAGATTTGGCTTTAATTAGTAATTTAAAATTTATGCCATAAACCATTTATCCCAAGTGAATGGTCTGAGAACTAGAAGGAATCACCCATATATTTTATTTTTCTGAAATTTACTTTAAAGGAATTATCACATCTTAAAGAAGATGTGATAGATCCACAAGTCAGGTCCACAAGTAATTATTTGAAAATTTACTTCCATGTGCCATGAAAACAAATTAGTAGTACTGTGTGGGAAAAGTCAAAGACAAACTCTAGTTTCAAGTGCTTGTCTTTGTAAACTCAGAGGACTCGATCAGTCATGGCTGTGATTTACAGTGAAGAAATAGAAGGGATACTGGGAAGAGGAATGGGTGTGGAAGAAGAACTACAAAAAATGGCACACAGGCTTGCACAGTCATCTGTAGTCGTGCAGGGCATGGTTGCTTCCTCTAGCATCTCCCGTGAAAACGTGTGGAGGTTATCAACCAAAGTGACATCTTAAAGACCTGTTGCTGAAGTTTTATTTGAAGCTGACCATACACATATTCTCTGCTTAGTTATGTTCTAATTTCAAAGTCCCAGAAGGAAATAGGTTGTTTATCTTAACACCTATTTATGCAAAATACTGTTTGCATAAGCAGTTTAGGAACATAAAACACAACTGTGGCTTAGTAAAGTTATGCCTTAGTCCTCTTTGTGAAAGAATATATATTAGTCATCATAATTACAGGGGTCTTATAGCTTGTGTACATAGATGAATGAACATTTTAGTATCCTTCTTTGAGCTTTTGAAATGGGCTAATCAGCAGACGGTTCCTTAATAAGACTCAGTATTATCACATGATGTCTGTTCTAATCCTAAAGGGAAAATTATATGAAAACCCGTATGTGTGAAAAACTCTAGGAATTTAAAAGTGTGACAGTATTCTTTAATCATCAATATCCAATGAGAAATGGTGACATTTTACTATGAAACTATGTAGTTTTTTTGTCAAGTTTTTTTTTTTTTATATTTCTTCAGGAATTTAATACATGTGAGTTATTTTGACATCTTAGGGTCTTCAAAGGTTTTATTCAATTGCAGAGATATTATCTTGATTCATTTTATACATATGAAAATAATTGTAAATTTATGGCTGGAGAAATGGCTCAGTGGTTAAGAGCCCTTGCTGCTCTTGCAGAGGACTTGAGTTCTCTTCCTAGTACCTGCATGGTGGCTTACAATTGTCTATAACGTCTGCTCCAGTAGATCTGGCCTTCTCTTCATGGTTCTTAATGCACATGGTGACATACATATGGGCAAAATACTCAAACACATAAAATAAAAAGAAATCTTTAAAGCTATAAGTTTATCAACCATTCAACCATGTCTTTTTTTTTTTTTTTTTTTTTTTTTTTTGACCTGTACTAAGTGTCAAAACACAGCTTATGGTTTATATGCAGAATACAAACTTCCAAATATTAGTTAAGATTCATTTTCCTCATCCTAACTCCTCTTTACTGAGCTGACCTGACCCATTGTGCAGATTTTATTAGATTTGGGTGGGGAGGAGTTCACACTTTAAAAGGAAAGTTCTCTTCCACTTTTCAGCCTCAACTATTTAGTATACACTTCTCCAGAATATTCTATATCATTTTACACTCCCCTCTAATGGCTTTCCCATCTTGATTCTTGAACCAGATAATTTGTGGCATCTATGACTTTTTCATGCCTCGTCTTGCTTGTGTCTTTCAGGGCTTTTTATATTTTAGTTTTATTGAGACAAATTCTCAACAGTGGCCTGGATCTGCATTTTAACTAAAGAAAAAGAGTAGACAATTCCACTAAACTATTAAACTATCCCAAGGTATCAGGTCCTCTTCTGACACATGCACTGGTGCTGAGGTCAGTGTTTGTATGTTTCCTGAGCTTTTCTTTTTTTCTCTGCATTCTGTGTTGTTTGTTATTTGTGGCCACTGATGGTTTTGCTCTATTGATTTATGTTTATTTAGTGACTGAACATGTGCTTAAATGACTTGTCTGTGTTTGGGGATCCATGTTCAGGAGGCAAACTTCCCCACTGCTATGAGAGCAGCCTGATGAGATCTACAGTTTTAGTTACTCTGACTTGGGTCAAATTCAAGAATAGCGTGTTTATGAAGCAGAGTTGGAGATTTTATTGAGCATGAAAGCTAGGAGAGAAGTGGAGTGAGCACTCAAAAGAAAGTAAGATGCACCGAAAAGTGAGTGACGCCTCCTTAAGTAAAATTTGTAGCTAGTGTTTTTACAACAGCCGGATGTAGAGTCTTGGTGGAGTTTGAAGTTACTGCTTTATCCCTGGGTGATTCCTACGGAGCACCTTGGAGGGATAAAATTAATAAATTTTAACCACAGGGACACTGGAAGGTGGGATTTATTTAATATCTGCGGTTGTTAGAATTCTAGCAATGTCTGGGGAAAGGAGTGAGGTTCTACCCAAGGTCCTATACATTCAGACTTTAGTCCCAGGCCATTGCTACTTCAGCATAAAATATGCACACAGGGAATGTATAGTAACTTTGGGAACAATTATTTCACATTTATGGGGCAGCATTTGGCTCACTTGTAGAGGTGAAAGAGCAACTTACAGGATTTGGTTCTGTCCTAACACCATGTGTGGTTTGGGGATCAAACTATGGTTATTAGGCTTGGCAGCAAGCACCTTTACTTGCTGAGCCATCTTGCTAGCCCCCAGATTTTAATTGTACTGGAATTCTTGCTAGATGATGGCCTCCTTCCCTCCTGTCACCATAATTTCCATGTCTTCCTATCCATCCATCACCTACCCATCCCCTACCTATCTGCTTCCTACCTGTCTGTCTCTTATCCATCTGTCTCCTAGGTTTTGCAGAAGTCTTCCCTTCTGTGTGTGTTTTGGGGCATAATTTGTAAGTTCTCATAGTTAGCACATGACTCTATTGGTTTTCACTAAGTGCATTAATGGCTGCCTAATATTGTACCACATGTCAAAACTTTACAAACAAATGTCTAACACTGTGTAGTAATTCTCAAGAATTCAGTGACTATGTATAGCCAGACCTTTGCTGGAACTCTTTAGCTTCCTGTGATGGTACAAATATACATTAATTCAACTATTAACGATCTTCTGCAAGGAAGACGCGACTCCGGGTAGATCTTCTTCATGCAGTTTTAATCAGGATCCTTTAAACATGTTTCTTCTGGCCCACAAAAGAGAGAGAGAGAGAGAGAGAGAGAGACAGAGAGAGAGACAGAGAGAGAGAGACAGAGAGAGACAGAGAGAGACAGAGAGACAGAAGAGAGAGACAGACAGAGAGAGACAGAGAGAGAGAGAGAGAGAGAGAGAGAGAGAGAGAGAGAGAGAGAGAGAGAGAGAGAGAGAGAGAGAGCCGGGGGACCCCTGCACAGGCTTAAATACCCTTGAGTTAACCAACCCCAGTGAGCCACGTGGACCCTGCAGATAGGCTACTCTAATGCGGAAGCAGACAGGCTGAACAGACTTAACCAATTAAGGGCTTGTTTATGCCAGAGAGCCTTCAACATCGGGAAGGTGTAAGGCGGAAGCCAGCGCCACTTTAAGGCGTGGTACTATGCGGCTCTCTACAGTTCCTCCTTTTTGTTTTAATAACCCAACAGGCAAGGGTAGTGGTCTGGTCTCCAGTAAAGCAGTGGACATTGTAATGACCCTGAATCCTGGTAGTCAGCCAAGTCAGTGCCATACACATCCAGCATCTTTTTCCTGAGGTGGGGCCTCAGAACCAACCCATATGCAACCAAACTTGCCCTTCTCGGAGTAGCTCACTTCCAGAGCTAACTCGGAGTGCAGTGCTAAGCCATACAACCTGAGCGTGAAGGATCAATTATTGTTCATGACTGCAAGCCATGCTTGGTGAGACTGACCTGCCCCAATGGCTGTAAATGCCTGGACAACCATAGCTGCATGCTGCTTCTGAGCAAACCTCATCTTGCAAAGGCACCACAGGCCCATGAAGGAGATAAACAACAAGAAGACAGCCATGGCTCCCATTCCCGCCCACTCTTTCAGATGATCCATTGCAACGGGAATCAAGATAACAATCCAGCAGCCAGTCCCGCATCCACACATGTCAAATTCACTGCAACGATGGCCACTCACAGCTGTGCCATCAGGTCTTCAAAGTCAGCAGACCAATTTCCTAAAAGATATTGTGAGAGCTGTTTAGACATATTGGCTGCTAAAGAATAATTCTGGTAGGATACTAAAAAACCTAGGAAAAACTTGAGCCGAGTGCCTAATTGGCATGGGCTTTGGGATCACAGACAGGATCGCCCATTGGGGCTCCATCTGCACTGGTGACCAAATCAGGCTGATGATCAGCAGTAACAGCAGGCTTTTCATGTTTGTTGCACTTCCTTACGAGCCTCTCCGGGACCCATAAGGGTTCTTGGCGGTCCTGAGGAAAAACACAAACAGACCCTCTCACCCATGTCAACACCGGATCAGGACCATGCTATAACCCGGTGATCACATCTTTCCACTTCACATAGCCTTTCAAGCTCCCTCCTTGCCGCTGATGGCAATCAGTGGCGGAAAGACCATCAACATCCAAAATTAAAAAATTAAGGGTAAAAAGGGCTAAAGATTTCTTTCCTTGGGAGTTTGGCCTTGGCCTCCTCCCCCTTTTTGTTTTATTAAACATTCTTTCAGGGTGCGATGAGCACGCTCTACAATCCCTTGTCCTTGAGGATTGTAGGGTAATCCATGGACAAGCTGAACTTCCATTTGTTTGCAAAAGGAAGTAAATCTCTGAGCCGTGTAGGCTGGTCCATTATCAGTTTTTAGCTGTTGGGGTTTTCCCCAAGCAGCCCTTGCTTCCAAACAGTGTCCAATGACATTGCAGGACTTTTCTCTGCTCCAAGGCGTAGCATGTACCACACCTGAGCAAGTATCCACAGGTACATGTACATATCTCAAGGTTCCAAATTCTGAAATGTGTGTAACATCCATCTGCCATATCTTTAGGGGCATTAACCCTCTAGGGTTTATTCCCACACCAAGTGGGTGTTGGTATATTACACATTGTGGACAGTTTAAAACCACCTGTTGAGCGTCTGTTCTGGACAAGTGGAATTTCTGTTGAAGAGTCCTTGCATTCAAATGAAATTGCTGATGGAATTGCCTAGCCTTGTCCAAGGATGAACTGTAAAAATACATTCCATCCTTGTCCACTGATCAACAATGTCATTTTCTTTACTTAAGGGCCCAGGCAAACCCGTGTGAGCTCTAATATGTTGGATATAGAAGCATTCCTTTCTCAACCAAATTAATGTTTGTAACTCTTGTAAGAGTGAACAAACAGCACTACTAACTTTGATAGGTCCTGCTAATTCTAAAATTTTTACTGCATTCACCACATAAGCTGAATCTGAAATCAAATTGAATGCAAATGGACAATTTTTGAATACTTGAACTACAATTTTCAATTCTACAATTTGGGGGGATCCTGGCTGAAATTGACACAGCACAGGAGGCTTGTTTGCAATCATATAAGCCCCACAACCAGTTTTTGAACCATCAGTAAAAACATTTGGCGCCCCACTAAGTGGGACCGAGGAAGATACCTTTGGAAAAATCACTGGATGTTCCTTAAAGAATGATATCATGGGATGCTTTGGATAATGATTATCTATCATTCCATCAAACCCACATTGCAATATGGCCCAACTATCAATAGTGCTGCACACGATCTTAACCTGGTGACTGGAGTAAGGCACCAGAAGTAGCGCCGGGAACATTCCAAAAAATTGAATGCTTTGTTGAATTCCACTAAGAGCCAAACTAGCAACTGCTGTGGGATAATATTCTATTGCTTTCGCTGGGGAAATTTTGGGATGAACCCAAAGCAATGGTCCATCCTGCCATAATAAACCTGTAGGCTGATTATAGGTTGGGAGAATGCACAAAGTGATGGCTTGACCTTCCTTCCATCTATATAGAAATGCATTCTTTCATCTTTCTTCAACTTTACATAAGGCTTTTCTCACTTCAGCAGTCAGTTGCCTAGGAGAATCAAGAGCCGGATCCCCTACTAATATATAATGGCTTTAATTCATAATTTGGCAATTTTAAATAACCTCTAACCCAATTAATATCTCCTAATAACTTCTGAAAATCATTTAACGTTTTCAAGTTATCTTTTCTTAACTCAATCTTTTGAGGAACAATTTGTCTTTCGTACACTTTGACTCCTAAATAATTAACGGTCTTATCATTTTGAACCTTTTCAGGGGCTATAAACAACCTTTTCTTTTCCAATAATTTAACCAAATCTTCATAAGCCTGATCTAAAACTTGTTCATCCTTGGTGGTCAATAATATATCATCCATATAATGGATGTATCTTAAGGCAGGAAATTTCCTTCTTAATGGGGCAATGGCCTCTCCAACATAAAGTTGACACATAGTAGGACTATTAGCCATGCCTTGTGGTAAGACTACCCATTCAAATCTCTGATCAGGCTCTTCATGATTACAGGATGGGACAGTGAAGGCAAACCTTTCACGATCCTTGGCACACAAAGGAATGGAGAAAAAACAATCTTTTATATCTATCACTATAAGGGGCCAACAAGCAGGCAGAGACGAAAGAAGTGGGAGCCCTCGCTGAACTGGGCCCATGATTTGCATCTGTAAATTAATGTAAATTAATGTAGAACATGTAATAGCCTCCATTTTCCTGATTTCTTTTTAATAACGAAAATGGGTGTATTCCATGGTGAAACAGATGGTTTAATGTGATATAGTGATAGTTGCTCGGCTACCAAGGCCTTGGCAGCACTTAACTTTTCGGAGGAGAGTGGCCACTGAAGAACCCATACCAGTTCCTCCGTCTTCCAGGTAATAGGAATGCCTTCCTCAGTGGCCCCTAGGAAAAACCCAGGCCTTGTGTCCCTTGTCTCTGCTGCACAAGCACAGGACTAGTGCGGCCTTGTAGGTGCTTCCCTATCCTCTGACCAGGTAAATAACCCATGGCTTGCATCATTCCTTTTGCAGTAGCAGAGCACTCATTAGTTAATTTAAAACCCATACCTTTTAACAGATCTTTCCTCAAAGGGAAATTAGCAACTCTAGCACATATGGCTGCACAAATCCAGAATGTCCTTCCTGATCTAGCCATTGCAGCTGCCTTGCACTCATTTCTGGAGCCTTTGCATAACCAAGTCCTTGCAAAGTTTGAGAAGAAGCCTGTATGGGCCAGCCAGTAGGCCAATCCTTTCTGGCTATAATGCTTCTGTCTGCTCCTGAATCTAAAAGGCCCAAAATCCTTTTTCCTTCTATAGTCAGTTCCAATACTGGCCTCTGGTCCAAGTCCAAAGACAAAAAGGTTAAATCTGTTCCAGTGGACCCAAAGCCACCACTCCCTCTCTCTCTGTTATGGGCTGTAAAATGCTCATGAAGACTAGGTAATAAAAGCAATTGAGCAATTCGATCTCCTGGGGAGATAGCGGAAATGCCTCTAGGGGATTCCACCATGACCTTCACTACCCCAGTGTAATCTGGATTGATGACTCCTGGATGAACTCTGAGTCCTCTTAAAGCTGAAGATGACCTGCCTAAGAGCAGCCCGACAGTGCCAGGTTGAAGGGGTCCTTTGAAATTTGTCTCTATTAACTGGACCCCCATTTGAGGTGTTAATACGAGTCGGGTGGTGGAACGGAGGTCCAATCCTGTGGAACCCGCAGTGGCTCTCCGCGGTCCCTCGGATGCCGAAGGGACGGCCATCTCTCTTGGCTCCATTCTTTGTTCTGACTTTCTACTGCCCCATATATTCGTGGGCCCTGGGGTCTTGGGCCCCCACTGCCCATTTTTTGGACGGGTACAGTCATAGCCTTGAGTAAGAGACTGGCCATTAATGTCCTTCACTGAGCGACACTCATTTGCCCAGTGGTTCCCCTTTTTACATCTGGGACACAGCCCAGGCTGCTTAGGGCATTGGCTGTTTCCTATATCCCCTGTATTTCCCCTTTCAGGGCATTGTCTTCTAAGATGCCCTAATTTACCACATTTAAAACAAGCACCAGAACTTCCCTTTTTGCTCTGAGTCAGTTGAACCACGGCTGCTGCAAAGCCAGCGTTGGTCAGTGGCCCTCCTATCTCCCTGCAGACCTTCATCCACACTTCAAGTCCTTTACTTTTATACGGGATAATATTGGCCCTACATTCTTTTGTGCATTGTTCATAGACAAGTTGTTTAATCAGTGGCATAGCAGTATCAGGGTCCCCAAAACTCTCCCTGCAGCCTCCACCAAACGGGCCACAAAATCTGAAAATGGTTCCATGGGGCCTTGCAATATCTTAGTGAGGTTACCACTCACCTCTCCCTTATTGGGTGATGACTTCCATGCTTTTATGGCAATCCGATTTACTTGTTCAAAAACTTGTATTGGATATCCTGTCTGTTGGCTGGCAAAGCGTCCCTGTCCAAGCAGCATGTCCCTGTCCCATGCTGCATTTCGGGCTGCCAGATTAGCTGTGGCCTGTTCATTGGCATACTCTATTAAAAAGGCTTTCCAATCCAGATACTGCCCGGGGCTTAAATATGCTCGAGCCAGCCCACCCCAATCATTAGGAGTCATACTATACCTATTTAGGGCTTCAACTTGAGCTACAGTAAAAGAAGCTGAAATTCCATATGTTCTCACCGATTCAGCCAAAGCCTTGATGACCTTAAAATCTAAAGGTTCCTCATATCTATTGCCTTAGGCATCCTGGAAAACTGGATAGGCCAGGCTTAAGTCATTACGTACAGCTCTCCAGACCTCAGGGCAAAAGGAATGCCCTGTACCTGGGCCCCACCCTTCCTCACTCTGATCAGGAGAAGGCGCTGAAGGCATTGTTCTAGGAGGGTCCCTCCCCTCCCCACATTGCCATTTATCCTCTCCCTTCCCCCTCTGCCCCTTAAGGGATTGTTTCTGAACCTTTTCTACGAGGGCTTGCAATTCTTCCTCAGAATCTGTTTCGTCCGTACCTGACTCTCCTGTGCTCTCAACATCTTCTGATCTTTCTTCTTGCAACATTGATAGCACAGCTTTCCCTTTTTCCATCGCCTCTTAATAGTACCTCTTGTCTTCGATACAGCTAAGCACTAACTTCCAAACAGGTCGGACTCCGGATTTCAGCGTCCCTTGTTCCCAAGCAAAGTCAAGATCCCTGCCTAATTTGTCCCAGCACGCTAGTGTGAGGTCTCCCGAAACTGCGAACCAAGGTGCAATGGCATCACATTCGCTCAGGAATCTTTCTAGTGTGCTTTTCTTTAAGTTTCTTTGACAAAAGTAGCTCCTGAAGAGCCAGAAAAATTGGATGAGACTGAGAAGTCCCCATCTTAAAAATTTTACTTTTGGTTTGTTACAACCGCTCGCTCAATGCCTGAGACTTTATTCCCCCTTTTTTCTGCGGTCTTTAACTCGGTCCCAACTTACCTAGGACTTTATAGCTCCTTACCGAATACCTTATACCTTATAGCCTCTTTACCGAGGGCCTTAATTTTGTCCAAACCCGGAACTTCATCGTTCCTTACCGGAGACCTTATTGCCTCTTTACCAAGCGCCTTAAATTTGGTCCCAACTTACCTTGGGAACTTGCCAGCCCTGCCCTGACTGCAAGAAGTTCTGATCTGAAAAATTTCCCGTACCGGCCTGCCCTCGCCAGCAAGGAAGACGCAACTCCGGGTAGATCTTCTTAATGCAGTTTTAGTCAGGATCCTTTAAACATGTTTCTTCTGGCCTGCGAGAGAGAGAGAGAGAGAGAGAGAGAGAGAGAGAGAGAGAGAGGGAGAGGGAGAGGGAGAGGGAGAGGGAGAGGGAGAGGGAGAGGGAGAGGGAGGGAGGGAGGGAGGGAGGGAGGGAGGGAGGGAGGGAGGGAGAGAGAGAGAGAGAGAGAGAGAGAGAGAGAGAGAGAGAGAGAGAGAGAGAGAGAGAGGGAGGGAGAATGAGCCGGGGGACCCCTGCACATTCTTAAATACCCTTGAGCTAACCAACCACAGTGAGCCACGTGGACCCTGCAGATAGGCTACTCTAATGCGGAAGCAGACAGGCTGAACAGACTTAACCAATTAAGGGCTTGTTTATGCTAGAGAGCCTTCACCAGCGGAAGGTGTAAGGCGGAAGCCAGCACCACTTTAAGGCGTGGCACTACGTGGCTCTCTACAATGCTCAGTGTTTATTTATGCATATTTTTTGGTGGGATACTTAAATTTTTAAAATTAAGCTCTTACCTTAAAATTGCTGTCATTTCATTGATTTCATGTTCAGGCAGTGAATATATGATTAGCCCAAATCAGTAACTTTGATTTTTTTTTTTTAAAAAAAAAAAAAAAAACAAATTTAGACTTTAAAATACTATCTTTGTAATTTTGGTTGGGTATATGGTACTTTTATCTTATTTTTAAAAGCTTGTTTGTAATTTCCATTTCTACCTAACTCTTAAATTATGCTTAATTATGAAATACTAGGTTAACTCATCTTTTTTTATATGACTTCAGTGTCTTAAATAAACAAGTGCTTATTTTTATGAGATGACTGAGTATAGCTGGCAGCTTTGTTTTTTATCCCAAGCTACTTAAAAAAAAAAAAAAAAAAAAAAAAAGTGACAAGGTTAATTAAAACAGAAGAGGGATAGTAGCTTCTTTCCATCAAATGTAGTCTTTTTTTCTTTCAGAAGAATCAAAAGTCCTCAACACACTATTGTTCATGCCAGGACTGTTTGGAATGGCTATTAGATGAGCAAGGGGCTGCAAATATTTCTCTATAGAGAGAAACCGCAAATCACATATGTAATTTATAGCTTGCTAGAAACAACATGAAAATGACAGATAAAGTTACTTTGATAGTAAGTTGATAAATGTGGAGTCTATTGTGACATTTTGGTGTATAAATCATTTAAAAGTGGCACAGATCACTGCAGCTGAGTATGGGTGTCCCTGAGATGAGGGTTCTTGAAGACTAGGTGGGTCAGGATTCGGCAGTGACAAACAGAAACAACACAAAGGCAGCTTGAATCTGAGAGTATTTTGCAGCTTTCATGCAAGGCTTTTTATCCAAGATAAAGCATATCTTCTCGGAGGTTGTGTTCACTGAAGCAAACCCAGATAGAGCAAATGACATCACCGTTATTAGGCACAGTAAGACACAATTCGTCCAAGGCTAACAATAAATCAGAAAATCATTCAAGGCTAACCGCTTATTTTCTAAGATCAGGTTAATAAATTTTTATGGTCAGTTATTTAACATTAGTTGCCTAACTCTTGTGTATCTTTGAAATATTGAGCTATTTTGACTCTTTCTTATGAAAAGGCTTTCTATACCAAATGTTTAAGCCTATTGTCAATTACACATGTACAGCCATATGAAATTTTGTTGTTGGGAAAGTTTTCATCGATATTACTTGTACTTATGTGAATGGCATGAATGATTTGAAAAGCGCTGGTTTTCCTGGAGTCGAGGTCACGGTAAGAGACCACGTCTCAGGGGACAGTTTCTCATTTATATCTTTTATAGGCTTTCAGGAACATTTCATTAATATGAGAAAAGCATAGAGATTTTCATGAGAACTATGGCTCAACACTTTTCTCCAGCCAAGAGTTCCACAACCTATTGCAGGAGACCTCCTTATTTTGAAGTTATTGCCTCAGTCTGTGGAACTTGTCGCTAAGAAGTGAGAATCTATTTTCTTTCTTCTGCAGGTACACACACACAGTTTTCCCAGCCCCACTTGTTGATGAGGCTGTTTGTTCTCCAGTGTGTGTTTTGGGGTGTTTTTGTTTTGTTTTTGTCCGAAATCAAGTTGTTGTTGCAGCTATGGATACTTAATATATCTGGGTCCTTTTTTCATTCTATTAATCCACATGTCTGGTTTTGTGCCTGTACTGTGCTATTTTTATTACTATGGCTCTGTTGAAATTGTGTGTGGTGATACTTCAGTGTTACTTTTTCCTCAGGATTGCTCTGGCTATTCAGAGTCTTTGTGGTTTTGTGTGAACTTTAAAATTCTTCCCTGTGGTCCTCTGAGGCATGGTATGGACTGTTGAAGGGGACTGCACTATATCTGTAGACTGCTTTTTATGATACATTCATTTCACAATTCCATTCCAATTTATAACCGTGGGAGGCTTTTCCATCTTCTACCATCTTTCTCAAGTTCCTTCTTTGGTATTTTAAAATTTTCACTGTACAGGTATTTACTTCCTTGGTAATGTTTATTTCTTGGTGTTTTTGTTTGTTTTGAGGCTACTAAATGGTACTTCTGTCTTGATTGCTTCTTCAGCATGATTGTCAATGGTCATAGGAAGGCTGTGCATCTTTATATGTTAAGTTTGCATCCTGACACATTGCTCAAAGTGTCAGCTCTTGGTTTTCTAGTGGAATATTTGGGGTTTTAATGTATATAATTACATTATCTGCAAACCAGGGTGCTTTCGTTTCTCCCTTCCGTCTTGTTTCCTTCTCTCTGAGTTCATTCAGGGCCCTGGTTAGGGTTATTGCAGACTTTCCTAGCGTGCAGTTTTTCAGTATCTCTCTCATGAAGAAGAGTCTGCGAAGTTTCCCTACAGACTTTGTTGACACAGCTTTCCAGCATGCTGAATGTTGTGCACATCTGATTCTTGGATTCTTTTGCGCACCCTGGCAGTGTTCTGTGTCAGGTTTCAGCATAAGGCTCATCCATCCTAGTTAGAGTTTGCTGGTAATGAGCTTCACAGAGGCTCTCAGGTTGCTGAGCCAGCCACCAGGGACAATGGAAGTTATTTCGAAATGGAGTCTTTTCCAGTTATAGTCAAATTGACAACCAAGAACAGCCATCATAATGTATAGTAATCCCATCATTAAAACATGTCTTTTAGTGTTGGCTCTTTGTTTTTTATGTATGTATGCGTGCTTGTGCATTAGACTGTTAATATGCACACAAGCATGTGTGGGTGGGAATCCTTATATGTGTAGAGGCCAGAGACGATCAGTGTCTGGCTCTAATGCCCACTTTGCTCCATTGAGTCAGTGTCTCTCACTGAGCCGAGAGCCTGGCTGGCAGCTAGCAACCCCAGCTATCCTTATGTTTCTGCCCTTGCTCACTAACACTAGAGTTCTTATGTAGTGTTGGGAATTTGAACTTGGGACCTCATGCTTGCTCAGCAAGTTCTCCTGCCCCCGAGTATTCTCCCTAGGCCTGGAATTATTTTACTTTGGTAAATTTTAAGTTAGATATTTTTAATGATTTTGTTGAGTCATTTGTAACTTCAGTTCTCATCTAATTTCTTCATATAAATTTTTTATTTTTAGTTATGAATATTTCAATTATGTAGGGGGTAGTGTGCAGTTGCAGGTGATTCTGAGTTGTCTAATGTGGGTGCTGGGAACCAATTCCATCTTCTGCCAGAGCAGTACATCTTCAAACCCCAGCTTCTTCACTCTTACTGGGAAGTTACCCGAACCAGAATAAGAGCAATAAAATTAAAAAAAAAAAAAAAGAAAAAAAAAAAAAAGGAATGTTAAACAATACAAAACTCAGTTGATATTAAAAGAAGTGCTAGAACAACAACAACAAAAAAAAACCAAGTTTATTTGACATAATATATATTTAAGCTGTATAGTGTAATGTTTTGATTCAAGATGTAATTTAGCATATCAGTCACATTTGTGTTGAGAACATTCAAAATCATCTCTTCTATAGCTTTTAGAAATATTTAACTGCTAACTATAGTCATTTTAACCCTAGAATTTATTCTTCCTAACTAACTTTTGTAAGCATTAACCATCTACCCATAGATAGTTGTGAGACCCTAACTCAGAATGAGGAGTTACTATTCACGCTGATTAATTTGGCTTATTGTGATGAATGTTTTATATACATACACACATAATGCTTTTGTGTGTATGTATATAAAGCAGACTATAAACTTATACTTGTTTATTCATTCTGAGGTCCTTTTAAAATCAAATTTAGCAATTTATTATTATCGCATACATTAAAATTTATAACACTGTAAGATACTGCTTTTTAGCATAATGTTAGCCACATTAAATTGTATCCTAAAATGTCGTTATTTCATTTGGACTCTTGTCAAAGTATTTCAGATATTTCAATTATTTTTAAAGATATTTATAATGCATTCTGAAAATACTACAACCATGATTTAGTGGTGAATAGTGAAGATGTTTTTAATATTAGAAATATTTCTCAATGAGCTCATTCCAAAAATAGATTTCAATGGTATATACCTTCAAAGCAAGTTAACATTCATCAGAAATTGATATGATGATGGAAAGGGAGCAAATAACTTTGAACACTGTCCTGGTTAGTCTTAATTGACACAGCCTAGATAAAAGCCTCAGTTGGGGAACTGGCACGTCTGTGAGGCATTGAGTCCCCTATGAATGGCATCATTCCTCAGGTAGGTGTTGCTGGGCTATATAACAAAAACTAGCTAAGCATGAGTGAGTTCTTCCATGACTCCTGCCTTCAGGCTTCAGCTTTGAGTTCCTGCTCTTTTCCTAAATGATAAACTGTACCCTGGAACTTTAACCCAACCCCAAAAAAACCAAACCAAACCAAAACAAAACATTTTCCTCCTTAGGCTGCTTTTTTTGGTCAGAGTGACTTTGTTGGTAGTGATTGTTTTTTCTTTTCTTTTTGTTTTTTGTTTGTTTGTTTTTGTTTTGTTTTCTTGTTTTTCCTTTTTTAACCATAGCAACAGAATGAAAGTAGAACAGGTATATAGAATCAGTATTGCACTTAATACAAAGAATACCTAGGAAGTGGCTGTGATCTTTGCTCTCAAATTTGTGCATCCATCCTCTTGTCTCCTTGGATACCCAGTTTTCTCTCTTTAAACGATGAGTTACATCAGGTGTTCTCATACATCCATATCATTTGTTCTAGTTCATCCCTGTTATTCTCTCCTTTCCTCCTCCCACTCCACTGATCTTCATCCTCTTCTCAAGAATTCCTTCTGCTTTCAATTCCTTTTTAAGGGAGCACATGCAATATTTTTCTCCATGGACCTAGAATAACATTTCACTTACCATGAAGAGCTCCAGTTTCATACATTTTTCTGGAAATTGTGTAATTTTGTTTTTCTTAATTGTTGGATGTAGCATAAATAAAAACCCAGAGACAGATACTGAGATTCAAACTGAAGATCAGAAAAACAAAGCATCCATGCCGCCAGCGGGTTCTTACCTCCAACAAGGCTGGAACAATCCTGTCTTCAACATGGCTGGAAAGTAATTC
The DNA here is from genome assembly GCA_030556225.1 of Cricetiscus sungorus. NCBI lineage: Eukaryota > Metazoa > Chordata > Mammalia > Rodentia > Cricetidae > Cricetiscus > Cricetiscus sungorus. Next base: position 24,035,442 of record JANBXA010000729.1, read on the forward strand.
TCCTAATACCAAATACTGAATTTTTCTCTAGTACTGGGATTAAAGGCATGAGCTATGTTTCTCTTTTAGACTGATTCACTCTCACATAGCTCTGGTGGCCTTGCACTCACAGACATCCATCTGCCTCTGTCGCCTGAGTCCTAGCATTAAAGGTGTGTCCCACCATTGCCCAGTGTCTATGATTGTGGCTAGCTTTGCATTCTAATCTTCAGTGACTTTGTTAAATTATAAACAATACATCGCCACAATTGGATAGTATACTGTTTATTTTGATCACATTTTCTCTATTCATTCAGTTTATTGAGAATCCTGAGGGCCTGGATTCTCATCTGTTCATGTGAAAACCAAGAGGATTTATATTTCTGAGTCAGGGGAGTTGTACAGGTCTGTAACTCCTTATTTGCAGAATTCTTTGCAATTAGGTATATTTGAGGTCTCAAAGTCATTTTTTATTTAAAAAGGGCACATAGTATAGTGATGTATTCCTGTAGTCCCAACTCCTTACAAGGCTGATGCAAGTGTGCTGCAGTCCAAGAGTTCTAAGGCAGCTTGTAGTTTTCACAGTTCAGCAGTATTCTGTCTTTAAAATAAGGGAGTGAGTTATAGCACGATGTCTCAGTTTGTAAAGGTACATGCAACCTTGCCTAAAGGCTTGAGTTGGATACTGGGCACTCACATAGTGGGAAATGGTTTTCTACTTCCACAGTTGCCCTCTGCCCTCCACATTCGTGTTGTGATACACACGCACTCTTACACATATACTCATACATAAATACATACTCATTCCTGTACACATGAAATTTTAATGTAATTTTAAAAGGAATGCTGTTAGATATACAATTCCAGCAAGGCTTTAGAGAGAGCTCTATAATCATCACAATAATTTTTTTCTAATAAGACATAAGAATAGTCACATTATATGAAATACATAGGCAGAAATATCACCTCATTTTCAAGTTATGCTGAAGAATGAGTTAAGGGGAAAGAAACTGATTGAGAGCTTGTAGTACTTTATAGCTACAAACAAGAGGAGCAGACCTGGATACTAATTAGAGGTGATGGGAGGGTGACATATGAAACTAAAAGATAAGAAGCTGTAATTTTGGCTTTAAGAACAATGAGAATTATCCTTTAGAATTCATCCTTTAGTATTGCAGTTTAATAAGGGTCAGGATAAACAAATAGGCCGAATAGATGCTTATTAAGGGAGAAACAACTCACAACACAGACAGATGAACACAGCAGTTAAAACTGGATGCTTCTCTCTCCGTGTCCCGCCAGAAAGAGAGCATTCTCCACCTCCTTCCGAGACCAAGCCCCACAGGTCACTTCCGCCCCTGGCTCCACCCCTCAATGGGTGTGGTCAGTGCCACAGAAGCACACACATTGAATATCCTATTACAATTCCCCTTTTAGTCTAAAGAAAAGATTTAAGCTTGATACAAAACTATATACAAAACAGTGAATAACAAGTGTGCTCTAAGAAAAGGAAAATTGAGAACAAAACCATAAACATACCTAGTCCTAGGGTGAAGGCATAAGGGAGTTTACAATAGAGTTGTCCTAAGCTGGAAAGCTTAAGTCTAGTACCTAATATATCTAACTAGGAAGAGAGAATAATACTTAAGATAGTTTAATCTACAACCTCATCAAGACCTGAGAAGGAAAATAACGATACTCGGGTAGACAGGAAGTGCGGATGGGCAACTTCCAAAAGGTGCAGCGAGGACAGAAACAGCAAGCTACCTGGACAGTCACCCAAGGTCTCACAGCAACATTGGTACAGCCAGTTTTGGCTAAGGCCAGGAGTATTTGACAGACCACAACAAAAGCAGGGAGGTAGAAAGGCTGTCATACCCTGACCTGGCAAGGTTCAGCAGTGTTCTATGTTTGTCTCCTGCAAGCACATAGGACCGCATGTCCAAATCAGTGGTCAAGGTTGAGGCAGTTCCTTGCACAAGAGTCCATTAGTAGAAGCGAGGATGAACTCCAGAAGGAGCAACAACAGTGTCCAACATACTTTCAGGAAAGTGCACGGTGCTGTCGGGAGCAACAATGTCTCATGTCAACAGAGTACTAATATAAAAACATTTAAATGCCATGTTCTGCAGGTCTATGAAGTGATTGAAGATTAAGCATCTATGTCTGACTAATCTCATAGGCAAAGAAAACATGGGTGAGGATAATCTGTAATACTCAGGAACTTGGCTAACAAACCTGAATAAAACTTCCTTGAGTAAAGCAAGGATAAATACCTAAACAATATAACTGTGTGTATATATATATATATACACACACACACAAACACACACACACACACACACACACACACACACACACACACACACATATCTATACTTGTAAATTCCTAAAGTAGAGGTAGAGTAAAAATGTCTAAACAAGAGGTAGAGCTCTAAAGGGCAGCAAGACAAATATCCCAAATTGTATCAAAATATAAAATGTTTTGAACACAAGCAAAAGTATACATACATAGAATATGGCAAGTATAATGTGCATAAAACATCAGAAAGATTTCATACAATATAACAAATATAAGATACAATTCTTCCAGGAAGGGAATAAACTTAATTTTGCATAGGTTACCACAAATAAGAATATATAACAATGTAAGCTGTAATACTAATGTCTCACTCTTACTAAATAATTCACAAGAAAATAGGCTAATCTACCTATATTCATCCCGAACCATACCTTTCCCAACCATACCCTATTCCTGTCTAAAAGAGATAACCAAGTCTAAGTATCACCGTCCAAACCCAACCCCAAGTAACTAAGACCAACCCTATGAAGATGAACATTATCCCTAAATTCCAAGAGTGGGGAAAGGAGGCGTCGTTATCTTAAGATTACTTCCTGATGAAGTAGGTCGATGATTTCTCCATGGGATCCTGTTGGAAGAAAATTTTAAGCAACCAATTTTCTCAACAGAACTGGCTGTAACATATGTAGGTAGTCATTGTGTGGCAGAAAATGCTTGACTGGAATTCTACTTGAAACTCTGGCCAGGTTGTAATAAGAAGGTGCACCAATACAGCTAGCTAGTCATGAATTGTCTCGAGAAAAGCAGTCTCAAACCGGTTTAGGGTGAAGTTTGTAGTCCAGATTCATCAGGTTGAGTCAAGTGGAAATGTCCAATTGGGGCCCCATCTCCTTTCCAGAGTGTTCAAAGATTGCTGTTGAGAACTGTTATATTCCTTGTGGAAAATTTAAATATCAATATCAAGGTAAAATTTTTAATTTTTACGGTATGCATTAGGGAAAGGCAACAATAAGCATTAAAATGTAAATGAGAAAATTGGGATTTCAGAGAGAAAATTACGAATAAGTGAATGAGTCCTTAGATTTTGTTTCCTTCTGCCTTACAACAACTGGCTTCTTGATATAACGCAGAAACCGTGAATTTAATCTTAACAACATGCTTGAATTTAGAGAAGGAAAGCCAAATCCAACTGCAAAGCCAGCATTGGTTTACATGAATCGGGACTACAGAAATATTAGATAGTAAAGAGAAATAGATTTCAGTACAGAAACAGTTTACTAGACTTAAATATTTTTTTTTTTTACCATAAATCAGATTCCTCTTCATTAAGTGATTCTTTCTGGAGAGCTGTCTTCTCTTCTGTAGGTACCTACATGTTTATTGTCTCTTGGCTGTTTGAAAATAGGTGTTCTCTGTTTTCCTATAAGGACAAGAACAGAACACTTCCCCTACCTTTGAGAAGTCTCTGCACATCTCATGGGACCTTATTTATTGGATGACTTGTCATTTCTCTTCATTAAGATGTTACTCTTGTTCAACTCGGATCTTAATTAACTTAGATGGTATCCATAGCTTTTCTTCTCCTGTAGATACAAATGCAAAACCCCTACCCGAACGTAACACATCCTGGTTTCCATTCTGAGGTCAATACATCCTTGAAGTACACTGGCTGATTTAGTTCAGAAGTTTTTTTTCTATTGTCCAGTGTCTTTCTGCAGCTGTTTTTCCTTTTTCATCAGCATTAGGAAAGTTTAATGTTAATAAAGCATTATGTAATCTGTGTTTGGGTGTCTTGGTTCCTCCTACCTGTTTATGGAGCATTTCCTTTAAAGTACAATTAGATCTCTCAACTACTGCTTGTCCTATAGGATTGTGTGGTATACCAGTTATGTGTTTTATGTTATAATACTGAAAAAACTGTTTCAATTTGCTGGAAATATATGCCGGAGCATTGTCAGTTTTTATTTGTGCAGGTATGCCCATAATGACCATTACGTCTAAAAGGTGTGTAATAACAGAATCAGCCTTTTCAGAACTCAGAGCAGTAGCCCATTGAAACCCTGAAAATGTATCTATGTATTTTAATTTTCCAAATTCTGCAAAATGAAACACATCCATTTGCCATATTTCATTTCTTTTTATACCTTTAGGGTTACTGCCTGGTAGTAAAGGATTTTGGTTATAGAATGAGCAAGTAGGACATTTCCTTACTATTTCCTTGGCTTGGTGCCAAGTGATAGAAAAATCCTTTTTCAATCCTTTGCTGTTCACATGGTGTTTCTTATGAAACTCTGAGGCTTCTAGCACACTTCCTACCAATAACCGATCAATTTCATCATTGCCTTGTGCTAGAGGACCTGGCAGACACGTATGGAATCTGATGTGTGTTATATATATAGGATGAATCCTCTTTCTGATAGTATCTTGTAACTGTATAAACAATGAAGTTAATTCTGTATCATCAGGAATAAATTCTGCAGTCTCGATGCGTAAGACTACTCTCTCTGCATATTGAGTCAGTAACTATATTGAGGGGTTCTGTAAAATCCATAAGTACCATGAGAATGGCATACAATTCTGCCTTTTGTATAGAATTGTAAGTGCTTTGAACTACTTTGCTTATTTCTCCTGATTTATATCCTGCCTTACCAGATTTGTTTGCATCAGTGTAGAATGTAGGAACTTCAGAGATAGGTGTTTGTCTTACAATACGTGGAAGGATCCAAATCGTCTTCTTTATGAATTTGATTCTTTCACTTTTGGGATAATTGTTGCTAATTATTCCCAAAAAATTATTGCATGCTCTCTGCCAATATTCATTATCTTTCCATAAGGAAGAAATTTCCTCATTAGTTAAAGGTACTATAATTTCTGCTGGATCCCTTCCTGTTAGTTGATGGAGTCTTAATTTACCTTTTAAAATCAAGTCAGAGATCTTTTCTATATATGTTTTTAGTTTTTTATTCTGTTTATGTGGTAAGAATATCCATTCTAATATGATGTCTTTTCTCTGCATCAACATCCCTGAAGGATATTCTCTAGATGGTAAGATAACCAAAATACAGTCTATATTTGGATCCACACGGTCCACATGTGCTTCTAATATCCTCTTTTCTACCCATTCTAATTCCTTTTCCGCTTTAGATGATAGTATTTATGGACTATTCAAATGCTTGTCCCCTTTTAGGGTCATTTTCAAGTTTTTCAAATCATACCCTTCAACTCCAATAATGGTTTGCAGTTGAGAAATCTCTCCTAGTAATTTTTGAAGATCATTAAGAGTCTGGTAGCGATCTCTCCCGATCTATACTTTTTGTGGTCTAATTTTCTGTAGACCTATTTTATATCCTAAGTAGTTGATAGACTCTCCTTTTTGTATTTTTTCAGGTGCAATTTGTAATCCCCAGTGAGGTAAAACTTCCTTCACTTTTTCAAACATTTTTTCTATTATTTCCGCTTTAGAGTCAGCTAACAATATATCATCCATGTAATGATAGATTATTGATTTGTGGAAACTGTTTATGAATTATTTCCAGTGGTTTTTGTACAAAATATTGGCACAGGGTGGGGCTATTTAGCATTCCCTGTGGCAAAACCTTCCATTGATATCTCTTCACTGGTTGAGAATTATTGTAATTAGGTACCGTGAAGGCAAATTTCTCTTTATCTTGTTCTTGTAAAGGTATAGTGAAGAAGCAATCCTTTAAATCAATAACTATAATAGGCCATTCTTTAGTTATCATAGAAGGCAACAGCATTCCAGGCTGTAAAGAGCCCATTGGCTCTCAGGTCTGTAAGCATTCTCCATTTACCAGGTTTCTTTTTGATAACAAATACAGGAGAATTCCAAGGGCTGGTTGGTTCCTCGATATGCCCAGCCTTTAGCTGTTCCTGAACCAGGTTTTCTAAAGCTTCTAATGTCTCAGAGGTCATAGGCCATTGCCCTACCAAGACAGGTTCCTCTGTTAACCATTTTAGGGGTAGGGCTTTTGGTTCCTCTGTTTGTTCAGCACTTGCATTCTGTCTTTGTACAGCCTGGATATTTGGTGTCTGTCTTGAATAGTCCCTTATAGCATTTTTTCCACAATAATAAGGTCGTTTATGGTTCCTATCTAATACTGGAGGGATGTTAATCTGTGTATTCCATTGCTGTAATAGATCACGACCCCATAAATTTATCACTACATCAGTCACATATGGTCTTAACCTTCCTTGCTGTCCTTCTGGTCCTACACATTCAATCCATCTCGTGCTTTGTTTTACCTGAGGCAGGTTCCAATCCCTAAGAATTGAATATTAACCTCTCTCAGGGGCCAATTTCGAGGCCAGGATTTATTAGTTATGATAGTTACATCCGCCCCCATGTCCAGTAAGCATTCAAACAGTCTGTTATTCATTTTAACTATCAATCTAGGCCTTTGACTGTTTTGGTAAACTTTGAGGTTTGCCAAAATATACGTTTTTTATTTCCTTCTGTCATGTCTGATTCAACTTCTGTCACTAGTTTGTCATCCAGAGCAGTATGAGTTTTTACAATAGGCCAAGGATTTTCTAATTGTCCTGTGGGAGATTGTCCTCCACTGTGACTGGGAATGTTCAGACCACCTTTGACATGGGGGCCTTCAAGAGGCCCCCCCAAGGAGTTTCCCGGTGGTGAAGGGTTTCCTTGCTTGTCTCTAGTCGATCTACACTCATTTGTCCAGTGTCTGCCTTTGCCATACCTTCTACATAATCCAGGAGGCTGAGACCTACTGTTCGATTCATTCTTGGGAGTATTATTTCTAGAGATGCTTTGCGTACAATTTCCTTTTAGATGTCCTATCTTACCACAGTTATAACATCTGACATGTTGATATCTCTTTAAACCTTTGGAGATGGCTTCTTCTATCCAAGCTTCTATGTCACCATAGTTACATCTTCTGTTCTCTTGGTGACTTCTCAAACCTTTAGATATAGCTTCTCCTACCCATGCTTCAGTGTTATTGCTATTATAATCAATGTTGGCTGTATATAGGATCCATTCATCCAAAGGTGTTGATTGAATTTTTAAAGGCCAAAGCACTTGTTTCCATTGAGGATTTGCATTCTCATAGGCTAACGATTCTATGAGTATTCACCTAGAATCTATGTCAGCTACCTCTAATTATACTGCTCTAGACAACCTTTCTAGAAACACACTGAAGTGTTCTCTTGGTCCTTGCCTTATTTTGGTATAAGATTCTATCCTCTCCCCTAGTTCATGAACCTTATCCCAAGCATTCAGAGCTGCCGTACTGCATAGAGACAAGATATGTTCATCATAGGCAGCTTGGGTTTCTGGGTCAGCATAAATACCCTCACCAAGAATTTTATCTTTGGGAGCTTCATAACCTTTCTTTAAGCCCTGAAGTTCAAGAGCCATTGCTTCCTCTCTCCATAAAGCCCTCTATTCTAATTGAGAGGAGTTTTCAAGGACAGCTGATATTAATTGATCCCAATCCTTAGGGGTTACCTTGTTATTCCTTGACCATGATTGTATTAATTGCTTCACATATGGTGAGTGCATGCCATAAGAGACTACTTCTGCCTTTATACTTTTTAAATCTTTCATACATATTGGTTCCCACTGATTAACAACACCACCTTTTGGGTGTTTTTCCATTGCTGATTTTCATTAATAGATACAGGGAAAGCTCCCCTAACCCTAAATGGTGTGGAAAATTTTAAGTTTTTTTCATGCCCTGTTACCTGGAGCTCTTCTTCTGATGTATCAGATTGAAGGTCTTCTAAAGCCTGAAGTCTATTAATCATTGCTTCTTTGAGTGTCTGAACTTTTTGAAGCATATCTCTTTCTAGAGCCTTCATTGCATTGGTCAGTTTCTTACTTTCTCCAACTACGAATGATTCCATGTTTTTGATATTCTCATCCTTAGATATTATCTGAATGGCATGTAAACTGTCTTCCAGAAACAATGTTCTATCTGCTAGCTTACCATTATCCTCAGACATGGAAGAGATTCTTTCCATCTGATGTTCCAGTTTTTTTAACCTTATTAGTAGCTTCATCCAACCAGAAATGAGCTGTTTCTGCTAGCGTGTTAATGCATTGCATTGTTTCTGTTTTGGTTGTTGAAGCAACATCAGACATGGAACAAATTTTGTTTTCTATTTGGTCATTTTTATGTTCCATGTTCTGTATTCTACCTGTCAGCTCTCTGTTGCCATCTTCAATATTCTGAACCTTTTTTCCTAAACATTCTATGTTTTGTGTTCTGTCACTTTCAATGTTTTGAATCCTTGTTACTAAGTATCCTATGGTTTGTACAAGTTCCTTATTGTTTGCGCTGATCTCAAACCATTTCTTTAAGAATATCATATTAATGATAAAGCCCATTACTAGTAGGAAAAAGGTGTATATATTGATCCAGTCATAATTTTCTTCTGCTAAGATTCCTTCTATATATTAAGTAAAACAATTCCTAAAGTCCTGCATTGTAAAATTATCTGCCATAGCTATGGAACAATTGATCTCAGATATTATATCAGCTTAAGTTGCAAAAGATGTTATAATTACCTTAGGTGTAATTCCGCTGTCCTGGAGCTTTGATGCTTTTAGTTGTAGATCTCGACTTGCTGTAGTTACACTCGGAGGTGTAGCAGTAAAAAGCATCTGGCAGCACAGGATCCTTCCAATTCTGGTTCTACCCAGAATTGCACCACCGAAAAGTGTCCAGAAGCATACCTCCAAATAGCTCCCGGCAGTAGAGGATCCTTCTGATCCTGGTCCCTGTAGAATAGCTTTTAACAAACTATGGCAAGCAAAATTTTGTTAAACGAAGGAGTGAAATGAGCCTTGTACAAATTGTTGAGACCACAGAGATAACAGGAGCCGCCTGCAATTGCAGCGTGTATATTTTCCGCCAGCCCACCAGCTGCAGCTGCTGCTGCTGCTGCTGGAGCCGGAGTCTGCAAGCACACAGAGCAGGCAGAGTCTGGGCCTAGTGCAGCAACACAAAAGGCAGGGCTAATGCCACAGGGCTATGTGCGAATGCAAACTGAGGGAATGGGCAGAAGATGAGCAGTAGTCTCAGGGCCAAGATGGAGATAAAAGGAGTTCTAGGGCAGGGTGTATCTGCCTGATTAGGCAAGAAACCTGCCCGTTCGGGGAAGGTGGGGGAAGGGTTGCTGCGGCGCCTGGGTAAAACCCAGGTGCCGTGAAAATCCTGATCTCGCTTCTGACACCAGATATTGTGGTTTAATAAGGGTCAGGATAAACAAATAGGCTGAATAGATGTTTATTAAGGGAGAAACAACTCATAACACAGACAGATGAACACAGCAGTTAAAACTGGATGCTCCTCTCTCTGTGTCCCGCCAGAAAGAGAGCATTCTCCACCTCCTTCCGAGACCAAGCCCCACAGGTCACTTCCGCCCCTGGCTCCACCCCTCAATGGGTGTGGTCAGTGCCACAGAAGCAGACACAGTGAATATCCCACTACACTTTAGAATTGAGGTTGAAGAAAAATCCACTTTTTGAAAAACGTGTTTCAGTTAGAAATGAGCAAGAGTAACATGATTGAACCACTTGGGGCCTAAGACACCAATCAGAGGTTAGTTAATACAGAGAGCCATGTGAGGAGAGTGGGTAGATGAAGACGGGCATGAAGGTCCACTGTGAAAATCATGACACTGTCAAGATTCATAAAACATTTTTGACTACATGGTGTAAAAAATGGGTGATGTCATTGCTTTCATTAGTGATTTGGGAATTGGAGAATATCACCTCCAAAGATTTTGAAAAGACCACTCTGGACCATGGGGAAGAAATTGGTTTTTTGTTAGGATCCGTGAAAAGTCCCCAAAAGACCACCAGTCACTATGCAATCAGGAAGAGCGTTTATTATATCACATGCATGTGGGGTAGCACTTCTGTGAAAAATGTTGACAATTCTGAGAGGGATAGGTAAACTCCTTCTAAGCACAGCTATGGGAATTTTAAAAGCAGTGTGACCATTTTACTAAGGACTGGTTTACTTATGGAAGTGGTAATCCTATTACATTTCTAATTGGTTACGGGTAGCAGGGTGTGGGGACAAAGCTATCTATGGCTTTTCTATTCTTGGACAAGTCCTAGGCTTTGTCCTTATCTAGTTATCATCTGTGTGTGTGTGGGGGGGGGGGAGGTTGGCCCAGACTTATATGCCTCATCCACTGTCAGAGGCATTGGTGATTGATTGCCCTTTGTGAACTGAGGCCTTAACTGAGTTCTTAACTGAGTTATTAGGGGCCTGTCATGATATTTGCCTGGCCCCCTCATCCCCCCCCCCTTGAATGTTGCATCATCTCAAATCCTGGATATGTTTCTTCCAGGTTTACTGGTTTGTATTGTTGTTTTAAAACCATCAGTTAGGCCTGGCAGTGGTGGCGCATGCCTTTAATCCCAGCACTCGGGAAGTAGAGGCAGGCATATCTCTGTGAGTTAGATAGCAGCCTGGTCTACAAGAGCTAGTTTCAGGACAGCCTCCAAAGCCACAATGAAACCATGTCTTGAAAAACAAACAAACAAAAAAAAACCAACAAAACAAAACAAAAAACAAAACCATCCGTTGTGCCATGGAGATCCGTTCCTTAATAAACCTAATTAAGGTGATAATGATACAAGATCCACAAGTCAGGGCTAAAAGAAGAATGAGGTGATCAGCTAAAGGGTGGTTAACCAGGGTGAGCAGTTGAATAAAGATTCATATCAGTTTTATTGTCAGAGAAGGATTGAAGAAAACAGAAATGGAAAAGAAATCAGATTGACTATCCAAAGTTGCTGTCTTTATAAGATTGAAGTGGCTAAGGCATGCTGCCAGGTGTCTCCCTTTATGTTAATCTCAGGGTAGCTTTCTCAGTCTCCATTGTCCTGCCTGGCTTCCAGCTGTGGGCTGTGCTTTTAATCAGGGTCTATAGTTATAGAAAGGACAAAAAAAGGAAAATTGCTTTCCAGAAGCATGGACTAAAAACTCCGGTTGATCAACATGGGACCAGAATTTTGCAGAAAAGAAAAATCCTTTTTACTTTTTAAAAGGTTATTCTTTTACTTTTCAAAGCTTTACAGTAATGTGTGTGTGTGTGTGTGTGTGTGTGTGTGTGTGTTTCATATAGACATTTTAGTTTCTAAATTTTACCCAATATAAAACACCATTCTGTGTTTTAGTTCTTATGATACATAGCCCTCATAAACAGCGATATTATCTCTTTGAAGAAGAATTATAGTTGGAACATTGAATCAATTTATATGTTATTTCTATACTGTATAATACTAATTAGGTTCTAACCAAAAGTAAGCATTATATTTGAAAAACTAAGCATAACAGAGGACTCATGATAATGTAATAGTCACAAGAATTCAATGTGTTAGAAAAGTACTTTGGGGTCCTGGAATATAGCTTAGTCAGTACAGTGATTGCTGAGCTCAATATCTAGCATCCCCAAACTATGTGTGGCACATGCCTGTAATCACAGCACTTGGGAGGTGGAGGCAGGAGAATGAGAAGTTCAAGGTCATCCTTGGTTTCTCAGAAAGTTAGAGATTAGCCTGAAGTACATGAGACAATGTCTTAGGAAAAAGAAGACAGTAATATACTGTACAAGATAAGTTCATATTGGATTTTAGAAGGTACATAATTATTTTTCTCAGTGTTGTGTTCTTACGTTCATTTCTTTTCCTTTCTTTTAGGTCTCTTTTATTCAAAACCTTGTATTTTGTGTAGAAAGAGTTTACCGTGTTCCTGACTTCGGTGTCTGGGAAAGAGGAAGCAAATACAATAATGGCAGCACAGAACTACACTCAAGGTATTTGCCCAGTTTTGAGAGCAGTTTTAGTGTTGTTTAAATGTATAGCTTTGAATATTAAACAAAAACTTCAAAGCATTAGATTGGGTCTGTTTTCTCCATGTTAATTCCAGTACAGCTTCTCTTCCTGTCTGCAATCCAAATAGGATTAACATACAATAAAAGCAATGTTCTTGGCATCATAGACAGATGTCTGAAAGGAGCCAGTCCTGTCTCCCACTCCTCACCCACAGTTTAGCCCTCTCTTTAACCCACAGCTTGGCCTTACTAGGAATCCATATTGTATCTTTTCCTCTGCAATTACACAAATACATTATGTCCTAACACTAGCAGTATATGCAATTCGTGTGAGAATTCTTTCCATGTTATAGAGATAATTTCTACCTTAACCACAGGCTTTCATAATTTTCAATAGAACTTATCTTTCTCTGTATGACCCCTATTACATATTGAACTGTACCTTGTGTTCCAATAAAGCTGATGATGACTGAGGTTGGTAATTATAAGCTCTCTATACGTATTGTTGTTGAAGAAATAGCTTTAATAACTGATGACATCTTTTATTTATCCTAATTCAATATCCTGGAGGTTACCTTTTGACTTATTAAAAAAGCAATACAAGTCTGTGGGCTCTACTCTTTTTCTGAAAGGTTATGTACTGAAGAATTTAAGTGGGCAGTTTGATTTGTTAAGACTGATGAAGAACAGAAACAAGTCTAGAAAGTACTGGTTAAGAATATACATCTTTGGGGCTGGAAAGATGACTCAGCAGTGAAGAGCATGTCCTGGTCCTACAGAGAGGACTCCTTCTTGGCAGCCATTGTCTGGGGGCTCATAGCCCCCATCATTCCAGGTCCAAGCAATCTGAAGGTATGTCATGTGCACACATCTCCAAACAGGCACATGCATACACATAATTAAAAATAATAAAATTAACCTTTTTTAAAAGAATCTATAACTCTGTATGTTTTGATCTCCTACAACAAATGAAACTAATGTAACATGCTTATTTTAAAGCTACCTTCAGATCCTAGCTATGTAAATGTGAATAAGTTATATAATCATCATATATGGCTCTATTTTGTCTCTAAAAGGAAGCTAATGATAATTGCCTAACACTAGTGAGAACTAGAATGCTGATGTATCACTTAATTAAGAATGTTTCAGTACAAAAGACTGATGTAAAAAGAACTTAGCTTACCCTGATAAGCTAGTAAGTAGATAGGACATTCTGTATAGATTTTTATCACATGAAACATTTTACATGTAGAGCAATAGCAGCAATCAGTGAGTTTAGTGAAGTAGGGAAATTTTGTGAGAATCTCAGTTTAGCCATTAACTATGACAAATAGTCAAAAATTCTAATGTTTTATTTTTGCCATCTTCTAAATTAAGTCTTCAGCATTTTGACAGCATTTAAATTACATGAGAAAAAAAGAATCTCCATCAACAGTGTCATTTAAAAATTTTTCTTTTTTAGTATTAATGCCCCTTCCTTACTTTTTAGTAACCATTTAATTGTATGCTGGTCAGATTCCATTATATTATTTCCATCCTAAAATATTTGAACTATTTTTTTTTCCATTTATGGAAGCTATCATAAACTCAGAAAGAATTCTAAGTGGAAAGCCCTATTAAAAATGGTCATTTTAGCCAGGCATCGTTGTGCAAGCCTTAATTCCAGCACTTGGAAGATAGGGGCAGACGAATGAATCTCTGTTGCACAGAGAAACCCTGCCTCAAAATAATAATAATAATAATAATAATAATAATAATAATAATAATAATAATACAAAATAAAAATAGTAAAATCAAAAGTGAACACCTTGAGACATCACTAATGAAGAGACTTCCAATGGTTTTCTTACAGCTCAGGTACCAGATTTTAATTCAAGGATTAGAAAACCTTCCTATGATTTTTTTTTATTTTGCTATTCTTTCCATGAAAAATTAATTTTAACTATAGCAGGCCTGTTAATGAGGTAATGAGGTTTGCCATTTGAGCTTGGATGATAGACTTCATACATTTAACATTTTTATCATTATTTATTGTATAAGAATTCATAATCTCCCCAGAGAAATTTTCTCTTAGATAATTCCAACTCTGTAATAGTGCTGAAATATTATCCATATATGCCTGTTTTAAGTGTGTCATCTCTGGTGTCAAAAGAATGTATTTTGAAACAGTAAGACATCTGTGTTCCATAGTGTCCATGGACATAGTGATGGTATTAATGACAGGTAGCCAGTGTCTTTCTGAACTGTGTAGTAGAATATAGAGTTAATTCCAGCTAGAGATCAAGTCATGACCCTTCATTGATTTCAATAACAGGATACATCCATATCACGAGGTCTACTTGGATCTGTTCATTCCCACTGAATTTACTACCTTTGCTACATCCTTAAGCTTTTCTCACAATTTCAGAATGCTTTGAATTAATCTATGTAGCTGCTCTTCTAAATGGAGCTACTTCTGGGTAAACCTATCATAGATCGAACAGACCATAAGTAGAAAAATGTGTTTAATGTATTTACTCTACTGAATATCATAGTTTTGCATTATATGGTTCACTATGGATCATTAGCTGTTTATCCTCATAGTGGCATGGCTGACTGGGAGCTGTTCAGTATCACAAGAGTAATATTGTACCAAATATGTCTAACCTGAGGGAAGATAAAAGTTGTAGGATGTTTTCTACTGAATTGCTAATACTTTTACATTACGGTAAAATTAAACAAACAAATAAACAAAACCCTAGTGTCTTAGTCACTGTTATAGTGCTGTAAATAGATACAGTGGCCAAGGAAATTATTACAAAAGAAAGCATTTAATTGGGGAGTTGCTGACAGTTTCACAGAGTCAGTCCATTATCACCAAGGCAGGAGGCAGAAAGGCATGACTCTGGAGCAGTAGCTGGGAGCATTATATCCTGATCTATAGGCAGCTGGCAGGGGGAAGAGGGTCCTAACTTAGGTGTTGGAAACTCAAAGCCCAGCTCCAGTGACACATCTCCTCCCATAAGTTTTCCCAAACAGTATCACTCCCTGGTGACTAAGCATTCAAATATATGACCCTATGGGTGCCATTCTCATTCAACCACCACTACTGGTTAAGTGTGACAGGACTCTTCAGTCATTTATCTGAATCCCATTGCAACAGCACCCTTACCCTTTCTAGGGTAGGGCTTCAGTAAAACAGTCTATTGCTGGGGCTGGGGTAATGGCTGATTTGGTAAAGCCTTAGAATTGTGAGGACCTGTTTTGATTACTAGGTCTCATGTTAAAATGGAGGATGTGGTGGTGTTCTGGGTAGGCAGTAACATGTAGATCCTTGGGGCTTGCTGATCAATCAGCATAGCAGACTTGGCAAGGTCCAGGCCGGTGAGAGAGCCTGTGTTGGGGGGCAGGGGAAGCTATTGCTCTAAATGTATGTCATTTTGATTCTCTTGAATCAGGCATCTGCTGTGTATAGGAATGCTTGTGATGATTATTCATACTCTTAGTACTTTTTAGAGTCTCTGCCATTTGCTCTGTGTCTGTGCTTTACAGTTCTCTGGAACAGGAGTAGAAGATGGGGGATCTGGCTTGTGCCTTAGCTTTGGCTCTTCCTTCCCTTGGCACACTGAGTGATGCCCTTCTAAGCTGTACTTTGTATGCAGGAAGGCTTCTGTCCCTTTGCCACTAAAACACTCATTTCTTGTGTTCTGAGACTATCCTACAGTCTTCTTCTTTGACACCTATGCTTATCAGTCCTCTAATAACTGCAGTCAGTGATACTTAAAAGTTATAAAATATATATATTTAAGTCATACAGAGCTCATCAGCCCCTTTTATAGAGGTGTGTATAATGTTTTCCCCTTAAATTATACACACAATAAATTAGAATTGGAACTGGATTCCAGGTAAAGAACACTAAGGTGAAAAATAGAATAAACCCAGTACACCATGTTTTCAAGGTTATCTTTAGTTCTTGACACCCAACTCTATAGTCTAAACTTACTTAGTATTTCTTAGATAAGCCCCAAATTATTATTGTTGTTTCCTTCATACTCTTCACCCCTTTATCTGAACTCCATTGAGCACAGCCTCATCTTTCCCAGGGCTGCAGTAGAAGGCTCTATTAATTGCTCCAAGTTTGTCACTTGTCTTCAATGTTTCCCGAGTAACCTTATTTGCTGGATGCATGCTTTTTGTGCTGATTTGGCTTTTTTCTAAATCTGAGCTTCCAGCGTCTCCAGGGACAACTGGGGTGACACCAGATCATGTTCTTTCTTTCTCTCCTGCTCATTCTCTAAGGCCTGTAACAAATGTTCAAATGGCACTTTGAACCCTATTTATAGCAGCATCAGCTCTCAACTCCTGTTACATATCCAAATGATCTCAAATTGCCTCTGGGGCTGCATTTAAACCTATATTCCTCTGCCTGGGTGAAGACTTGAGTTTTACCTGGGTGAAGTCTCCATTGAATCCTAAGCCTTAACCTTAATGAAGTTTTCCAAGCATCAACTCCCACATAGACTCTTAAATTCAACCAAATTGTCCCCTTGCTTCATCATAACTCTTGTATTTAAGATTAAAGGTGACATTAGAAGTAAAAGAATTAAAAACGGGTTTTTAAAAGTTTTCTATTCTGCTCTCCTTGTTTCCTAGTAAAGAAAAAATATTAGATCAGTACCAGTTTGCTTCCTTTAGTGACCATTTTTTCCCTATGGTATTCATTATTTAAGATAAATACTTGGTGGGTTTTTGTTTGTTTCTTGTTTGTTTGTTTGTTTGTTGAGATAGACTCTTGTGTAGCTCTGGCCTCAAACTCACAGAGATCCTCTGGCATATGTCTCCCAAGTGCTGGGATTAAAAAGGTGTACCATTGTGCCTGGCCAACTTAGTTATTCTTAAATAAATTTTTTGTTTTTTAATTTGACTATTATAGAAGCCTTTCTCTATCCTATTATGCTTCATTTTGTGTGTTTTTCATACTGAACCATGAGTGAACATCAGTTACATTTGCAGCATGGTAAAGTCATTGTCCTGTAAATATAATTGAGCAGTTTAGGGAGGTAAGGCCAGTGGTCTAAGCAGAAGTCTGTGAGCCTAGTTTCATGCCTGGCAATATGTAGGTTTGCTGGTATCTTGTAAATTACCTAGCCCAAATCTATTATCTCTAGAAATATTTAGTTTTTTATAACAAATCATTTTACTACAATCTATTCTTTAAGTAATTACTGCTACATTTTAGCTTTTTTGAATGAATGCTAAAACAAAAATGTGGTATCACCTTGCCATTATCTTATCAGCATATGTTCTATTGAGTAGTCACTTAGTAGTCCATAATTAGTAATAGAATCACGAATTCCTTGTGCTATTAAAATATTTCTTAATTTTTTCAACAACACAGATTATTTGCCAGTAAAATCTAACATCACAATAGAGATAAGTTGCTATTGCCAGGGATTTAAATAACTAGTCAATAACAAACTAATGTGTTGTCAATTTGCAGCATGTCTAATTACTTGGTTATATTTGGAAAGAAGATTAAAATATAAAGGAGTAAATGTATATTTTAATTAAGGTGCAGTGTTTACTTCTTTTGTAAAATCATTTACCAATTCATTCTATAGCTATTTAATTCCCTCATCCCCAGCTCTACTGCCTTTTGAGATGGTGTCTTTTCTATGTTTACAAATGGTCCAACTTCTAGACTTAACTGATCCTCCTTATTCGGCCTCCTGAATATTTTGGACCCACACAAATCAAAACAAAACTGATACTTAAAATACTAGCACTTGGAAGGTGGAAACAGGGGCAGAAGGAAGAAAGATTAGAAGTTCAGGACCATGGCTACATTGTGAATTTGGGGCTAGTTTGGGCGACACAATACCCTGACTCAAAAAATAAAAAGATAAAATATCTCCCTCTTCACCAAAACAAGACTTATTACAAAGCTATGGTAGTTTAAGGTTGTATGATTTGTCAAGAACCAATAGACATAGAAGGCAATAGAATCAACCGTCTAGAAATAAATCTGTTCATACATGGTTAATCCATTTGATAGTACAATGACCCAATAAACAATAGTCTTTTCAGTATGGAATCATGGGACAAATGGATAGCTACATGCAAACCAATAGATATAGACCTAACTTAACACCTTGTACAGAAATAAACTTGATGTCACTCAAAGGCTGTATTTAATAGGAAGACTGACCTACAGATACCCAAGAAGAAACTAAGCAAAGCAGTTGTGACCTGGGATTCTAAGAGCTGATGCCTGAGGCACAAGTGTCACAAAAGGAAATAATGTTTCATACAGGTTTTTGTGTCAAGTGAAACGTTCCTAAGCTCAGTGTATAGTATTGGGTACTATAGGCATAGTTATTATGTGCATTTCATAGTTACCTGGCTAGCTTTTGTCCAGAAATGTCCAAACTTTCTAGAATACATGTATGAACTTGCATTTTCAACAACAGTAAGGATGTGGTCTGTTTCTGTCTTAGAGTTGTCAGTAGTTTTTATTTTAGCCACTCTAGCTGGCTTATAATGATGCCTAATACTAATTTTATTTGGCTCTCCCATCTTTTCGTGTTGTAATTTATGGTCTGTTTATCCTTTTTTGGTAAAAATGTTTCTATGTATTTTTGCCAATGTTCTAGTTAAATTGTTTTGCTGATATTTTGAGAGTTCTTTATATATTCTATATACCAGTCCTTATTTGTTTGTTTGTTTATTCATTTATTTATTTGTTGGTGTGGTGGGGACTGAACCAAAGACCTCATGCGCAGTAGGCAATTAGCCCTGAGTTATAGCCACAGCTCTCATCCCATCTTTTAGATTATTAAAAATTGGGGAGCTGGAGAGATGGCTCAGTGTTTAAGAGCACTGGCTGATCTTCAGGAGGATCTGGGTTCAAGTCCCAACACCCACATGGCAGCTCATAGCTGTCTAACTCCAGTTCCAGAGGATCTGGCACCCATGGCAAAAAAACAATGCACATGAAAATATTTAAAAATTATTTATTGTGTGTATGTATGTGTCTGCATATGTGTCTGTGCACCACATGCATACAGGAGCCTGAAGAGATCAGAAAAGCCGTTGGATCTCTTGGAACTGGAATTACAAATGGTTGACACTGCCATGTATACTAGGAACTAACTTACTGTAAAAGCAGTTTAAGTGTCACCACTTGCTGAGTCATCTCTCCACCCTGCTCATCTTAATATTAGTGCAGGCTTTTGTAAAGGAACAGTTTTAATTTCAATGAAAACTAGTTCATCAGTTCTTTATTTTATCATTTATGCTTTTAATGTGTTTGATGGCTCTTTGCATAGTTTTTGATCCTAGAGATTTTCTCCACCCCAGCCCCCACACAAAGTTTCAGAGTTTAACATCTTACACTTCCATTCATGATCCATTTTCAGGTAATGTGGTATAGAGTGTGAAACTGATGTTGAGGTTGGGAGGGTTTGCTTTTCTTTATTTGACTGCCTGGATACTAAGCTCCCAGCACCATGTGTTATAGACTGCCTTCATTGAAACACTTTTCTCACTCTTAAAAATAAAACGGGGTAGTGTGGATCAGTAGGTCACTTACCCAACAAGCTCAAGACCTGGAGTTTGAACACTAGTATGAACAAAATAAATTTAATTAATTAATTGACTGACTACATAGACATAGCCTGGCAAGACGGCACAGCAAATAAAAATGGTTGCCAGGCAACCTGATGGCCTCAGTTCAATCCCTGAAACCTACAGTAAAAACAGAGACTGACTAATAAAAGTTGTTCTCTTCACACCACACATGTGCCATGGCGCACAGTACATATGTCCACACATATGTATACACACATAAACAATAATTTATTATCAATAATAATTTTAAATATGCATGTATATCATATCTGTCTGTTGCTGAGTTGTCTGTCTATCATCTAACAGTGCTACATGGACTTTGATACAATTATACAGCAATATGATAAATTTTGAAATGGAATAGACTGATTCTTCTGCTTTATTCTTTGTTTTTGCAATTATTTTTAACATTCTCCACATAAATGTAGAATAAGCTTGTCTGTACAAAAGTCTCATTGGGCTTTTAATGAGTTTTGACATCTCTTTTAATAGACTCCTTACATAGACAACTGTGCCATTTGGAAATTGAAGATTAGCTGTGGGATTTGTATAGATCAAATTTCATTTTATCTACTGAGTTTCCTTATGAACAGACGATAACTTTTTCTAGTTTCCATTTATCCTTATCCATTGGTTGATATAACCGTATGGTTTTAGAGGTTGATATGACAGTTTACATCGATTGACCTTTTTATTATTAAACCAGGCTGTATTCCTGGAATAAATCCCACTTTGTTATGATGAAAGTTCATTTCATATCTCAGGAGAGGTATATAGGGCACAGGAGACTATAGACTTCATTTTGTATCTCATGTGTATCTTTTGGTATCAAGGTAATGTTTGTTTCATAACAAGAATTCTACATGGGAGAATTGTGTTCAATTTATTATTCGTTTTAAGTATTTGGTAGAAATCCAATGAAATCCTATAGTCCTCAAAATTTTATCTTGACCATTTTTCTCTAATTAAATATAATTGCATCATTTTATACCTGCCATCCAATACTTTCCTGTTATTTTTTTGCTGCCAATTTTACTTTTATTCCATTGTTAATGTAGAACACAGTGTGACTTAAGTTATTTTATATTTTTGAGGCTCCCATTTACAACCAGTGTATGGTCTGTGTTGGTATATATTAGCATGTACTTTTAAAAGGTGAATATTTGGGGCCAATGTGATGATTCAATGGTTAAAGGCTTACTTTGAAAGCCTGACAACCTGAATTTGATCCCTAGACCCCACATCAGGGTATGCAGAGAGAAACAACTTGAAAAAGTTGTCCTCTAGCCTCCACACATGCACTATGGTACATGTACCAATGCATGTGCACACACATGCAAGTATACACACACACACACACACACACACACACACACACACACACCAGAATAGAACAGAATAGAGAGAAATACAACTTAAAATATTTGTGTTTTGCCTTGTTGTATAGATCATTCTAAAAAGCAGATTCCCATTTATAGCAGAACTAAGTCCTCCTATATCCAGTTCCCGTTGGTAATAACATTGAGTCCTCCTGCATCCTGCTGATTCATCCCCTGTTCTACCAGCTGTTTAAAGTAGACCACTGATGTCTCCAGTGTGGCTGTCCTTTCGTTCTCTGTTCTGTCACTTTGACTTAATGTAATTTGAATCCCTGTTGTTGGTTCATATATACTGAGCTCTACTATCCCTTCTTGTTGTGTTGACTTTTTTATCATATAATGTCTTTCTGGTAATTTCTTTGCTCTGAAGTCCATTTCATCTGTTAATACTATATTCATTCCTACTTTCTTTTGTTTAGTGTTTACATGGCATATACCTTTTACTATTCTTTTACTTTCATTCTACTTATACTGTTATATTTGAAATGAGATTCTCATTGGCAGTATGTAGTTAAATTAACTCTGCATTCTGTTTTGGCTAAATATTTGAAGAGTTATTCCTTATTTTCATTTATTTGTGTGCACATGTGTACAGATGCCGCCCCCAGAGGCCAGAGAGGACATTGGACCCTCTAGAGCTGTAGTTCCTTGCCATTGTGAGTTACCATATGAGAGTACTAGGAACTGAACTCAGGATGAACACCTTGGAATGAGCAGAGGTGCTCCCAATTGCAAGCCTCCCTACTAGGTCACCTCTGACACCATCTTAATAAAAAATAAATGTTCACTTCTTTAATTTAACCATTGGGGTGGTGAGAGTTCAGAGTGACTGTTGACACCAAGGTTGATTGGAAGGGCCTTCTCTTATCATCTGTCTAGAACAGCAGCCTTGCCTTTCTCACCTTACTTCGTTCACATCCCAGAAGCTAATCATGTTGACCTTGAGAATGCACAGGACAGAATAGGGTGGGCACCATCACAGTTTTGTCTGAATGGGGGTTGGCTGTTGTCTAACTGATTACTATTTCCTGATCCTTAGTATTGGATAGAGTAGACCTTTATTATAGTGCATGTGTGTGTGTGTGTGTGTGTGTGTGTGTGTGTGTAAGACAGAGACAGAGAGATGACAGAGAAAAAGAGAGAGACAGAAAGAGCATGTGCTTGTATGAACACATGCCATGCCAAGGGAAGTGTGAGGGTCACAGCACAACTTCCCAGGGCACAGTCTCCTGTGCATCTTGTTCTTTCTTCCTCTGTTACTGCACTCATAATTCATAGCCATGAGTCTCGCTTATCAATGCTTTTTGGTATGTCTTTCTGCATTTTCAGTTTATCTGTAGCTGTCGATCTATAACGCAAAGAAAGAAACCCAGGGAAATCACTATGTTGTTTTTCCTACAGTTCTGAAGATGATGATCTGTCTGCCTTCTTCTTCTTATCTTTTTGAGCCTTAATATGTTTTTTGAGTGTAATGTCTGGGATTTTTAGCTATATGTAAAGAGAATTAGGAATACCATCCCTATTTCACTCTCCCACCCACAGATTTTAAAGTGTCTAATCACTTTTTTCTTATAATAAATTGCTTATATTAAATGTTGATAAAACAGGTGTGATAGTTCTAATTTATTCATTCATTTGTTCAGTTTTTGATAAGAGTCCTTAAGGTAGGAACCATTCTACCACTGAGCTTGTTGAATTAATTTTTCTCAGGAGAGATGTGAGTAAACATCTATTCACCCCAGACAGGGCCCTAGCAACAGACTAAAGAACAACTGCACCCATGTTAATTTGGAGAACCAGTGCCTTTACTGTGCTTACAGGAGCAAAGTACAGGGTACTTACAGGAACATGGGTGAACAGAGTAGCTACATCACCAGAACACCACATGCCAGCATGGATGATTATGTCAAAGCTGCGTAGTTGGAGGGACTCTTCTGACCCCTACTTCAGTTCACCTTCTAAGCTCTGTGCTTGAGCACTCCCACAAGTCACATGCAGCTGACCCGAATTAGATATGCGGCTGGGATTTCAGATGAGGGTGTAATGCCCCTCCCCATCTCTTGTGGATAGCTAAAAGATTAAGATAGTAACTGTCGTGCTATATACCCTGAGGATGGTGTCCTACAACAGAGCTACACACTCAGTCAATCTGAAACTTGACATGCATCCAAACACCTGGAGGGCCGCGTTTAAATATTGTTTATTGAGACCACCCTACAGCAGAGTGAACACTGGCATTCCTAGCACACTCCTAGGTGCTGCTGCTGCTGCTGCTGCTGCTGCTGTTTGGGGACTACACTGGAGAAATACTGACTTGATTGTGGTTTGTTGTTGATTTTCAATGATGTGAGCTATATGTGGAGTCAGTTCTGAGTAAAACAAATACAAGTGTGCAGTAAGTAAAATAAACTGGACTTGAGAACTGCAGTTATACAAGAAACAGGCCTTATCTAACCAAGGACAAAATTCACTCTCCCTGGAGCACTTGTATTGAATATAATGTAATGCCGATTTTATTGAATTCTAGAAAGTGCATATTTAAGTGGCTATGCTAAATTACATTCTGTAACAAGTATATGACACACACAATCTTTAAGGATCAGAAGTGACACCAGAAGAGCCTGTTCCATTGATATGAGTGATGATGTCCAGCTAGACAGTGACTCCATAGGGCTCACCCCCAAGTTCATCATTCTTTCTTGAGTTCATGAACAGAAATAAAACTGCTTCATTCTATGGTAGAATCTAAGTCAAGATGAACGTAGAAAGAATTTTCACAGGTGATTAGTATAAAAAATAAATGTAAAATAATGAAATGTGGGACTGGTGTTTTTCTCCCATGGTTGTTAGGAATGTTCCTAAAGAGATTTGCCTGTGGTACCTCAGTAATAATGTGTTTCCTTTTCTCTAGCTCTGTTGGTTTAGCAAAAGCAGCCTTAGAAGCAATTAATGGATTTAACCTCTTTGGAAACCAGGTAAAAGAAAAAATTCTTATTTGCATGTTTATATAATTTTACTATCTTATCAAAGTCATTTCCTTAAAACCTGTGACTATCTGAAATGTAAGTGGCAACCCATGCTTGAACAACTTTCCTTTGAGATAATTAGCCATTGAAAGTTTAGCTTTCATTTGGTGGTGATGGTATCTTTTATTCATTTGTTTGTTTTTACAGCCCGACCACAGTACCCCCTCCCTGTCAACCTTCTATCCACTCCTTCTACTCTATTTCTCTTCAGAAAAGGGCAGGCCTCTCATGGACATCAACCAGTCATGGTATATCAAGTTTCAGTGAGATTAGGCACCTCTTTTCCTATTAAGGCTGGGCAGGACAATCTGATAGGAGGAAAGGGTTCCTAAAGCAAGCAGAAGAGTCAGAGACAGGCCCTGCTCCCGCTGTTAGGAGTCCCACAAAACCAAGTTACACACTGTAGCATATATGCAGAGGGCCCAGATCAGCCCCATGCTGGCTCCCTGGTTGTTGGTTCAGTCTCTGAGAGCCCATATATATCCAGGTTAGTTGATTCTTTGAGTTTTCCTGTGATATCCTTGACCCCTCTGTCTCCTACAATTCTACCTCTCCCTCTTCTCTGGGATTCCCTGAGCTCTGCCTAATGTTTGGCTGTGGGTCTCTGCATCTGTTCCTATCAGTTGCTGGATGAAGTCTCTATGATGACAATTGGACTAGGCAATGATGTATGATATAGCAGAATGTCATTAGGAATTACTTCATTGACTTTTTTTTTTTTTTGCCAGTAATATTTGGTTCTATCCTAGGTCTCTGGGCCATCGAGCCTCTGGGTCCTGGCTCTCCAGGCAGGGTCAGGGTCAGGGGTGGGCCTTCTCTCACAGTATGGGTCTCAAGGTGGACCAGTCACCAGCTGACCACTCCCATAATTTCTGTGCCACCTTTACTCCAGCCATCTTGTAGGCAGGGCAAATTGTAGTCAAAGGTTTTATAGCTGGGTTGGTGTCCCAATCCCCCAACTGGAAGTGTTGCCTGGTTACAGGAGATGGCTGGTTTAGGCTCTGTGTCTATGAGTCTTAGCTAGGGTCACCCTCGTAGATTCCTGAGAGTTTCCATTACACTAGGTTTGTAGCTTGTACCAGAGATGCTCCCAATTCTAGTCATTTCTCCCAATACTCTCTCCCTCCCTCCTTCCCCCACCCCCATCTGATCCTCTTCCTCCCATCCCTTCCCCTCATTAATACTCCCCACTTTCCCATCCTACCCCCTCCCAGTCTACCAGCATTGTCTATTATTTCTCCTCACAGTGAGATCCATGCCTCCCCCCCTTGAGCCTTCTTTGTTACTTAGCTTCTCCTGGTCTGTAGATTGAAGCATGGTTATTTTTGGTGTTGTGGCTAATATCCACTAGTGAATACATAACATGTTTGTCTTTCTGGGTCTGGGTTACCTCACTCATGATGATCATTTCTAGTCCCATCCTTTTGCCTTCAAATTTCATGATGTCATGATGTCATTTCACAACTGAGTAATAAACCATTGTGTAAATGTATCATTTTATTTTTTTAATCCATTCTTTGGTTGAGGGACATCTAGGTTGTTTCCAGTTTCTGGTTATTACAAATAAAGCTGCTATGAACATAGTTGAAAAAGTGCCCTCGTGATATGGCAGAGCATCCTTTGGGTATATGCCCAAGAATTGTATAACTGGGACTTGAGGTAGATTGATTACCAATTTTAGGAGAAACTGCCTTATGGATTTCCAAAGTGGCTGTCCAGGTTTGCATTCCCACCAGCTTGGATGAGTGTTCCTATTGCTCCACATCCTCTCCAGCATGTGTTTTTTATCTTAGGCATTCTGACAGGTGTAAGGTGGAATCTCGGAGTCATGTTGATTTGCTTAGATCTGCACACCATTTTTAATTGGATTATTTGGTTTGTTGGTGACTAGTTTTTTTTGAGTTCTTTATGTACTTAGGATATGAGCCCTCTGACTTGACAAATCTGACTTTTGTTGTTAAACAACCTTTCTGTTCTCTGAATGGCTTCTGAGGGGTTTCACATGTTTTATGTATCCCTGGCATTATGCACCCTGTAGTGTCCATGTCAGGTCTCATGTTGGTTTTGATTTGATGCATTTCTATGTATGATTCATGCAGAGAGTTTTTGTAATGTCTGCAGCGAGAATGGGAAGTTGTGGGTCTAGTGAACCTCAGCAGCCTGTAATGGTGTCTGAAGTCTCTCTCTCTCTCTCTCTCTCTCTCTCTCCTCTCCTCTCCTCTCTGTCCCTCCCTCTCTCTCTCTCTCTCTCTGTCTCTCTCTGTCTCTCTCTCCCTCCGTGTGTGTGTGTGTGTGTGTGTGTGTGTGTGTGTGTGTGTATGTGTGTGTGTGTATAAAGCAGAGCCCAGAAAAATCACCTTATATTTTCATGAGATCTTTGAACAATTTTTGCACTTAAAGAATCTGACAGCTGGCAGTGGATTCATATGGTCCTGGAAGAGAAATGAGTAAGAGGAAGCTCAGTATTCTGGGCCAGGAACTAGATTAGTTTTTTTTTTTTTGTTTTGTTTTTTGTTTTTTTGGGGGGGGGTTGTTTGTTTTTTTTTCAGGAGTGTTTGTAGATTCCTGAAATGGCAAAGCAATGTGACATTCTATGTGATTGTAATTAACAACTGGCTACTGGTTCTTGTGATAGAGGAACAGTACAGGGACAATAGGCTCCACTAAAGTGATAAAAAAGGAAGTCCCATAAAGAAGTTAACAAATTGTGATGGATTAAGAGTCCTTTAGCATTTCTCAAGGCATCCTGGATTAAAGCAGAGGGGTTTAAAATAACATCAGTTTGGAAAGGTCAGGCCTTCTTAGGCTGCCAAGGAGAAAACTGAGCAGGGCTGTGTGTCAGGTTAGCTATGACCCTGGTAGTGATTCGCTTGGTTTTGGTCATGGTGTAGCTTCTTTTGAAGTACCTAAGGCCATACCCCCTCTTCTCCGGGCACTTTCCACACAGTCACTGTGACTGTTGTACCTGCATGATTGTCAATGATTTTTCTGGAATATCTGAGTTGCCTAATCAGGCATTTTGAGTCTTAGCTATAAACGTTCTTCCAATATTGTTTCTTAGTGTGTTTTTTAATCTTGTGTGAGCATTAGAATCATTACAGGAATTCAGAAGGCAGTCCAGACGCCTAGGCTCCCTCCTGACCTGGTGTAAAGGAATCTTGTAGCCTCCTTAGAGGTTTAATGCTCAGGAATTATAAATCGCAGCCAAAAACATGGCTGTTTTTAACATAACTATTTGCTAAATGTTACTAAATGGGCTGTTCATTTATTATTTCAGGCAGAAATAGAAACAAACTAGATCTTTAGCCACATAAGTAGTAATTGGAATAAATACAGAAAAAGAATAGTCATAAAAGCCTATTTAAGTGATACACAACCTAAAACCAACCAGCCAACCAGTTGACATACCAAAGTGTACATGAAAAGTAAAAAAAATGAAACAGAAACTGTCAGATCAACTATTCTTCCAACTAGTCTCAGAAGTGTTGGTTTTGGTCATGAGCCTTAAGGGAAGAGGAGTGCCCTTCCATACTACCAAAGCTCCTATCCTCATGGCGATGGTCAAGTTCAGTCATCTTGTGCATTGATTAGAACAGGCACCCGCAGATCCAAACTTGGAAAGAAAGATGGAGTTGTAAAGAGACTCTGCATAGAGTCAGCATACTATTCAGGGCTGTGGTTTTAGAAAGTGCAGGATAAAAATCAATCTGGGACTAGAGAGATGTCTCAGTTGTTAAAGAGCTCTACCAAAGTCCTGGGTTCTATTCCTAGCACCCACATGGCAGCTCACATTCATCTTTAAGTCCAGTTCTAGGGGATCTGACAAGCCATCTGGTTCCGTGGGCACCAGGCACATATGTGAGGCACAAACATTAAAAAAAATAAAAACTTATAAAATAAATATAAAGTAGCCAAAGTTAAGAGGTTCTCTCAAATAATTCCTCTTGCCTTTAAGTGTGGGAGGCAGGAGACTGACAAATGCATGAAGGTCGGAATCTGTAATTGATGATGACAGGTTGCTCATATTCTGCAGCATTCAAACAGAGCAGACGTCCGCATTCCTTTGAAATCTGCAGGTGATGATTCTATGTCAGCTTTCATTGATGACTTTCAAGATTTGCTTCTAAATAGGAAAGAGCTGTCTGTGGCTTGTGTGGTTTTGGGTTTTTTTTCCCCTCCTGGAAATTGGGCCATGATGCCTATAGTGTGGTATATATCTTTATACAAATGGTAGCGTTCACTGGCATTCTGTCTCAGTATTAGTAAGTGGTCATGAGATTAGTTTTCCTTATGCATTTATCTTAAAGGCTGGTAGATGAAAATTAGGACCTCAACAAATACTTGATGAGTTTAAGTAACTGAATTACTTATTTGTGGCCAGAAATAGTTTACTTTTTATTTTATCACATAATTGAGTTATCAAATTTGCCTTTTTAGTTAAAACATATCCTTTATACTTTATACATTTTCAAGGTTCAATTCCAGACAGTTATTGGCCTACAAATACATTATAGCTTCTGTTGTTTTGTGTATTCACAGGCCCCTAACCCACTTATTTTCTCCAAACAGTCATCTTGCTGCTGCTTCTGCCAGAATTCAGGCTCTGGCTTTGATCCACACTTTTCCCACTGACCTGGGGTCTTGGTGCCACTTTTCTGTCTAAGCCAGGTGTAAGGTTCTCGTATATCACCATGTGCCTCACATTTAGGTCAGTTGTGTGTTCTGGAGCAGTGTTGAGATTCACTCTTGTTTACCTCACAGTGAACATGTTGTACTCTGATGAGAACAGCTGCTCCAGGATGCTTTCTGAAGCCAGTAGAGGTGTAGGGAACCCAGGCCTCTGTTAGCTACAGTATAGCTATTGAGAGAACCTCACTCAACTGCTATCAAGTCACCTGCCAGGGATAAAGACTTGCAGAAGATGGTGTTCTGATTGAGAAATTATTGTGTTTTACAAAATAATCTTCACAGAGGACATGAGTTAACAGAAACCATACAGAGCTCCTGAATTTGACACTTGGTTCTTCTGTCTAGTCCTCCTAGACTTGAAATTTCAGTCAGGTGATTGAGTCCAGATATTAGAGTTTCCAGGTGTGTGAGTCTTTGATGTTGGGTATAATTGGGATGAGATTTAGAACTTGATTTTAAAACTACATAAAGTATATGATGCTTGGTTTTCTGATTTATTTTTTGAGTATTTATTTTTGTAATAGAAGCAGTCTTTCTAGCTCCCTATTATTATGTGTTTTAAAATTTATAGCTTCTCATTAAAGTTGTTCATTTAGACCGTGCTGTGGAATAGAAAATACACTAATGTCTAAATGGCAAAAAAAAAAAAAAAAAAAAAATCCTTAAATATTGTTGCAGACTGATTGACTCTTTTTTTATTTTTTCTTTCTTCCTTCCTTCCTTCCTTCCTTCCTTTCTTTCTTTCTTTCTTTCTTTCTTTTTCTCTTTCTTTCTTCCTTTCTTTCTTTCTGTTGTGTGTTTTGTGTGTGTGTGTGTGTGTGTGTGTGTGTGTGTGTGTGTGTGTGTGTGTGTAGGGACATTATGTAATCTAATGCTTCATTAAATGAGTTTCTGTGGCAGACTGGATTTTATCTATTTGCCCTGATGAGCTAGGATTTGTCATCTTCAATTGGAAAGATAGCCCTAGCCACATGTGGCCCTTTTACGAGAGGTATAAAGAGGAGTTGCTAGTGTTATTATGTAAGATTCCCTTACCATCACTTTGTACCTTCACATATTTTTATATACCTAATTCTAGATTGTTACCTAAATGAGTTTAGTTTGATCATATAATCAAAATTATTTAGGTGTTCACAACTGAGATTTATTAATATAAATCATTTCTTGATTTATCTCAGATACTAACTAAACTGTTATAAAATCAAAACATGATTTATAAGAAAAGAGGAAAATATTAAAATAATATCTATTGATTATATGGTTGTTTCAGGAAATTCAGGAAATATTGAAAGCATACAAAAAGAAAATAAAGGGTTAGAAAGACGTCCTAGGAGTACTGTGTGTTCTTCCAGAGGACTCGAGTCCAATTCCCAACAGCCACATAGAGGCTCACAGCTGACTGTAGTCTGGTTCCGGGGTAACTGATGCCCTCTTCTGGCCTCTGTGGGCACCAGACATGCAAGTGTGCCCAAACATGAATACAGGGAAAGCATCCATTTATATGTAAAACAAATAATAAAAATTAAGGTCTTTAATAATCTCTTACACAATTGCATTCAGTAATAGAAAGTTTTTGAATTGTCTTTTCTCACAGAAAGAATGCCACATGGTTTACAATTCTCTGAAATGTGTTTCTTTTTCATTTCCAGGGCTGTTCTTGGTCAGTTATATTTGTGGATCTCGACGCTCACAATCGCAACAGGCAGACACTGTGCTCACTGTTACCCAGAGAATCACGCTCTCATGTGAGATGATGTGTAGCATTACAGTTTTCATGCTATGTTATTCTATGTTATTTACCTTTCAAGTAGTCACACTAGAGTGTTGAATTCATGCAGGATAAGGAGATGCAATGCAGGTGTGTCCTCTCTCTAGCCTCCGAGGCTGGTCAGGAAGTAAACCGAGTTAGGCAGAGCTGTCCAGTCCTTTGAGTCTTTTGTTACACCACATAAAAATAGACATTATTCTTCTGTTTTTAACAAAGGAATCATTGTTTTTATGATGGGATATAAAATGATTCATTTCAGCACAGCACAGTGGCAGACCATGTTTGACTCTGTCTGATGAAATTCTGTATACTTCTTGTACCTGACTGTACATTTTCCCAGGGATCATTTATTGCTTTATCCTTCAAAAATTACCCCCAGTAGAATAGTTAACTATTTTATAAGAGTGATACCAGATTCTAATGAGTACATAACCAATAAAGAAGCATTATCTGTTTAATTAATGATGTTCTGTTCATTTATTCTACCGCTTAAATAGTCTTTGGCAGCATTCTCATACATTGCCACATATTTTAAGAAATTTTAATAGTGGCTAGGCGTTTGTGGCACACACCTTTAATCCCAGCACTACGGAGGCAGAGTCGGGTGGATCTCTGTGAGTTTGAGGCCAGCCTGATCTATAGAGCTTGTTGCAGGACAGGCTCCAAAGCAATACAAAGAAACCCTGTCTCAAAAACAAAAACTAAAAACAAAAACAAATTAGAATAGTGTGTGTTTTTTTTATGAGCAAGCATGTTTCTATTCAATGAACAAATTTCTATAAGATAAATCTAATTGCTTCTGCAATATGAATTCTAATGGTACTAATTTATTCAGTTGAACCTTTTGTTTCCTCCTTTTCACTATTATAGCAAATTGCTGTGTTAACTAAGTTGTGGCAATAAGTATTAAGTTTTTGCATTCTATTTAGGTATAATTTTTAAGTTATAGCCTAATATTGAACTTGGAAAGTTCTCTTCTTTAACGAATGAAGTGTTATTTGTTCTACCAGGTTTATAGAAACATGTCATAGAAACATCTATCTTTCTTAAGCTCACTGTCACTCGATAAGCTTTTTGACTTTACTTTGACATGATGCTGTTTGAACTGTTGGTCATGTCACTGCAGACACTTACAGGGTCTTTTTCTTAATGACCCCAGAACACAGACGCCGCCCTGCTCCCATGCATCAGTTACCCTGCGTTTGCCTTGGATGATGAAGTTCTGTTCAGCCAGACACTTGATAAAGTGATAAGAAAATTAAAAGGAAAATATGGATTTAAGCGTTTCTTGAGAGATGGGTATAGAACATCATTGGAAGATCCCAACAGACGCTATTACAAACCAGCTGAAATTAAGGTACCACAAACTAGTTGATGCTAGCACAAGCAAGTTGTTGAAAGTATGTATCCAGGAGACTGCCTTCTTGATTTGAGATCCTGCTCCATCTGGTTATGTTTAACATTATTTACTACTAAAAATACTATCACCTCTACCATGAGCTTTTTCTGGGGATTTAATGATTTTATATGTTGATGCTTAGACTTGTGTTTGATATATAGTAACTGATCAAATAGTATTAACTCTTTTTACCACATGGGCCCCATAGATTCATCGGTTAAATAATATTTTTAGCATTTTCAGTCTTTTGACTATTTTTCTTACATGGTTTGGTTTTTATCTATGGTCTGCTTTTATGTTATTAAGCAAATGATGTCATTAAAGATAATACTCTTGAGTCAGGCATTGTTCATGTGTTTAATGTCAGCACTTAGGAGGCAGGGACAGGGGCAGGGGCAGGGGCAGGAGAAGGTAGATCTCTGAAAGTTTTAGGTCAATCTGGTCTACATAGTCAGTTCTAGGCCAGCTAGAGCTACATAAAAAAAAAGAAGAAAAAAAAAAAGAAACAAAAAAAAAAAAAAAAAGAAACAAACAAACAAAAAACACCACCTGCTGGGTACAAGTAGAGAAAGTCACAGACTGAGTAGGTGCCATCCCAAATACAGTGTGCCAATGTTGACTCAGTCCTTGTCACTACTTTCTCTTCTTGTTAGTTCTGCTATGTGATCCCCTAGAGGGTCCCTTAATAAACAAGCAGACCTTGAATACAGACTCTCAATTCTTTGCCTTATTGCTGCCGGCAACCTTTTGTTTCTGTGTAGCCGCCTCCCTGCATCTTTGTCTTCATCAACACTTAACCCTCTGTGTCTTACTTCTGTCTCTCTTGAGGTATTCCATATGAAGAAATACATAGATACAGACACACACATATATGTTTTTGTGTGTATATATCCCCCCCTTTTTTTTCTAGTTTTTTTCTAGTTTTCTAGTTTTCTAGTTTTCTTCTCTGATAGGACATGTGACTCTGTTTTTCATCTTACCCATTTCTGCCTTCCCTCCATTTTGCTTCTACCAACTTATTTATTCCTGACATAAAAACATTTATGCCCATTACTAAAGATATGAACAAAACCCTCTCTCAACATTTATTCTTATCAGTCTCCTGTCTTCTCTCTGTAGTCATGATCCTGAAAAGCATGATTTGTATCTTGTGTATAGACCTACGATGTGGTTACTCTTCTGGGTTACAGAATTGGAGACAGAAATTCATGTAACAAAGAATAATTCTGGCTCATAGTCAGGGGATACAGTCCACCAAGGCAGGGAGGTCATGTCTTTATGGGTGTCTAACAGCTCTGGCAGCATGAACTGTGGGTACTTCTTACTGGCTAGCTCCCTCTTAATTATTAACCCAATTCTATTAAACTATGTATTGCCATGAGACTGTGGCTTACCTGTAATGCCCCAGCATTTTACTCCTTTTTGTCCCTACATGGCATCTCCCTGGAGACTTTTCTCTGCCTTCTTCTCCTCAGCATTCTCCTCATCTGGTAGCCCTGCCTGGACTTCCTGCCTGGCTACTGGCCCAATCAGTGTTTTATTCACCAACCAATAAGAGAAAAATACATACAGAGGAGCATATCACATCAATCAATGTTTGTACCCCCAAAAGTCTGTGGTTTCTACTGTTGGATCTGTGCATAATGTTTTAGCTGATTTTTTGCCAGATAACCTTTCTCTGATACTCAGGACAGACTCGGGTGTTTCTTATTCTATGTTCCTAATGTGCTATTAGGAACAGTGTATGCTGAAGTGTGGTTATTTATTCATTTGCCAGCCTCCCCACTATGCTGTGAGCCTCTGGGGGCACAGTGTCTAACTTTTGTCCCCAGGGCTCTGTCTAGTTGAGCTATTCTCAACCTGTGGGCCATGACCCCTTTGGGGGCAGATATCAGATATCCCATATATCAGATATTTACATTATGATTAATAACAGTAGCAAAATTACAGTTATGATGTAGCAATGAAATAATTTTATTATTATTCATGAGGAACTAACGATATTAAAGGGTCATCACATTAGGAAGGTTGAGAAGCACTGTCTGGTTAGCGCTGGGTGTTAGTGAGTACTGAGTATATATTTATTTAATCACTGCTATTTAGTGAGTTCTATAAATGAGCTTTTGAATAAAAGTCTTAAAAAATTTTTGAAGAACAATTGTTCTCAACCTGAATTTATTACTATAAATAAGTTCCTTACATATAAACTAAAACATAGTTGCTCTAGTATGCTAATGGAAGTCCTAATGTTTTATTTTTCTCTTTTAGCTGTTTGATGGCATTGAATGTGAATTTCCCATATTTTTCCTTTACATGATGATTGATGGTAAGTGAACTTTTCCCTGACATTGAAGAACACAGTGACTTGAAGAATAGCTGAGGGTCAGGCAGATGGCTCAGCTGGTAAAGTGCTTGTCGTGCAGGCTGAGGGCCTGAGTGTGATCTCCCACCCCTGCCTGAAAATCACATCACTGTAATTTCAGCACCAGGAGGTGGAGATAGGTGGATCTTTGAAGCTATTGGCCAGCCAGATTAACCAAATGGGTGAGCTCCAGGTTCAGTTCAGGTATCTGTCCCGTAGAACTGTAGAGGGATTAAGAAAGACATCCAGTGTCAATCTCTGGCTTCCACACATGTGCACACATATGCATGTTCACCTGCGTGTACTCATAAACATGCACATAAAAACACTTACATAAGCCACACTCAAACACATGAAGTAAAAATAATAAAAAATCTTAAAAGACTAGCTGAAATGAGTGATTTCTTTCATCTAGCAATAGAGTAGACTTAAGCAATGGTAGCAACTCTGTATTTTTATGTTGTTCTGCTTTCTGAGTGGATGTCAGATCTTAAAGAATTTTAAAAAGTCTGTGCATGTTGTATGTTTATGATGTCTATGCATGTGTGTATGAAGTGTGTGCAGGAATTCTTGTGAGTACAGGTGCACTCATGCCACAGCACAAGATTGGGTTTCAGTCCTTGCCTTCCACATGCATGCTTAAAAGACTTTTAAAACCACTTTGAAGTTTTTAATATTTATGCCAGTATCGTCTTCATACTTATAAAGAAAAGCTTATTATAGAAGTCATGAATACTGTGATCATGGTATTGAATATCTATAACAGTTATGCGTAAGCATAGTGAAATTTCAGTTGATTCAGTATTTAATTCTAAATGCTAGCATGACTTTCTGAAATCAATTTCTATAAAAAGTCATACCTTTTTGCATTTTTCTTCAATTTTATGTTTTCATTTATTTAAAATTTGGCACAATAATTGTAAAAGTTTTTATAAGGCAGAGTTTTTGTATGCTTGTTGAGCAGAGCCAGCACTGGATTTTGTGTTTCTGTTTTAGGTGTATTTAGAGGCAATCTCCAACAAGTCCAGGAGTACCACAACCTCCTGACCCCTTTGCTGCACCATACCACAGAAGGTACAGTTCTTCCATCAAGAACTCCTTATACCAGCATCTCCTTGTTTATGTGAAATGTGCACATCAGTCGTCTATAAAACAATTATCTATATTATCCTGAAAAAATGAGACCTCAGCTGAAATTAGAATAATCTCTCTTAATCTAGTTTATTAGGCATGACAGGGTGGACATGAATGTAGGTGGTCATGGCTGTAGTGATGCTGAGGGAGTTTGCACACAGACACAATTGTATGATATTCATGGTATAGTTCCTTTACTTTGTGATGTGTTACATACCATAAAGCACCTACTTTTTACCCGAGTCATCAAAAATTATATGACTGGCTGTTACCCTCCTCCATCCCTAAACCCTGGAAAGACTGCATTTGGCTGAAGGCAGGAGCATGGGCACAGGTACTCTTTGGAGATGCTTTTGGCTTTTAGCATTGTATTTTGAATGTTTTCCCTTTTACCAAGATGACATTCTTTGAAGATGGATTCAATGTTTTAGAAATAGTCAAAACGCCAAGTCTTAGAAGTAAGGCTGTATTGGTTTTAGTCAAATACTACAGGGCCTGTGAAAAATCTTAATTGGAAAATTTCCAAAGGATTTTAAGGGCAGTATTCTAGATATCTTTGGTTTGGAAATATTAATGGAAGTATAGTCTCATGAGAATAGGTTTGGAAATTTGTATGAAAGTTAAAATTTTTGGAATTTTGGTGTGCTAGTCAAAACAAATACATCACCCTGTGGACGAAAGCATGAAGTGTCATTCACAGCACTGGGCCCCATTCCTGTTGCACTTGAAGTTCATGACTAGGTAAGGGGGGAAAGGTTCCAGGAATACCTGAATAAAATACTTCATATTGTGTTTTACCCTTTCGGTGCCTATACTGTTAAAAGTTGTGAAGTGTTTATGGATGACACTCTTTTTTGTTTTGTTTTTTGTTTGTTTTAATTTTCAACACAGTGTTTGTCTGTGTAGCCCTGAACCAGGGCTGACCTCGAACTCAGAACCACTTCCACCACCTGGAAAGCATTTTTAAATTAAAAATAAATGCTACTTTTAAAAAAGGAGTGTACTTTCAATATTCACTTGTCTTCTCTGAGAAATAGTGCAATAGTAAAATATTTGAAATTTCTGCAATCAGGTCTTTTAGTATTCAGGAAGGGATCATTGGTACGTGAAAGTAGGCACCAGCCATACTCTAATTTTTGCTTCGTGTTCAAAGTGATGTTCACAGGATTCCCTATAGATCATAACCCCTTTCCCTGATTTTAGACACATTTGTCACTATCAATTGATGGATGAAGAAAGCAACAGAATTTCAAGGTTATTGTTTAATTTTATTACAAAATTAAGTTTTCTGTAGATTGTTGTAACAAAATATCATTTGCTGCACCCTGTAAGGAACATATATCCTTTAAATAATAATTTCATTTTTAGAAAGGTATATCTTTAAATAATATGTTTTAATAACAGATTGATTTTCTTTTGTGACACTGAATAGTAGAAGACAGGGAATATTTTAATAGGGGTTTATGTGCACTAACCAATGGCTCAGAAATATAATTAATTAAAAATTAAATAGTCTCTCATTTACAATGCTTCTATAGACTGATTTTATTTAAAATAACTTCTCATTTGGCTCTAAATATCTATATATTATATATACATAAACATTACTGAGATATATGTGTGCATATATACATATATAATTGCATACATATATACATATACATATGTATATGCACATTATACATAGATATAAGTGTATATATATACATACCCACACACACATATATATATATGTATATAAGAGTTAAAGTGTTTGTTGCTAAAGGAGATACACATATATCACTATCTATGCCTAATATACTATAGAATTAGTTCTAAAGTCAAGGAACTCTTTTCTCATGTGTTTCCTTAGCAATATCCAAAGGGACCAGAGTGTCACACTTTCCTGTAGCTCACTAAATCTGGTTCTGTACAACCCACCACTGTCATTGCTATTCTGTCCTCACGGATTCTTCAAAGGGAACTTTGGGAAAAACACTGCTTTATTTTATTTTAATATGCTTGCTTCTAAATTAAAATACATTTTATTTTATTTTACTCTTTAGGATATCCTGTTGTACCAAAGTACTATTATGTACCAGCTGACTTTGTAGAATATGAAAAGAGAAACCCTGGTAGTCAGAAACGGTTTCCTAGTAACTGTGGCCGTGATGGGAAATTGTTTCTTTGGGGACAAGCTCTTTATATCATTGCAAAACTCCTAGGTAAGTGGAGAAGATTGGGAGCTGATTTTCTTCCCCTGTTATCAGGCTGTTAGCAATAAATATATCTTGGCTGATGTTCTTCCTTTGGGCGAAACTGGATTTGGGTGGATTTCACAGTTAGTTCTTTGGGGGAGTTTATATTGTAAAGGTAATAATGGTGTCCAGCAGTTCCTGGGAGAAAAGGGCAGTAGGTGAGAGTGCACTACAACTAAGTGTAACTCTTTGCATCCAACTTGGAACTTCTAGCAGAAGATTGAAAACTTTGAGTTAGTTTTGTGTGATAGGAGAACATTACCAACTTACTCTAACAAGTACTTTTGAGCATTTCTTGTAAACTACTTGGTCATCCTTAAAAGTTGCCTTTTTTCCCCAGTAAATATATGTTGGTAATTTTCTTCCCTACCTAATGGCTTAATGCTACCAATTATAATTATTTGAATAATTAATTTTAGCTATTTCTATAATTGAATCAGAATGTTCATGAGCAAATACTTCTGTAAAATTTCTAGTATTACTAGCATTTTTATCAAAAGTGTGTCAGAACCCATGTGTGACAGATTATGAAACAAGCTAATCTAAAATCAAAAACAAAACTTCTCCCTGTATGATGATCTATTGCCTTGTTTGTTTGGGAATGTATGTATAGATGTTTGTGCTGGAAGAATGATCTTTGGCTTGTTTTCATCATCCATGAAAAAAGATTTTGGAGGCCGTTTTCCCAAGGGTCAGTTTGAGCTTTTCATACGCATTACACAAAAGCAAAAATGCCAGGTTAGGAGCTCAAGCTGATGCTTTTTGCTTTTTTCTGTGCCTATTTTCTCTTGGTGTAAAGTTGGAGAGGTTTTTCACTGAAGAGGTAAAGGGTCTTGTTTATACGGGTATTGCTTCCATGTTCGTAGTAAAGACAAAGATTACTGGCTAGAATGTTTAAGTCCATCTCATTCATGTGACTAGACAGGTTTTTGCGACTCAAAGCTAAATTAAACACATTCTAGCCAACAGGCTGAGTTATACTTGAAGGATGCAAAGGATGAAATGAAATTTTTCTGTGTTTTTGGGTCTGAAAACTGACTCTCAGACCTGGAACTTGAAGTCGTGAACCTTTTTCTTTCTGGTATTCGGTAAATATCCAGCTCGGAGTTGCTGCAGTTGGAAAGAGTGATAGCCCAGGAAAGGTCCCGGGGAAAGCTGATGAATGAGGCAGCAGAATCAGCTGTATTCTCCATGGGCAAACTGACCTTTAAAATCAGATGTTAGAACACTCTCCCTCCGTAGAAAAGCATTGCCCGTTCTCACTCAAACCAGTCTCAGATGTGTGCAGCTCTTTAATGTAGCTGGCATTTTCCTGTGAACAGGAATGTACAGGTTATGCTTCCTCCTCTATTTCATGGCTGAAATGAGCAACAATGCTTCCAAACTGTGCTAAAAAGAAGGCTCTCTTCCCCTACCAACGTTCTGGAAGGCACTGGAGAGCATGCAGGAGGAATACTGCATGAAACCATGTGCTTATTTTCATCTCAGAAAAGAAGCTGTGTTGTACCTGACTGGCCCATGTAGTCACATGTGCTGGTTCGTGTCCGCATTTGGAAGGCTGTGTTATTTAGTTGCCACTCTGAATTCTTGATCATTTCATAACTCATCAAACGTCCATGAATAGTTAAGATTCTAGAAGCAGTATTTACTAACAAAGTTATATTTATTCATTAAAGGAACCTCAGTTTGCTATCCTCATAGTGCCAATAAAAGACAGTTAACTGGAGTTAGTATTTTTACTTGAGAAATCATGTAAAAGTCAATGCAAATTGAATCTTTACAAATACTCTGACTTCAACAACAACAACAAAATACTCTAACTTTCACTAATTCAGATCAGTTTTTATCCTACTGAAATCTAGTAAGGGTGCTGTGCTATGTGTATGCCTAAGTGAGCGTTATGTAACAAAAACATGTGCCTTTTATTCTTACAATCAAGAAAAATAATATGTATACTGTTTTTAAAATACCCACTGGTTCTAGACAATGATTCATTTTTTTACAATATATAATTTTCCTTAGAAAACCAACTTATAGACAGTCAGAGATTCTATTTAATAAGTAAATTATAAATGTTTATTTTAAATCACATGATGTATTTTAAGATCTGACTTGTCTTGAACCTATCATTTTTAATGCTTTCAATGCTAATTTAACTTGAAAACTTTAATACTAATCATAAGGTTGGTCTATAGAACATAGAACACCATTTTTTTATGATTTCACAAAAATAAATAACCCTAAAATTGTGATCTTTGAGCTAAAATATTTTTGTGAGCGTACAGAAGGTAACCTTTTAAAATATTAACTAAAGAAGTAGTGGGTTTCTATATGGATTTTTCATACTTCCTTAGTTTTAGTTAAACCTTTGCCTGATATTTTTATTTAGTCTTTGTTAGTTTCATACCATATATAATGTATTTTGATCACATTTACTCCCATTACCTTCTAGCCTTCCCTCCCATGCTATCTAGAACCCTTTTTCCCAGCAAGTCCGCCCACTTTCATGACTTCATTCTCTGACCCAGTGAGTTTAATCAGGGTTCCTGGCATGAACATGGGCATGGGCTCATTTCCTGATGCACAGGCAACTTAACAGTGTTATGTCACTGAAGAAAAGTGACTGTCCCTCCCCTGTGCCCATTAATTGACATTGGCCTAAAACTTACAATATAGACCAGGCTGGCCTCAAGCTCCCAGTGCTGAGTTAAAAGTTTGTGCTACCATGTCCAGCTCCAAATTAGTTTTTAATGAAAGTTTAGTGTTACGGGATCATGTCCAGCTCCTTCACAAATAGGAAGAAGTCTTCAGGACTCAATCCCATAGTTGCAGTATTGGTCATTGGATAAAAGTACACACTTTCATGCCTACCTTCATGAAAAGTGAAATCCAAAATAAATTTAATATTGCTGTTGTCATAGAAGATTACCAAAGGTGTGACACAGCCTTAACCAACTTTTGTTTTTTGTAACATGGCTGTCTCATCAGCAAATTGCAGATCTCCACCCCAATGCTTGCTTGCTGATTATCCACATTAATTTTTCTATTGTGAGGAACTGTTACCACCCAATAGCTTTCCTTCTTGTCTTTAAGAAGTAAGTTCTTGGGCTGAAGAGATGGCTCGGCCATTAAAGGCTAGGCTTACAACCAAAAATATAAGAAGTAAGTACTTACTATGTGCCCTTTTCACATGTTGATTATGTGGTATCATTTCTTGACTGTGAATACCTTGGAGTGTCTTATGACCTCAGTGCAGATGGCATGAAGGCTGAGCCTCTGTTCCAACGGTGCTCACAATTTTGTGTTCACCATTCCTCCATCACATGAGCTGCCTGAAGGATGCTCCCAGTCATGGAATCTTGACTAGGTTTATACCACTAAGCATAAATTCTGTCTTATATTCAGATAATTCAGGCCTCAGATTAAATCTAGGTTGTTTGTTACCCAGTGTAGTCATGCCATAATTATCCTAAATATATGTTGCCTGGCAGGTTGGTAATATAAAACACAGCTACATTGGTGAGCCTGGTGTTGACTTTTTGCCTCCATTGGCCTGGGATAGAACCTTCTAGCACTATCAATACTTGTCGGGAGAGAGGAATAAGCTTTGGTAGTCAGTTCAGTTCCAACTTGTTTCATGTCAGTTCCAACTTGTGTTCTCTGTTATCTTTGGTTAACAGTGGTGTCTTTAGTAATAGGAAATAAATTTCCAGTTCTGGTGAGCACCCAAGAGCAATAGCTTGGCCTGTGGCAGCCTCTGGGACCATACTGATCAATAACTTACAAAATGCTGTCATTCCTAGCACTGGGAATTTCATTTAATAACCTGTGGCTTCTGGGAGCAGGATTACCCACCCATGAAGATTACCCAGCCATGAAAAGGTGTCATTGTTTTTTGTTTTTTTCTTTGTTTGTTTGGTGTGCCTTGGATGTCACTTTGTAGCTATGGCTAGCTTGTACTTGCTATATAGATCAGGCTGATCTCAAACTCCCAGAGATCTGCCTGCCCCTGGCTCTTGAGTGCTGTTATTAAAGGTGTGTGCTACCACACCCAGCCTCAGATTTTATTTTTAATCACAGCTTACAAAGTTTCCATAAAACTTTTTCATATCTTCTTAGTTTGGATTAAACCTTCCTTTTACCCCCGTCTTGAATTAAACCTTCTCACCCTCTGTATCCCTTCCCTATTTTCTGATCATATAGATTCCATTACTTACCTTCCTAAAGGTCTCTTCCCCTTCACCTTCTCTTGGGTCTTTCTTGCTTCCTGGCCTCTACAGACACTCCAAATGAAACATACAAATCTGAAAATTCAAAGCTAGGACCTGCATATGAGAGAGTACATGTGTTTAACGTCTTTCTGTTCCTGGATTACTCACTCAGTATATTTTACAATTCTATCCATTCTCCTGCAAATTTCATGTTTTTATAATTGAATAAAATTTCATCATATATATGTATGACATTTGCATTATTCATTCATCAGGTGATGAACATCTAGGTAGATCCTATTTCTGTTCTATTGTCAGTAGACAGCATAAAATATAAGTGAGCAAGCACCTCTGGAGTAGTATAGAGTCCCTCAGATATACGCCCAGGATTAGTACAGAAGTCATATAGTAGCTCTTTTTTTTTTTTTTTCACTTTTTGAGAAACCCCTTACTCTGATTTCCATAGTGGTTGCACCATTTTACACTCCCACCAACAGTGGGACTACCCTTCTCCCACATCCTAGCCAGTGTTTGTTGTCATTTATTAATGATAGCCTTTCTAACTGTGGTATCCAGGAGACTGCAGTCACCTGCAGTGTACAGCAGGTATCATAAGCAGTGTTGAGAACATTTAGATTATACATATGAGTGGCATTCTTAAAAGTAAAACATTTTATTTGTTTCCTACTAGGGCTAGAAATTTTTCATAAAAATTATGCTAACAACATTTTATTGATTATTTTGCTAATTCCTGTGACCAAATATCTTACAAGAAGCAGCTGATGAGAGGAGGGTTTTATTGGCTCAGAGCATTGCCCATCATGGTAGGAATAGCATAGCTGCTGGGATGGCGTGATGCTGTGGCTCACATGGCAGTGGACTAGGAGGCAGAAAGAGATCAGTGCTGTGCTCAGCTGGCTTTCTCCTTCCCCCATTTTATCCAGTACATCTCCTTAGTAATCACCTCTGGAAATGCCCTCACAATCAAACATGTACCTTAATGTCCTCAGCCAAGTGACAAAAAAAAGTAGATAATACAAATCTCAAAGATATTGGCAAATTTTAATGTGAAAGCCATGCTACCTTGTGCCTGGGTAGGTACTTCCAATGTACTGCCATCCTCTATCCCAGAAAAACTAATGCTTACTGCCTTCACATCTACCCAATTTCCCAGTTACTATCCTGAGTAATCCTTGTTGCTCCTCTGGAGCAGCAGCTTACCCACAGTGACAGAGCTTGTAGCTGAGAGTGTATTCCCAAATCTGCAGTGCTTCTGCCATGTGTAACCTTTATGGGCTTTTATTCTGGAAAATAAACAGTCTGTGTCTGGAGCGAGTCTACTGTCTGGTTTCCATGTATATGGAGTTGGAGATGTAGATGGCTGTGAGCTGCCTCACACAGGTGCTCAACTCCAAGCTCTAGTCCTCTGCAAGAGCACTGTTAGCTGCTGAGCCATCCCTAGCCACTGTTTATTAATCTAGTTAAAAACATACTTTTAAAAATTATTTTTTTTTTTTGGTATAGTAGTTTTGAAGGGACCAGACCCTCATCTAGCCCCCTGGTTTGGCAGCTATAACAGGGTACAGAAAAGATCTAGCAAGAGGTAGGCCTCTGACTCAGCAACATGTGCTTGCCCCATCTTCTAGTCACTAGGAAGCCAGATAGCCTCTAAGTAGCAGGGAACCAATCAGAAGTTAGCTGTTGGCTCTGGATGTGCTTTACTGCAACAGTGGCATACAGAGCATAGCAACCACCCTGGGAAGGGCTATAGGCCATAGCAACCAGCATAGGACAGGTTGTCCAAGCCTGGAAATGCACCAATCTTGAGACTGTTGT
The DNA here is from genome assembly GCA_030556225.1 of Cricetiscus sungorus. NCBI lineage: Eukaryota > Metazoa > Chordata > Mammalia > Rodentia > Cricetidae > Cricetiscus > Cricetiscus sungorus. Next base: position 24,079,209 of record JANBXA010000729.1, read on the forward strand.
GGACCCCAATACATTCCCTGTCTTCGCCACCCCCCACCATGTCCAGCAGGTCCTTCTCCTCCACCTGTGGTGTCAGATAGACAGACGGAGGACCCAAGTTAATACAGTTAACTTATGAATTGATTAAAGACCCACTAGGTGATTTTGGAATTCAGAATTTGGGCACAACGGTCTTACTAGGAAAATTAGTATTCATTTCTGGGTGCTTATCTCATCAATAAAAGAATCGAAGAACTTACTCAGAAGGAGGCTTGGGAACAATTTTATTAGGATTTAAAAAACAAAAACAAAACAACAGGGCAGTAGAAGGTTTGGGAAGAAGAGAGAAGGCCATGTGTAGTGTAATGCTGATATGTTCAGCAATAGAGGTTCAGTAAGCAGATTATCAACTGAATGGCAAGGGTGAGGGGAGCTTTGGAGTGAGGGAGAGGGAGGAAGGAAGGGAGGAAGGGAGCCCAAAGTATTGGAAAAAGCATGCCTAAGTACTGATCAGTGTCAGAAGAAAAGAGATAGGAAGAAGGAAAAGATACACTTCTGAGTCAGTACTCGGACAATCCGGCCGATTTAACAGAGCCACATGGACATCCCAGGAGACTACACCAAGGCCAGGGATTCTGGGAAACAAAAGTATGTCATGTCATTAAAGGGATACTTATTCCCCACCCTACCCCCATCTCTATAGCATGGCTTTAAGTGAATCACCCTTGGTTGTATCTTGGCCAGCAGATTGAAAGGCTGAGCTTAATTCAGGAACACACAGTTATTCTATGGCTTCACCAAGGCCAGAAGCACATTCTATTCTTTTGACCAGGAAGAAAACGTTTAATGGGCTTGTTAGAATTAAGTTTGGGGGAGACATAGAAAGGGACCCCCATTTCAACTGAAGTGTCTTGACAAGGCCACACTTTACTCTTAATCAAGAGGGAGCTTTGCTCACCAAGGAGAACTGTATAAGGGACAGGAAATGCATTTGGTTTTTATTATGATGCTGCATCTTCTCCCCATCGGCTGGGGTCCCTCACAGTCTTTTGTTGAAGAGGGAAGGGGTCAGCCACTTTAATCTGAAAATGCATGGGGTGGGATGTTGGTGTTTTATTATCTAATAGAAAAGACTCGTGTGTTTAATGTTTCTTAGAAGCCTGAGGACAATTGTGTGCAGATGCAGATTCAGGTGCCCATGTATGGAACCAGAAGTCCTCCTAGGGTGTCATTCCCCAGGAGCCCTCTACTTTTGTTTTTTTGTTGTTGTTTTTTGTTTGTCTCTCATTGGCCTGGTGCATATGAATCAGACTAAAATGGCTAGCTAAAAAGCTCCAGGTATCTATCTGCCTGTTCCTGCTTCACCAGCATTGGAAGTACAAGCACAATCCACCATGCCTGAACGATTTTTTTTTTTTTTTTTTTTTTTTTGGTAATGTCTTCCTGCTTACATGAGAAGCTCTTTACTGTTATCTCCCAGCCATGATTGTATATCTTCTTAATAGTTTGGCTTTTGGTTGGTTTGTTTGCTTTAATACTCAAAAATAATTAAGGTAATGCTAAGGTGTATTTTGTAAGCTTTTATTTAATTATAAAATGCAAATAATAGCTTACCTTTTTATCTTTAAAGGAGTTAAAAGATAGTTATTTATTCTTGTCCTAAATGACAGTCTGGGCTGCACTCAGTAATCTTGTGAAGTTGGTTTCTGTTTGTTAGGAAAAACCATTAGTTCCCTTACCCACCCACTTCAGGCAACTGCCTCTGGCAATGGGCATCTACTTTCTGGTTAACCCAAGCTAGCCTATCCCAGGTCAGAGTCCCCATGCTAGCCCCCAGGCTGTACTGGTCCACACCCCACCTCTCAATGCTCTTGACCCCTAAGCTGTCCTGTTCAAGCAGGCCTTCACCACCATCCATCACCCTAAAACTGACAAGGCTTTTTCCCACCAGGTGCTGTTCTCTGCCTCCACCCACCCCTAGACAGACACAGCAATTTGAGTACCAAATGAGCTTTCTTTTTACACATCCAGTGGTCTCCTTTTGGTTGTTTGACTATGTCCTACAATCATGTCCTGGAAATACTTGATTACCTTTGAGGTTGGGCATTGTGTTGTTAATATAGAAAGCCACTTTTCTTTCATCCATGCTTTATTGAAATGTTAAAATATTAAAGTGTAAATAGCTATTTACATTTTATTCATGTTCATCTCTCCTCATGAGAAAACTCATGCCATTGAATTGATACCATGAGGACATGAGGACCTATACCTGTGTCTCTTGAGAAACAGAAATCATGATGGATTGTGTTGGGGGTAGAGGGGTTATGTGGGGGTGGTGTGTGTGTATGTGTGGGTGGGTGTATGGTATGTTTGTGTAGGGAATGTGGTGTGTGTGTGTGTGTGTGTGTGTGTGTGTGTGTGTGTGTGTGTGTAGTGGGGGGATGTATGTATGTGTCCTGTGTCCTCTAAGGATAGTTGTCATTTTTACCACTATGGAAGTTAATGCAATGACAAGAATAATTGGTGTTTCAATGCTTGCTAATGCCACCAATTTCTTTTGTTTAATGAGTCGGTCTAGGGAGGTTCCACTGTGTAGGGGCCTATACCAGGTATTGAGGATATAGGAATAAGGAAAAACACACAGCCTGGGGTGTTCAATGCACACTGTATAAATGGAATATGCAGATATACATAGAAGTAGTGCCCAAAGAAATACAGAAGAAATGCAAATAATCTGTTCAAGGAGTTGCTAACCAGATGATTTATTATGTATTTTAGTAGATTAGCATTTAAGCTTCCTAAGGAGACAGCTTTCCTAATTAATCTGTCATCACTTACAAATGAAAAAAAAATAAAAGAATTTTATTTCTATAGGATAACAGTGAAACATAAAATACTGCCAATTGTGGGCTCTTTTTTTTCCACATTTTAGTGATACCAATGAACTGGGGGGATAATTTGCTTTTTTAGAATATCAGTCTACAAATCAATAAATTGTTACATATAGATATCTGCTGCATTGAATCCTGTGTTTGTTTGGTTTCCAATTTGGAAAAAAAAAAAAGGTTTTTGCTTCCAAATAAAAGTACATCTGCTATATGCTAGTGATAAACAATTTGCTTAAGCATTTTGTGTGTGAATTTTGTGATCTGTAAAATGAACAGGCTCTTAGAATTAATGCAGGCTCAGTGCTTAAACAACAATAAGACCCTCAGTAAGTCCCTACCCTTACTGTTTTTTCTGCTGTTAGGAGTATTTTCATATCATTAATGAGAACTACCAAGAGTTACTAAAATACCCTTTGGTGATTTTGTTTCTTGGACAACATTGCAGATTCTTTTGCATTACCACAAAATAGAACTATAATGGAAGAAATATTCCCAAAGCTGCAGAGAATTTTATAATCACTACTCACTGGTCTGTTTATCAGAAGTATTCATTACCTGAAAGAAGTACCTAAAGTATTGTGGAAAATGAATTGTCCTTTTTTTAAAAAAATGAAAATAAAAAATAAAGGGTCTATGGATATAAGCATGTTTGTACCAAACTTGGCATGGTATAGTTTTTATTTGATCATTGTATAACTGAAGAGGAAAAATGAAATGAGCATGCTCTATATATTAATTATAATAAAATACAGGGTGTGCCAATGAATTTTTTTAGTAGAAGCTAATTTCATATTTTAGTGTTAAGTCTACTCATGTATAGGTGTGGACATGACTAAGATAATGTGTAAATGTAAACATGTCTAGGTTGGACACTCTGTTCACTGCAAATTTTCATACTATCTTCCAACTTGAATTCCAAAAACTAAATAGAATCTCCTTTCAGAGTTGTTAACCCCCTGCCACCTCTCCCAACACAGTGCTCAGTGCACAGGTCTCAGGTGCTGCTGGCCATCACCCAGGTGTGGTCTACAAAATGCCCAAGAAATACTGACTTGGGGCCTCTTCCCTACCTGCCTGACCCCAACCCTTCCATCTAGATGCTGGCTTGCTTGCTTCCTCCTTGTTTTATCAAAAGTTGCCATACAGAACTGCCATGTGAACAGTGCTTCCATGTGTGCTGCACTGAGGTTGCTGGCACCTGCTCGAGAGTGCTCCTCAGAAATGCCCTTTTTTATCTGTGTTCTAGAGTTCAGCATCCTGAAGATGCCTGTGTGGCAGGTGTGCTTCTCCTCATGGTAATCCGAGCACATTTTAGAACACCTTCGTTGGGGTGTAGCCCTTGTACGGTGCATTTTACCTACTTGAAATTTAGGTATTTTTAGTCCTTTCCCAGAGATATGTGATCATCATCACATTCTGGCTTCCCTTTATACTGCTAGCCACACCCCACCCCTGTACTGGGCCATCACTAACCTCAGAATCACAGTGTCAGTCCTTTTGTGTCTGACTTTCCTCACTTAGCATATTGTCTCAAGGTTCCTCTGTTTTGAATCCTATATCAGAATAACATTCCGTTATATAAATACAACCTCATTTAATTAATTAATTGATTAATAATTTAGTTTTTTGAAACAGAATCTTACATTGCGGTAGTCCTCCTCACACGGTGCTAGACCTGAGGCATAAGCCACCCTGCCCTGCTCTACCACATTTGTTGTTTGTTTTGGGAGACAAGGTCGCTTTATGTAGCCCTGGCTAGCCTGGAACTTATCTAGACCAGACTGGCCTTAAACTTAACAGATCCGTCTGCCTCTGACTCTGCCTCTGCCTCTCTTGAGCTGAGATGGAAACTGTGACCACCATTCATCACTGCTCTACCTCATCTTATTTGTCCATCAGCTCAGACATTTGGATTGTTTCCATTTGGGAACTAGCATAAGTAATACTGCTATGAACTTCCACATATAAATTATCTTTCAATATTTTTTTTATTTCTATGAGATGTACATGTAGTGAAGGATGAACAGGCAGGCCATATGTTACCTTTTATGTCTTAACATTTTGAGCAACTTCCAGACTCTTTCCCATACAGTGGCATAATTTTGCTTTCATGTCAACAACTTATGATGTTCCACATTCTCAACATACTCACTAAATTTTGTTCTTAACTGTTTGTAAATTGTTGATATCAATATTATAGCTATATTAATGGGTAAGAATTGGTATATCATTTGGTATTATCTGGCATTCCCCAAATCATTAATGTTGTTAAGCAAGTTTTAATGTGTTCATTGGTAATTTCTTTGGAGAAATTTCTATTCAGATATGTAGCTACTTTTAAATTGAAATTTTATGTTTTCATTATTGACTTGTAAGAGGTCTTTATGTATTCTAGACATAAATCACTTCAGGGAAATAATTTGATATTATTTTCTACCATCCTTTAAGGTATTGTTTTACTATATTAGTAATATCTTTTGACATTTTAAAGGTTATCACTTTTAAAATATAAGTCACAAAAATTTACTTCTAACAGGACTACAGTTTAGTTCTTATGTGTGGCTTTTTAATTTGCTTCTACTTTGTTTGTATATGTAGTCTCTCACCAAGTTTCAAAACTTTCTCTGAGATAACATATACAAATAATAATTTTATATTGTATTCTAATAATTGATATTAAATTATCTGATATTGTTCTGATATTAAACTATCTTTGCATTTGTTTGGTAAATCCTATTTGATCATGGTATATAATTCCTTTTATATGTTATTTGGTTTGCTGGCATTTTGCTAAGAATTTGTGTGTGTGTATTTCTAGGGGTTTGATTTTGTAGTTTCCTTATAATATGGCAATTCTGAACTAGAAAAGTTTACCCTTTTATCTGTTCAAAAGTTTGTGAGTGACTGATTTTAATTTTTCTTTAACATAACCATTGAGAGCATCTTAAGCTGGTTGTGTGTACATGAAGGAGCATGTGTGTGAAGATGTGTGTGTATTTAAAGTCTTAATAACTTGGCTTCTTATAAATTTGTTCAATTCCTTGTATATGTGCCCTGTTGCGCTAGCTTCTGTAGTTTGTGTCATTCCAGGATTTGTCCATTTCACCGGGGTTCTCTAGCTTGTGGCCATACATTTTGTTTGTCGTTCCTACTTCAGTCTTTGAGTATTTTCTCTCTGCCACTCTTTGTCCTTGTTTGTTTGAGGGGCAGTTAGTTTAGCTGTTACTCAATATGTGTTTTAGCTTTTTATGTGCCTAACTTTGATTTGATATTCTCTATTGTTTTACTGCATTCTATTTCATTAATTTCGACTTTTATCATGTCTTCTGCCTTCAATTTAGTTTTCTCTTTTCACACACCATCTAAAGAGGGGAAGTTAGGGTATTGGTTTTATATTTTAAGTCTAATATGTACATAAATGTTGATAATTTCACTACAAGCAGCTGCTTTTCTACATCCCCTAAATTTGGATGTGTTTATCTTCAGTCATCTCATCAAAAGCACACTGAAGGAGGTTTTCCTCCTCTTCCTCCCCCTCCTTCTCCTCCTCCTCCTCCTCCTTCTCCTCTTCCTCCTCCTCCTCCTCTCCCTGTTTGGCCATGAGGAATAACAGGAACAGAATGCTAGAAAGTGCTCTATAACCTGGCCCTGAAAGTGTTTCTGATTTTCCTTTGCTTTTTCATTTGATCATTAGTTATTTATGCAGGTGTTACTGAATTTCCAAATATTTGTGAATTTCTGGAATGTGTTTGTCATTAACTTCTCATCCATAGCATACTTTCTGCTATTTCGGGTCTTGCATTTATTTTATGACCTAACACATCTTAACTGTTTGAGGGTGGGCTCTGAGGGAAACAGATACTCTTCTCTTTTTGAGTGGAATTCCCTGTAGTTTTCTTGGCTCACAGTGTTGTACATTTGGCATTTTGTGCTTTGTTTATAATGTCACTTGATTTCTTTCTTTCTTTCTTTCTTTCTTTCTTTCTTTCTTTCTTTCTTTCTTTCTTTTTTTTTCCAGTTGATGAGTTAATCAGTCCTAAAGACATTGACCCTGTCCAGCGCTTTGTCCCACTCCAGAACCAACGTAATGTGAGCATGCGGTACTCCAATCAGGTAAAGAAATGTTTTACTTCTTAATTTAGATTTATCCAAAGCCATGTACCTGTCCATTCAAGGGGGAACTTTATCTGCAATATGTTTTTCTTGCTCATCGAGGTGATTCCAGATATCATGGAAGCAGGGTATGTGTTTGCAGGAGGACAGACAAGATGCTATGGAGGGGAATGGAGGGTGTGGAAGAGGGAGGGCCCTGTGTCTCCCTGACAGGACCTTGTAACTGGAGAGAGTTGCTCTTAGCACATAGCGCCATGTTCTGGGAAGGAATGGTTTTTAACTTCTTATGTTTACCAGCTATGGATTTCAACTGTGTTGTGTCAACATTCTCTAAAGTGTTTGCAGTATCAGCAAGATTGATGTTGACTTGAGCAAACCCTCAACTATTAAATGATACCAGTAATGAGGACTGTTAAAATGAAAATGTTGTAGATTGTGGAAACTGCCTGAGGAGAAAGGAAATGAACCTGAGTGTGTGCCTGGGTTTCTAAGCAGTTAGCATGCATTTAATAAAAGTGGCATCAGCACTTGCCGTTGATATGCTTACAGATCCTAAAGCTTATTTTTAAAAATGCACACATGCATGTGTGCACACACACAAAATGAATGAATGGGTGAATGTTAAGTCTTTAAAAAAGGACATAAAAGCTTTGTGTTAATATGAAATAAGAAATTTTCATTGGCCTATTATCCTCTTCAAGGAAAGGATTGGCCTTTTTCTTAGGCCAGTGTGTCAAGTCAGTGTACAGCCTGTACCTTGTGAGGTATTCAGAGTTACATCAGTGTAAGATGAGAGTCTGTCTGACTCTGTATTTATTATCCAGCACCAGGACCCTGCTATTTTCAGACTGTATGTATATTCAGACTGTCATTTACATGGTATTTCATGTGCTTGACATAGTTTTCTAAGGTGATAATATATTAAGCCTTTTCTTAGATTGAGGCATAGGAGGAGACAGAACTACAAAAGCATGTTATAGGTACATGGCTAGTAAAATTACTCATGTGTTTTCATGTTTGGCATATGTGAGGCAGGTTGTACACTATCTGAATTCAGAACACAGTATACATGCAGCTCTTTCTCTCCTACTCAGAGCACAGAACAGTAAGAGTGGACTGTAAAGAGAGTTCACTGCTAACTATATTAGAATTTGTTTCTAATATTGCTAGAGGGCTATGCATGGCAAGCCTTCTAGATGCAGCAACTTCTTAGCTAAGAGAAGTTCTCTGGGGTGCAGACTGGGGTGACTCTGCTATAGCATGAGCAGAGTGTATTTGTGTAGCACAAAACCCAGTTTCTGAGAGGCAGGATGAGGATCCCCAACAGAGACTACTGGGAACTAGGATTGCGCTATTGGCAGGCTGCCTATAAAATAAGGGCCTCTTCTGCTAACCTTGCTAGGGCTGAGTACATGAGATATAGGGGTCAGAAATACCACTGAATATGCTGCCCTCTCTATGGTTGAAGTGTTTGTTTTGTGGCTGGGTTGTGACTGGCAGTATTGAAATCCATGAGTAAAGGGGTCTCTTGGGATTGACCAAGTGCTTTAAGCTCCGCCAAGTGTTGCAAAAGCAAATAGAGAATAGTGAAATACAGATGATGCCTAACAGGAAAACCCTACCATCAAAGGAAAGTGTGTCAGGCAGTCTCAGGTCTACCTCTGGCTTTCACACTGGAGGCCACAGGACTTGGAAACTTACTAGACACACAGGTAGAGTTCAGCAAAGGAAAATGCCAAATAAGACCATTAAAGGGAAAGGTGCTTTGGGCAAGTACTGTGGAGATGAAGCTGAGCCTCTGCCTGTGGAGTCACAGAGATGTGCTGAGTGTCCCAGCAGCGGATAGCAGTGTCACACAGGAAGGATGCACAAGATTGCTTGCCCCTGACTCCTACACGGTGTCAGTCAGGTACACATGCACAGGTTGGTCTCTCCGGGAAAGACCTAGTGTTAAGTATAAATCACAAACTGTTTGAGCAATGCAGTGCAGTGTGGGCCATGGCTCCAGTTAAGGGAAACGCTCTTCCCCATTCCCGTGAGTCGTTTACAATTTCGCAGGTATTTTTCATTTCTTTAGAATTTTTCATGAATAATGACATTTGGTTAAAATTAGAATTTTAATTGTTTGTCATGGAGTATGTTCTTGCTATACTATGTTAAGTATTCCTTACCTTTTTGTTCCAAGTCTTCTGTTGACTTCTTTCAGTCATACTTTGATTTTCTACTGGTTCATTCTTACTATTTTTGACAGTTTTCTTGATACTTATTTAGATTTTTATTGTTAAATAAATGCAGTCAAAAATTTTAGCTATTAATCAAATAAAAAATTAACCCTTTAACTTGAAAGAAATAAAAAGCCACAGGAAATAATAGAGAAGATTCCTATGAATGCTTCCTCAACCCTCTCAGAAGAAATTACAGAGAACACACAGTTCCTCGGAACCTGCCCTCAGTCTCCTGCAGGGCCTGCAGCCTGGGCATTGTTATTAACAGTGTGAAAAACACAAAGCTAGCATTGGTGCACACTTTCATTTTGCCTGTTGCTCTCACACATCTACATGTAATTCAGTGTCACTGCATAGTAACCATGTCACCACAAAGACGTCCATCTTAGAGCCATGCTTGCTTCTTTTGCCATAGTACTAGCCTCTGGAAAGCACCAATATGTTCTCATTTATGAATGTTAAATAATTGAATATAGCTAGCATTTTGAGGACTGTCTTTTCTTACTAAATATATAACTTAACACTTCTGTGAAGCCCTAACTAATTATTCTTTATCAATTAAAAAAATCAGGCATCAGATATTGGGGTAAGAACCTGAAAGATCAGAGAGAAACAGAGGAGCAGCCACCAGTAACTTCCACCCTCTTCCTTTCCTTCCTCTCTCAGCTCCACCTTATTACTTCCTGTCTCCTATCTGTATTCAGTCCTCCACACCTCTATGGTTGATTTTGGTCAGCTAGGGGCTAGCTCTGCCCTCTGACTCCAAGCAAGCTTTATTTGTCAGAACCCAACCAAAGTATCACACAACACTTCTGTAAGACTACCCAGGGTTTACTCCTTTTACATCTGTGTTGTACTCCATGGGATGACTATACCATAGTTTATTTTACCATTGCCTTGTAAAGAACATGCTGTTGGCTATATGAATATTTAACCATTTTCTCTCTTGTCATTGAATAAGTCCAACTGTTATTTCTATTTAACTGCAAATCTGATTAAAGAAGTTTATTAAAGTGAAGAACAATGCACTGTGCCTTCCTCACTATCACCTTCTCATTGTTATTTCCTTCTGGTGTTATTTTCTGTTTCAAAAACTTCTTTACATTATCAATGGATAAGTCTTCCAGCAACCAGTGTCAAAGTTTTCATTTGGTGCTTTCAGTCCTGAAGTGTAGGATTTGCTTGTTTGTTTTAGTATAGGGTTCCTGGTTGATGGCTTCCATAGTTTCAGATGAAAAATTCTATCAGTTCAAATTTCTGTGTACCCTTGACTATGTGTTACGTCCCCTTATGTCACTAGGCCCAGCTGGTAGGTGAAATCTACCTTCTGTGGCTCTCTACTTCATGGAGCAGGGCTTGAATAGATTTGCTACTCTCTGAAGCCACTGTAGGTGGTTGAAATATCCTAGATATCAAGTTGTACAGAATTGTGGGTAGTCAATTGGTGTCTCAGTTGAGAATCTGTGACTAGACTCTGCATGGTGGTGCTTCCATGCCCTGCTCCTATAGTGAGAAAGAATGTTTCCTTTTGTTGCCTTGGCTGTGTTTGTCTGCTGCTTTAGGCTACCAACCTCTCAAGACCCAGACTAGTGAATTCAGGGCCTCCTAGTCCCACTTTGCTGCCAGTATGGAGACTCTGAGATGTCTGGGGCGTCCAGCCTGCTGCCTTACCTGTTTTCTGAGTCTTTTAGAACCAGCTCTCTAGGATGCATTTTTCCTCCTTCCAGGATTTTTTTTAAGTGGATAGTTCATAAGTCTTCTAATTAATAAAGATGGGTTTTGCAATCTGTGACATTTCTTGAAAATTATTTTTTTAAAACATCAATAATATCATTTTAAGTATTTTTGTAACAGCTTAGCATATAATTTATACTTCATACAATTCACTAATTTAAAGTGTGTGATGCAATAGTTTTTACACTGCATTTGCTAAAATCAATCTTACTTTTTATTGATCTAAAAAGAAACCCTGTACTTTTAGTCATTGTCCTCTCAGTATTCCCCCATCTGCCCTCAACAATTTTGTGTGGCTTTGCCTATTTGTATAATTTCTTTCTCAGTATAACGTTTTTAAGATTTCTGCTTGTGACAGCACTTCTTTCCTTTTATGATAGAACAACATACCATTTTAGGTATATGGTTTGTTTATGAACATGTGAGTTGTTTCTAAGCTTTGGCCATTATGAGCAATCCTGCTACCAACCTCCAAATGTAGTTACTGTGTTGCATGTGTCTCTATTTTTCTTGGATATATCTAAGAAGAAATTGCTGGATCATATGCTAAGTTCCAGTCGAACTCTCGGGGAATTGCCAGACTTTCTTCCATGTGACTACACTAGCTTGCATTTCTTTCATTGTACAAGGGTTTCCATTTTCTGCCTTCATACTAATACTTATTTCCTGGACTTTAATGTAGTGGGGGAGGTGAAGTTGTATCTAACTGTGTTTTATTCGTATTCCCCTAGTTACAAAACTTAATCATATTTTCATATGTTTGCTGGCAATTGAGTTACAAAAATTCTTGTGTCTTAGATGATTTCTTTATAGGACTGCAAACATTTCCTCTACTACTAAACTATCATTCCACTTTGTTGTCATTCAAAACACAGAAATTTTAAATTCTGATGAAGCCTAGTTTTTCTTCTATTACTTTTGCTTTTACTGTCATGTCTAAAAGCCATTGCCTAACCTAAAATTATAAGCTTATGCCTACCTTTTCTTCTAAGAATTCTGCAGTATTTTCCCTTAAATTTAGGTGTGTTGTCCATTTTTACTTAATTTTTATGTCTGATAGAAGGTAGGCATTGAACTCCTTGCTTTGCATGTTTAATCTCCAGTTGCCATTTTTTTGCTGAATCTTAATGGTAATTTATAACATACAATTCTAAGTGGAATAAATATATACAGTTCATCATTTTAACCATTCATAAAGCAAATAATATATTACTTTAAATATGTTGACAATATTTTATAGCCATCGCCACACTCCATTCATTTTAATAATCTCTGTCTCCAACAAAAAACTAAACCCATTTAATGACAGCTCCTCCTCGTTCCACCCCCAGGTAAAGCCTGTTATACTTTTTGTCTCTGAACTTGCCTATTATAGGCAAATAATGTAGGCAGAATCACATAATAGTCATTCTTCTGTTTCTTGATCATTTCACTAAGCATAATTTCCAGAATAATTTTGTTCTTTTTGTTAATGTGGTGTTTTCATTTCTTCCTGGTAGTTATTTTGCTATGTGCCTGGAGTGATTCATTAGCTGATTGTTTATAGTATAATAAATGTGCTGATTATTCTCAGACATTAAGTGGTCTCCTCCCCAATAAGAAGTGGAGAATGTAATTGGGAGGTTTTTCCTGGCTAGCCTCATTTGTGAGCCAAATGTCTGCTAGGAAGCAGTCCTGACCCACATCACTCCTCCCTTGACAAACACTGGAACATGAAGGGTGTTCTTTGCTGGAGTGTCTAGCTGCACTGAAAGCAGCAGAAGCCTATTGTATTTGATGCAGTGGAGGAAACATCCTGCTGTAGAGCTAACCAGTTCCCTGTAGAGCTGGCTGCTCTGACTCCTACTCAACCCTTCTATCCTTCTGTGTCATCCTCACATCTCCCACTTGTACTCTGTTGTACCTGCAAAGTGCCCCTCCAGGTTCACTGTCAGGATGGATCCTCCCTCACTGCCAGCATCCTGGGGGTGTCGCCCTCCAATCTAGCCTTGTTTGGCAAGATTTGACCTCTGAGAATCCTCCCTTCCAGCACTCATGTTGTTGTCTTTTGTGATCTAGGTTTTCAGTAAACTTAGAGTAATTCTTGTGAACGTTGCTTGTGTTAAAGAGCAGTCACATGGCCAGAAGGCCATCTGTGCATAAAGTTGAGTTTGCTGCCATGCAAACAAAGGCTATATGGCCTCATAATTTAGTATGTAAATTATATAATACTTTGCTAACTGAGTTTATACCTCTTCCTCCTTTTAGATTCGTCTATCAAATCTATTCAGTTTAAAAATCAAATCATTCAGCTTGGATGATTAGGAACATTTGCATATGACTCAATTTTATTCAGGTTGGTTCATCACTATGACCTCAAATAGTTAACCAGTTTTAGACATAATTTCTTCTTCAAAGAAACAAAACCAACTAATTCTTTTAGTTTGGCAAAACAAATAAGGTGTTCCTGTGGGACCAAAACGCTAAATTTATTTACCTATATGTGTGGGAGTAAAGTTTAATAGAGCAAAGAAATCCTTATGACTATCATAATAAGATAGATTAAAATAGTCAAGACATCCACAATGTTTCTGGAAACCAAGGCTGACTGTGTCACAGCCATGCATGGGTTAGCCTTAAGTAATTCTCTGTACTCTCCAAGGAAATGTGACTCTTATCAACACTATTTGTATTAGAGCCTATTAAAAAACTAAATACCTTGATCAGAAACTTCAGAACTAAGAAAGTTGAATTACATATTTAAAGAGAGCTTTTAATAACATCATTCTAATTAACCTGCTGAACTTACCAAAATTAAGTCTCAGTAATAAGCATGATATATAATAAAATATTTCATCCATAAGATGAATATTCCTTTTAGTCATGGATGAAATATAAAAGGGAAAATAGATCCAACTAAGAAAGTAAGATTTATGGCCTAAAATAAAGATACACAGTGACTAGTATGGCCTGGTACTATTTCAGTGATCATTCCTGACATCTTACTCTGGGGAACAAAAAACAGTGAGTGTCCTCATGAATAAATTTATTAGCTTTACCTGGAACTCCACTCTTTGCTCCTTGATTTTTGTCTTGTTTTTTTGGTTTTTTTTTTTTTTCCTTTTTTTAAATTTGGACATAGGATATCATGTAGCACAGGCTGCCCTTATACTGGCATGTGCTACCAAACTCTGGTTTCTATTTTTTTACATAATATTTTTATTGTTTACTTGGGAATTTTATATAATGTAGCCCATCACCCTCACTTCTCAGTCCTCCCAGATCTATCACTCATCTTTGTGGCCTCCCCCCACCCCAGCAAAAAATAAAACAAAAAACAAGTGCAATGTCCATATAGTCACTATAGTATAGTCAGACTCTCCAGTGACCAGCCCCTTAAAGAAAAGTCAGTCCTTTCCTGCTCCTGCCGCTGCCCCCACCCCCACCAGTAGCCATCTATTGTTGAGAGCTATTTTAAGAGTTCTCTTTGATGGCTAACCAGGCTTAGGGGGAAACCTCTCCCTAGTTAGCCCTCTCTGGAAACACCTTCAGCATGCCCTGGAGTGTATCTCCTAGGTGATTCCAAATCAGGCCAATTTAACAATGAATATTAACCATCACATCAGGTTTCCTTTACCAGATAACCATTAGTAATTTCTACTCTACAAGTTGGTCCTAATAGGAACTGACCATGCTCTGATGTTTATTGCTGAAAAAAAAAAAAAAGCTGCTATAGTATTTAAAAACTTTTGATGTGACTCACTTTTCATTAGATGATTTTTATTTACTCAGTACCCTGCTATTTCTAAATAAAGTAGTTAATACTATATAGCTCCTAAAAACAAAGCAAGAGATTATAAGACAATTTAAATGTATAGTTCTATAAAAATGAAAGCCACTCTCAGTAAATGCATTGTTGCAGATCTAGAATTGGAGATTGGGTTTTGGTTTGGTTTTTCTTTCTTTTTAAATGCCTGATAAGTCATTAAGCTACTTATCTCTGTAACAGAAGGGAATTATTTTCTCCTTTTATTAAGAAAATTCGAAGTCATATGCATTGTCCTTAGGCTCATTGCCTGTATCACATTATAGGCATGATAGTCTAATAAGACCTTGGGTAGAACTTTTCATTTTTTTAAGGCTGAAAATTGAAAGAGAAATGACATCTCTAAGGTCACAAAGTTAACAGATACAGGGCTATACCCTAGTGTTGGTCAGAGGTTACAGTCTATCATAGCCTGGCAGATCTTTTCAAAGCTGGACAGTATGAAGGACTTCCTATCCAGCGAGACTTCCTGATCTTATCTGGAGAATGTCTCTAGGCCTAGGGGACTGATTTTATCTGAAAACTATCTCTAAACCTGGAGACCTGATTTATCTCTAGCATGACCCTTAACACATTTTCCTGCTAGAAACTTTACCGTCGGTTGCACATATGGTAATTAAGACTTACTGTCACATGATACTCCTGTATACTTATCCTAAAGAAATGACAGAACTAAAGGCCTTGCTGCCTTCTCAGAAACAACAGTAAAGCAGCTATACAGGCCCAGGCTTGAGAGCCCAACCCTTGTGTTCACAGCTTTGATTACATGGAAGGGAAGAACAAATACTAAGCAACCAATAGGACAACATCAAGAAAGACCAACATCAGAAAACATCTGTGAATGGGAGATGGGATGTGGAAGCAGCTGGAAGTGTCAGTTCCAAAAGTCTAGTCATTTCACAATTGGATTTCTGTGTCATTTAAAAGGACAGCATGTTGTGAGTTACAACCAAAGAAAGCTCCCTAATGGTAGGCAATGGAGCCAGGGCTTAGAAGTATGAGGTTGAAAAAAAAAAGCAGTAAACACAGCAGGCAGGCTTGTTTGGGGTCTCTTCTCTGCATGCTTATACTGACTGGATCAGTTCTCTGGCATCAGAATTTAAAAAGTCAGAGGTGAGAGAATTCCATGCCAGAGGTTAGAAAGGGAAAGAGTTTGGGAAACATTTTATTCTTAGAGGAGAAGACACTCAATCACATCTGAAGAATTGGGTAAATTTGTAAGTTGAAGAAACCTAAAAGTCTGAAGAAAATACCTAGACATACACCTAGGATTAAAGGTGATGGCATGCACTTTAATCCTAGCACTCAGGAAGTAGAAGCAGGGGACCTCCATGAGTTTGAGATCTGCTTGGTCTACATAGAGAGTTCTAGGGCTCAAGGACAGCCAGAGCAACATACAGAATCCCTGCTGTGAAAACATAAAATAAAATAAAATCTGGTTAACTTCCTTGGGTTGGAGTTTTCCTTCCAGAACTTTCTGTAGGGCTGGATTTGTGGATATGTATTGTGTTAATCTGGTTTTGTCATGGGATATCTTGTTTTCTTCATATATAGTGATCCAGAGTTTTGCTGGGTATAGTAGTCTGGGCTGGCATCTGTGGTCTCTTAGTGTTTGTAGAACATCTATCCAAGACCTTCTGGCTTTCAGAGTTTCCATGGAGAAATCAGGTGTAATTCTTATAGGTCTGCCTTTATATGTTACCTGAACCTTTTTCTTTCACTGCTCTTATTCTTTCTTTATTCTGTATGTTTGGTGTTGTGAATATTATGTGTCGAGGGGACTTTTTTTGGGGGGGTGATGGGAGTCCAATCTATTTGATGTTTGGTAAACTTCTTGTACTTTCATAGGCATGTCCTTCTTCAGGTTGGGAAAGTTTTCTTCTTTCATTTTGTTGAATATGTTTTCTGAACCTTTGAGCTGGGCTTCTTTGCCTTCTTCTATACCTATTATTCTTAGGTTCGGGCTGGGTGCTCCTGTCACTGTGTAACCTGTCTTAGGTTGGGTGCTCCTGTCACTGTGTGGCCTGTCTTAGCGCCTGGTGGTCGACACTGTTATGCAGTGTCTCCTTTGGAATTGAAATGGACAAAGTGTCTGCTAGATTTCTTCAGCTAATGAGGTTTTGCTGAAAAGTGTGCATATTATAAAATGCCAGTACTGGCAAGACCTCCTGCCGAAGGCTAATGAGCATGGATGGGTATCTGTAACCCCAGAGCAGAGAACAGGGAGCTGCACATGCACTGCCTTGGAAACAAAAGTGGTCTCAGATTTATCTGTTGACTTAGTTTTTTTTTCTTCCTCCTCTCTCTCCTCCTTTGTCTTTATTTCAGCAGAAGGCCAGCCACAGCAGATTATTTTATGCAGTATAGGGCATATTAAAAATGAAATGAATTACATCAAAACTTAGGGCAGTGTTTCAGAAATAAGAATTAAAAGTTTTTCATACTGTATAGATTATTTAATAGAACTGATTTTTTTTATTTAATTGATAAGCACTAAAATATTATGTTCTCTCAAAAGCAGATTTAAACAAACAAACAAAATGTGCTTTACAGGCAGTACTTGAAGTTATCCTAAAACCCTATCCCAAGTGGCTATTGGTGGGACTGTTGCACCTGTCTCCCCCAAAGTTACACTTCCATATAAGAACATAATGGCTAATTTTATGTGTCAGTATGACTAGACCACAGCTTGCCCAGATAGTTAGACAATTATCCTGTGAAATTAATATTTAAGTCCAAACAGGAAGTAAACCCGACTGCCTCTCCTGTTCTGGCTCAACCATCTCCAACTGTTGAAGACCTCAACAGCATAAGGCTAACCTTCTAAGTAAGGGAGTGTTCTTCTAGTGGAACTATCTGGAACATTGGTTTTCTTCTTGCCTTTGGGCTCTTCCTGGATATTAGGTCTTCAGCCTTTGGATTGGGGCTATACACCATCTCTTCAGACTCAGACTGGAACTGTAGGTCCTGCCTCCTGAGTCTAACTGTCTTAGTTAGGTTTCTGTTGCTGTTATAAACACCATGATTAAAGCAATGTGGGAAGGAAAGCATGTACTTATCCTTCTACACTGAAGTCCATCATCACAGTCAGCAAGAACCTAGAGGCAGGGAACTGATGCAGAGGCCATGGAGTAACACTGCTTATTGGCTTGCTTCTCATGACTTGCTCAACCAACTTTCTTACATAACCCAGGACCACCTACTTAGGAGTCGCACCATCAGTAGTGATCTGAACCCTCCTATCATTAATCAAGAAAATGCCTGACAGATCTGATTATAGGCCAGTCTCCTAGAGACATTTTCTCAATTGAGAGTCTTTCTTCCCAAATCGCTGTAACTTGTGTCAAGTTGATGAAAACTGGTCCAGGACAACAGCTTACACCAATCTTGTACCCCTTGGAATTGATCCCATTTCATACTGTGCAAGTCCTTCCTTATGATGATTCTCTTTCCCCACTTCTGTCCCTTACCGTGCCCCTCTCCATAGGGTGTGAGTTCTGAAGCTCTGGAGAACTCTGTTTGATATAAAATACAGTAGCAGCATCACATAATCTGTGACAATACGCCATTTTGACTTCAGCCCTTGATGTAACTTCAGCCAAGTTCCCCCCTAACAGTGAGATGTGTGACTTTGAAGAAATCCCATAACCTCTCTCTCAGTGCCAGTTTCCTAATTTTTAAACATTGTCATGAGGATGTACAACAGAGTGCTGAATAACACATAACATGTAGCAGGCTCTTGAGACATGCTAACATTTTAAACATTAGCATTCTAAAACCAGAACAGAAGACAAACATAGGCAGTGAAATAACGAGACTCATCTTATCAGAAAGTTGTACTTTCTGTGAATAAATTGCTACTGAATATCTGTATATCTTTCCAGGCCATCATCTTGAAGAAAAGAGCCACACTTCCTCCTCGAAGTTGGGCCTATTGATCTCTTCTCATAACAGTTTTCTTGGGACTCGCATAATCTAGTGGTTGTAATGCCTTGGATGAGTTAGGTTGAGTGTTTAGCTCTTAAAAGCAAAATTAACCTGTGATGTTTAATGGTACCAGCTATTTTCCAGAGATTTCAGTGCAGTAGGTTAGCTTCTCTTAGGTGGCTAAAAAAATGTGAGGTAGTATTAATCAGCATGGGATAGCTGTAGAATGGATTACTAAACAAAATGAATATGAAGATATGTTCTATGTACTAACATATGAAAAGAACACCATGAAATGTAATCACTAAGTGGAAAAGAGAACCAGGAGTACTCTATATTTTTATATGTTCTCACCTACTTTATAGGAATGGCCTAACCTGAAAAGAGGTATGGATAATCACTGTGGTTCCCTGTTTGTGAGATGATAGGTAAACTGGTGAGTGGAGATGCAGTTTACAGAAGACTTTTCATAATTTAATATTTGCTGTGTCTTATGGGTGAATTGTCTATTGAAAAGCACTAGATAAATGAAAGAACAAGAGAGAGAAAAGTCTGGGGACACACATGCATTACAGTTTCTCTGAACATCCTTACAACTTTGTTATACTGTTTATTTATAGTTCCCAGGTGCAGATCTTCTCCTGCTACTACTTTGGCCTGATTTGAGTAATTTAGAAACTTAAATCTAGACAGATGTACATGCAATGTCTTAATTATCATCTCAAATTTTAAGCAAGATGAATTGAAATTTTAATCGAGTTACTACCCAGCTGTCAGGCAACGCATTCCATAAATGTTCTTCTATCTACTTAAAAATGGTTAATATTGTAAATTAATGTTAAATATGTTTGTTATCAAGGTGAGAAATGAAAAACAAGATGTAACTGGGTTTTATTTATAGACATGAAAATTTTTAACGAATATTTTCAACTATGGGTTAACATTAATTATCATGATTAACATGATTGTTTATAGAAATGTACATACATTTAGTCATGATTATTTCCTATTGTTGAAAACCCTGCTTATATTTTCAGTTTTTAAAAGATTTGTATTTACTTTATGTATGAGTATTCTATCTTCATGTATGCCTTTATGCCAGAAGAGGGTATCAGATCCCACTAGAGATGATTAAGAGCCACCATGTGGTTGCTGGAAATTGAACTCAGGACCTTTGGAAGAGCTGCCAGCTCTTAACCTCTGAGCCATCCTTCCAGCCCCATATTTGCAAACATTTGCTGTGTATGTTTAGGACTCATATATTGCAATGGGGAATATTAAACATGTGTTTCTTCCAAGCCATCAAATGAATACCAAGGTATTATATCCATTCCTAGTATAAAAAAAGGAGGGGGTCCTTCAAGTCTGTCATTATATAGACCACTCACAAACATTCCATAAGCTGATAACTCTTCCAAAAGTAGCCTGAAGTAGTCTGTGATGAGTGCTCAGTAACTGTTGTGGGAACCTGGCTCTTGCCAGCAGAGATGGAAGATAACTTGAACACTCTGATGTTTTGGAGCCATAGTTAGAGGAGACTACTCAAAAGAGTCGGAATGTGAATAGACAGAGAAGAGAATTGCAGTCCTAATGTGAAGGACAGCAGGCAGAAACTTGAGGTGGGAGAGAGTGAACTATGTATCCTAGTGAAGTGTTCTCATGTAAACAGGGAAGAGAAGGTTGCATCTAGGTTGTAAAATTCCTTCTAGAGTTTTGGCTTTATTTGGGAGACACTGATTGGAGTAGAGAATGGATGTCCTAAACACTACAGAGAAAAATATCCATTCTCTTACCCATCCTTCTTCTCTTCATTTATTCAACAATTGACTACCTCCTTCAGGCAAGTCAATGATATAAGAACAATACCTTGGCTGTAAAGTACAGAAGACTGACAGAGGCCTGTGTGAAGCCAAACACATAGGAAGCTGTTGGAATGATGCCGGATGTGTGGTAGAATTAGTGGTCTTGGATTATAGTGTTAAATGCATGTGCAGCCATCACAATTATACAGTAGATGTTTTGTTTTTGTTTTTTCTTTTGTTTTGTTTTTTGGGTTTTTTTTTTTCCCCCCCAGCACTGGAGATTGAGTCTGGGGTCATGTGTATGCTAGACAGGTAGATACTCGACCAAATGGCTGTATCCCCAATCCTGAAGTAGACTTTTTATTATTTCCAGTATATAGATGAATAAGCCAAGGCAGACTGAGATAAAGGTGACTCCGGGAGTTACATGAAAAACAATAGTATAAATGTCATTTGTATAGTAAACCAAAATTTGTGAATATTTTACATAAAGTCGTTTTTTACTTTGAATCTCTCCACGTGTGGTAGACCTAATCTTACAGGTAAACACTGAGCTGAGAGGCTTTCTTGGGCAGTCATTTATCAAACAGTAATGTCAGTGGGGCAGAACAGTAAACACAAGGTAGCTTGAAGTCCTTGCTCTCACAGAGTTACTCTCTGCTGACTGAATAACAATAAATAACGTAACACATTTTCTGGAGCTGACAGGACCTTTGAGGTAGACCTGAAGCTAAAGTGGAATGGAGGGGCTGGAGAGTCCTGGGGAAAGCAGGTTCATCTATAGAGGAAAGATAAGGCAGGATGGTGGTTGGACCCATGTGAGAAGACGCTATTTCAATATTCTGTAGGAAAAGTGTTCTGAGGAAGTGCAGCCCCTGCAAAAGCCCTGGGATGGCAACCCAGCTGCACGTTCAAGGGGCGGAGAGAACCCAGTGCCACTAGAGCATGGTGGGAAAGAAGACAGAATGAGGTGGGCAGGACCTGGGGCAGGAAAGATGGCCTGAAAGCACTGTGGTTCTTGTCCTCTAGATGACAGAAAACCATTGGAGAGTTTGTATGGTATGCATGTGGGGATGAGGCAGGATGCCAATTATGGATGATAGAGTTACACTTTTTAAATAGCTGTCTGTAGGATGGAGGCTATGAATGGCAGAGTTAAGGCTGGGGTAGAAAGACCAGTTACTTGACCAAGTACAGAATCATAGGATCTTTGAGTAGGGTGCTAGTGACAGTGTATATGGAGGCTGTAATGTGTTTAGGGTATGTGAGGGTGAGGGGGACAGGCAAAGCAAGTGGGGGTGAAAGGGGACCAGCAGAGCTGAATGGTAGTGAGCAGGGACAGGCAGCCAGCACTAGCTAGCGAGACTTATTGTTGAGTGAGCAGCACTTTAGCAAGGCGTATAGCACATGGTGTAAAAAATAGACTTCACTGATTTGAATCCCAGCCTTACTGACCTTGATTTATTATTATTATTATTATTATTATTATTATTATTATTATTATTATTGTTTTGGTTTTGGTTTTTGGTTTTTTGAGACAGGGTTTCTCTGTATTGCTTTGGAGTCTGTCCTGGAACTAGCTCTGTAGACCAAGCTGGCCTTGAACTCACAGAGATCCGCCTGCCTGTGCTTCTCATGTGCTGGGTTTAAAGGCATGCACCACCAATGCTTGGCTCTGACTTTGATTTTGTTGTGTTAATGTTGTTGGTTTTGTGGGTCTGGGATCAAACACTGGGGCCTCATGTATTGGAGACATGTGCTCTGCCTCTGAGCTATACCCCAAGTGTTTTAAAACACTCAGAGCCTCAGTTTTCTCATTAGTAAATGGGGGTCACAATAACAAATCAAATAGATGCATTTAGATGAGTAATTTTGTATAACCTCCTGATACTTCGTATGTGCTGACAATTTTCTTTGTATTATTATTTATCATGGTGCTTAAAAAAGGGTGAAAAAAATAACCAAAATTTCTTTTAGCAGAGCAAGAGTTCATAGTGTGAGCATCCTATAAATAAAGAATGCTTTGAGGATATGTGGAATTAAAGTTGGGAATTAATACATCTGTTTTGTCAGGGTTAGCTCAAGGTCCCTGTTAGATGAACAAGATTGTGACTGAAGGTGACAAGATGGGATTCTATGGGATTGATTCCTCTGTCTCCACACCTGCCCTTTCAGTGGTGTTGTAAATGTGGGACAAATGAGTGGCTAGGGGCCCAGATTCCAGGGCCAGACTGCCTGGCTCCCATCCTAGCTTTGATGTTCACTAGCTTTGTGTTCTTGGGTATAAGTTGGCTAAGGTTTCTGGGCCTCACTGTTTTCTTACCTTTAAGGTAGGAATGGGAGTTTGCTCAGCACTTAAATGGTTCTCAGACACAAAGTGGTGTGTGATGTTATTTTTCACTTCAGAAAACTGCTGTAGAAGTTGCATGTAAAGGGTAAAGTATCAAAGATGACTGACTCTGGGGCACTGAGAGACAATGACCAATTACACAGCTGTAATAAAAGCCTGTTTGGAATGGGGTCAGGTTAATGAAGAGTCAAGTTTTAAAACTCGCTTTGGAAAGAACCTAGGAAGAACATCCACAAAACAACTAAGTTGTGGGAACTGGGACCAAACAGCAAGCTGAAAACGAACCCACAGAAAGGGCTGCGTAGGGTAATAATTTGAAGAGTGAATGGGGCCTGTGGAGAATGGAAAGGACTGGAGTGAATGCTCACGGATCCCACAGAACCTCAGTATGTGGGTCATCCGTCCCAGGCGGAAGAGCAGAGGGAGAACTGCACTGGCGGCAACAGAAGGGGTTATTTTCAAGTTTGAGAAGGGAAAGATGAAAAATGTCTCAGTTTGCTTGGCTGCTGAAACAGAACACCATGGACTGGGCAGCTTATAAACAATGGGTTCTCACGGTGCTTGAAGCCGCAGGCCTCAGGTCCCTGAACCGGCAGCCCCTGTGTCTAGTGAGGGCCTACCTTTGGTTAAAGTCCCACTTCAGGGTTAAAATTTCAGCAACTGAATTTGAGGAAGAGGGCAGTAATCTTTTGAGATACCTTGAAATTCTAGCCATAATATTTACATATATGATAATGGCTGATATACATGTCTTGGAATCATGGATCCAGGGTGGCATAGTTTTAACTCACCAAAGAGGATCAGCTGCCCTGCAGGGGGTGTAAAAGTAACAGAGAACAGCGGGAGCAGCACTGCCCTTTTGGAGAGTGTTCTGTATGTTGAGTATGTGAAGCACTTGGTTCTCTCCCAAAGCCTTAGTTAGTTCTCTGAAGTAAAGACACATCTTCTGCAGAAGCAAAATATTAGAAACCGCCCAAGTGTGTATTACAGTAAGCATTCCTTAAGTATGGTTTGTCTGTATAATATACCCTAATAAAATGCTATGGAAGATTTTGTGTTATCATGGACATACATCACAGTTTGCAGTTCCCATCTCTCCATTGGGCTTTGAATGCCTCAGGGAGAGACACAGCTACATTTAGCTGAAATATGGTAGAATGTGGAGCCTTGTGTATTAATATGTACTTGGTCAATGAATAAATGATGGGAAAGGGAGAATAGTGATTCCACAGGGCTGGCGAGAGGGGAAGGGGAGAGAGGAACTTTAGAAGTTGAAAATATATTATTAGAGAAACTGTCACTCAGAGAGTACTAATTATCCTTACCTTCTGATAAGGAAGTTGTCAGAGCACATTTGCAATCTTCTTAAATTTTCTTAAATCATATGACAGTATGGCATTTTTGTGGTGATTCTGGGAACTCTCCAATTGATTTTATGATATTTACTGCTAATATAAGTATTTCATTGTTTCTTGCCTGCTTTCCCCCATACTGTAGACAGAAACTTACAGTAAATCAAAGGTTTTACAGCATGCTGTGGGCAAATCAAAAGTTTTATAGCATACTATTGGGACTGCTGGGTTTGTTCCTGGAAAGTGGTTATAGTTGATCAGTACTTTCAGAGCTCCCTAATATGGGTAATTTATACAGGCTTAAAGCTGGGTTCATTTTAGCATATATGTTAATTATATATGTATAATATATATCTTAGTGACTCTCCCCACAAAAGTAGCAAATACCAAATACTATCTTTGATTAGAACTACTTAATCCAACAGCTAATATTTAATGAACATAATACTAATTATATAGACAAATATGTAGGAACTATATATTAGAAAAAAGGCAATTTATACACACACACACACACATATATATATATAGTGCCAATGGAAAATTGGCTAATGGCAAACCTTAGATATGGTTAAGATGTCAAATGAACAGTTTTAACTCAGTCATTTTTTATGGAGAGTAAATAAATTGAACTTTTTATTTTTAGTTCCTCCTCTTCCCTTCAGAGTTAAATGATGGAAAATTACTCTCAGTCCCCAAACTACTCTTATGCATCATTCAAAAAAGCCCTGACAAGTGAGCCTCTCTAGGAGTGATGAAATTTATGACTTTCCTTCCTGGTGTTCTGTTACTCTGTCTACACATCAAATTGATTAGTAGGCACTGATGGGCAAGAAAAGAAAGGCACTGCTTAGATCCAGCTGGTGTCCATCACTCTAATGAACTGCTTGGAGATAGTTAATATCGTCCTTGATTCTCATTATAGCTGGCCATAACCAAATCTTTTTCAATGTTTCTCCTTCCTCTTTTTATGCCTTCCAGGGTCCACTGGAAAACGACTTGGTGGTTCATGTAGCACTTGTAGCAGAAAGCCAACGGTATGAGATGCAGCATTTTTCTGTAGGAAAGGGAGGGGATGATTGGCTTATGTTTATCATATTGAGGATGGCAGCAGAAATAAACCTTGGCAGTCTCACGCATGTCATCAGTGTGACCTTAAGTGTCATACAACATACTTTTCATGTTTAAACATAAATGTGAATATGAGAAATTAGTACCCACACATTACAGAGATTTCCAAAGTCATTGCCTACCTTTCTGACTGCCCCCACCCCCAAAGCTCCTGATACTTTGGGGAAGAAGCCATGGAAGCCTGCAGATTCCAGTATACACAGTGTATAGGAAATAGTAACAAATTTACCATATGTTCTAAGGTAGCATTGTCTGTCTCCTTTTACCTCCTTCATTCACATTTCCTGAACTATAAATGCAATGTCTAAAAATAGTTCTCTTCCTCCCTCTCTACCTCATCTCTCTGTTCTCTATTTAGCCTTCAAGTTTTTCTCAATACATATGGAATTCAAACTCAAACACCTCAGCAGGTGGAGCCTATTCAGATCTGGCCCCAGCAGGAGCTTGTAAAAGTAAGTAATTCTGTGTCTTTGCTTTCTCCCTTGTGCAGAGGTATTGAAACAAAGTTATTGGACTTAATTCAAAGGCAAGATGCATAGTTAAATTTAAATCCTGAGACAAGAGCACTGTCTTAAAGCTGATAATTAAGATGACAAGTCCACTTTATCATATTTTCACTTAAAAAACAAAGTGAACAAAACCCTTCATTGTGTGTGTTTGTACATTATATTCATGGGTTTTGTTGATTTCTTTTCCTGTTAAAATCAATTAATAGACTTGGCTAAGCACTTTAAATAAATCGCTCTCAATTTTAGTTGTCATGTGTAAAATACTTTTATTTTCCCACATATCACCTTAAAAATCTGAGTTTTAAATATTTTTTTATAGTCATTGCCTGTATTTTTCCCTGCTTTACTTTTTGGAAGGCGAAATAACTCTTTTATGTTTGGTTTGTTGAGTCTAAAGAAATTAAATGATAATGTGTGAATCTGATATGGTTGCATGCCTATTTCGGGTGAGATTAAAAGTTGACTTTGAGAACTAGTCTGAAG
The DNA here is from genome assembly GCA_030556225.1 of Cricetiscus sungorus. Taxonomy (NCBI): domain Eukaryota; kingdom Metazoa; phylum Chordata; class Mammalia; order Rodentia; family Cricetidae; genus Cricetiscus; species Cricetiscus sungorus. The sequence goes on from JANBXA010000729.1 coordinate 24,105,507, forward strand.
ATGGGTGCTGTGGTCCCTGTGTTTTTGGGTGCTTGTACAGCTAGGCACAGGCCGTTTCAGCTGAGACATGTGTTGGTCTCTCACTGGCAGTGCTTGAGAATAGAAAAGAAGGTTAGTTCTTGATAAGTATGACCTCAAAGCAAATTAACCCAAATCTCATTCTTCAAGTCTAATTAAGATGAGCACATTTTTAATGGAAGGAAGATAATTTTCTACCAGATGACATGCAGTTCATATGTAAAAGGACAGTCAGCATAGATGGGGGAAAAATTACTTGAATGTGGCATTTATCCATTCATCAGCAAATAAGTAGAATATATAAAACACTGATTGTCACTCAAATGACCTCTGAGTCTAATGGTATGTATGACATTGGATAAAAACAAAAAAATCAATTAATTATAGTTCACTGTGATGACAGCTACAGTAGGTATTTGTACAAAGTACTATGGGATCACAGAAGCAATAGAAAACATTCTATTATACAGTATCTGAAGCATGTCCTGATTTACATTTTATTGTTTTAAAATGGCTTTAGTCATACATACATACCACTAGACTCAGAGGTCATTTATACTTTGGTGGTAGGATATGGCTTCTGTTTTTGTGATCAAGAACCCAGCTTCCCTGTGCTTGTGTCAAAAGGAAGAATATTTGTTGGTTGTAGCTACAACCTGTCTTCCAAACCAGCCGCTATGTGGGCTTCCTTCCCTAAGATATCTGTGTGTATATATACATACAGATATACGCACACACAATAGTACATATACATATATAATGCTGCCCATTATAAGGCTGTATTCTTGCTAATTTGAATTAGATGCACATAATCTGATGCCAACCACCGCTCCTTTTCCTCTGAGAAGCTATACCCTATTTCAGCACACAAAGGAGGACATAAAGACAGACAACTGGAAGCAGGGCTTTTGCCTTGTATGGTTAAAAGCTTATAATGTGGTGAGATGTGCGTCGTGGTGGTCTGAATACAGTAAAAACGTGGTCTGAAGCATGTCTGTATTTCTGGGTGATTTGAGTGCTTCTGTGTGTTTCAGCACACTAGGTATGTGGGTATATACGTGGAGGCAACATTATCATGCACTGCCTACTCAATTGTCACAGTCCTGCCTTGTCATAGTTCAGGGAAAAAAGGAGAATCTTGTTACTATAAAAATGAATAGCAGTCTAGCCTAAGTAGGCTGATTTTAATTTGTGCATGATTGATTAATTTTACTACTTACTCAAAAGAAATATAGAATAATTTAGTCATATAGATATTTCAGAAAATGTAGAAATATTTGTGGGAAAGAGGGTCAAATCCAGTGTCATGTGGTGCAGTCTCTGTGCACCTGTGCAGTATGGTGCTGCTGGGTATTTCTTCTGAGCAGTTGTTTAAAGCCCCTGCTGTTCATATAATAAGTACTTAGGAGGACATTCACAATAGTTTGCTCACCCGTTGATCTGTCAAGTATTTCCTGGCACCAGGCACAGTGCCATTCAGGGAATACTCTTCTCAGGAGTATACCATTCCAAAGGTGAAATCAACACAAGAGTTCATTGACATAAGAACAGACTCTGATACAACAGCAATTTTGTATGTGATGATATTATTTGCAAACAGTTTGAATCACAATCATATTGTATAGGAGGAGTGTGATTATCCATTTAGAAAAATTTAGGGATATTTTTATGCCATCAAATGGAAAAACAAATTTATTCTTAGGCAGATTGAAATTTTAAGTACTCTAAATTTTTACTGCACTTTGTTTATTTATTTATTTTACATTCCACAGCACACATGTGGTGGTCAGAGGACAACTTTTAGCTTTAGGTTCTCTCCTTCTGCCATGTGGGTCCCAGGATATCAATTTCTGGCCCTTAGGCTTGGACGCAGTTGCCTTCCCTATTGAGCCATCTTGCCTATCCCGTTTAAGTATTTCAAAGTAATTTAAATATAAAATCACTTAGAAGACAAAATAGAGGGATATATTTTATAGCCTATGGAGATGGAAATGCCATATTTAGGATACCAGCCCAAACAAGCTGTTTACAGATGAGTAGCAGATTTCAGTGTATAAAGCATAAAACCCTGGTAACAGAAAAGCTGGTTGTAAAATTCCCTAGTTGAAAAATGTATTAATACTGAAGCAGCACTCAGTGAATGATGCTTCCCCTACTATGTTGTCCTCAGATTTTATAACATTGAAAACTAGATAAATATTTACTTTAAAGGGAAAAGCCCTCTATCTCACAGAAAGGACAAACACTCAGTAAAAGGGGGAACAAATGAAAAATAGAGAACATTCATATCCACTGGAAAAATGACCCAAAATATTTGAATATAGTAGTGTGAAAGTAAAAGGAAATATCATTTCAACACAAAAAGACTGACATAAGACCCATTTAAATTGATATACACTTCTAGAGGGTAAAAAGCCAGGTATTCCATTTCAAAAAGAAAGTAGTTTCTTTGGCCAAGCAAGTCTAAGAAATTATTTATGGATACAATTTCATACCATCTAAAGTTATTACTTGAAATATTTTTCAAATAACAAAAAAAGGAGAACTAATTTCATCAGGAAGTGGAGGGGTTTCCTGGCTGGATGTGTTTAACTCGTAACAATTCCAGCCATTGCTGTTGTACTGTGGCTCTTCCTGTCCTCTGGCATTTCTGTCTTAGCGTCATCTAGAACATTGCCATAATAAGCCCAATAACTGGGACATCAAGAAGATTATAAATCATTGGAACCATTTATGTAATGTGTACCCATTGATCCATGCATACATTGTGGACATATGCTTAACCTGTGTCCTTTAAGAATCTCTTAATGCTTCTTCAGGCTCTGAAATGCTTTGTAATGACAAGGGAAGCATCTGTTTCTTATGAGTTATTTTATGAATCCAAACCATGCAGGTTGTACATATCCACCAATCCGATAACAGTGCCACAGTTTAGAGTGTTGCTAAATGAATCTAAAAAGTTTTACTCTTGAAAACTCAGTTGCCCAAAATCCACCATTCTTTGACTTATTTGTTGATTCTAGATGGAGCTTCTGCAACATCTTTTCCTCTTAAAATATCATTAATAAGCCTAGGGACTTGTGTCTTACAGGCTTATTTCCATTTGGGTATCAATGAAAAGCTAGGACTGTCTGGAAGGCCCGATAGGCCCATTGGCTGTCTTGGTACATCAAAGGTGAGTGTGTCTTTTTTGTGGAATAGCTTTGGGTAGTAATTCTGCATGCTGAAGTCATGCTTGGCCTCTGGCCATCCCTTGTCATATTTCATTATGTGCTTGAGGCAGTTATTTGAATTATTATTTTCTGAACATAAATTTTACTTATTGCGTGTCATATTACTGAAGCTTTCTGGGAATAAGTGAACATCTCACTGCATGTCATTGTTAAGCTTTGTAAACATTTATAATAAAATTTACTCAAGCATAGGGTTTTTCAACCTATTAGAAATGTTCTACTTTAAGTTTACTGTCATACTAACTCAAACATAAACAGATCTTTAAGATTATTATTTATGGATTTTGTAAGCTATTACTTTGTCTATTCAGAGATAAGGATCAGTATTAATTGTGATTGAGACTTAGGATCTATTTGCTTTTATTTCCCCTTGCAGATCTATCGCATCCTAGGAAAGACAGTGGTTTGTTACCCCATCATCTTTGACCTGAGTGACTTCTACATGTCTCAGGATGTTCTGCTGCTGATAGATGACATAAAGGTAGCTGTGAAAAGAGATGCTTTTGTTCACACTGATTTGTGTCAGGTGTTACTAAATGGAGAGTTCCTGACTGACACCGAGTAAAGCAGCACCCTGGCAGAGTTTGGGATTCTCGTGTTGCTAAACTAAAATTACACTTTTCTAGAAATGGAAAAGATACTGTTTAAAACTGTACTTCTAAGATACTAATCGTTCATCTCTTTTTGAGCAAAAATTGAACTAGCATAATAATTTTATTTGTGAAGACTATTCAGTAGGACTTTAACTAACCCATAATTAGATGGGTTATGCTCTGCTCCACTCTACTCTGTATGTAGAGCCGACATAGACCCATAGTCACAACATCTGGACCAGACTGCATCTGTTAAATTCTTGACTCTTATTAACCAGTTGTGTGTTCTCAGGCAAGTTACTTAGCACCTGTGCACCTCTTGCTTCATCTGTATAACCAGATAACAAAAGGGCTGTTCTGAGGAATTGATGAATTAATGTAAGACACTCAAAAAGTGCTGAGCATGTAACGAAAAGTTTTGTGATGCTCATGAGAGAATATATTTATTCAAAGCACTCTTGATATGTAACTGATGGTTTCCGTAGATCTGGGTCCTTCTGTTCTGCCTCTTGATACTAAATCCATAGTGAAAGGTCGTGAATGATAGAACATGGGGATCATTTTTTCTTCATTCATTCATGAACTGTACTTTTTTTAGGGAGAGAAAGAAACATAAAGGGAGGGGATAGAGAAAGGCATGAATAAGTCAGAGCCTCAAGACATAGAGCAAAGTTTAAAAAGAAAATGACTCTAAACTTCTGAGTATCCTAAATTATCCAGGGTTTGATTATCACTGTAACAAGTATCACAGGTGCTTTGCCTCTTGGTTAATGAGGCAACCTAAGACATTCCTCTATGACAGCCTACCTCCATATAATTTTTTGATAGAATGCGCTACAGTTCATTAAGCAATACTGGAAAATGCATGGACGCCCACTTTTCCTTGTTCTCATCCGGGAAGACAACATAAGGTAGGTTGGAAAAGTAAGCTGCGGGGCTAAAGAAATGGCTCAGCACTTAACAGCCTATTCATTTCTTGCAAGGGCCTGAGTTCAGGTCCCTGCATTTTTGCCAGATGGTTTTCAACAACCTGTGAGTCCAGTTCCAGAGAATCTCACACTCTCTTCTGGCTTCTATGGGTACTGCATGCACAAGCACACACCCACACACAGAGGCACATCACATAACTAAAAGTAACATACATAGATTTTTAGAAAGTAATCTTCACGTGCCTTATAGCTGTTAACATAGAACTTTGAATACAGAGCTTCCTGGTATTTTTGTATTCTTAGCATGTTACAAGCGCTTTCGCATATATAGCAAATATTTGATTGTTAATTTCCCATTCAGTTGTTAACAAGCTTGTTTTGTTTATTTGCTTTCTTCTAGAGGTAGCAGGTTCAACCCCATATTAGACATGCTGGCAGCCTTTAAAAAGGGAGTAATTGGAGGAGTCAAAGTTCATGTTGATCGTCTCCAGGTAGCCTTCTAAAACTCAGCTTGTTTCTGGTTCTGGACAGCTAATCTCAGGGCAGCCATGTTTCTTTCTCAGTGTGTTTAACAAGTTCTGTGCTTGCCTTCCTGCTCTGCTATCATCTTGTTTATTCAGATGTCAAGTGCTTGAGTGGCTGTTATCCACGCAGAATCTTAGACTTTGGTGCCTTAACTTCAGTTTGTTATTTGAGGAAACCAGTTCAGAAGTGGACAAGTGACTTGCTTATAACCTTGGGGTTTGCAGGCATTTTGGTCATGTGCTCTTTTGCTTACTGAACTGTAACATCCAACCAGGAGAAGTCATTGTTTCATTCAAGCATCACAGCATTGCCCACAATTCCTGAACAGGAGCACCCATTGTTCCCCACCCAAAGTATTGTTGCTTCCTTTTATACATCTTATACATCCTCTTCCAGAAAAGTCAAGTATTTTTAACTAATTTAATACCCTCTAATACCAACTGGTGTTTTAAATTGAAATCTATAGAGTATTAATAGGATTTGGCATGAGCCAGTTAACTTAAGATAAACATTTACTTTATAGACATAAATAGCCAATAAGGATAAGTAGGCTATATAAATATAAAATGTTAAATAAAAGTCTCATTTTTGTGCCTTCAATATTGTTATTAGCTTTAAGAATTTAGTAATTTTGACTCTTTTTCATACCCTTCATGATAATCACTTACTAAACCCTGTTGTACAGACAACAGTGTATCCAGATTCTATCTTAGTGTATCCAGATTCTAACTCACCCTAGCACTGACGTGATGCAGGCTACCATTGTCCCTCACTAAATTTTCCTGTCATTTCCTGAATTCTACTATAGAGAGTTAGTTTGTCATACTCACTTGTCACTGGCAGTCACATGGATTGTAAACCTCCAGTGACTTTTTTTTTCTCACACAACTAAAGTGGAGTCCCAAAGATGGTCTGTGTGATCTGTACGTCCTGCACCTGCATCATGGGCCTGGCTTTCTACCAACTACCCAGCAACTGTATGTCAGCCACACCTACCGTCTTCTTTATTGCTTCCAGAATTCACCATGCATGCTCCTGCCCTGGGATCTTTGCACTTGATAGCCTGAACACTGACTATAGTCCTCCTCCAGCCTGAACACTCACTATAGTCCTCCTCCAGCCTGAGCAATGACTATAGTCCTCCTCCAGCCTGAGCACTGACTGTAGTCCTCCTCCAGCCTGAGCACTGACTATAGTCCTCCTCCAACCTGAGCACTGACTATAGTCCTCCTCCAACCTGAGCACTGACTGTAGTCCTCCTCCAGCCTGAGCACTGACTATAGTCCTCCTCCAACCTGAGCACTGACTGTAGTCCTCCTCCAGCCTGAGCACTGACTATAGTCCTCCTCCAACCTGAGCACTGACTGTAGTCCTCCTCCAGCCTGAGCACTGACTATAGTCCTCCTCCAGCCTGAGCACTGACTGTAGTCCTCCTCCAGCCTGAGCACTGACTGTAGTCCTCCTCCAACCTGAGCACTGACTGTAGTCCTCCTCCAGCCTGAGCACTGACTATAGTCCTCCTCCAGCCTGAGCACTGACTGTAGTCCTCCTCCAGCCTGAGCACTGACTGTAGTCCTCCTCCAGCCTGAGCACTGACTATAGTCCTCCTCTAGCCTGAGCACTGACTGTAGTCCTCCTCCAGCCTGAGCACTGACTATAGTCCTCCTCCAACCTGAGCACTGACTGTAGTCCTCCTCCAGCCTGAGCACTGACTATAGTCCTCCTCCAACCTGAGCACTGACTATAGTCCTCCTCCAACCTGAGCATTGACTGTAGTCCTCCTCCAGCCTGAGCACTGACTGTAGTCCTCCTCCAACCTGAGCACTGACTATAGTCCTCCTCCCATTGTTTAATTTACATGTTATCTTGTTTGAGAAATTTTCTAACCTGACTCCTCAAATTCCTCTGTCCTAGTATCTCTTCCCCCTCCTATTCTTATTTATACTTAGCATTTATTTTTCTGCCTTGCAATTACATCATCTGATGTCTATGAAGTTTATAGCTTCCATCTTATACACACACTTATAAGTCAGTATCTTAGTTTGGGTTGTTATTGCTGTGAAGAGACACCATGACCATGACAACTCGTACAGAGAAAGCATTTAATCAGGTGGCTTGATTAGTTTCAGAGGTTCATCATGATGAGGAGCATGGCAGCGTGAGGCAGATGTGGTACTGGGGCTGAGAGTGCTGCATCTTGTAGGCAGTGGAAAGTTGACTGACAGTCATACTGAGGGAAGCTCGAACAAAAGAGACCTCAAAGCCTGCTCCCACAGTGACACACTTCCACCAACAAGGCCACACCTCCTAATAGTGCCACTCCCTTGGAGGCCATTTTCTTTCAAACCACCACAGTCACCTTCAAGGGAGTAAATATTTCATATGTTTTTTCATACTAATCCTTAGCACCTAATATAATGCTTGCATATGATCAATAAGTATTTGTCTATCAAATTACTTTGCCAAAAAACAAGATGTATAGATATGAGCTCATGTGTTAGGAAACACCATTCAACAAATCCAGAGAAAGACCCTGCCCTCAGAAAGTTCATAATCTAAGAGCAGTCTGCTTATAGTTGGGCAATGTTGAAATGTACACAGGGTTGCAATTTGGCTTTCTTGTCCATGCTTTACAGGGAAGAATGGTGTGCCTGCCTGTGTTGTGTGTCCTCCCTGCATCTATAAGTACATGTTTGTGGATGTTCCTCTTTCATGGGTTCCACTAGAGAAATGATAGGTTCATTTGCCACCATAAGCATTATCTCCTACCCACAGCTTCTTCATATTTGAAGAAAACTGGAATAAAATGATATTTGTAAGATAATCCTAATAGGGATATTTAATTTAAAAATAATAACTTACAACTTGTTTTGTGACAGTTCTCTAGATTATTAGATGTAATAAGTAATTCTTAAAAAAAAACATTATATATGGCCATTTATTAATACTACTCACCATGATGCACTAACAAGCAAAAACTGTGTTTTGAGTTTAGACTCATGTAGTTTGCCCAACTATTAATTGAGAAGTAGTGGAATATAAAATGACCAAGTATGGGTTGCCACATGCCAGAATGCAGAGAAGCAATTGCTTAGATAATCATTACCTTCATGATCCTGTAAAATGGAGAGATGTTTATTACATCAAGAGATGCCCCTGAAATATATTACAATATCAGGATCTATTGCTGTTCCCCAAAAACAATTTAATACTTCATTTTCTGAAATTTTAATAAATGTTGAGATATTTTAGTACCTACTTTAAAATAAAGCATATAAAGATGGCAGTTTAAACAATCAGTGGAGACTCTGGGCTCAATCCCCAACACTGTAATAATTAAATAAGTGCTTATAATTAAATAATTAAAAAAAAGAAGATAGAGACCATCTTGTGGTGGCTTTCCTATTTAATATGACTCCTGAACTTGTTGTTTGTTTAAATTATACAGATGTTTGTGTTCTGTTTTTCTTTGTTTCATATGGAAATCTGTGAATTTGGAATGCTCACTTAGGAAATCACTTCAGGATCATATTTAGTAAACCAGCATTGCTTATAGAAAAGTACAAACATAGAGTGTAGTATGACAGATGTCAACATTTTGAATCATCACATTTCAGACATTGATATCTGGAGCTGTACTAGAACAACTTGATTTTCTACGCATTAGTGATACAGAAAAGTAAGTCCCCTTGAGTTACTTGGATTTGCATTTCTTGTGATTACATCAAAAAAGCAGGAAATCTGAAATGTTTTCTTTTGATTTCCAGACTTCCAGAGTTTAAGAGCTTTGAAGAACTAGAGTTTCCCAAGCATTCAAAAGTCAAACGGCAGAGCAGTACTGTAGAGGCTCCTGAGCTGAGACAGGAACCTGATGTCACCATTACTGAGTGGAGAAACAAACCCACCCATGACATCCTGCAGAGGCTGAATGTGAGTGAGATGTAATCACACCTGCCAGAAGAGGACCTCTCAGTCAGGCCCTGTGTCTTTGTGTCCTCTGAGAGAAACAGGAAGCTGGTCTGTACCCAGGGCAAGCTGTGTAAAGTTGTCCTATTGGGCCAGAGTCAGTGTGGATGTATGAAGGAGTGCAGATGATAAGACTCTCTTAGATTGCAGTTGGTGTGTGAAGCATTAAAGACATAGAGTCCAGATGTGGCCTATAGGCTCTTCTGGTTGTTCATTCCGCTTGAATGAGTGCTTTGTCTCCTCTCCTGTCACTGAGGAAACACTGATGTGCCCACATGAGTGCTCTAGCAATTTATTAATCTCCCTTGAGATTGTTTACACTTACAAAAAGAAATAAAGCCTTACTGGTAGAGCTATGAACACTGGGTCTTGTTTGGCCACACAGATTTGAGCATGGCTAGCTTCTTATTAATCCATATAAACAAGAATATCACATAGCAGTCACAGAGAACATGTGCCTCTCCATATACCCTAACAGTATCTCCTGTAGTAGGATTTCTTTGTCCCAGCTGGTCCCGCCGCCCTTCAGCCCCAAATGAACACACAGAGACATATTAATTATAAACTGTTGGCTGGTGGCTAGGGCTTCTTATTTGCTAACTCTGTCTTAATTATTAACCCATTACTATTAATCTATGTATTTCCACATGGTCTTGGCATATCGGAGAAGCAAGTCCTCTCTTCCCCAGCTCACAAGGGGACTCCATCTGCTTACATTTCCCAGAATTCTCCTAGCCCTGCCTATACTTTCTGCCTGGCCAATCAGCCAATTAGTGTTTTATTCATCAACAAATAATAGAAACATATACAGAAGAACATTCCCCCATCAATCTCCCATTTATAAATGAGTAAAACCAGGAAGAGAGTGACTTGGCCAAGTCTCAGGTAGTACATTAATATTTGTACACACTGTAGAGTCTATCCATCAATTATTTTATTTAATGGAACATTTGATCATTGAATCCCACTGTATCCAGAAGCTGACTTGTGTACCCTCTGCCTTTGAGGCACCCCAGACCAACAGATCTGTAATGTCATCTTATGTTTATTGTATCAATGGCATCTATCTTTCTTCTGTTCTGTATCAGACTGTTTTCTCTCTGCATTGGGTGGTTTTGTTATTAGTTAAATCCCATGATTACTGATACTCATTTCCTTATGCCAAATGATGTTTTCAGGACTGCAATTGTCTGGCTGGTCAGACCATTCTGCTGGGTATACTGCTCAAAAGAGAGGGCCCTAACTTCATCACAATGGAAGGTAAGAGGAGGACCTCTGTAATCTGCCTATCAGATATGCATAAAAATGCCCACTGTTCTGAGTTATTTTCTCTTCAATTAAGTCTCTCACCCTCTAAATGGGAAGCATTCCTTCACTCTAGTGCAGTGTAGGACTCAGGTGGGACTCATGCAGTTTATTCCCAACTCTTCCTAGAGCCTGAATTCTGCCTGTGCCCGTGACTGTGAACCCCATAGTTGCTTATTGACATTGCTGTTTCCCATTTTATTTCCTGCAATTTTTCAAGAACAAGTATTGAATTGCTACATTTATGAAAATTGGCTTCTTCATGGTTTGTAGTAGCTATTTGGTACAGAATGTGGCACTTAATGGGATTTTGCTCTGAAGGTGATCAATAAAAAAAATAAGTCATTTCTAATCATGTCTGTGCCCACTCTGCTGAGGAGGAAATCCAGTTACTCTTGAAGTCCATGTTTGTATGTTAGGTCAGTGCTAGAGGAATCCTTAAGTTGTATCTCATGATCTGTTTCTGGCATTTTATAGTACAGGATATATTGAGATGTGTTTAATTTCTAGTCATTGGAATTTTTGGCTTATCTCAAAACACTGTTCAGTGGTACATATTAATTTGGTTAACGTGGAAGTGTTCTAAATACCACTGTGACACTAACAGACCTGGAAATGAACTAAACTTACTCTGACAAAAGCCTCCTTAGTTTCTGCCTTATTGTGGTAGTCACAATTTTTGAGTATTACGAAGCAGATTTCAAACAAAATCTTTTTTTTTTTTTTTTTTTTTTGTCTTAATACTAAGGATTAACAGACTCTAAGGACAATCATTGACATTTAGCCTTTAGTTAAAAAAAGAAAAGTAAAACATTTTTAAGTTAAAATTAAAAGAATTCAGCATGTTTTTGTTTACTTTTAGGTTTTGGAGTTGTTTTGTTTATTTTTAGTTGTTTATTACTGAAAAATGTTTTCAAAGCATTTTTCATATGCTTGGAAATAAACATCTTTTACTTAATATCCAGAAGACTTTAGAATTGCTTCTTAAATTTGTTTTTATTTGCAGTACTGGAGGTTGAATGTCCACCTTGTGCATGCTAGGGAAATGCGCAGCACTGAGCTGCTTCCCTAGCCCTGTTACTACTCTTCACTTTGCAGTGACTTCGCTGAGGTGTCCACACTATACTTTGACCCCCTCTGCGATCCAGGCAAGCTCTGCACTTGCAGTCCTCCAGCTCAGCTGGGTAGCTTGGAATACAGCCTGCACTACCAAGCAGGCATCCATTTGTATTCATGGAACCTGGATATATTTAATCTAATTTAAGACTGTAAAAATAAGTGAAATTTTAAAGATCTTTTTTCCTTATCCTTACTAACTTTTCAGGGGCTCAATTCTGTCACATTGTTTCTTACTGACAAAACCAGTCCAGAGTACAGACCACATGTGAGCCATGGGCAAAGTGTGAATTTGGAGAGGAGGGAGGGTGTTGACCACATGTGACTCACAGTCCAAGTATGAACCCCAGGGCGTATGTTGACCACATGTGAGTTGTGTTCTAAGAGTGAATCTTTGGGATGTGCTGGATGATCACAACTCCACACACTTAACAGGGCCTTAGTAATCTCCCACTAAAAAAAAATAGGTATGTACTCAGGTGCCTAATTGTTTTACTATGTTCTGTTTACTGTAGAAAGGTAAAATAACACTTGTATTTGCTTAAAAGTTTAGATTATATATTCGTTAAGAAAACAATAGAACTTTGAAATCACTACCAAATCATAAAGGTGCTGGGAATACATGCTTCTTATTTGGGTTACATATTTAAACCAGTCAGTTTAAAACAAAATGAATATTTAAGAGTTTTTGTTTATTGAAGGTAAATATATGTTGTGCATTTTATTAAAAGCTTTCTTCAATGGAGACTTTCCTTATCCTATGTCTAGGTACTGTGTCTGATCACATTGAGAGAGTGTATAGAAGAGCTGGCAGCAAAAAGCTTTGGTTTGTATTAGTTTCCTTGTTATTTTTTAATTTTTGTATTGTTATATTCAGCACCTTAATGATAACAGTTGATTCTTATAGATGTTGCTCAACCTCATTTTGATGTTTAAACTCTAAAGTTACAGCACCCTGACTTCAGACTTTTGAAGTCCTATGTTACACACACTAAAGAAAGCTATCTGGGGATAAAAGCCTCCCTGGGATCCTCCCAGGGATCCAGCCTAGAGAGTCCTCACTGGGGCAGCAAGGTTGTGTTTCCAATATGCTGCTCTGTCCAGAGGAGGGTCTTTTAAGTTGCATCCTATGTTTAGAAAATCTGTTTTCTTGTTTTAGAAGGCCATAAAAGACCATTTCATTCTAAGCAAAAATAATGAAAGGTAATTATCTCATTACTTAAGTTGAATCATGAATAAAGAGGTTTAAATTCACAGTGAGGAGAGTGTACCTAAACGTGCAGCTCTGCGTTTTGATGCAATTAAATAAGAGGACTGGACGAAATCATTTCTAAGTAGCGCTACATCTCTGCTTTATGGTGGATACACTCTTCCTGCCTAGAGAAGTGATAAGCATCCAGTTTAGATATGTCAAATTTCCTATGTAAGTTCTCAGTGCAGTAAGACATGCAGCCAGTAGATGTTTTTATAGATAGTGTGTTTCGCATGGGCCTATAGTATTGTTTGTGCTAAGCAAAACCAATTCTTGCTTCTGCATTATACTATGTCTTTGATAAAACACTAAGTAGCAACCATTTAGAAATGCTGACTGTTATATTTAAACAAATGGAGTCCTGGAAGCTTTATTTATTCTATTCTCCCTTTTATGGCTTTCCACTGCCCCCAGGCTGGCTGTGCGGTACGGGGCTGCATTCACCCAGAAATTTTCCTCCTCTATAGCCCCTCACATTACCACCTTTCTGGTGCATGGGAAACAGGTAACATGCACAGAATTTGGGAAACTCGAGTTGCTTGATATGTGTGGGTTTACCTGCATTCCAAGGGTTATATGCGTTTTTTGGTATTCAAGTATTTGGTAAAAGTGTCTCTCTAGAAATGGGATGTATCTGTCTCACTAACTCGGTCAGCTATTTGCTTGATTTTTCTACTAGTCCATTCATGTTGTAATTAAGAAATACAAATGCTTGTTATTGGCCAATTCCTGTGGAGATCCTGAAATTTAAAGAAAAAAAAAAATGATGCTTTCAAACCTATTTTGATTTTACTTTCTCTAAATGTTCACATAAATTTTACTTTTGAGGGGAAATGTCTTATAAATTGCATGTGGTATAATTTGGGTGGGGTGTAAATCTGTTCCCTCTACATTCTAAGACTTTTCCAGGAATACAAAAATAGAGGTGTGAATTCCTTCCCCCACAATTCTGTCCTTGTCGATAAAGAAAGTGAGAGTAATTCATTTCTGAAACTCACTATTGAGTCCCCTAATCCAGGCATCTGATTATCTAGGTATCAAAAGTATAATAATTCAAGGCAAGAGAGAGATGGCCCAGTAGGTAAGAGTGCATACTGCTCTTCAGAGGATTCGGGCTTGGTCCCTGACATCTGGCAGCTAATGACCACTGGTAACTCTGGCTCCAGGGAGTTTTAGGCTGCCAGTCTCTGTAGGCACCTGTACTCATGTACACATATATACACTCACACGCACACACATATACACATGATTTAAAAATAACATTGTAGAAAGAAATGTATAATTGGTACAGGAATCAGTCACAAGCAGCAGAGATGCTTTCGTGATCCTGCTGATACAAAGCAGAATGCTTTTAACTCCTCGCTTCTTCCTCCCCGTTAAAAGAATAGTTTGGGCCTCCTCTTGGCCTTTTTCTTTACCTTATTACTTTTGATATTGATCTTGGCACCAATGGTGTCTTTTGCCACAGCTTGGTGGCTGAGGTGAGTGTGAGACTGTCTTTCAAGGGTCAGGTCTGATGGCAGTTCACTGTTTCTTCTCTGTCATGTGAGGACCCAACTGTATATATTTTAAGTTTCCACGAATCAAGGGCACCACTCATTCATCATCTTTTCTATTTGTGAAGATCTGGCCTGCTTTCTTCTTTGCCCTCAGGTCGGTTGTACGCCGTGCAGCAAGTCTTTTAAGTAAAGTAGTGGACAGCCTGGCCCCATCCATTACTAATGTTTTAGTGCAGGGCAAACAGGTGAGTATCTGTTTCCCACACGACAGTCACGACAGTTTCTGCTTAGGACACTTACATCTGGCATACCTCGATGGCATAGATGGCTCACAAAGAGATTAGAATTGGCTTGGGAGTTTCTTAGAAAGCGTCTTTCCTCAAGCAAAAAAGATCCACACATGTCTGAAAGCTGCAGAGCAGAGTGGGCCATCTCATTTTTGTTCTGCACCTTGGGGGCTATCATTTCCAGCCTCCATATTTACTTGAGTGCAGATTCTGGTGTAGAAAACAGAATAATGAAGCTAGTGGGGCACTCAGACCAGTTATGATGTACAAGCAGAAGCTAGGTACACAGCGAAGAACTCCACCTGATCCGCCCTTCCTACTCCTCTTAAGTCCAGAGAAGAGCCAGAGTCTTCATGCCTTAGTGCCCCTCCACCATTCACACTCCAGGCCATCTCTCACCTAGGTCCTTTCTACCCACTACCATCAAATCTATCTTCTGTTCACAGGCCCATCTATAGTTGGCACACTCTCTCTCTCTCTCCTTCCCTCCCTCCCTCTGTCCTCCCTTCCTGGCCCTGCATCTCCTTCCACAACCCTTGAGGGTAAATGGGTTGGCTTGAGCTATGCATGTGAGGTCTGGCACTGCTGCTTATTTTCTATAATCGCTGGTCATCTGGCTGATTCATTGTTTGATTAGACTGAAGCCCAGTTTCCTTTCTGTCTCTCCTTTGGAAATGTGTATGTTTATTGTGTGTCCCTGACAGCTAATCTAGGAATATAGTAAGCTTTAATAATAATGGAATCCTTTAACCTTCCTTAATATTATTAACTAATTGCTCATATCTTAGGGCTCTTAATTAAAACTGAAATAATTTCATTCAGAAACCAGCTTTAGGGATGTTGGAATAATGATATTTACCTTCTCTTGGGGGTGTTGTTCAACAATTAAAAGTCATTACACTAATAAGAAATTACTGAGGAAAAAGTTCCATATAATTTCCATATACTTTCCATATAGTTTTCTCTGTGCTCCACATTACAAGGTTAACTTTAAGCCTCTGTCAGTGACTTGGCAAACCAAGGAAAGGAAGTCCTTTACCCAGAGCCTGTTATTACCAGGATTTTTCTCTGTAGCCAGAGTCAGTGCTCTCAAGAGTCCCACATCATTACATCTGTGAAAGAAAGTTAGCCAGGCTTTGAGAAACATGTTTCTCCTTGGTGTGTAAGTTCCCATAACATTGAAGCATAGCTAATACTCCTACCTGTGCCCATGGCTTTTAGAGCTTTTGGAGGTTACTGACCTGACACTAGACAGGTAGATTTGCCTTATCCATCTGAACAGTATCTGTAGGAGCCCTTCAGGACCCTGCTGCCACATTCCAGAAGCCTCAGAGCCTGCCCTCCAGCTGTGGTACATCTCCCAGAGAAATATTCCCTTGCTGCAAAGGATGAGGCCAAACACCAACAGCTCAGCCTAGTGACTAGATACAGGCAGTGTCTGTACTGATTCTCATTCCTTCACAGACAGAGAAATAGAAATAGAGATGTGTGCATTTCTCATTTGTAAGATGTGCTTCAGCCTGAAGTAGTGTGGTTTCCTCAAATGACTTGTAAATTGTCTCAAGCTCTCTTGAATAAAAGTAGTTTAGTCTCATTATCTCTAGGAGCCAATAATGTACCTCTGTTTTTTTTACACGGTGACATTTTAATCAAAGTAATCACACGCATATTTACTGGTTGATGTCATTAATGTTTGCTAAATCAGTAGTTCTTAGAGGTGGTTGGTTTAAATATATATATAATCTAAAGCTCAGGCTGGCCCCACACTCATTATCCTCCTGCCTCAGCTTCCAAGAGAATTTTTATTTTGGATGTTTGCCACTATATCAAGTCAGTTCTTACTTTTAGTCCGTTACAACATTGGAGCAAAAGACTATGGTCTGCTCCTCTCCCTCATCCCTCTGAAAGCACATGTCTTTGAGTACTGTTGCTTTTCCTGCTTTGTACATGTGTGAGCTGTACACAGAGGAGATGAGAAGTAGAGACGAGGAGGAAGCAATAGCTGCAGGCCCTCTGAGAAGCAGCTGGCCAAAGAAAGAGGATAGATGCAAGCAATACCTTGTCAGCTCCATCAGCACTTTCTGCTTTGAGCTGTCTTCGTCATTTCCCTCTGAACTTTTTCCTTTGGCAAGCTTGTGGGCAGCCACTCCATCCATTCCATAGGTGAGCCATCTAGTACCATAGATCATAACCCTCCATATATACCTAACCTTATTCCAGGATAAGTGAGGGCTGCATAAAAACTGCATGGCCTTTCTCTTGACTTAGGAAAGGTTGAAATGTTTTTATAGAGCAGAAGGTTCTACTTGAGAAACTGTAAAAATAGATCTCCCAAATGCTGAACTGTCTAGTAAAATACAACTATTGAATATACTCTGGTTCCTCTAGGGACTTTCTAGCACTAAAATTGCCCTCTCCAAAATTAATAGTTATTTATATCTACTCAACCTTCACTCCTCTGAGACCCTCACCTGCCCTTATATTTTAGACCAGACTCGGAACCCAGTGGGAGTCATGCTTTGAAAGCCATTTTAATAAATATCAGAAACAGTTATCCTTCCTAACTCCCTAGCTTGCATAGAGAAATTTCAGCCTGCCAATCACCCAGAACCTTGAATTCGATTCTTTTTTTTTTCTTTCTTTCTTTTCTTTTCTTTCTTTTTTCATATAGATAGATAGATAGATAGATAGATAGATAGATAGATAGGAAGTTGTTAACAGTATAATCTGGCACTTACAGGTAACTTTGGGTGCCTTTGGACATGAAGAGGAGGTCATCTCTAACCCTCTGTCTCCAAGAGTGATTAAGAACATCATCTATTATAAGTGTAATACCCACGATGAAAGGGAGGCAGTCATTCAACAAGAACTGGTCATCCATATCGGCTGGATCATCTCCAATAGCCCTGAGTTGTTCAGCGGCATGCTGAAGATACGAATTGGGTAAGCACTTTGATTTGCATGGATGTGTAGTCAAGTGGTCCTCCAACAGCTACTGACTTCCTATGATAGCCAGTGTCTGTAGTTAGGGCGGTGCCTCTTTCTTCCATTCTGTGGAAGTAGCTTCTGAAGGTATGAAGAATTGAATTCCAGTGTCCTAAAAGGATCCATATCTGTATTTACTTCCCAAGTAAAACATAGCAGTGAAATCAAATGCTAAGGACCCCAACAGCTGTATCACTTAAAAATAAATGAGTAAATGCTTGTCAAATTCTCAAAAATAAAATGGATGAGCCATGACAGAAAAATGATTTTTTTTAGCAAAACTCTATCAGGAGACATAATCCAATAAGAAACTGACATTTTAAGAATGCTCTGCATCTGTTTTCTACCAAAATCTAGTGTTGAACTGTTGCTATTGTAAGTCTGTGTAAAAAAAAAAAAAAAAAGAAAAAGAAAAAAGAAAGAAAGAAAGAAATGGAAAGTAAGGTTCTGGTGGTTTCAAATGTCCCTAGCCAAGAGTTTTGTGGGGAAGCATGAGTAGGTAGGTGACAAGCTCTGTGGCCCTGGGAGGGTGCTGGGCCTCGCCAGCCTTGTTCCACATCAGTCTGGATGCTTCCCGTGAGAAGAAAATGCTTCGAAAGCTATGGCAACTCATGATGTGCATTTAAGTGGCATATAAATACACCCTTATCCCCAACACTCAGATTATATCCAAGCATATAGAGAGACATATTGTTGGAAAGAATATACACTGCCTATTTGTTGAGTGCAAATGCATGGGTGTGTGTGTATGGATAAGGACACTGTTTCTGCTGTACTTGACCCTGGATTATTGTTTAAAAAAAGAATATATCTCATATCAGCAGTTTCTCATATCATTTTTCCTTGATATAAGCAATTTTTTGTACCTATATGTCAGAGATGGGGGCGGGCTTTAGGCCCCTCACTCTAGAAAAGGAATTTGAAGATAGTTTACAGCATCATGACTGTAATGTTTTGTAATTTTAGCTCCTTGTGACAGTTGGAAAACAGGTTTCTCTAGGGAATTCATTTGAAACACCACAAATCTCAAGAATCCAAAGGCAAAACATCCCCAACCATAAAACACCCCAACCACCTCCCCTCAAATGTGTGTACGCAGGCCCTCTGGATCTAGCTTTGGAGAAGCCTTGTGCTCTCCCTGCAGAAACTCACCCTGGAAGTGAGTCCTTTTCAGCCTGGATCCTCCTTTAGGCTCTAACAGATGACCCGGAAAGCATTCATATAGAAACTCAGAATCCCAACAGGATTAGCTGCTTTTATCTGGCAGGGTCTTATCTCCCATTTCCTAATTGGATTTCATGAAACGTATGTCAAATTCTGAAGCCTCTCCCCCATGTCTGTGCCCACAGTGATTATTCATGACATTCATTCAAAGATTTTAGAATGCTTTTTCTGTAATAGGCAGGTACAGATATCAAGAACTATAGTTATTCAGTCTGTGAACCTAATGAGACCCTCCCCCCTCTCAAGAGGAAAAGACTGTTTAATGCAGAACACCGGGCTCAACCTCAAAGCAAATGAGCGCCTATTCTAAGCCAAATTATGAGTGGCTGTCTGTGGCCCAAGAACATGAATGCAGGTTGCCCCAAACAGCACCATAGATGGAGGTACATTAGTTTTCTTTAGAACAAAACAAAACAAAAATGTCATAAACTAATATATTTGCCAAATACAGTGGTAGGAGCCACCAAGTAGACAGGTGACAACAAAGCTCGGAAAACCCTGCTGAGGGTTTTAGGTGACATGATATTCTTCACATGTGGATTGGTAGAAGGTATTAGTTTGTCAAGAATGGATGCAAAAGCACTTGTGGAGGTAAAGGCAGGCAGATCTCTGTGAGTTCAAGGCCAGCTAGAGCTACACAGTGAGTGAGACCCACTCACTGTGGGTCTCAGAACAAAAACAATAGCAGGCATGGGTTATAAAGAGGGTGAGAGGTAGGAAGAGCATGGACAGTGAGTAGCAAGATAGTCTAGTTCTGGATCTGCAAGGTCTAACTGTCCACATCAGGGGTTCTACAAGGTCTAACTGTCCATGTCAGGGGTTCTACAAGATCTAACTGTCCACATTAGGGGTTCTACGAGGTCTAACTGTCCATGTCAGGGGTTCTGCAAGGTCTAACTGTCCATGTCAGGGGTTCTACAAGGTCTAACTGTCCATGTCAGGGAGCTCTGCAAGGTCTAACTGTCCATGTCAGGGAGCTCTGCATGGTCTAACTGTCCACGTCAGGGAGTTCTGATCTGTTGGCCAGCTGGAGTCTTCACACAGATGTTGCTTTTCTCCCTAGGACTCCAGTTTGCACATTGTTCTCTTTTTACATATTTTTCTTATATTTACCTTATACTTAGTAAGTTTTTACTAAGATCTCTATTCCTTTAGGTGACCCCTGCCTCCCCTGTGGATGCGTTTAACGGTTGCCTACTGACAGGAGCAAACACATTTTCTATATGTTTCGTTGTGAAAGGGTATCTTGAATTAGTCCCCAGAACATTATTAATTGGCTTAAAATTGGAGAACAAATTATTCACAGTTTTTGAAGGCCAAATTCTTTGTAAATTGTTGAACCTGTGGCTGCTTCTAAGATACTCATTATAGTTTTTTGTTTTTTTAAATTGGGAGATTTAGAGAAAGTTTTTTTTTTTTAATTCTTTAGATAATGACTGCATCTCAAGTGGCATTCTTGTCTGAATTTTTTTAATGATTTTCTTTTAGTGTTAATTACAATTAAACATTAACTGGTTAGATTTTTATGTCATATTCTTCTTGAAATATTGACATTGACTAGGCATGTGTTTTCATCACATTATTTCTGACCCTCAGTTCCCACAGGCTGCCTACCATCTATGCCTTAACCTTCCTGAGTCTTTCAAGGTTTCTTGGTTTGCATCACACATTGCCCCAGCTTTAAACCAGGAGCCCTGTGCTTTCTTCTCTCTCCAAGGCTAATCCTGTCAGTGCAGTGTCTTCAACCTCACTGTGAACACAATCAGCCCACTCACCAGAATGCTACCCTAGCCTTATAATGATGTGATTTGCTGTCTCATTATTGATTTGTGTGCCAGCTTTCATGTTGAAATAGATCAAGTTCCTGACAGGCCATCACTGTAAAGACCTGCAATCAACTGCTTTCCACTGTAGGCCTGTCAGTCAGGCTTTACTAGGAGAAACCCCTGGGGATGTGTGCTATCAGGCCTCTCTGAGCTCTGCCTTTCATGTCGCCTTGGCATTCTGTAAGTAACTGTGACTCAGATGAATCCCGTCTGATGCCCAACATGGCCTCTGGAGATCACATATTTGGGGCTCAGAGAAGGCCGCTAGTGTCAATGATACAGACTTTAGCCTTGCTGGGGCAATACAGAAGATGTTTAGTGATTTTAGCCCCAAGTTCATTAACATAATTTTGGTACTTTTGTTTTGAAGAACATTTGATGCGAGATGAGAAAGTTGGGTGACAGCTGTCCTACCTCTATGCTGTTGATTAGATTTGGGACAGAGGGGGTGAGTCATCGTGCTTCAGTAACTGGAAGCTTAGTTCCTTCATCAAACTCACACTTTCTGTGTTAGTATGAATCAGGCTCAAAGTCCTCCCTTGCAACTTCCCACTTCCTGTTCCGTGTTGTCTTTGACATCTTTGGTTGCCATAGTAAAATCTCACAGGTAAGGTATCTTAAATAGTCAGATTTTATTGTCTTGCTGTCTGGAAGTTCAAGGTCCTGGTATGAGCTGATCTGGCTCTGGTAAAGAGTCTCCCTGTGGACAGCTGCTCTCTAATGTTGCTGCAACCTCAACCAACCCCAGTACTTCCCAAAGGTCCTGTCTCCAGTTCGCTCCCACTGGGGCCAGGGCTTCAAGACAGGGATTTGGAAGGGGTAGTATTACAGCTTGGTGAATAGCATGGTTTAAGAAGCTGATTGTGTGGACAGCCATTCATTGCATTGTTTAACTACAAATATCGATTTTATTCTCTTGAAATAATGTGCAAATACCTGCTAAAATTGTTTCTTGCCTAGGGTCAGAACTGTTACTTACGGCTTGTGTTTAGAATGGTGTCAGTCACCTGT
The DNA here is from genome assembly GCA_030556225.1 of Cricetiscus sungorus. Taxonomy (NCBI): domain Eukaryota; kingdom Metazoa; phylum Chordata; class Mammalia; order Rodentia; family Cricetidae; genus Cricetiscus; species Cricetiscus sungorus. The sequence continues at coordinate 24,127,276 of JANBXA010000729.1, forward strand.
GCTTCTCCACTGTCACTCTGGTGAGGGCATGCTATTCAACTAAATGCTGACAAGTACACAGGTGCCATTGCCTCACTCACCAGGAGAGTTCTCAGGTAAACCTGCTGCCTGAACAGTTCTGGAGTGCTCCTCTAGTGGCTCCGAGAGGACATTGTTACCTTCCAGCCAACTGTGCAATGTCTGAAGGTTGATCGGTCAGTCATGTATGTCTGCCACCTTTCTCATTTGCTTATTGGCAAATTGAATGCTTTTCTAGTTCTTCAGCCAGCAGTCCAAGGATATCCATTATTCTCTTGACCTCACACATTTCCTCCTATCTTTTCTTTTTTCTTCCCCCGATTTTGGGAATTAAATGCTTCTATTGCTGCAATTGTCACATCGTTTGTGACCTTGGCAATGGGACAAATAGAGTCTGCTGTGGACCTTTTAACTATTTGCAGTTCTGGATGAAATGTCTTTTGATTTTCTCCTTTAAGTAAGCTCCTTTCTTTGCTGTTCCTTTTCCTATTGGCATTTGATTGTCATGAAGACACTGGGTCACCACTGGGTAATCTAAATCGCTGGCACCTTCTTTCGAACTTTATGTGTATGTTGTTTTAATCTTTCAAAAAAAATTACTAGTATAAAAAAATTAGCCTTTCCTAACATTTTTGTGATTCTTCAGACTTTCCAAAGGCCTTTTTAAGTACATATGACCTTATTTATTCTGCAGAATAGTAAGTTAGATGAGATATAGTAATATTCCCATTTGAAAAATAACAACAGTGGGGCACAGTTGGCAAGTGTGGGTTTTGGTTATTGTTTTAGTTTTCATTATGTAACTGGAGTTGTGTTTTTAAAACTTACTATTTTTAATTCTTTGATAATTTCATACATGTATATAATGGATTTTGGTCATTTACACACAGACTCCCCCATACATTTTTTCACACCACCCTTCCTGTTGAAACTTCTTCACAAAATCAGCCCAGTCCTTCTTTGTTATCATTCCTCTTCCTCTTCCACCTCCTCCTGCTGCCCCTCCTCCTGCTGCCCCTCCTCCTGCTGCCCCTCCTCCTGCTGCCCCTCCTCCTGCTGCCCCTCCTCCTGCTGCCCCTCCTCCTGCTCCTCATCCTCATCCTTTTTGCCCCCATTGGGTTTAATTAAATTGCTTACATGAACATTGATGGGATGTTTGCTGAAACATGGACAACTTAACAGCAACACCACTGGAGAAAACGACACCCCCTTGTTGCAGTGGTGTTACATACCTTTAATCCCACTATTCAAAGGCAAATCAGTCAGAAGCAGGCAGATCTCTGAGTTTGAGAGCAGCCTGGCCTATATAGTGAGACCCATGATGGCCAGAGCTTCATAGTGAGACCCTTTCAAGAGGAAAGAAAGAAGAAAACTTCCAGCACCCATTACATTAACTAGCTATCAGTAGTCTTCAGGGCCAGGGGTGGAACTAAATGAGCTGTGACATTGACAAAACTAGTCTTGTGCGTGTCTTGTGCAGGAAACTGTACCTACAGTGAGTTAATTGGTACAACAGCCATGTCATGTTCAGAAAGCATTTCATAGCACTTCTCCCTGTCCTCTGGATCTTAGATTAAATTAAATCCCTTTTCTGAAGTGATCTGTGGGCCTGGGGGTGGGTAGGCAGGGTGGAGGGTGGTATTGGTGTTCACTTTAGGGCAAGCACTGAACAATCATTTATTCTCTAATTTTGGCCAAGTGGGAGTCTCTGCATTACCTGCTGCCTGCTATAGAGCTTCTCAGGTTAAGGCTAAGTACTGCATCACTCTATGGGTACAGACACAATGTTTAGAAGGCAGTCTAACAACACATCCATTTGCAAAGCAACAATAGTAAATTCTTTCTGAGAGCTGTGAACTCCCCCAGCCATGACTCTTGTCTTAGTGTTTCTCTTGCTGTGAAGAGACACCATGGCCATGGCAGCTCTTAACAATGAAAACATTTCATTGGGGCTGGCTTCCAGTTCAGAGGTCTAATCCATTATCATAGTGGAAAACAAGGTGGCATGCAGACAGACATGGTGCTGGAGAAGGAGCTGAGAGTCTTATATTTTGATCTGCAGGCAACAGGAAGTGAACTGAGACACACTTCCTCCAACAATGCCACACCTACGCCAATAAGGCCACGCCTCCTAATTGTGCCACTCTCCATGAGCTTATTAGGGCCAGTTACATTCAAACTAACACATTCTACTCCCTGGTCCTCATAGGCTTGTAATAATACCATAATGCAAAATTCATTTAGTTCAACTTCAAAAGTCCCCATAGTCTATCACAGTCTCAGCAATGTTTAAAAGTCCAAAATTCAAAGTCTCTTCTGATATTCATGCAATTTCTTAACTGTAATGCTCTTTAAAAATAAAAAAAAATCATGTGTTTCATATAATAGCACAGGATATATATTGCCATACCAAATGCAGGGAAGGTAAGACAGTGAGGAAATAATAGACCAAAGCAGGACTGAAAATCCTCTGGGGAAACTCCAAACTTTGCATCTCCATGTCTGATGTCAAACACTCTTCAGTTCTCCAACTCCTTTCAGCTTTGTTGACTGTAACACACTTCTCTCTCTTGGGCTGGTTCCACTCCCTGTTAGCACTTTCCTCAGCAGATATACCATGATGCTGTCATCATTAACAACTTGGTTCTCCAAGGGCAATCAAGCTTCAGCTTCATAGCTTCACACAATGACCTCTCTAGGACTCTATGCAGGGACACCCCTGGCACATACCTGGTCTCAGCAGCTGTCCTTAGTCATTGAGTAATATTCCACAACACTTTTGTTCTATCCTAAAAGCCAGAATCATGTGGCCAGAGCTACCAAGTTCTGCTGCTTGCTGGTGCTGAAATATGGCCCCTTCGTTTAATTTACATCTTTACCAGCTTTTTAGTTTTGATGGTTACCTTCACTCCCTAAGCTTGGCTGTCCTGAAACTCACTCTGTAGACCAGGCTGGCCTCAAACTCTTAGGTATGCCAGCCTCTGTTTTCTGCATGTTGGGATTAAAGGTGTGCACCATCACACCCAGTTATAAGCTTTTCTTTAATTCCTGTCTACAAATTGGAAATTTAGCTGAGTGGGATCTTGCCTGAGGTCACCACTCCCTTTACTCCATTTCTTAATCTGTTTATCTCCTTGAACACAAGACTTAACTCTATTCCACTTTTATGGTGCTCCTTGTCTCCTCAAATTGTACATTTTGTATTTTTTTCTTTCTCAGCTTGTTCCTTTTTATTATAAATCTGTGTGTGACCAGTAATAACCACACAATGGAGTCATTACTAAGCTGTTTTGAGATTTTTTTTTTTTTTTTTTTTTTTGCCAATGGAATTAATCCAAAATTCTTCAGTTTAGCCTCAGGCAAATTTTTTCAGCAAGGGCAAAAAGAAGCCACCAAAATATCACAAGGCTGGTCTCTAGGCCTCACACTAACATTCCTCTTTGAAACCGCTTGAGAAGGCCCTTATAGTTTTACTCACCCTCAGCATCACTATCTTGCACTTTTCTGCTGGGATGGCCCATTAAGTCCCACTTAAAGCATTCAACTGCTTTTGTAATCCACACTTCATATTCCTCCAAACAAAAATATGGTCCAGCCTATCATAGCAATACCCCATTCCTTAGTACCAACTTCTATCTTAAGGTTAAGTCTCTCTTAAGAGACTCCATGGCCATGGCAACTCTCATAAAGGAAAACATTTAATTGGAGCTGGCTTACAGTTTCAGATATTTTGTCCATTATCATCATGGCTGGAAGCATGGCAGCATGCAGGTAGATATTGTGGTAGAGAGCTGAGATTCTTCATCTTGATCCGCTGGCAATAGAAAGTGAGCTGAGACAAACTTCCTCCAACAATTCTACATCTACTCCAATGGGGCCACACCTCTTTATAGTGCCACTCCCTATGAGCATTGGGGGCCAATTACATTCAAACTTTCATAGTTCTTGACCAGGGTTACAATAGCAGGTATGACTTTCCTCCCGTGAAGCAAGCCTCATATGCAATTTAAAAGTGCTTTGCTACCCATTCTCCTAGTAGTCATGCCACAATGCACCAGTGCACTCATCTTGCCTGGCAGGTTGGTGTTGTAACCATAGAGTCCCCAGCTGTGTGAGGTTGCTGATGCCTTTTTTCCCCCCAGGAGCCTCCATAGTGCCTCAGGCATCATGAAAGCCAGTCAGCAGAGCAGAGTCTTAGAGCTCAGTCCTAGCGTGATTTCTCTGTGTTCTGCAACTGAAGTGTGTGGCATCTTCAGCAATTGGGTCCTATCATCTAGCTCTGGTGGGCAACCAGGAGCAATGAGAATAGCCTGTGTTATTATGGAAGCCTCTGAGGCATTCCAACCAACAGCTCATAGAGAGGAAAACCACATCTGGCACTGGGGTTTTCGTGTGTAACCTGTGGCCTCTGGAAAGAGCAGTATCCATCCAGGCAAGGTGTTCCTATTGGAATTTTTTAAACTTTTTTAAATTAGCTTACTCTAAAATAATAGGTTTACATAAAGGCATTTCATTTATGCTTAGTTTTGGCTAATATTTTTCTTTCAGCTTCTCTTCTCCATTGTTCTCACACCCAGTCCTTGCTTAAGCCTCCCCATTCCACAACTGCTTTCATATCTGTGTGTTCTCCTCTGGCCCTCCTTCCTTAAGCCCCCTTCTCTGTTGACCTTTTTCTTAGCTTCCTGACCTCTAAAGACACCATGACTTAAACGTACTAGTCTCAGAGTTCAAAAGTCAGCTTTGCAAATGAGAGCAACCATGTTGCATTTGTCTATCTGGGCTGGGGCTACTTCACTTGGTATATTTCCCAATAATATCCATTTTCCTCAGAATTTCATTTTTCTTTGCAGCTGAATAAAATCCAGTATGCTGCTTACACATCTGAGTGTGGCAATCATCATATCTCGCATAGTTATATTCTGTTGTGTCCCTAGCAACTTTTGAGTGTTTTGACTTTCATTCCTGCGTATCTTGGAGAATAGATATAAGAATCTTTTCAGAAGGATGTGTAGCCAGGCATGGTGGTTCACACCTGTAATCCAAACACATGGGAGAATGAGACAGAAGGATTACCAAAAGTTCAATGCCAGCTTGGTGTATATAAGCCAACCTCAAACTCTGTCTCATAGAATAAAATAAAAAGGAGGGGCATTCTGTTTCTGTTGTTGTTCATTTGGTTGGTGGTTTGCTTTTTGTTTTGGTTTGATTCATGGTCTTACCATGTAACCCAGACTTGCCTCAAAGTCAGGATACTCCTGCCTCTACCTCCTAAGCACCAGAAGTACTATACGTACCAGGGTTCAAATAGCATGACGTCTTAATCTCAGTGATGTTATCATACCCAACAAAATTAATGTCACCAAACACCCAATTTCTAGCTCCCCCCCCCCAAAGGCTTTCTACCTCCTCTTAGAATAAAGCTGCATGTGGCATTTGCAGTACATCTCTGCAGTCACAGAGTCAAGAACAGTACCTTCCACTCCATGTTTCTTTTTATTCCCTTGGCTTTCTAAGAAACTAGAGTGCTGGTCTTCCACTGCATGACTCAATGGTGGGCCCTTACTCTAAGCTACTGCAAATAGAAAACAGCATTAAAATGAGAGGAAAATAAAGTAGAATTATGAGTAAGTTAAACCTATACAGACTGTAAAACAAGAAAAGGTCTGGTCCATTGAGAGGTTTGTTTGTTTGTTTGTTTGTTTGTTTGTACTGAAGTATTTGTGACAACTAATTTCATAAAGAATTTTGACATCGAAGTATCCAAAATGACTGTGTTCTTGTGACTGTTAGGTTTGTATACCATTTTGGCAAATGTACTCTATAGTCAGGAGGTAAACAAGTCAAGAAATTCTTTTTGCCAGATAGATAAGCTTAGTTCAGTTTTCAGCTGATTTAAAGAAATACCCCCAAGGCTTAGGGAACATCAAGGAAGAGGGGAAAGTGAAAGAAAGAAAGAAAGAAAGAAAGAAAGAGAGAGAGAGAGAGAGAGAGAGGGAGGGAGGGAGGGAGGGAGGGAGGGAGGGAGGGAGGGAGGGAGGGAGGGAGGGAGGAAGGAAGGAAGGAAGGAAGGAAGGAAGGAAGGAAGAAAGCAAAGAAAGAGGGAGGGAGGGGGAAGGGAAGGGAGGAAGGAAAGAAGGAAGGAAGGAAGGAGCTGGAGGAGGAGAAGGCCGCTGTGACATACTGTCTCCTGGATATGACATGGCCATTGCAGTGCAGCTTTGCACAAGCCCTGAACAAGATCAAGCCACCAGCATCATGTTATCAGTCAACTTTGCCACAGACAGCACTAACTGGGCTCATTAGATTACCAGGGAAAACTGAAATGGATATGGGTGGGGATAGGAATGTGTTGGGATGCCTGGGTGCAGTCAGGGGAGATACAGTCAAACTCTGAAATGATTTGTAATACATTGTTAACATCCTATTCTTGTGTTAGAAGTTTTTCCCTTACTGTAACAAAATATTTGAGAGAATCAACTTACAAAGACCAAAATTGTTTTGGCTCAGTGTTGGAGGTTTCTGTCCGTGGTCAATTGTCTCTATTGCTGTTGAGGCTGAGGCAAGCAGCACAACATACCAGCAGCACCTGGCAGAGCAAAATCCTGACACTCAGAGAGAATAAGCAGAAAGGGGGAGGTCCCATCATGGACATGATCCAATGACCAGAAAACCCACTCCAAGACCCTCCTCTTAAAGGTTCTACCATTTCTCAGTCGTACCGGGCATATCAGGTGTGTGTGTGTGTGTGTGTGTGTGTGTGTGTGTGTGTGTGTGTGTGTTGATGGTGCATGGGGGAAGGGGCAGTTTGTTTCTCTCAAGCCAAGCATTTTATGGAATGTACTCATTCCTGGCATCCAGAAAGAACAATAGGAGAGGGGACAATTGAGAATTGTCTTCATCTGAGACCACAGAGATTGAAAGTCGCAGACCAGAAACTCATAGTCTGTGTGGCCTGTGGCCTGGCCCAGCACACAGGGACCTATGCTTTGTCCACTCCCCCTGGGCTCACCCAGGGTGGCTTAAAGTTTTTCTCTCATCATTTGCACTGAGACATTAAAGCCTTTTCAGGAAGGAGTGTCACTATTGTTTGGCAAACCAGCTTTGGCAAAAATAAGGACTTGAGTCTTTGGACTGTATCTGCATTAAGTTTTCACCTCTGTGCACACAGTAGCCTGGTGGGCTGTTCTTCAAGGGAGTACAAAGAAAGAAATACAGTCCTCTGCTTAGGGATAGCAACTCCTTCTCCAACACACTACTGTAGTTAAGTTGCAGCTAACTGCCCCTTGTGTTCCAAACACAGTCACTTCTCTGTTCCCACCATCCCCAAGTCAATAACTTATATGTTTAAAATAAATCATATTTTTAGAAATTATCATTATTCTTGTCATGCCCAGGAAGAGAAGTTGTATGTGATAGCACGTTTCAGCCCTTTTTTAAGATGAATCATTTATGTGCCATTAGGTTTTGGTATGTTTCTTGTAGCAGCTCTTTGAGTACATATACTGTTATATGGCAATAATGAGTCTGACCTGGAAAGAATCTAACTTCTTAGCTTTCCCATGTTCCCATGTCTTACAACTAATTACAAGTTCAAAAGCATCCTTAAGATTCTGAGCAGGTTACAGTCTGGATAGAAGAAATATCAGTGATCCAGAAGATGTAAATGACCTTTTCCTCATCCTGCCCTGGATGCATCAGTGCTATGAAGGGTGCTGCCGAAAGCAGCATGAGGCAGTTGTGTTTGAAGAGCTCTTTGCTCTTGCTTCAGGTGGATCATCCATGCCATGGAGTATGAACTACAGATCAGGGGAGGAGATAAGCCGGCTGTGGACTTGTATCAACTCTCACCCAGTGAAGTTAAACAACTGCTGCTAGACATCCTCCAGCCTCAGCAGAGTGGAAGGTAAGTGAGGCTTTTGTCGCCCATAGACACTCAGAGACACAGGGACATCCGAGCTGATACTAGTACATCGATAAGAAAATTCAGGCTCCGGGCATGGTGGCACACACCTATACTCCTAGCACTTAACAATGCTGAGACGAAACGGTTGTCTGGGCTTTGTAGTAAGTACAAGGCCGGCTGGAACAGAAGAAGGTTCAGGGGAACATGAGGCCACCTTCCCAGGTGGGTGGCGTGGCCACAGATGAGTCGAAATGTCTAGATTTGTGATTCTGTGTTGATTTGAGTTTTCTATCTTTTTCCAGGTATAGTTTATAATTTTCCATTTTTTTATTATTCTGTGTAATATATAACATTTTTTATAACTGTGATTAAATTTTCTTTCTGGAGCTTTATAGCATGTTGCATCTCCTGCCAAGACTTTAGCAGAAGCAATTGGGTTTGGTAACATTATGTAGATGTGCTACCTGATTCTGCCTCCCTGAGTAGACTATAAGCATCAGAGATAACCCCTTTCATATGCTTTACTTAGAAGAGAATAAAAATAAATCAAGTATTTGTGGATTGCCTTGAAAGTTTTTTTTTTTTTTTAATTCCAGAATGAGCAGTAGTGTAATTATTTAGGCAAGTACTTATTTAGTGTATTTGTGTCTATCATCCCCAAGGTGATGAAGTTATATGCCTAGAGGAGTCTAACTGGACTATCTACAAAAGAAGTTGTCTATTAAAGTGTGTCTGTGTGTATGTATGTGTTTGTATGTGTGTTTTTGTTTATCATATAAAGTATATGTATAAATACACATATGATTGCAGATATGTGTCTTGCTGGCTTCTATAGCAATATATTTGAGCAAAAGAGCAAGACTCCTTGTTATAGAATAGTTAACATTCTAAAATGTTAGTTGTAAATGTAATAGCATCCCAGTGACATCCCAAGAGCTGTTTTCTGAGCATCATGTGGATAAGCTAACAGGAGAGGAAAACTGACAAACATGAAAGAAAAACTTTCTCTGCTGGTTTTAAATCATGTCACATACTTTCTGTGACTAACACAATGTGGTACTCGTGCTAAACAGATGGGCCCCCCTGGAGAGAAAGAGTCCAAGAAGACCCTTCAGTAAATGCACATTGAGCGTTTGCTACATGCCATCACAAGTCATTGGATCAAGAATGGACTTTTAAAATATAAATACTTTTCACAACTGGATTGCTGTTTACAAAATGATAAGTCAGATACTTGTTACAACACACCAGAACCAGCTCCAAGTAGATTAGAGGTCTTCATGTAAAGCATGGGATAGAGAAGATGACATTGGTTAATTTCTCTTTAACCTTGGAGTAAGGAAGGCATTAAGTGTGATTTAACCAAGGGTAGCATAACAAATAACTAATAAAGTTTACCAGATTTTAAGTAGCATTTTTCTTGGCAAAGATATTGTCAGAAGAAAACCAAGAAACTGGACCCAAACATGCTCTGAAGAGTGAGTATCTAAGAATTCTTATGAACTGAGAGTTAACCATCCCAAACCAAGATGAAAATATAGGGGAACGTGAATGATATGTTATGTGCATTTCAATAAAAATGGCCTTTGGCTATTTTAAAGATGTTCATATTAATATACAATTAGAGCTGTATCTGGAGCATGCCAGGGGACTTCATACCTGTCTCAGGGCCTAAGTTAGAACATGCAGTGAGTATTTGCCTAGGCTGAGAGGAGAAGAACTGACTATGTAACTGGGTTCAGCCCTTGCTGGAGGAGTTTGACATCTAAGAACTCTTTGCTTCAACCCAGGTCTTTTTAGTAATCTGCTATGAAGATATGTTTCCAACAACAGAAAAAAAAAATGTGTATGATTATATCATTGATTAAATCAGTGCTTATAACTGAAAATTTTAGTATTCCTCTACCCTAAATGTTCATATACAAGAAGCAATTGGGACAAAATGTGGTATGCCACATAACAGGGCACCTTTGAAGGATGGAATTCTAAGATATATTGTAAGATGAAACAGCAAAGTGCAAAAGAATGTCAGTTCTTATTTTTTAAATGTATATATTCATTTGTGTAGAAGAGTTAAGTCTAAAACAAATGTGGTTAGTGTTACTACTCAGGGGGCATAAAGATGGATGGGAATGGTGAAGCAGATACAGTGTAACGGAGTTGAGGGGACTAAGCCTTCCCGCAGCTGACCTCTGTGCATGGAACACCCCTCATAAGTGGTAGGAGCATTGCATGTGCCCAGAATTAAGTAATGTATTAAAATCAATCTGTATGTGGAGGATCCCAGAGTAGAGTGGAAGCCAATAAATGAATCCCATTCACACAAATGAGTACTACTACACTAAGGAGGTGACAAAGCCAAAGTCCCTGCCCAAATCATTCCTTTTGCTAGACACTGAAAGGCTAAGTAAGCAAACCACACACAATGCTGCCTCCAGTTAAAGCATGCTTCTCACCAATGGTTACTCGCTAGCAATCTGAATTTCATGTGTACAGTAAGATTGGATAAATGTGTAAATGTATTATGACTGAAAAGGAGATTTCTCACTGTTAGTAGCCATTGCTATGGGGGTGGGGGATAGGTTGATTGAAATTGACAAACCAGTATGAAGTCATAGTTTTACACTGGTAGATACAGAAATGAACATGGATCTGCGTTAGTGCATATGAATCCACAGATTCAAGGAGCCCCCAAGACTTGGAAACTAAATGACACAGGCCATTCTGAATTGGAACCTAACTTGGTAGAATGTCAATAAGACTCAAAAATAAATTTGTGTTATTGTGTGGCTTTTGTGCCAATAATTAAGCTATGAATTATATAAGATAATAGGAGTGGGAGAGAGCTTGAGTGAAGAGGCAAAGAAATTTGCATTATTTTTGTAACTTATATAAGTGTAAAGTTTTTCAAAGTAATGTGACAGTTTTAGAGTAGAGTTGGCAAAGTGATTCAGTGGTTAAGAGCACTGGCTGCTCTTACAGGTGACCCAACTTCAACTCCCAGCACCCACATGGTGGCTCACAACCACCTGTAACTCCCGTTTCAGGGAACACAGTGCCCTTTTCTGTCTTCCTGCACATAATACACAAGCATGCATACATGGAAAATACCCAAAATAATTTCCCAGCTCCATTGTGAGTATTCTCATATTCTTTTTATGTTTACGCAAATACTCCTTTTATAGTATTAGCCATAATTTCATAGAGCTCTGAAATATATTTTTGTTGTCACATTTAATGAATATGTTTAAAATACAAATGCAGAGGGTATTCAATTACCAAATAAAAACATCACCAAGGTACCACTAGGTGCTTGACCTTGTTGCCTTTTAGCAAAACACTGAAAGCAAAAGTTTAAGTCTGGGTCTATCAGTGGAAACTCAGCCATCCAAAAAAGATCATTCTTAGTCACTGAATTTATCAAATTGTACTGGTTCTCTGTCACAAAACTAGTGTCTTTAGCTGCTTGCTCTGTTTATAAATATTGTCAATTTGTTGATCCTGACAAACCTGTGTGTAATAATTGTGCATTTTAGTTTGTCTTCTTTCTAAGTACCAAGTGTAAACAGCCACACATGCGGACACACAAAGACAGACAGACAGACAGAAACACAGACAGACAGACACACACACAATTTTCAACTGTTGCAAAATTATACTGTGTCATTGTGTGTTCTTTAAAAACAAAGGAAGTTCTGTACCTTTGGTAATTGTGAATGGTATATTGTTTAATGTCTAATCTAGAATGTAGGCTTACTGTTAAGGTTCTGGTCATAAATCTGATGCATAAGATTCTATATCTTTTAACATTTAAGGTTTCATATCTGGTTTTTTGAACTGAGACCAGCCTTATTTAATTGTCAGCTTTTATAAGATTTAAAATAATATCATTTCATTTTGTATGTTCATATACAGATAGATAGATAGATAGATAGATAGATAGATAGATAGATAGATAGATAGATAGATATGTAACACTTTTCTGAACATCTTCTTGTTCATTTCTTACCAATGTTTACTGAACCCACTCTGGGAAGGATCTATAGGAATGATCAAGCTATATCATATTCATAACTTTCTGGCACTTACATTTTATTAATGTGAGAACTGTGACATGCCCTCCTCTCACTCCTCCACTAAGCATGGCAGACACGCACCCCTGCAGCTTACTCTTGCTCACTCTGTTGGCATACAGAATCCTGCTCTCTCCAAGAACAAACTTGATTTTCACCCAGCAACTTTTCATTTGTTCTACAGATGCTGGCTGGATAGGCGTCAGATTGATGGGTCCTTGAACAGAACTCCCACTGGGTTCTATGACCGTGTGTGGCAGATCCTGGAGCGCACGCCCAATGGTATTGTCGTAGCCGGGAAGCATTTGCCACAGGTAAAGTGACTAAATTCAGGAGAAAGGACCAGTGGGAGGAAAGGGGTTCTCTTCCCTCTGCACCACAGACAGCTTTTCTTCTTCAAAGTGTCCCAGAATGTTCAAAGTAGGGGTGCTTAAGACAGAATGAACGCCAGAAAATAAGTCGTCGGTTGCATTGGAGTTGTTTTTAATTCAGTCCCTGTTTCTTTTATTTTCCAGTTTCAGTGTCTATGTATACAGAAAAGCTTTACCAAATGTGTAATTGCTGAGTTGTATCTATGTCCTTGTATTGGAGCATTTCAGGTGCTTCTAGAACCTTCTCTTTATAGATAACACATGATGAAACCTCTTATTGAGCAAACTGTCTTTTCTCTGTTCAGTTACTTGTAAATTTAGAGCTTCTTATGTGTATTGGTTTGCTTTCTATTGCTATGGTAGACACCATGACCAAAAGCAACTTGTGGAGGAAGGGCTTATTTCGTCTTCAGTTTCTAGTCTGCCATGAAGGGAAATCAGGACAGGAGCTCAAGACAGGAACTGAACAGAAACAGAGGAATGCTGCTTACTGCCCTTATGCCCATGGCTTGCTTGGCTTTTTATTTTTATGTTTTAAATTCCCTTCTTTGTGTCTTTCACATCATGCATCTTGATCCCATTCATTTCCTGTCCCTGTGTATCCACCCTCTGCCCTTGCATCCTCCACCCCCTGAATAAAATTTAAGAGAAAAAGAAAAGAAAAAAATAGGGGAGAGATCTCATCATGGAAGTTGTAGTGTAACCCCTTTGTCCATGTATCTTTACTTGTAAGTGTTCATTGCAAAGAGTTGTTGGTCTGGTTTAAGGCCTGTGGTTTCTGCTACACTATAGATGTTGGACCCTCACTGGGACACTTCTTGGTTATCCTGCCATTGCCCTGTGTCATGGACTGGCCCCCTTGCATGCTCCAGCAGATCAAAGATGGGGTGGATGTTGGGGTGGACCAACTAATAACCCTGGTTCTGGGTCTGGGTAGTTGCAGGGTTTGTCAGCCCACCAGCTTTCTCTTGTCCTGACACCAGGGTGAGCTCTCCTGCATTGCTCTGGCTACTTCACTCCTGCCAGCAATGAGCAAGGGACAGAGCCAGTTCTTCTGCTTTCGTGTCCTCAGGGTCAAATCTCCCATACCTCCCAGCTCTACTGTGATGGCCAGCTGAGTGAGGTACAGCAGCCACTCCAGAGTGCTACAGCAGATGGGGCAGGGCAGGGCTAGCCTTCCCACTCTTATGACCTCAGGGCCAGGTCTCCCACCTAGCTAAGGCATCAATGGGGTATGACACAAAGACATCTCTCCCCTGCCCATACCGCCATATTACAGGTGAGCAATAGAGCCAATGGGGTCAGCTCTATTGTGCTGCCTAGGCGAGGTACAGGGCCTGCTTTCTGGAGTGTTGCAGTTGATGGCAAGTGGGTCAGCCTGTTTGCTTATTCAGGACCATCAGGCAGGGGTGGCACAGCCCACAGTGAGCTAGACCCTCCCACATCAATTATTAATCAGGTAAATGGTAAATACCCCCTGCAGACTTCCTATTGGCCGATCTGATGAAGGCAATGTCTCAGTTATGTTCCCAGATTACCCCAGCTTGTGCTGAATTTACCGAAACTAACCTGCACAGTATGTTAGCTTAACTTCAAGTAGCATTCTCTCTTCACCACTATGTGTTGGGTCAGTGCTGGGGCCTCACAAGCATTAAACATACATTGAAAAGCAGAAGTAGACCCCGCCTAGCAATGCAGAGTGTCCTTACAATGTGTGGGTCAGGGTGCAGAGCACTGCTGAGGCATAGCACTGGGCTGAGATAGTCTCAGGTCCCTTGTGGTATGACTTATTGATGGTGCTGAGGAGCTGCTGAGCCTCCTGTGCATGACCGGTTTTCTTGATTATAAAAAAAATGGCCTGCTTCTTTGATGTGATATCATCTATCTAGTTCTGGTATTTAACTCACTCTGCTTATACAGAAGCAGAAATGGAGTACTACATCTGCTTCTAATATTGAAACTTTAACCACATTAACTTTGAGGTAGCTCTTTATATGGAAAGAAAAAATAGTCTCAAATGAACCCATATGTATTTTGCTTATATGGACACAAGAAATTGGTAGGAAAAGGAAGAGGGTGTCTAAAGATCTGTTATGGGCTCTTTCTTGAACATCTCCCCTTAGCCATTCAAACTTTAAATTGTGTCACAAGTCTATTTCTTACTCAAAACCTGAACTCAAGAGTTGGGTGCTCTAGCCTTCTCTCATTTCCCTGTGGCTGCTGCTCCAGCCACCCTGTCCCCTGACAGCCTCTGTTGTTCCCCCTGATGCTTCTCATCCCTGCCCTCACTGGCAGTGCCGTGTGGCCACCTGTTGACACCTATGTCAACCCCCCATCTCACCCCACCATACCTATCAGGCTCCATTTGATCCTATGATGGCCCCAGCTATGTTTACCAGCCTCTCTTTGCATTAAAAATATATACATGTGTATTAGGTATTGTTTCATTTTACAAACTCAAGTGCCATTTGGTTCTGGTTACAATTCTGTATGAACTTTCTTTTTCATTAATTTTTTTTAAGTTAGGATACAAAGTAATGAGTTTCATTATTAGATTTTCATATATGTCAATATACTTTGTTCTCATTCGTGTCCCTCCCCCACTGTCTTTTTCCATGCCACCACCCCTGCTCTATTTGGCTAAGCCTTCTTTCTCCCAGATAGTCCCTTCTGTTTTATGTCACATGTAATCTATTACATCTTCCCTTTCCCCACTTGCTTAAGATTTATTTCTCTGCTCTCATGATCCACATTTCCAGTTTCATTATGCTTGTGTGTACATTATATATATATATATATATATATATATATATATATATATATATATATATAGAGAGAGAGAGAGAGAGAGAATATAGTTCGCCTGGTTTCAAGTATAAGAGAAAAACATGAGGTGTAAGTCAGCCTTACGTCCCTTAATATCATGATTCCTGGTCCATTTTCATACAACTGTCAAGGTTTCATTTTCTGTGTTTTTTTGTTTTGATTTTTTAGGTTAATATACAAAGTAATGGGTTTCCTCACAATATCTTTGTTCATGTATTGTCATAATTTGTTCTCAGTTCCTCTCCTCAACTGTGCTCCCCTGTACACCCCTGCTCCCTCAAGCTGCTTCCCTTTCTTCCCACCTTCTGCTTTCTTATTACATGTATTCCATTACCCTCTCTACTTCCCTGTCTCCTAAGATCTCTTTCTCCCTCTTCTCCCTCCTCAGGGTCCCCTTTTTATTTTTATGGAGCATGCACACATATTTCTCTCTCTCTCTCTCTCTCTCTCTCTCTCTCTCTCTCTCTCTCTCTCTCTCTCTCTCATACACACACACACACACACACACACACACACACACACACTTTTAAATCTAGGTTCTTTGTATGAGAGAAATTTATTCAGAATTTGTCTTTCTCAGTCTGGCTTAAGAAAACCATTTCTAGTTTTATCAATTTTATGGCAAATGTTATGACACTTTTCTTATTTTTGTTGTATCTTAATCTAGCTTTGCTATGAGGGCAATGCTAGCTTCCTAGAATGAATTTGAACATAAGAAAAATCTATTTTATGAAACTATTTAAGAAGCATTAGCATTAGGTCTTATTTAAAGGTTTGGGAGAATTTGACAGTGAATTCATCTTTTCCTGCAGTTTTCATTGGGGACTTTTGCTGCTTCGGTCTCTTTGATTGTTATAGACCTGAGCTGTTCTATGTATTGTTCTTTTAGTCTCCATTTCATTAATTTCTACACTGCTCTGTATTACTTATTGCCATCTATTGCTTCGAGATTTAGAGTGTTCTTTTTCTAAGACTTTGTAGTTCATCATTAGGTTATTTATTGAAAATTTTTTATTTTTAGTTTATTTTTATTATTCTTAACTATGTATATTGTATTGGTCAGGTTTCTCTAGAGTAATACAATTTATAAAATGAGTGTGTGTGTGAGAGAGAGAGAGACGGAGAGAGAGAGATTGAGAGGCAGAGAGAGAAACAGAGAGATTGAGAGACAGAGAGATAGAGAGAGACAGAGAGAGAGAGACAGAGAGACAGACAGAGAGAGAGAGAGAGAGAGAGAGAGAGAGAGAGAGAGAGAGAGAGAGATTTGGATGTATTAGAATAACTTACAGGCGGCAGTCCAGCTAACCCAACAATGGCTGACTGTGAGAAGAAAATTCAAAAAACACAGTAGCTGTTCAGTCCACAAGGCTAGATGTCTCAGCTGGTCTTCAATCTATGCTGGAATCCTGAAGAAGTATTGGCCCTCATGCCAGTGAAGTAATAGACTTGATAGCAAGGTGAAAACAAGTAGACAAAGAGCAAAATCTTTTTTCTTCCATGTTCTTGGAGGCTTCCAGCAGAAGGTGTGGGCCAGATTAGAGATGTGTCTTTCTGCCTCAAGACCTAGATTAAAGAAAGGTATATGTTCCCCAATCTATATACTGCCATCTCCAGCAGCAGAAGAACAAGCATAAAAATGTTAGGTCAAGGTGTAGCCTATGGGTTGGGAAGTAATGGGTTACATTTTCTTAATTAGGATGTTCATGTTATCCTTTATGAAAAATAAAGGACTAAGGAAGATTTAGTAGTAAATTAAGAATAGAGAGCTTAATTGAATAGAGCAATGAAGTACACACACACAGTTAATCACTCTCCTCAAATTAGACATATGATCTCTGATTCATAATCATTCATCCATCAACCAGCCTATGAGGGGAGACAAGTGATAACAAGGTAAGTATACCAGGAAGTGTGCTTGGAATAATCACAGTGTAGCTTGCAAAACATCTGTTCTACACCCAGAAGAATCCATAACCACTGGACATTTTTGAACTAACTCTAACCCTAACAAGCATAAGTTAAAATACTTACTTATATATAAATTAAAACATTCAAATAAATAGAAGTATTGGTAAAAGAAACTCACTTTTGGGAGTTATAGAGATAGTACCATAGGAGAAAGATGGAAGACAGATTTAAAGTACCCCAAGACTGAGGATTAAAGGCATTTTCCCCACTTGAAAGATCTGGATTAAAGGCCTGTGTAGTGGATATGTGAACATGAGTGCAGGTGCCCACAAAGACCAGAGGTTCCAGATTGCCCTTGGGGATGGCTGTGAGCCACTTGACATGGTGATGGGTGTGGAACTCAGTTCTTCTAAAGAATAATATTCTTAACCCCTCCACCCCTCCCCCCATTTGATGTAAGTATCATAGAATCTTTCTTCTTTAGAACTGTCTTAGCTATATTTCAAAGATTCTGGTAAATTGTACTTTCTATCTCATTGGATTCTTCAAGTTTATATTTTTTCCCCTGATTTCTTCAGTGGCCATCTTGTCATTCAGGTGTTGTTCACTCTCTACATGTTTGTGCAGTTTCTATAGTTTTTCTTGCTACCGAGTTCTAGTTTTATTGACGTTTGGTCTGACAAGACATAAGAAGTTATTTTACTTTTTATTTATTTATTTATGTATTTATTTTGTATTTGGTATGGCTTGATTTGTGGCCTAGAATGTGATCTATATTTTAAAAAGTTTCATAAGCTGCTAAAAAAGCTGTGTATTCTGTATCTGTTGTTGGAATGTCTTGATATATCTATTATTTGATCTCTGTTATAGTTTAACTCTTGGTTTCATTTCCTGCTGTTGTGATAAAATACTCTTGCAAAAGCAACTTAAGGGAAAAGGGTGTATTTGGCTCACAGTTCCAGATTGTGGCCATCATTGCAGGGCAGTCAGTGGCAAGGACTTGAAGCAGATCATCCTATTCTGTTCATAGAGCAGAGAGCCATGAATCAGTGCATGCATGCTGGTATTCAGTTCTCTTTTCCATTTCATATATATTCTAGGAAACCCCAGTCCAGAGAATAGTGTTACCCACAGTAGACAAGTCTTCCCGACAGTCAAGATCATCTCCCACAGAAGTGCCTACAGGCTAACTTAATGTAGAAAGTCCTTCATTGAGACTCCCAGTTGGCTCTAGATTATGTCAGGTTGACAATTAAAACTAGCTATCATGAGCTCTGAAGTCCTTTGCATGCTTATCTAAAGATAACAGTTGAGTGCTAAAATTACCAACTATTTTATTAGGACCTATGTTACATTTTATGTCTGTTCATATTTATTTATAGAATTAGGAGTTCCAACGTTTGGTGCATATATATATTTACACCTGTTACAGTTTTGTGGTGGATTCTTTCCTTTATTAATTAGTATTACTGTAATGACATTAGTTATCTTCTCTAATGTTGATTTAAGTCTAATTATCAACTATCATAATAGTCACTTCAGCTCTAGCTGTTGCTCACCTAATATATGGCTTCCATTCATTAAATCTGAGTGATGGATATCTTTACCAGTGATGTGTGTTTCTTGGGGACAACAAATAATTAGGTTCAATTTTTAAATCTAATCATCTATTCGTTTTGTGTCTCTTTATTGGCAAATTGAGACTTATTTGCATTGAAGATTATTATTTAGGGATGTTTACTAATTCCTATGACTTTGTTGGTGTGTTTGTCCACTTGTTTATTGAGTTAGACATGATCAGTTCTTCCCTAGCTCTTGTTTGTTCATCTATTCCTTCCATGAAATTCATTCTTTACTGGGCTGTTATTCTGACTGCCCTTCACCAGGTCACACAGAGGCAATGTCTAGCTATCCATCTTACCCCTGCTTCAAGAAAGGTACTTTATTATTACCTGCAGTTCAGGATGAGGAACAAAACAGTGCAATGATTTCCCCCAGGGGCCCACACTCAGTAAGTAAATGACAACTGATGGTTTGGCTTCTGAGACTTTTCTCTTTACCTCTCTGCTCTACTCTAGATCCTTTCAGAAGAGTGGAAAATGAGGCAAGTTTTATATCTCGTCTCTATTATTAACTTTCATTAATGCCTAGGAACTAGGCATTTCTAATAAGACGTATTAAAAGTTACTATAAAACCAGGAAAGAGTCCTTCTTTCCTTCCATAACTGCATCCACCCTTTTGTTAGACATCTAAGAACTCAACAGTAGCCAACTGTCCTGGCAGCCAAGCTTCAGGTTTCCCAAGTGAGGTACTACTTGTAATAATACGTTGGGTTATACTGACTATGCAATTCAGTAGGTGTACTCAGAACATAAGACTGAGGCATCATTACAGCAGACTAAACACCTTTCTATCACCTATGTCAAGAGAAGGGCATCCTCAGTCCTAGTCTAAGTAGCAAATGAATGCACTTTGTTTTAAAGCTATGGCTAAGTTCCCTGTAAACCACTGGGATAAAAGCAAGTGGGTCCTGACTTCTGTATCTCTTGGAATAATGCTACAGACCTTTCTGGCATACAAGCCTACCATTAGGGTTTCTACTTCCTGTCCTTAGGGATGCTCTCTGTTATATTTACTTTTCTCACCACCAAGTACCTGACCCTAAGCAAAACAGAGAGGAAAGGTTCATTGTAGCTCATGGTTCAGAGGAACGCAGCCTGCTGTGACAGTGAAAGGGTGACAGTGAGAACAGTTGTGTTCAAGGTGGTGATCAAGTAGCAGGAAGTGAGGAATGCTAGTGCATACCAGGCTTGTCCCCTTTTATTCAGACTGCAGCTTCTGCTGCCTACATTTAGGCTGGGTCTTCCTCACTCAAACTTTTCTGGAAACATCCTCACAGCATACTGAAGGTGTGCCTCATTATGTGTTTCTTAATCCAATCACAATCACAGTCATAGTTGGCACCACGCTCTCCATGCTCTGATGTGGATGGGACCCCGTGTCCTCAGTGATTTGTTCTAAGCAAAAGGCAAAGGGAAAGGTTCTTTTAGTTTTGCCTCTGCCTCCTTTCCTGCCATTTTGGCACATAATTTTTGCTTATTTGTAGCATTTTTCTGTTGCAATAATAAGGGAAAAAAAACAATAGAAATGTTATTTTCAACAGCAATGACTTGCATCCTAAAGTTCAACAGCAAGCATAACTTCTCATGTTAATTCTGAATTCAATGTGTGCTCTAATCATAGTCTCAGTTTCTAGCTGTTACTTTTATTTATGGAATGGATTTTTAATACAGTCCTTTTCCCTAAAATTATTAGCATAATGAAGATAACTGCTAAAAGTGGGAGGCTTAATTTATCACAATAGTTGACTGGCTGGCTTCAGTAGTTTGACATATATAAAATTTAGTCACAGGAATGAAAATGATCTCTCTGGTCTTATAGAAACTGGAAAGATTATTGATAAGAAAATGAAATTCTTCTACTAAATGATACACAGAGGATAGCATTCAGCATGTTGATGTGGAGCTCTTTTTCTTTTTCAGCAACCAACCTTGTCAGATATGACCATGTACGAGATGAACTTTTCTCTCCTTGTTGAAGACATGTTGGGAAACATTGACCAGCCAAAATATAGACAGATCATTGTAGAGGTTTGTATTTAAAAAAAAAAAAAAAAAAATGTAGATCACTGAAGGCTTGTTTGCTGTTAGCTCAGTGAAGAATGATAGAGAAAAACTACCCTCTCCCCCTGAAACCAAGAACGCTGCCCATCACCTGTCAGTTCTTCCGAAGGAGTCATCAAGAAGATAGACGTCCTTGACCTGGATCAAGTACCTTGTCCTATGGTTCGAGTACCTTAAACTCCCTCAGGTGGAAAAACCAAATGAACCACTCGCTCAGCTGCACTCACCCTGCCACAGCCAACGCATCAGCAGAGCAATAACAGCAGCGGGAGAGATCATTACCACCCATTTAGTGTTTAGCTTTTCTTCCTTATAGGAATAATACACTATGATTGTGGAATGTTGCAAGAATTTAGAGAATTGTGGAGAGCAAGAGATCCTTGCTGCTAGTGTTTCAAAGGACATCTATCGAAGCATCATCTGAAGTGAAGACACGCTAAAGTACATGTACCTGTGAGCACATTCACACACTTGCTCTCAGTCCAATACAACACTGTACAGTGAGTTCCTGGAATGGAGAATTTAGTGTGTGGCCAATCCTCCCATTGTCTCTTTCTCTGTCAATGTCTATCAGACATTATATTCTTTTATTTTTTAACAATTTTGTTTTTAATTGCATTGTTGTTTTTCCTGTATATATTTCTGTGTGTGCATGGCAGGTCCTTTGGAATTAGATTTACAGACAGTTGTGAGCTGCCATATGGGTGCTGGGATTTGAACCCAGGTCCTCTGGAAGAACAGCCAGTGCTCTTAACCCCTGAGCCATCCAGTCCCTAGACATTATATTCTTGCAAGTAACTCATATTGTTAAGCGCCTACCTCGACTGGCAAGGAAACATGCAACCACAACTCTTCTTCAAGCAGTTTATTCAGGATCATTGTACATCAACTTCCTCTGCTCCCATCAGCTTAGCTTCTCTCATCAGTTTACCCTGCTTCTCTCATCAGCTTACCCTGCTTCTCTCATCAGCTTACCCTGCTTCTCTCATCAGCTTACTCTGCTTCTCTCATCAGCTTACCCTGCTTCTCTCATCAGCTTACTCTGCTTCTCTCATCAGCTTACTCTGCTTCTCTCATCAGCTTACTCTGCTTCTCTCAGCCCCAGCAATGTGCTCACAGCCCAATCAGCTCATGCCACCTGGTGATCCCGGATAGGCCACAGAAGGAGGAAGCGCACCAGATCCATCAAGCACTTCCAAATAAGGCTTGTTTACAGCTAAGCACGAACTACCTGGCATCCAGCCAGGCGCCATCTTGGGGCTGTGGCTTCCCACATCATATGTCTTATTGACATAGAAGCTAGCAGTAAACATTAAGGTAAATTTAGCACCTGCTCAGCCCATTATTTCTGGAGCTGCAGTCAAGCCTGAGTGATATTCAGTCTCATCTCTGATGGCCCAGGATTTGAAGTAGAATTGCACAGTCATTCACATACCAGGTAGGAGGAACAATGTAGAGATGGAGGTCCAGAAAGGCAGGGTTAGAAGGATGCTTTCTTTGTGCTGTATCCTTAGATTTTCACGTTCAGTGACCAAGGCAGATAGTGGACTTAGAACTTCATGTTGACCTCTGATGACCTTGGTGCCTTTCCCCTGGCTGAAGAAATTTCTTTTAGAACTGCAACACAAGTCCATATTCTGTTTCTAAAGCCTGCCCCGCCCATAGGGCTGCTCTCATTGTGACCACTGCATTTTGTTACAGTGTCTTCAGGTTCTGCCTCGAAACATTTATTTGTTTGTTTTGCTTTTTTAGGACAGAGTTTCTCTGTGGCCTTGGAGGCTGTCCTGGAACTAGCTCTGTAGATCAGGCTGGTCTTGAACTCAGAGATACTCCTGCCTCTGCCTTCCAAGTACTGGGATTAAAGGCATGTGCCACTACCACGCAGCTGCCTCGAAGCATTTAGATAAGATGCACCCAGTAAGATTCCTAAACTTAGAACTAGGAGGCCTTTGCTGGTTAGTGTACAAAGCATAAGGTTCATTAGAAGGCCTTTACCAATTACCACGTACATTACTACAGTCTGTATATGGACACTGGTTGTCTAAACTGAGCATTGTAAGCCATTTGTGGTAGCTCAGACCTTTAATCCCAGCACTTAGGAGGCAGAGGGGGTACATCTCTGTGATTTCCGGACAGCCTGATCTATATAGTGAGTTTCAGGACAGCCAGGGCTATGTAAAGAGACCTCCCAAAAAAACGTGAAAATTAAAACTGATAATAAAATGAGCACTATAAGGGCTTGTAAAGGTGACTCAGTAGTTAAGAACCTTGTTGCTTTTCTAGAGGGCCCAAGTTTGGTCACCAGTATCCACATCAGGCAGCTCATAATTGCCTGTAACTCTAGTCCAAGGGATCCAGTGCCCTCTTCCTTTCTGGCCGCTGTGGGCACTGCACTCACATGCATACTGTGCACATACACACATTCTTAGGCATAATCAAAAATAAAGTCTTATCTGAGGATAAATTATGATGTAGCCAGATAGGTTGATGAAGGCAAGCTGTTGACCAACTGAGCTTTCTCTCCATCCCCAAAATTACATCTTCAAAAAACTAGCAGTGATTCAAAAGATCTCTCTGTGGCTATAGAGGTACTTCGATAAACATGCATGTTCCAAATAGAACAGGTGCTACTGATGTTCAGGGTTAGGATTCTATCCGTAGATGCTTCTCGATGTACAAAGTACTGCCCATCAGATCCATGATGAAACCCTATCCAGACTGTGTCACTGTTGTGGTTCATGTCAGTGGCTTTCAATATCCATTTCTTATAGTTACTAATGGTCGTGTCCATTGTGCTGGAAAGAAATCCTGAGCTAGAATTTCAAGACAAAGTGGATCTAGACAGACTGGTCAAAGAAGCATTTCACGAGTTCCAAAAGGATGAGAGTCTGCTGAAAGAAATAGAGAAACAAGTAAGTGAGAGGACAGCCTCCTCACAAAGAGCTCAGTGTCTCAGCTGTTGAAATGGTTTCTAATGTTATCATTTTACATCCCAAACAGATTTACTGAGTACAAAATTAGAATACTTGAGAGACCGTCAGACTTACTTGAGGAATTAATATTGCTTTTTAGCTAATTACTAGTTGATTGAGCTATGAAGTTCTGACAAAAGAAGAAAAAGAAATCTAAGATGAGATAATTTTTTTATATGGCTGACAATTAAAATGTGTTTTGCCAGGGAGAATCCACTGATCCTAGAAGGCTGTAAAATAAATTCAGAGGAAGATGGGAGTGTAGAACAAGCAACACTGGGGCTATGTACTGTCTAATGTAGTCCCTTCTGGGTTCTCTGCTTAATATTTTATGCTCATCTGTGAAAGGGTTCCCTAAGTAAATAAAATTACTAGCAAAGAAAAGGCTGCTAAAAATGTCTGCTTTTGTTTTATATGCTGAGAAGATGCCTGGGGAAAATGAAAGCGAAGTATGGGAAGCTCATAATTTCCATGAGGAAATCTTTCTGCAAATGTAGTTCCCTTAGGCAGCTGCTGATTTCACCTGTCAATTCCAAAGACTTGTTTATTCTTTTCCTTTGTAGGATGATATGACCTCCTTCTACAACACGCCCCCACTGGGAAAACGAGGAACCTGCAGCTATCTGATGAAGGTTGTGATGAACTTGCTGCTGGAAGGAGAAGTCAAGCTTAGCAATGGGGACTCGTGTCTGGTTAGCTAGCTGGGGGGTTCAGGAAGTGTAGGTAATAGCTTTCCAGCTGTGCCTTTTGTGTTGAAGCTAATCCAGGCAGCCAGTAATGGATGGACTGATGTGTTAGTGAGGTAGATGTTGTATTCTGTTTGCCATTATTAGACCTTTGCATGCCAGTGGCAGTTGAAAGGTAAGCAGCGATTGGACTCAAGTAAAACCCCAGTTTTCATTATTTGTGTCAGCTACTATAATCTTCACTGAACCACAGAAAAAGTTTGTGAATTGAAAATTAACTACTGAATGTTTTGTGATAAATATTCCATGAAAATTCTGCTTCTTTAGACCAAATTTTTACCTTCTGGCCATTAAAACAAACCACTTGCCAGCTGGTGATACTTTACTGGACTTAGGAGGCACTGTGAGGGTTTACCACTGTTGTACTAAAAAAGCAAGATGTGCAATGCACATTGAAAAAAGCAAAACTAACCCCTGATATTTAACTTCAGAAGCTGCATTATTAATAATGCTGTACAAAACTCTTAGTTTTTACCCTGTAAACATGACTGTGGTTTGGTATTGTGCTAAGTGTAAGGGTTGGTCTAAGATAGAATGTATCAAGCATTTTCTGAGCATCTGTTAGATATACGATTACAGGAGTGTTCAGAAGTGTGTTAACTGCACTCACATACACATACCACATGTAGGCACACACACACCTACACATAATTACAAATAATAAGTAAATAGAAAATATTTTAAGTAATTAAATTTAGAACTGTTTGTAAAGGCAAAGTTGAAAGTCAAAAAAAATCTGTTTCTGAACTAACAAATGTGGTGGAAACATACTTTGTTCAAGTTCACAATACTGAACTTAAGAACACTGAATATTTTCATTTAATTGATTTGGACTTGAAATAAGCTGCCAAATTTACCTAAGCAAGTAGACTAAATATTTAAATCTTATTAATTTATTTCCTTCTTAGATGTCACATGTGGCCCACTTGCTTGGGCTCTGATCCCAACAAGCATCATTTTTCTGACCAGTCTTACTGAGTTTCACCTAAGACATCAGATTTGTCGCATAAAATTTGTAGCCCAGTGTTAGAGTCTGAAAGATTAAGACAGGACAGCTGGTTTTCTAGGCTACAAGTCAGCTGGTAGCAAGTAAATGGGTGTTTGAACACCTGAAGAATCTCAGTGCAACACAGCTCCGAGCAGTTCAGGGTGTGGCTGGCTCCTAGATTGTGTATGTATAGGACGCTGTGTGTCAGTCAGAAAAGCTGGAAATAATTACAATCCAGTCTTGCAAACTAGACAGAGAAGAGAAATAGATTACTTGACTCAGTGTGTGAAGAGAAGTTATGAAAAGATTGTCCCGAGGAAGCCACTTATAAAACTAAGCCAGAAAAACAAAGTCATGAATCCCATGGAGAGAGAACAAGTTCTGATGGCTGTTGGGTAGGGAAGAGAAATTAAAGACTGGCAGAGGTGGAAAGCCCTTGAAATATTTAATACTTGTTAAAATTCAGAAGGAAGTAAATACTTGTATCCTTAAGAATTAAATTTTGTGATTGCTGAGCAAAGTTACAAAAAACTGCTCTTAGTTGAAATAGACATCACTTGCAAGTCTGTTTTCTGAATGAGAACTTAGCTTCCTGTTACACAAGCTAAGTTTTGACATTTCCTTCAGCTGTTTGAAAGAACTCTGTATCAACTTTTTAAAATATGAAATGCAAAATGTACTGTTCTGCAAGATATTTTGGGATAATCAATAAATCTTGATGTTCCTCTATCAGAAGCAATGTCTGCTTTCTAATTAGAAAAGCAAAATAATCTTAAGAATCAGAATACAGAACTCATGAAATTTAGAAGTCCCATTTAATCTATAGAACCCACATGTTTTAACAGCTGCACTAGAGGCTGACAGAAATATTAGCACATGTACTGAGGCATGACAAGCCTTAAACCTGATTTAAAGCTGCTCTGTCATACTGGCAGATTCTCTATGTTAAGTTTATTGTGCAGTCAACGTCTGTTGGAAACTCCCGACTGCATATCAAATCCAACTGCATTTCCAAAGCATTGTTAGAAGCATGATGTCTTCTAGAATTCCTTCCATTTTATTTAAGACTTTAAAATGGTATTTCAGCCTTTTAAATCAAAATATGAGCTCATCTTGATATCATCTTTGATAAGCTTGCAATGCTTTGTGGGTACCAATAAACATTTGTTAAATATCTGAATAATTCAACTTTTCACCCAAATCTTAAAGAATGTATTAGGACACACTGCTAAGCCCTCTGTGAACACAAATGTTAAATAGATGCCGTATAAAAGTCTAAGAGGCAGCACAGTGTGGAAACAGCCCTAGCAGCAGAGATGCACCCCATTCAAACTAAGGAGAGGCTGCAAGCAGCATAGTAGTACACAGCCAGACTGTTAGAGCCCTGTCTCAGAAACTAAACATGTGAATGAGAAATGAAGAAAGCCAGATTCATAAAACAGCAGCAGCAGACTTCACACAAGGGGACAGATGGGCACCATAAACCTAGAAAAGCAGCAAAGAGACAAAAGAGCTGCAGGGATTGGTCTGTGGCCCTCCTATTCCAGCCTCCCAGAAGCTGAATGGGTCTATAGGTAAATTATGAAAAAGCCCAATGCATTTGGAGATTCAGATGAGGGTGGGGTCAGCATCAGGAAGGAAGAAAGGGAAATGTTCTTCCAGAGTGAAAGCTCCTCTCCCAGCACATGTCCCAGCATCCCATCATATGCCCCAGCAGAGCAGTGCCAGCCCCTATGTTAGAAAAGAGTCCTTTCTAAATAACCCAACTCTATGGACCCCAAGTACTTGATTCTTTGAACAAGTACAACTCAAGGATATGTGGCTCAGAACGAACTGGAGTTCAGCCCCTGTGGCCATCACAGATTTACTACCCAAGCAAAGGGAAACTCTTGAGAGTGGGCATTTTTATGTTTCATCTGAGAGGGAGGTAGATGAGAACCAGGGTGACCATGATTCCTCCAAAGGTGTGGCTTTTACAGTAGCTGATACCTCCTGCCTGTTCCTGCAAGGGTAAGACTTCTGATTGGCTGTGACTGCATCTGATGACTACACACTCTCCCCACCCTCATTTGTTTATTTCCCCTGTCTGTTATTTGAAACTGTTGGTTGTGCATTCACTCTGCTTTGGTTATTAAGCAAAATGAGATAAGCTTGTCTAGATGAGAAGCCTGCTGATGGGTCACGCTGTGGAATAACTGCAGGCTCCTTATTTTTCTCTACCTGAATGACAGTTCAAAGGGGGCTTTACACTCTCTTAAAAATCTCCACATAAGCTAGAGTAAGACCATTTTATGTCAAGGCGTTGTTATCCTTCATTTGTCCAGTTACAAAGCCCCACAAGATTCATAAAGTTAACTAGCCCCTTTTTAAGTCAAATTTGTGAGAATGACATGTTAGAACCAGAGTCCTTCAGGAACTCCCCACTGACATTTCTTAAAGAAACAAACAGGAGCAATGCATCTTTAAAAAGGCTTCCTTGGTACCAGAAAAGAAGAGCCGTGGAAGACACAGCTCAGCTTGCTCTGTACTGCGCTCCTCTCCATTTCCAGCCGCTCTCCTCCCTCCCCAGAGCTGGTTATGTTTAACTTCCTGACACTAACCCAGTTCTCATTCCGGGAAAGGCTCCTTGTGAGTGTTTCATCTTCATTCTCACATTTCTATTTTTGTCTTTTTCTGCCTTAATGGGGCCTTGTTGTTAGTTTCACCCGAGGGGTTGTGGATGCTGTAGAATTAACGGGATGGTGACTCCAAAAACTGCCCTTATGTGTCCTTAGCATATTCCATATTCCAACATTAACTTCTGCTGCTTTCTGTATGTTGGCTAATTAGTGATGTTTCAGAGTATGTATCCACACAGTTGAAGGTGCTTAGGGATGTATCTCTGTCCTAGAAATCTGTACTAAGAGGTTTTGGTGTCGCCATTTCCATCTATCCCTTGTGAAACTGGACTTAATTCCTAGAAACTTTTATCTCTCTCAGAAACAGAATTTAAAGCTTCATGGTCCATCTCCTGACCCATCACATAAGAGGCACACACATCCCCAATTCACAACAGTGAAGAGAGGGTGGCAGTAGCCCAGACCCCTCACCCCGACTTCTATGCCTTGCTTTTGGGGGAGGGGTGCCCTCTTTGAAACAGTAGATCAGAGTTAACCTATGTCTGGCCTTCAGCAGCACCGACCCACCATTTTAGACCCTTTCTTCTTGAGGATGGTATTCTCCTGGGCTGCCATGGCTGAGGTGGAGACGGTGGGCTGGTAGGAAAGACATGGGTTCACACAGGGTGGGATGAGGTTCATAAGGTCAAAGGGCCACCAGAATTGCTGGATAAAACACAGGGTGAACTAATGGCTTACTAAACATCCAGTAGACACTGTTGTGCATGGAGATTAAGGCAGATCAGTTCTCTGTGGAGCTTGTGTTCTACCTGGATCTAAAGATGAGATAAGTATTGATAAAGTCTATTAAAAAATTAGGTGGGGGAAGGTGTTGGGGTTCCAAAAAACATACCTGAAGTATGGCCCATTGGCAAGTTAAGTGTTTTGAACTACTGTGGGCCCATGGTTTTTCTGCCCTTCATACATGTCATATATGAATGACATGTATCTGATATATATATATATATATAATGTATAAAATATCTATACACACATGCATGCACACACACACACACAGAGAGGGGGGGACAGAGAGACAGAAAGGGATTTATTAGAATGACTCACAAGCTACAGTCAAGGTAATCTAACAGTGGCTGACTATAAATAGAAGTCCAAGAATCCAGTAGTTGTTCAGTCCACGATACTGGGTGTCTGTCTCAGCTGGTCTTCAGTATACACTGGAATCCTGAAGAAGTGGGCTCTACTGCCAGTGAAGGGATGGCAAGAGCAAGCAGGCAAAGAGAAAAAGCTTCCTTGTTCCATGTCCTTATACAGGCTTCCAGCAGAAGGTGTGGCCCAGAGTAGAGGTGGGTTTTCTCAGCTCAGATGATTTGGATTAAAGGCACATCTTCATAGCTCAAAGATCCAGGTTAGAAATGGATCTTCCTAATTCAAATTAAGCAATAAAAATTCCTCATGGGTATGTTCTCTGTTTTGGCACCTTAGTTCAAGATATAGTCAAGTTGACAACCAAGAATAGTCATCACAGGCCACAGAAGTTCTAAGCAGTCATTCTGCATTGTAGCACCTTTAGCACAGGTGTAGCTGCTTTCTACAAACTTGAGCTTCTGTTCACAAAATATACACAATAAAACAAAACTAATTAGTGAAGCACTCAATTTACCCACTTTAGTTCAGTGTTGTGCAGTGTGGTGGTTTGAAAGAAAATGGCCCCCAAAGGGAGTGATACTATTAGGAAGTGGGGCTTTGTTGGAGTAGGGATGGCTTTGTTGGAGTAGGGATGGCTTTGCTGGAGGAAGTCTGTCACTGTGGAAGCACCATGTCTGCCTGCATGCTGCCATGCTTCCTCCCATAAGGATAATGAACTAATGTAAGCCAGCCCCAGTTAAATGATTTTCTTTATAAAAGTTGCCATGGTCATGGTGTCTCTTCATAGCAATAAAACCCTAAGACATGCAGTGTAAACCAAAGTTGTTTTTTTTTATATTAAAGATAAACAAAATACAAAAAAAAAAATAAAACCTTTTTTGTCTTTGGGGGAGGGGTCCTAAAAGTCAATGATAAAATTCCTAATGAGGACTCAGAAATAATAACTTTGGGCCTTACTTGAAAATGCTTGGTTCAATTCAATCAATAAGAGAACCAGGGTAGAGGCTATAGTCATAGAGAAAACAGAATACTTATGAGCTAGGCATGACCGTGAGTCCATTGGAATATAGAAATGTTAAGCAAAAATAAGGTTGTCATGGAAGTGAACAAAAAGATGAAAGACAAACATCAAAATATTAAATGAGGTAACTAATGTACTGAAACAAAATTCCTAGTGTTCTTCTGGTAGCTCGGCAAGGGCTAAGAAGGGGTCTCTGTACTTGGTCTTTCACAAGATACCAATAATCACTTCATTTTATTTTCTAATTTTATTTGGTAAGAAAAGTGTTTACCATGTAGAATGTCTTTAAGTATTATCATTTTGTGTGTTTGATTTGGAGCGCAAGTGGAAGCACATTTGGAGCACATTTCTAATTCTCTAATTAGAAATGGACATGGGGGGGCATACTAAGGGAGGGGAGATAATACGTTATAGAAAAAAGAAATGTGTAATGCTAGGGGGCTGGGAGCTTAAGTAGGTAAGAGTGCAGGAATATGGAGGAAAAGGGGGACATTCCCCCAAAGGAAAGACATATGAAAACGATGTAGAAGCCTACTGTCTCATAACCCAACTAAAAACATAATTAGAGGTATAATGAACTACAATGTGATATGAAAGAAAAGTGAATACTGGGGTTTAAAGGACTAGGTAGTGCTGGAGTCGGCGTGATGGGGAAGAAGTAATAGATGAGTTAACTGAAACTAAGGATACATGGGAAGCCTTATGGAACCCACTAGTTAGTAAGCTAATCTAAGTGCTTGGAAAGTAGAGGCAGGAGGATCTGTGTGGGTCTACATTCTGATCTACATAACAAGCTCCGGAATAGCCAGGCCTACATAGAGAACCCTGTCTCAAACAAACAAATAATAAAAAAATTAAGTGGACAATCCTGCTCTTAGACTTGGATTATTAAATGAGTATTAGAGTGCAATGCATGGATTATGTCTATACTAGCATACTAGTTACTGGTCAGGGAGACTTTGGAAGTCTCCAAAATAATATAGGATATTGCCATTGTCTTTGGCCATCTACCTTAGCTATATGATACAGTAAGACCCTACTGCTGAAAGCATCATACATTGGCTCAAGGCCAAGAGAAATCCATCTCAAACTGACTAGGCCTCCCTGCTGGCTAGCTTCCATAGTGCCATAAGGTGCTATACAAGCTGCTGAAGAAAAGACATCAGTGGTCTTCAAGCACTGCACCCTCCATATTGTCATGCCAGCCTACCAGGTAGATGGCCTGCTGGTGCAATTAAGGCATGGTTGTTATGGGGTAACTGACAGCATTCTGATTGTATCTGAGACTTGTTCCACAGGAGGGAATCATGTCTGCTACTGCAATCCTGGTCAGAAGCCCACGGTGGGGTGGGGTTGGTCATGAGTCCTAGAGTAGAGCCTGCTCTTTTTAAACATTTTATTTAATTAAAAACAATTTTATTTTATATATCAGTCCCAGTTCCCTCTCCCTGCCATCTCCCCATTCTTCCCACCAACCCCTCCAATCCCACCCCCCATCCACTCCTCAGGGAGGGTGAGGCCTCCCATAGAGCCTACTTTTTATTTTGACAAATGGTCATATTATCAAATTTTGTCTCAGTTTTTGTCAACTTGACACAAATTTAGACATGCAGAGGGAATTTCTACTAGCTCTATGTGTGTGTGTGTGTGTGTGTGCATCTGTGGGACGTTGTATTAATTGTGATTGACATTGGAGAGCTGATTCACTGTGCTTACTGTCATCCCTGGGCAGGTGGCACTGGACTGTAAAGGGAAGGTAGCTGAGCAAGCCATAAAGAAACTCCCCTCCATGTCTCTGCTTCAATCCTGCACTACCACCCGCATTCCTTCCTGTCCTTAGCTCCTGCTCTCCTACCTTTGATGATGGATTGCCACCTGTAACCTAAAAACAAATCCTGTCCTTCCCCAAGTTGTGTTTGGTCATGATGTTTACCCTGGCGTGCTGCTAGTTTTATGTCAACTTGACACAAACTAGAGTCATTTGAAAAGAGAGAACCACAATTGAGGAAATTGACCACCACACACACACACACACACACACACACACACACACACACACACACACACACACACACACACACCAGATTGGCCTGTGAGCAAGTTTGAGCATTTTCTTGGTTAGTGATTGATGTGGGAGGACCAGCCCATTGTGGGTGATGCCATACTAGACTGGTGGTCCTTCTATGTTTAAGAAAGCAGTCCGAGCAAGCCTTGAAGAGCCAGCAGTATGGAGCACTCCATAGCTTGTGCTCAGTTAGTTGTTGCCTCCAGGTTCCTGCCCTTTGACAACAACTACAAGCTGTAAGGGGAGATAAACCCTTTCCTCCCCAGTTGCTTTTGTTCATCATGTTTATCACAGCAATAGAAAGGTAGCAAAGACATACGGCAACAGAAGAGGCTGAATCAGACGTCTGACATCTGATGAGGATTCATGTTTACCCACACTGACTGTCCCTGCTCCCACCTGAAGCAGGGAAGTGTCTTTCTGCAGTTAATTCAGAACTTGTCACAGTGCTGAATGGAAGAGACTGCATGCTCATCCCTAAATTGGTACATCCTTATTGCACCCCAACACACATGCGTGCATTCGCACACACATTCACGCACACACCACAGAGAATGTCTTGGGAGGAGATGAGAAGAATATTAAAAGACTGAGGAGGAATGCCATGAAATACAGTCTCCTGGACTTGGCTTGGCCACTGTACTCATCAACTCCCAGCATCAATCTCTTGCACAGGACCTACAAAAGATCAAGCCAGCCAAAATTCTGGAGTAGGTGGGAGGTGCTCTCCAGACCTCACCCTTCCTGAGGAGCTACCGGCAGTTGGTTGCTGGGGGGAAAAGAATCATTCTTTCTTGAATGGTAGAGTTGCCATGCTCCCATGGAGGACCCCACATTCATGAGCAATATTAACTGGATTTAGTGGGTTATCAAAACCAAAAGGACATCAGTTATGGGGGGAGATTAGTTAGGGAAACTTTGGATAAATTAAAGGGGTGGATTTGATCATGTTTAATTATGTATTAGTAATTTTTTCAATAAAAGGGAAAATTATTATCGGAACTTTTAAATCATCAGGAAAGTATCTAGGGGCAGAAGACTCAAGATAAAGAAAAACAGCAGTCTCCTACAATTCAATTTGTAGTTCAGTGGCAGACATGGCATCATGTTGCAGTGTGTGCATCTGTAACTAGAATGCATGTGACAGAACATCACTGTCATAGAAACTGCTAGCTGAACACCATTATCTGCTACAGACCAGGATCATAGCTGGGCATTGACTGCTCAGCTAGCCATTCATTCTGTGAGCTGGAAACAGACATCCAAGTGGCTCTCCTAGTCCTATCTCGACCCTCAGTGCTTGCTCCCCTCTCCTCCGGATTCCTGCAGCCTGGAATGACAGCACAGAGGAGTGGAAGATGGCCAAACCGTTTTTCATCTAGGTGTCCAGCTGGAGAACTGTCTGTAGCTGCTCTAGACCCTTCCCCACACATTGGTGGTGAACCAGGCTTCAGTCAACAGAAACTGCCCTACTCACTTAGGAAGCTTTTAAGGAGCTTTTTTACCCAGGTATATGTGAGTTAGGAAACTGAAAGGGTGTGAAGTGTTACATTTATGTGGAGGCGGGCCAGTGGCTGCTTTCCAGAAGTGTAAGTATTAAGCAGAACAGTGTCCAGAAACAAGAGAAACGGACATGGATGAAGAGCAGGATAATCTTACCACTAATTATGAATACTTGGTCCCCCTCAAACAGAGAATTCCTTTTACTTTTTCTGAAGGATTTTCTCGGAGCTGAACTTGCCGGGTGCTAAGGCAATCATCACATATTTCAAGACAGGAGCAGAACCAACAGCCAATAACCAGACCAAAATGGGGGGGGGAGATCCCTGCCTTTGGGAATTTTGAGATTCTCGTATTTTCTCTTGAGACAGGGTCTACACTGTCTGCAGTCTTGTTATGTACACCAAGTTTGCCTTGGACCAGCCATCTACCTTCTGAGTGCTGGGATTACAGGCCTGCACCAGCACACCTGGCTTGAAATTCCTTTCTGGATTGAAATCAAAACAATTTTCAGAATATCTGGACTGTAATCAAATTATTACACATACCATGGCTAAAACCAGTTTCATAAAAAAGTAACAGCTTTAAGCATATTACCAACAAAATAGAACAAATAACAAATTAAGGCGTTGTCTCCCTAGTGTAAAACTTACAGTAAACACAAGGAAAGCAGAGTGAATGTGATGGAGTGAGCAGAAAAATAAATCCAAGATCCAAGTCCCCTCACCCACAGTGTAGCTCGGTGTTAGACACACATGCATTGTCAGGATGAGATAACACCCATACAGCCTCAGTGTTTTGTGGTGAGAACACTTATATGCGCTACCTTATCAACATGTTCAATTCATTATTAGCCATAGTCACTGTGTCTTGAAGAAAATGTGAGCTAGCTATGATACCAATTAGTCCAGTCAATCAAGCAGACTAACAATAGCTTACATTTACTGAGCACAATACACTGAGCATTGAAGTTCATCTGTTTGCTTTGAGATAAGGCCCGTGTAACTCATGCTGGCCTTGAACTAACTATGTAACTAAGGATGACCTTGAATCCTGATCCCCCTGCCTCCAATCTACTAAGTGCTAGGATTTCTGACAGGCCACTGCTCTTAATTCTTAGCTCTACTTTATAGTTCTGTGCAAGAACTATGTTTCTTGCATAGGAGGATATCAGGGCAGAGTTGTCAGACTCCAGATTAGAAAGTCAGAACTCAGAGGATGACATCACAGGCTGAGACAAATTTAAAATAAATGATGCACATTAATACTAGACAATTCTCAAACTTGTGATGACTGGCACAAAGAGGCTTCCTGAAGAAGTAATTTCTTCTGTTTCTCTAGACACTTGAGTAGGGCTAGGAGGATCCCCTTGTCAACAACCTTTGGCCACTTCACAACACCATTGTAACGTGAGGTACCTTGAAGACAGCAGGAGGAGTATGGGGCATTTTCCAGAGGAGGGAACTGGTGGCAACCATGGGACTCTGACTCAAGAGCAGTGTCCTTGGAGCCTAGCTCAGCCTTCCTTGTAAAAAGATTACCAGAGACATAATGATAAAAGAGCCAAGTCCTGGTTCCATTTTGCTCGAATCACCAAATAAACACAGAAGCACACAGCACACGTTTGACTCTCTGAATCTATCATAAAAAAAGAATGTACAAATTCCTTCCCCTTCATGTTCACATGTCTGTTGGTGCTGCCTTGTTTGGGTCTTGTCAAACATCTTTAACTGTAGAACTTGTTTCTTCCCGGCAGACATCCTGCAATCTGACTCCAAGGTCTCTTCTGCACATTATTCTGTGACCTAAGCCCACTTAACGACTTCTCATTTTGTTCAGATTCTGCCTTTGTTCCCACTGCTAGGACCCATGTTGTCTTGTTCAAGCAGGGAGTCATCTTATCTGTCTAATTACACAAAAGATGACATCACAAATGACGAAAACAAAGAAGGTAGTGTGGGACTCAGCTGCCAGCCTGGAGAAAGGGTGCCTGGTGTTATGGTCACTTTTCACACTGTGGAGACTTGTTCCCCAGCTACTGGGGATGTGGCACTTTACTGACAGCAGTGACATACTAGGAGCAGTTCTGAGAGGGTTATACCTAGCTCCTGTTTGCTGTCATGCTGTCTGTTTCCTGGTCAGCTCTGATATGAACTGCCTTCACCGGCACCCTTCCACCTCCATGAGCAGAGTTGCTCAATCAAGACAGACTGAAACTATGAGCCCCAACAAGTCTTTCCTGTTTCTGTCAAGTATTTTGTCCCAGTGATGCAGAAGTGACTAATGGACTGTAGAGGCTTCCCAGAGGTCCTGACCAGAGCCTGGCCACAAACTGGCCTGGCACCCCTTGCAGAGAACATTAGAAGTTTGAACTATGCTCCCTCTAAGCTCTTTGCATGAGGTAACTCATTAAGACATCACCATTCTGTGAGGGAGGTAATGTTGTTGCTTCCCTTTTACAGATGAAACAGTGACTGAGAGGTCCAACAGACTGTGCCAGACCAGGGGCAGAGTTGGTTGGAAACACATCAGTAGGATTCCATATCTGGAATCTAAACTTCACTAATTGGCTTAACCTTTTAAACCATTTAGTTTGCATTTATTTTTAAACCATCTACAGCCTTTTTAATAATTCATGGCTAGTAGGAAGCAATCCTGAAATAGTATTCTGGAGAATACTTGCTGTAGGTAGATATGGAAGACTGGGCTCACATCTCCATTTCTGTCTCCTCAATTTCTGTTCTGTTGCATCTTGAGACCTCTTCTGCTCTTAGTGGCACTCAACAGCACAGTTAAGGACAGTCACCCAGAACTGGGACATTTTGATGTCTTGCATCTTGGGTGTTGTCTCATGGGTTGGTTCCCCAAAGCCAGTTCTCACGGGTGCATACATTTGATTGATAGGAATAGCAGGGATTATAGATATCATTCCCTACCTAGAAGCTCATTAATATTCATTATCTTAACAGGGCACAGTATCGCACACCTGTAATCCAAATGCTCAGTTAGGAGTTAGAAGCAAAGGGATCATAGTTCATGGCTAACCTGAGTTGCACAGGGAATTTCTGGATTTAGTTCAGCCACGTGGTTGCATGCCATGCTCGGGAGTAGATATGATAGGGGTTATCTTAGGTTTTTCATTACTGTGATAAAGACCATGACTATAAGCAACCTGGGGAGGAAAGGGTTTATCCCAGCTTGAAATTCTCAGGTCACAGTCCATCGTCAAAGGAAGGCAAGAACCTGGAAGCAGAGGCCATAGGGGAGGGCTGCTTAATGGCTTGCTCTTTTTCTATGTATGCCTGTATAAAAGTGATTACTAACAGTCATGCAATAGAGTCAATATTAGGATGCCTTGAAATCTCCTCCAAAGAAATTAGTCCATTACTTTGAATTCAGCCTCAGGCAAA
Source organism: Cricetiscus sungorus (assembly GCA_030556225.1). Lineage (NCBI taxonomy): Eukaryota > Metazoa > Chordata > Mammalia > Rodentia > Cricetidae > Cricetiscus > Cricetiscus sungorus. Next base: position 24,164,528 of record JANBXA010000729.1, read on the forward strand.
TTCTTAGGACCAAGAATAAAGCAGCTCCTTTCTTTGCCCAAATATCACAAGAATAGCCTCTAACCCAGTTGCTAATTTGTTTTCTTCTGAAATCTCTTGAGTTGGGTCTCCCCAGTCTGCTTAGCTCTCAGCACTATGTCTTCCAGGCTCTTAAAGAAATGGCCCATTAAGTTCTGGTTACATCATTCAACTGCTTTCCCAGTCCAAAGTACTTTTTCACAGTCCTCCCCAAAATACAGTCGTGTCTATCACAGCAACACCCATAACCTGGTACCAGTTTCTGTCCTCACTACTTTTCTATTACTGTGACAAAACACCATGGCTAATAAAATAAAACATTTAATTTGGCTTATGGTTTCAGGGGACTAGAATACATGTTGGACAGAGCAATGACCTAGTGGCAGGAATAGCTGAGAGCTCACATCTGAATCCACAAGCAGGAGGCAAAGAGAGTTAACAAAAACAAAACAAACAAACAAAAAAAGACACAGCCCTTTCAAACTGCAAAACCAAACCCTAGTGATATACTTCTTTCAACAACGCCACACCTCCTAATCCTCCACAAAGAGCCACCAACTGGAGACTAAGTATTCAAAAGGGACATTGTCATTCAAACCATGACTGAGGCTTTCTATATGACTCTCTTGCCCTAATCCTAGCGAGGAAACTCATGAGTCAAAAGCCCTGAGGGATGAGAGAAGGATGCAACAGACAAAGGAGGCATATCTCAGAAGGACCGATGGCAATGCTTATTCTGAATGGTTCTTTTCAATCCACGGTCCAGTACTGAAGTGGGGAGGGTACCTTTCATTTTCCAATTAGATTCTACACCAGTCCACTGTGCCTACCTTCCCCAGACACCATCAAAAAGAAATATGTTCTAGAGAGGTTGTAAAGGCATTCTTCTTTCTGCTATAAGAGAGAAAATGGTGTTATCCTGGGGATCATGAGATCCTGATGTTAATTTATGTAATCAAACTATAGAATGGCTCCCCTATTGGTACTACTGGGAATTAATATTCTCTGGTCCCTTTTCTTCCACAACTATCTCTTAGGATCTGCCAGGAAAGAAAGACACAAGCTAAGCAGGTCACTCAGAGGTTATATTCTTCTTATATCCTAAATATTTACCTTCTGCCTATCCATGGTCAGGATCAAGCCTCACTATTTCCTTCCATTCTCTGAAGCAAAATAGGATGTCTATAAACACATTGTTCAGCTTATAGACAAACCCTCACTGTTCCTTAATGCCTGTCTGTATGAGTTAGCTCAGGCTAGTCACAATCTTCAAGCTGTGGTCCCTTATCTCAAATGTGTCGCCTGTCCTGGTCTTTTACCAAAGAGGCATCTTTAAGTCCTCTTGCCCTCAAGACCCTTAAGTTTCTGTATCTTTCTATCTTGAGATGTCAAGTCATTCCATTCCATCATGGACTCTGGGATCCATTAGTCCAGTCATTATTTTATAAAGTCAACTTCTGAGGCCAGAATTCAATAAAGGTTAAATAAACTGAGTATCAGCAGCCAGAACCCCACAGTTCATGCTGAACATGCAGCAGAAGCTAAATAAATGTTTGCTGATTGCAGTTTTTTAAGTGACAGAACAACAAATAAAATGAATGGAGACTTCTCTAGGGGGAGATATGATTGAAAATCACATCTAAAAGCAGGAAAAGGACTAGTGGCTGTTTTCCTAGTCTTGCATATGACTGTGAAGTTAGAGGAATTCTGCAAACCTGTATATATTTATCTCATCAAGAAAAAAAGGTAAAACGTAAACTTGGCAGCTGATGAATGACTCCAGTCATTTGAAAGCAAAAAGCTGAGGATTCCAACTTTGCTTTGCAAAAATAGCTTTTGAATCACATCTGAAGTTGGGAGGTTTTATACAAATTAATACCGCAGGTGATTTTTCAACTTCTGTTGAAGTGGGAAGTAAATGATGAGATCCAGCACATTCAGCAGCTGGGGTGTAGTTCTTTTTCGTTGCTTAAATTTGTTCTCTGACAATTTCATACGTGTACATAGTGCTTTCTGCTCACTCTCACCTCCACACTCTCATCTCCCCGCTACTCATTTTATCTCAACTCTCTCACTACAGACCCCTGTCCACATTCATACTCTTGTGCTTTGTTTCTTGTTTTGTGACCCTCTGGTTTTACCCCTAATACAAGCTGTTAGTTCAGGGGCTCTCTGGAACTTTTGACAAATTGGGGTGAGGTGGTCAGACCAGTTAGCCCACCTGTTGAGATGCTCAGATGCCTCCCAGTTTTGATCACATCCTATGTAAAGTTTACAGGTTGCGTTCTTATTTATGGAATGAGAACTCCCTTCAGCATGGCTGGCCTCTGGCAAGGACAGAACTGCTGACAGGAACAAGGACATTTCTAGCTTCTCACCAAGGAAAGAATTAGAGCTGTTCATTTGGAGTTGCTGCCCTAAAATTGACCATTTCTGCCTCCTGTCTTTATCACTTGCTGAAGCGCAGTGAGAATGCTCCTGCTTCCAATGTGGCAGAAATTGAACTGACAAAAAATTAGGCTATTGTAAAAGATGCCCTGTCCTTCAACTTGGCCATCAGACTCATGAAACAATAGACCACATGAAATTTCCCAGGAATTTGCTGGGAGAAGAAAAGGGCTAAAAGCCTGGGCCAGACAGAGGGAAGGATTGTCTCTGGGAAGAGATGTATAATGAGTCAGAGGACCTTGCTGAGGAGACTGAAGCTGAGGCAATGTCAAGTCAGTGAGGGACTACAGTAGACCTGGCCCCCTCAGCTGTGGAAAACTCTAGCCTCTGCTTACACATACATCTCCTAGTAGAGCCCCATATGGGCTTGAGTCAACGAGGTCCTTGAAACTCTTTCTAGTGTGGCCACATTGAATAAATCTCCCTTTTCTGCTTTTCTCTATTAATATAACTTTTAATTGGCTTATTAAGGAGGAGTGGCTGCTTAGGAATCTGTCTTAACAAAGTGCATTCAATGAAGTTCATCTGTGTCAAAATCTTTTAAATGGCTGCTTGTAATGACTATTTTCAAGTTATTTTAATACACTGAATGCCCTGTGTATCTGTGACTAGAAATACATACAGCTATGTATTTGAACTCCAGATAACGTGCAAAGTTTATAAAGCAAAAGTCATAAAAGCTTACTATATACAAAGTAATCAATAAGTGCTGCTTTCAATATATTCTGATAAAAAAAAAAACCTGCCACTTTGGCAATCTTGCTATTTGAGATACTCTCTTTTTGCCCTAAGAGGTTTATAATTGTAAATGTTAAGTATACTTGCATAGTATTTGTTTGTAATAATTACCTTTGTTTCCTGAATTTATAAACACTCTGAAATTTTGATGGTCAATGTTATAGATTCATCCTACTGAACCAAAGATTTTAAATTTGCTTTGTATCTACAAGCTCACTTACTACATAATTATATATATATATATTATATAGCATATACACATATATGATATATATTATATATCACTATATAACTATAATTATACAGAAGCTAGTTCTATATAAGAATGCTAATCATCTCTGACTCTTTTATGTGTATATACCATTAGTATTATAAAAGCCTTCTAATAATTAATAAGTGATGGGAGATGTTATTCTGTCAATATGTTACTCATACTGGTTAATTAATAAAGCATTGTGGCCAATGAGAAAGCAAGGTAGGCAGGGCTAGGAGACAAGGAGGAAAGAGGAAGTAGTTAGGAGGAGTCAGCATATAGAGCCTAGAGGAAGCAAGACACAGGCCGCCACTCTCCGATAAGATGACCACGTGGAAATACTTAGATAAGTAGAAATGGGTTAATAATTAAGACAGAGCTAGCCCTAAATAATAATGGTAACTGGCCAACAGGATTGTATCAAATACAGAGTCTCAGCATGTTATTGGGGCATGGCCCGGGTGGCCTGCGGGGAGGAACAAAGAGTGGGTCTGGCGGTGGGCGGAAAAAACCTTCTCGTAACAAATAGGTATTGGACACTGGTAAATCTGTAGACAAGTACCAAATTTTCCTTAGTTATTTGTTCTTGTTAACTGTATTTGTAAAGCTTAGTAACTTCTGTCAAAACCAGAAATGTCTGGTTTTATTGCTGTGAAGAGACACAATGACCATAGCAACTCTTATAAAGGAAAACATGTATTTGCTGCTGGCTTACAGTTTCAAGGTTTAGTCCATTATCAACATGGAGGGAATCATGATGGATCGCAGTCTAGACATAGTACTAGAGAGGTAGCTGAGAGTTCTACATCTGGATCCAAAGGCAGCAGAAAGTGAATGGTCTCAAAGGGTGTAATTTGAGTAAAGGAGACCTCAAAACACCCCCCCCCCATAACACCCTTCCTCCAATAACACTACACCTACTCCAACAAGGCCACACCTCCCAGCAGCGCCACTCCCTATGAGCCTTACGGCTATTTTCATTCAAATCAGTACAAGAACAAAACAAACAACAAAAGCCCAGCTGGGTTTCACATACACCTTTAACCCCTGAATTTTGGAAGCAGTGACAGAAGGATCTCTGTGAGTCTGAGGTTATCCTGGCCTGAATAGCAAATTCCAGGCCAGCCAGGGCTATGTAGTAAGACCCTGCCTCAAATAACAAACAAAGCAAAAACAGTATTTGTAGAAGTACAACCTTTAACAAAGGAGCCCTAGCCAATATTTTTGAAATTGCTTGGACATTCTCTGCAGAACATGCATAGTGGACTTTAGATATGCCTGACATAAAAGGCACCCATCTATACCTCTTTGTATACCTCTTGCTGAAAACTGGCACTAACTCCTTAATACCTAACACCTATCGCCAACCTACATCACACCCAAATGTGGAGACTTCACAGGCATGGTCCGGGAATTATAAGCTGCTAGCCTATAGGATTCTCTTATCTGATGCTCTCTGACTCATGCTTCAACTAGACGAATTGTTCTTATTTGCATGGTCCTGATTTGTATGGTTTCTATTTATTTGCCTTGCAGAGTTTGCACAACTGGAAACTCTGTACACAGTGTCTGGTGCTAACCTCCCAGGACTATACACCAGCCAACCTTCACATAGCATGAATTACATGGGCAGGAAACCGTACCAAGAAACTTCTGCTGACCGTAAAAAGTACCTTTCCCAAATGGAAACCCCTGCAGCCCAGAATCTCATCCGTCCAATTAGATCTCTACTCTCCAGCCTGTCATCCCTTTGTGGTGTATTCAACAAGTCATTTTCCTGTCCTGGTCTAAAAGGCGATTTTATTCACCAGCTAGTGAATACCTAGCCCACTGTACTTTAAATGTCAGCTTGGAGAACAATGTTGCCAGAGTTTCAGGGGTGGCTACGATTCAAATGCCAGTTTTCTCTATAGCATGGCTGGTTGGCATAGTCCCAAATGCACTCATCCGATTGCTGCAAGATCTTTACAGACTTTTGTGACAAGATTTGGAGAGATGGCTCAGTAGTTAAGAATGCTGGCTGCCCCTGCAGAGGTCTCAAGTTCAGTTCCCAGCACCCACATCAAGGGAGCTCACACAATCATGTGTGACTCCATTTCCAGGGGATCTGACAATTTCTGACCTCAGAGGGCACATGGGCAGACATGGTGCCCATAAACTCATGCAGACACTCATACACATATATCAGAAATTCAAAATTATAACAATGAGTCTCTTAACAAAGTCATTCATTTCAAAATATCCACTAAGCCCTGTTATAGGTATAAAGGGTCTAGTGGTGGGTAGACATGCCTCTCTTATTGGTGAATTAAAGTCTACTATGAAGAAAAAACAAGAGGCAAGTAAAGGAACAAAATAATGACAGAGATTGAGAATGAAAACAACAGCAAAGGACTGATTGGAACATCTTGGAGGGACAAGAAATGGTCAGGAAGTCTATGAGCAGGACATATTTGAACTGAATAATGGGAAGAACTTAGTCATGTTCTAAGAAAATTTCAGTCATTCCAGAAATACAGGATTTTGTTTCGAAGTTCCCCAGGTAGGAACAGGTTTATTGTGTTCATGAACAGAAAGGAGCCAGGGATACTAAAGTGGCATGAACAAACGGATTAGGGGGTATGTGTTCAGAGGGTTAGGCAGGACTTGACTGTGGTCTGGCTTTTAGCAGAAAGAGCAGGTGGAAATGTTTGGAGGATTTTAACTGTCTGTGAGAGGAATAAATGCATTAGAGTACAAAAGGAACTTAGAGGATAATCCAGGGCTCTGAGACAGAGGGACAGTTCCATTTCAGCCCAAGGACATTGGGAGTTTGTGCCACATCTGAACCAAGTTCCAGGCTCACTGTTTCTTAGCAAACTGCCCCTTGCGTTCCCACTTAGCTCCTTGACTTTTCATTTGAGACAAGCTGTAAGAAAAAGTACCCCAAATCCTCCATCCTTTCAGTTCTATATTTAGCCAGTGACCTCCACCCTTTCAATTTTGTTGGAGCAACTTATATTGGATTTCTGAACTCAAGCTCTATTTCCTTTTAATGAAGAGGCTCTCTGGCCTTAATTAAAATTATTTGACCACATTTGCAGAGTTAGCTCTCTGCCTTTAAAACTACTACCCCCTGACCAGCAGGCTTCCAGAGCTTCCTAGTTGCCCCTAAAATGCCTCTCCTTTCTTCCTGGCTCCCCTGTCAGGACACAGGCAGGTCTCTAATGGTTTCAAGAGACATTTTTAAATGCCAGGCAAAGCTCTTCTACAACACTTGTCAAAGTCCTCAGAGGCAGGGAACTGCCCATTAGCTATATTATCTACTTTGGGAATCTGGTCCAAATACCATTTACCCAAAGTAAACTAGATTATGTTTACTTTGTTTTGTTTTCTGCTGATTATAGATAAGAAATCAGATCATTTCTAAAATGTATCACTCTTTTTACAGGGGAGAAATGAAAAATTCAACACTTAAAAAATAACAGCATCTATCATGCTATTTTCCTGTGATATGCAGACTCAAGCCTTTATGTGCTTCACAAGTTTGGGTCAGTGTCTGGGTTGTGGTGCACAAGAGAGGTGCAACTTTATGATGAATATCAATGTTTTATTATTATTTGCTTCCTGTGGCTGGCTCCCAGCAGCGTCCCTGCCAAGCTGCTAATGAATTATAGTGTGCTTTTCTTCAGTAACATTTTGACAGCTGGAGCTAAGGTGATAATAATGGGGGCAGGAAGAGGAAATAGATCTTTCAGCAGCTCTTATTTGTGTAGTGGGTGGAGAAAGCAGGGCACAGGGTTAGCTCTGAGTGAGGCCTAGGGATGGATGATAGGGCTGACAATTTTAAAGTCTATTCTACACATTTATAAAATGTTAATCATAAAGGGCTTTCATGATGACCCCATAGGAGCAAGATACCATTCTGCCATCTTTTCAGGAAGCCAGCAAAGTAGCTTTGAAGGCTAACACCTCTGAATTAGGATATTGTCATCAGGGAAAAGCGATTGAAGCTTTGATTGATATAATTGCTAAAGGTTCCCTCTGGGGATGAGTCGTCCAGTAAAGGAAAGTAAGAGACACTTGCTAGGGTTTGAGAGCTTCTAGTACCTCTATTACCAGTGTGCTGGTTAGTTTTTTTTGTTTTGTTGTTGTTGTTGTTTTGTTTTTGTTTTTTGTTTTTTTTCTTTTGTCAAGCTGACACGATCTGGGGTCAACTGGGAAGAGGGAATTTCAGCCGAGAAAAATGTCTGCAGGTGATTGTGGATGGCATAAGAAATGGTACTGAGCCAGCCATAGAGAGCAATCCAGTAAGCAGCAGTTAGTTCTCTCTGCCTCTCTTCAGTTCCTGCTACAGGGCTCCTGTCTCCCCTTCCCTTGGCAATGGACTTTAAACTGTAAAATATCCAAATAAGCCTTTCTTCCATAAGTTGCTTTTGGTCATGGTGTCTATCACAGCCACAAAGAAGCAAACTAGTACACCCAGGTCAATTTTGTCCCCAGATACTGGTGTCCATTTTACACTACAGCAGTCTTTTCCTCTGAAGCCATGCTCTCTGGAGTTTTGCTAAATTCATGCGTATTGCTAATGGTTCCATATACAGAGAAATCAACCATCTAAATGCAGGGCCTGTCCTGCTGTTGCTGTCATAAAATACCATGAACAAAAGCACTTTTAGGGAGGAGAAGGGATTCATTTGGCTTACAGTTGCAGGTTACTCTCAGTCACTGACGGAAGTAAAGGAAGGGACTGGAAGACAGCCTGCTTGTTACTCCGCACAGCACCACCTCTCACAAACGATCTGTCTTCAGTGCCAAAGCAGTGTGGCTGGAAGCGTGGCAGATGCTGTTTGCTGGCTGGCAGGTGGGCTTATGTTCAGCTACCATTTTACACAGTGCAGGACCCCTCTCTAGGGAACAGTGCTGCCTACACTGAGCGAGAGGCCCTTCCACATCAATTAGCAACCAGAATAATCCCCCGTGACAAGCACACAGGCCAATCTGATCTCTTCTCAGCTAATTCTAGGTTGTATCCGCTAACCAGGAAAGGCCTGAAGGGTTCCCCTTCTCCTGCTGCTTTTCCAATCTCTCTTCACAAGGACATCTTCCCACAAGCTTTTCAAGCTGGGTTTTCTCTTTCTACTCTAGCTCCCACCATTCCAGCATTATGTCCATCCGAATTCTTCCTCTTCTTTTTACAATATTTATTTTATTTTTAACTATGTGTATGTATGTATGGGTATACGCACATGAGTGTGGGTGCCTGTGAAGGCCAAAAGTGTAAAATCCCTCTGGCACTGCAGTTACTGGTGGTTTTGAACTACTCAATGTAGATGCTGGGAACTGAACTTGGGTCTTCTAAAAGAACGGTATATACTGTTGACTGCTGAGCCATTTCTCCAGCCTGAGTTCCTCTTCTGACCAGAAAATTTCTTGGTTCCCCACTGTTTACAAAATGAAGTCAGACTCCTTAAACCATGTCTTAAAGAAAGTTGTACTCAGTGCTCACTGGCTCTCAGCTGTGGAGGGGAGGGGTGGGGTGGGGAGATCATGCTGGCTAGCTGGCTGTGGAGAGGAGGGGGTGGGGTCATGCTGTCCATCTGGCCCAGAGGCTGAGCAGAGGTGCCTTAGTGGCAGAGCATTTTTGAGCATGTGGAGATGGTGGACACTACAGATGCAGAAGTTATGAGTTATGCTTCGTTTTTCCATACAACAGTTTAGACTTATGGAAACAACTGTTTTAACGAGCACATTATACTTTTCACACGTATTCATCTATTTCTAGCTGAATTAGGGAAAGGGACAGGGAGCAAATATATAGACACATTGCACTGCCTTTTTCTTTGACGCTGCCTTTGTACCTCTCTATAAAACAGGGAAAGCGGTACTTAGCTCAGTGTCTTATTGTGAGGTAATGCTCATAACAGTGGCACTGACCAAACTGCCCCCCTTTGGCCACCTCTCCCCTCTCATCATCCTTCTGGTGGTGTTCTGAAGCCCATGTCTGTCTGCCCAGTAGTAGCCTTAGGGTTCTTTCCACATTTGAAACTCTTACTGCTCTGATTGAAGCCAAATTGAAATAAAGTTTTAGTCCAACTGAATTCTCCAACTTGCCTTCCTACCTTCAGTTGTGCTGCCGACCAGGACCACCTGCTAATTGACATTATCCTTTTAACCTTTGGAAGGACTTTGAGAGATTCTTGTGAGCTGTCACAATCATAAGGAAATCAGTCCTGTCTTCCACAACTTCAGCTTAAAGAAGACAGCTTGCATGGTCACACTCACATGGGCAAATAACTTCCTACCTGTGAAATAACTGATTCCTCTAAGTCTATGCAGACCTGGTGTTTTGGGATATTTGATTGCACTGTGACTACCTGAGACTGTGTTAATAAAGTTAATATTGAATCAGGGGCAGAGCCAGTGACTAGCTGACTGGGATTAGCCATAGAAAAGTTAGGATACACAGAGAGAAGACTCACAGGAAGGAATAAGGAGTGACTTAGAGATTTTGAAGTGTCTTTGATCTGGAACTTGTGGTGAAAGAGGTACTTGCTAGGTAAAAAAGGGAAAGTTGGTTGGTTCCCCCTTTGCCACTTTTCTGATCTATCAGGTTTTCACCCTAGTATCTGAACCCGAGTAGTTATTGATAATAGAATAATACCATAGATTAAAACAACATCCTGGCTTAATCAAATCTAACAAAAGTGAGCTAACCTTCCTAAGCCATGGCTTATAAAACTGTCTTATAAAACAATGGGCAGAGTGGATGAGAATGTCCCAAATCTCACTTTCTGGGGTTGAGGTTATTTGTTCCTCTGTTCCTGCCTCCATGAAGATGACCAGCACACTAACAATGTCCCTTAGTAATGGCCCCAGATGTCAACCTAAGAACCCTTCCAGGGGTGAAATGGCTGCAATGCAACAGCTGACAGATGAAAATGAACTTAAAGTCCATGGATGGACTTTAACCTGGCATCCAGTATTTGGGGCAGAAGCTGTCTTCCTCTGAGCATATGGTGGTCTTGCTTCTTAATGTTTTTTCATCTTTGTCAATAGAGTATAGAATGTATAACAACCCTGAGAAAGTACCATCTTTTCAGACACTAGTCCCATTGGACTTCAACATAGAACAGAAGATTTTGTCTCTCCGTGGAAGCATTTTTATCTGGGACTCCATTTCATTCCACACTGGCTATGTCACACTGGCAACAGACTGGCTACCTTTTGGCAACAAACTTGTCATTTTGTGTACTCCTAGATGCTCTTCATATAATGTATATATTGAAATCTGTACACACTTCTGGTTTGGGAAGCTTTGACAATGCAGAGATGTATCATAATAACAGGATAGTGGTTTCTTTCATGCAGTTTGCTGTGGGATGCTGTCTTTCCTGGAAGTATAACTCCCCCACTTCTGCAGCCCTGTCAATTTCTACTCCATAAACACAGAACCGTCTGTAAATGGCTGGCTGGCCTGCCGTCCTCTGATTTCTCAGGAGCGTGGAAGTGATGCTTCAGCAATTGGATTTCATCTCTACTCCCCAGTCAGATGTGCCAGATGGCTGGCTCTGAGAGCCAGCAGATTGAAGCAGGGTCTCTTGCAACACACCCCACGTTGAAGGTTCATCTTGTTCAAGGGTGCAGTGCAAAGAGCAGTCTTAATCAAAATGAAAGCTGTGGCTGATGAGGGTTTTCCTCTTCTATTAACTCCACATCACTTTGTCTCCAGCTCTAGCTTTACCACAGCACAGCTCTTCTTCTGTAGACCGGATTATCTACCAGATCCCTCTTGCTTGGTTGAGTTTGGGTGCTGATTCCAATTTAATTAACACTACCACCATGGAAAAACATTCTGATATAAGTCTGAAATCACGTGCCCAATACTTCAGTAAGGGCCTAGAAGGAGATAAAAAAAAATGACTGAAAGCACTGGTTGGATACTTTCATTGTGTCTCATACTATCTATGCATTCTTATTGCATATAATTTGTACCCTAGAGATGAAGAAATCATGACTCAGCCTGGTTCAAACAACTTTGTCAAGGATATAGAATTAGAAAGCACTGTCAAGCTGATATCTACACACAACCACACTCACCTGCTGTCTTTTGGGAGATGTGGATGGAATCTGGGTTTCTTTTCTCAATCTACTAGTCTTCCTCTTTTGTATGTATGGTATATGGTGTGTGTGTCTCTGTGTGTGTGTACACAAGTACCGCACAAGCATGGCACTCACAAGGTGGAAATTAAAATACAAATTACAATCTTGGGTATTGTGTTTGCCTTCATTGGCCTGTGAACTTCAGGGATTCTCTTGTCCTGGCCTCCCATCTTATCACAGGGACACTGGGACAATAGACTTGTACCACTGGTTTCACTTTTATATGGATTCTGGGGATCTGAACTCAGGATTTCTATTTGCATGCCAAGTGCTTTACTTGCTGAGGTAGCTCCCCAAGCCCTTGACTGTCTGTCTGTCTGTCTATATTTTATTCAGGGTATAGTCCTAGCCAGCCTAGAACATGCACTGTAGACCAAGCTGGCTTTGAACTCATGGAGATCTACCAGGCTTTGTCTCTCAACTGCTAGGATTAAACTACATGCCACCATGCTCATCCCTGTTGAGGTCCTCCTTTCAATTTGATTTTTCTGTGGCCTGGTTTCTAGAGAAGCATGAGAAATCCTGCAGTGTAATTGCATGACAGATACACTTTAATGGAGGCAGCTAGATGCCACATGTTACAGGGTTCAGGCTGGTTGCGGCATGGGTAGACAGTGGGCCCTGTTTAATAAAGTTAGGAGGGGAGGCTCATTTTCATCAAATGCAAGGGGCAATTACCATCTCTAGGTTGGCCTGTTCTGTTATGATGAGGATGTGGCATTTATATTTAAACTCCACTGGAGCTTCAATGACCATTTTTCCTCCCACTTGTGTGAGTTATGTCTTACTGAATGATGGTGACCAGCTCTCTAAGAAGTTAGGAATACTCACAGTGTGGAATTAAAAGATCTGTTGATAAATTTTGAGTCAGCCTGGCTTTCTTCCAGCTTTCCCAGCTCTGCTCTCTGAACACACTTAGCTTGTGCCTACTTGAACACATAGCTAACATAATTTCACTATCCAATTAGTGAGAGCACAGTTCAGGAAGCACAAAGAAAAACATCCTAAAAACTTCACACATTCCTAGCTCAAATGTAAATTACTTAGACTTTTCTTGGAATTTGGGGAAATGGATTGCAATTGTATTGCAAACCAACTGTGCAAAGATAAAGTTTTCTTTAGTTTTTAAAAAACAGGCTCAGACAACTTGGAAGCATAGACAATTTTGAGATATAATCACAGAGTAAGAGCGAGTACTATTTTACCACTATGATAGCTGTGTACCCAGATGGCATCTCATACAGAGCTTTCAAAGAACTGCTATCCACAGGGACCTGCCACTTGATGTTTGTGGCACTTTAGTGCTGGTTTTTTCTCATTCCCATGAATGGGATGCTCTCGTCTCACTGGTAACAGTTGGGGCCATTTCTTTCTCGATGAACCCACCTGCCGCAGGTGTTTCCTAGCTAAAGGTAACATGAGGAAATGGTAATGACTACTTGCTGTCTCGCAGAGGTTTTCAAAAGACAAGGACAGTTCAATGAGACAAATGCAACTCTCTCTCTCTCTCTCTCTCTCTCCCCACCCCGTGTGTGTGTGTGTGTGTGTGTGTGTGTGTGTGTGTGTATGTGTGTGTATACACGTGGGTGAGTACTCATGCTCAGTATGTATGCACATACACAGTCATCCAGCCTGGTCGAACATCTAAAAGTGTACCTAATTATCTAATAAATGGTATCTCAATCTTTCTGATGGTTTCTTGACTTTTCTATGATCTACTTTTAATTATTTAGCTCATAGCAAAACAAATCTGGCAGCTCTGGACCACTGACCATGTGAAGTACAGCTCTCAGAGTTCTGATCTCATCTCGATCAAGAGCTATATGAGGAACACATTCCTCTTCTATGGAGATCATTTGACAGGGAAGACTCAGGCCTGAGTCTGTGATGCATATGGGGTCTTTCCAATGATGGCATGCTTTTGTTTCTTTTCTCATTTGAAATACATATTAAAGTGATTATCAGAAATTCCAACACTACTAAAAACAGTTTCATCTAAAATAGTCCAATATTCTCAAGAAGTTTGCAGAAAACATGTAATATTCCTGTCTCTTCCAAAATTGTATCAAATGATAGTAGTTATTGTGTAAGGAATTCCTGTACTCTATGTTAGCTTTCCATCACTGTGACAAAATACCAGAGGTAAACAACAAGAAGAAAATTTTATTTTGGCTCCTGGTATCAAAGGTTTCGGTCCAATTGGCTCCGCCATGCTGGACTTGTGGTGAGGCAGAACATTGTGGTGGCAGCATATTGTGGGGCAAAGTTGTTCATCTCACAGTGGCAGAAAGTGAGAAAAGAAAGGGAAAGGCAACAGGGTACCAATATCTTCTCAGGGTCACACTCCCAGTGATGTAATTCACTTCCTCTGGGCCCCCACAAAAGTTCCCACACTTCCAAATAGTTCCCCAGACCAGGAACAAGTTCTTTAACACATTGCCTCTAGGAGATGCTTAAGGCTTAAGCAATGTTATTTAGTGCTATTCAGAATTTACACAACATTCACATTTAAATTCAGCACTCAGGTTAAGATGCTCATACCATGGCTGGAAATAGAAGAGGAATGATAGTGTAGGAGAGAGCTAATGCCACTGGTTTGTTCTCTGAATATGCACCTCTTCCAACTGAGCTACTCCATTTTTGCTTAGCTTTGTGGCTTAACAAAGGAACACCAAGATGGCCCTATAGGAGAACAAATCTGACAAGATTTGTCATGATCACATAATGAGCACTGTGAGTTGATCACATTTGCTCCCATCATCCTCTTTTGTCTCCCTCTTAGCTGTCTTCTTCCTAAATAATGCTTATCATTCTGGGAGAACTTTGCCTATTACACGGATACAAATAAAATATTTCTCTTCTACAGTGCAGGATTCCTGATCAAAGAGACAAAAGCAAGCACCAAAATTTTTAGATTATTTTTATATGTGTAATTTACTTTTATGTATGTGTACCATATATGTGACCAAGCACCAGAACTTTAACAATAATTTTTCCTGCATTTGGATATTAGGTGTTTTATGCCTCAGACTTCAATTCGAGTGACTTTGATATTTTTACTGTCTTCTGGTGTGGCCACATTTGCAAGTGAGTAGGAATTTCAGGTGCCTGAGATCATTTCAGATGCAGCTCTTGGTTAGCCAACAGTGGAGATCTGAGTGAACTGCTGGGTGTCTTGCCTGGGAGGCAATAGAAAGAAGTGGGTTCTGTGGTAGACCAGTAGTTCTTAATGTTCCATGCACACATTCAGATCACTTGGGGGGGGGTTGACTGCATTTTATACATATTCAGAATATCTGGAAGCAGGACCCAGACATTAGCATTTTTTAGAACGCCTCAAGTAACTTCAATGTGCAAGCACATTTGTAACAACTAACTAATCCAATGCCTTTTCATTTTTAGTATGTGAACAAAAGATCTGGGGGCCTTGTTGAAATGTAGATTCTGGTTCATTATGTCTGATGTGTGAATGAGATTCTGAGCAGACCAATTGCCCTTCTTGAATAGCAAGGATCAATAGTGGAGCTCTCAGGCTGGGCTGGGACTAAGTGGAGATTGAGAACTAGATGTCTTATGGAGAATGGGGTGAAGAGGTAGGCAGCGGTGAGCTCCTGGATAGTTGATGGGAGGTAGGGTCATCTGAAAGGAGGAAACCTCAATTGAAATAATGCCTCCTTAAGGGCATTTTCTTAATTAGTGATGGATGGAGAAGGGTCTAGCCCATTGAAGGTGGTACTACACCTGGGATGATAGCCCTGGGTTCTATAAGAAAACAGGGAGCAAGCCAGTAAGCAGCTCCCCTCCATGGCATATGCATCAGCCCCTGCCTCCAGGATCCCACCCTGTTTGAGTTTCTGTCCTGATTTCCTACAGTGGCTAGCCTGGTAGACAGACTAATGATTTTCAGAGGGTATCATGGTTACCATGTAGTGTTGAAAGGAAGCTATGGATGAGCTGAAAATCTTTGTCTAAGAAGCATAGTAGTTGAACCCAAGCCTACCCCGCAGGTAAGGAGAAGAGATGGTTTCCTGAACTTTCTCATGAGGCACTGTTATCTTCAAAGAAAGTATATAGTCAGGAGAGATGACTCAGCAGCTCAGAGCATGTGTTGTTCTTGCAAAGTACCTGTGCTCAGTTCCCAGCAACTATGTGGAACTTCATAGCTATCTGTAACAAGCATCTGTAACTTTTTCACAAATAGCACACACATATATGGTGCATACGCTTGCATGCAGGAAAAATAATTATATGAATAAAATAAAATAGAATAAGAAAGTGATTACAGACTCAATCCTATCTCAGTAATAATAATACTTCAGGTTGGTGCAAGGGTAGCAATGACTAGATAGATTTCTTCCCTCTTCAAAATGCAATGCAGCTTGGGGAAATTACATAAAGACAAACCTGACAGCTCAGGGCAGGGAACTTTTGTTGAGAGTGAAGCTGTGAAGGTGGTATTAAGTGAATAGCTTACAGGAACTGTCTTTGGATTTGGAGTTTGCGGATACAGTCATTGCTCCATCAAATAGAGGTGCTCCAGGTGTGTTTCAGTGAGGAAAAAATGACGTTAAATAAGTGTTAATAAGCCAAGGAGGAACATGCAAACATGCACATTTACTTTCTGTAATGAGATCTTGGGTTACCTGTAAAAACATTTAGCTCTGATTGTTTTAAAGAGAGGAGATAAAATATTTAATATGTGGTACCCTGGAGTGTGCCTTTTTTTTCTGATGGAAATGATAATCCTAATGCAACAGCTATACTGTGCAGAAGATCTGCTTAACAGCTTCCTATCAAAGGATGCAATTGAGAACAATGGTGCAGATGTTACATATTCTAACAATGAGGTGAGAGCACATCTGGGGATAAGAGGAACTGAAGTGCCTTCCAGAGACTGAAAGTTCCCACCTTGTGCCAGAACTCACTTGTCTGACTTTGACCAAGATGTTTCATACTGCATAGGCCCAAAGGCTGAGTCTATCTTGTAATTAAAAATATCCTCTAGGGGCTTTTCCTTGAGATCTGAGAAAGTGTGATTGCACTAAAATTACATTGAGTCCTTGAGAGACAGGCAAGTGGTGCCAGAATGTGAGGTCAAGAGAGAGAATATCATGTGTGGGGAGGAAATAACCTATTTGTTCTGGCTAAGGTTTTCAGAGGTCCTTATGGTTTTTGTACATTTTTCTGACTGATCCAGGAACATGCATCTGAGAACCTCTGCTTTCTCCTGTCACACTGCAAGTCTCTCTTGGAGGCGAATAGTTTCACCTTTTCCTGGGAATTCAGTAAGGAATGAGATGGGAAACACCCTTCTGTAGAGGTCAAGTGACAGAAAAGGCAGCTGAGTCATTCTGGCTTTCCATTACTGAGCTATGAGGTCAAAGGTTTTGTGACTGGTTGGTATTTATGTTTCTCTTTTGGTAGCCTTCAGAGTACCTCCCTGCACCAAAGACACCAGAACTTGGGGGTAAAGGCCCCATGCAGGCTTCACTTTGGCTTCTTCATGTTCAATGAGTTGTGTGGGTGTTGTCCTCAGCAATGGGGTCCCATAGTCAGATTGTGGAGAATTACTTTTATTTTAACAACAGCCTAGGTTGTTTGGGGATCCCCAAGGGACCCCCTTGACCAACAACTCAATTGAATACAACCCAGTCCCAGTACTGGCATCATTCTGTGGTGATAAGAGATGACCAGTTGGGTCTCACCCCCGTTATTAGGAGACCTTATTAAGCTCACCTTCGTGTATTTTTGGGAGTTTCCATTGCACTAGGTTTTCATACCATTCCAAAATACTCCTCAATTTTAATTGTCTCTCCCCAAATTTTCTCCTCAAATTTAACTCCCCCACCACCTGATACTCCCATTCACATCCTAACCCACCCACAATCCATCCCTAAATGTATTCTTTTCCCTCCTCCCCAGGAGATCGATGTGCCCCCACCCAGCCCCTGCCTTTGTACCTTACCTCTCTGAGTCTATGGATTATAGGTTGGTTATCATTTATTTGATAGCGAATATCCACATATAAATGAATAATACTGTATTTATCTTTCTGGGTCTAGATTACCTCACTCTGGATGATTTTTTTTCTAGTTCCATCCATTTGTCTACAAATTTCATGATGTCATTTTTTTAAACAGCTATGTAATAGTCTACTGTATAAATGTACCACATTTTCTTTATCCATTCTTTGATTAAGGGACATCTGGCTGTTTCGAGTTTCTGGCTATTATGTATAGAGCAATAATGAGCATGGTTGTGCAAGTGTCCTTGTAGTAGGCTGAAACATCCTTTGGGTGTATTCCCAAGAGTGGTATAGCTGGATCTCGAGGAATATCGGTTCTTAACTATTTGAGAAATTGCCATGTTGATTTCTATAGTGGCTGTACAAGTTGGCACTCCCACCAGCAATGGATGAGTATTTCCCTTACTCCACATCCACAGCAGCATGAGCTGTCATTTGTGTTATTGATCTTAGCCATTCTGACAGGGGTATGTTGGAATCTTAAAATAGTTTTGATTTGCATTTCCATGATGACTAGAGATGTTGAACATTTCTTTAAGTGTCTTTTAGCCATTTAGTTTCCTCTACAGAGAATTCTCTGTTTAGATCTTTGTCCCATTTTAAAATTAAATTATTTAATTTTTTGATATCTAGATTCTTGAGTTCTTTTTATATTTTGGATATGAATCCTCTATTAGATGCAGAGTTGGTAAAGAAAAAAATCTTTTCCCATTCTGAAGGTTGCCACTTTATCTAAATGATAGTGTCTTTTGCCTTACAGAAACTTTTTAGTTTCATAAGGTCCCATTTATTAATTGTTGGTCTTAGTTCATTTGCTATTGGTATTCTATTCAGTAAGTTGTCTCCTGTGCATTCAATCTGTGGATTGTTTTTGGTAGGATGGTCAGTTTTACTGTTAACCCTACCAATCCATGAGCATTCAAGAGCTTTCTGATATCTTCTTCAATTTCTTTCTTTAGAAACTTGAAGTTTTTATCATACAAGTCTTTAACTTGTTTGGTTAGAATTACCCTATGATATTTTATATTATTTGGGGCTATTATAAAAGATGCTGTTTCCCTGTTTTCTTTCTCAATCTGTTTGTCATTTGTATATAGGAGGGCTACTGATTTTATGAGTTAATTTTGTATCCATCCTACTTTGCTGAGTGTTTATCAGCTATAGGAGTTTCCTAGTGGAATATTTAGTATCACGTATGTGTATTATCATGTCATCTGAAAATAAAGATATTTTGACTTCTTTCTTTCCAAATTGTATCCTGTTGATCTCCTTTAGTTGGCTTATTGCTCTACCCAAGACTTGAAGTACTGTATTGAATAGATATAATGAAAGTGTACGTCTTTGTCTTGTTACTGATTTTAGAAGAATTGTTTTGAGTTTCTCCCCATTTAACTTGATGTTGGTTATAATAAGTTTGCTGTAAATTGCCTTTATTTTGTTTAGATATGTCTCATGTATCCCAGTACTTTTATCATGAAGAGATGTTGAATTTTGTCAAAGGCCTTTTTGGCATCTAATGAGATGATCACATGGTTCTTTTTCTTTCAGTTTGTTTATATGGTGGATTAAATTTGTTGGTTTTTATATATTGCACTATCCATGTAACTCTGGGATGAAGAATAATTATTGTAGATTTTTTTTTTTGATGTGTTCTTGGATTTGGTTTGCAAGTATTTTATTGAGTATTTTGCATTTATGTTCGTGAGAGGAATTGGTCTGTAATTCTCTTTCTTTGTTAGGATTTATGTGGTTTGGGTATTAGAGTAACTGTGGCTCCATACAATGCAGTGGGCAAAGTCTCTTCTGTTTCTAGTTTGTGAAATGATTTGAGGAGTATTGGTGTTAATTTGTCTTTGAAAATCTGGTAGATAAAAATCATCTAGCCCTGTTGTTTTGTTTTTGCTTGGGAGATTTTTAATGACTGCTTCTATTTCACCAGGGACTCTAGATCTATTTAAATTGCTTATCTGACCCTGATTAACTTTGGTAAGTGGTACCTATCAAGATAATTATACATTTCTTTTCAATTTTCCAATTTTGTGGAAAACAAAATTTAAAGGTATGTCCTTACGATCCTCTGTATTTCCTGGTTGTCTGTTACTATGTTCCTCTTTTAGTTTCTGACTTTGTTAATTTGGATATTCTTTCTCTGCCTTTTAGTTAGTTTGGATAAGGGTTTGTCTATCTTGAAGAACCAACTCTTTGTTTCATTAATTCTTTGTATTGTTCTCTTTGTTTCTATCTTATTGATTTCAGCACTGAGTTTGATTGTTTCTTGCTCTTTACTCCTCTTGGGTGTGATCACCTTTTTTGTTATATAGTTTTCATATGTGTTGTTAAATTGCTAGTATTAGACCTCTCCAGTTCTTTTTTTTAATGTGGGTGCTTAGAGTGATGAACTTGACTCTTAGCACTGCTTCCATTTTGTCCCATAAGTTTGCTTATTCACTTTCATTGAATTCTACAAATTCTTTATTTTCTTTATTTCTGTCATGATCCATTTTTTTATTCAGTAGGGATTTCTATGAATTTTTAGGTTTTCTGTTGCTTCTATTATTGTTGATAGGATGCAGGAAGTTATTTCAATTTTCTTGTGCCTGTTGAGATTTTATTTTTGTGCAAGTATGTGGTCAATTTTGGAGAAAGTTCTATGAGGTGCTGAGAAGAAGCTATATTCTTTTAGTTTTGAGTAAAATGTCCTGTAAATATCAATTAGATCCATTTGGCATTAACATCTGTTTAGTGCAGTATTTCTCTGCTTTGTTTTTGTCTGGATGATCTGTCCGTTGGTGAGAGAGGGATATTAAAGTCTCCCACTATCAGTGTGTGAGGGTCAATATGTGATTTAAGTTGTAGTAGTATTTCTCTTGCAAACTCGGGTGCCCTTGTAATTGGGGCACAGATGTTAATAAATAAAATATCATCTGGTGGCTTCTTCCTTTGATGAGTATGTAGTGTCCTTTCCTATCTCTTTTGATTAGTTTTGGTTCAAAGTCTTTTTAATAGATATTAAAAATGGCTCTGCCAGCTTGCTTATTAGGTTCATTTTCTTGGAATATTTTTCCAACCCTTTACCCTGAGATAATGTCTGTCCTTAATAGTAAGGTGTGTTTCTTATATGCAGCAGAATGATGGATCCTGTTTTTGTATTCATTCTATTAGTCTGTGTCTTTGTATTGTGGAATTGAGACCATTGATATTAACAGATATCAATGACCAATGGTTGTTGATTCCTGTTATTTTGTTGATGTGGTGGTGGTGGTGGTGGTGGTGTGTGTGTGTGTGTGTGTGTGTGTGTGTGTGTGTGTGTGTTTCCCTTCTTTTGATTTTGCTGTTGTGAGAATATTTATTTCCTGTTTTATTCATAGGTGTAGTTAACTTCTTTAGGTTGGAGTTTTCCTTCTATAACTGGAGGTATAGATTTAGACATTGTTTAAATTTGGATTTATTGTGGAATGTCTTACTTTCTTCATCTATTCTAAGTTTTACTGGGTATAATAGTCTGGGGTGACATTTGTGGTCTCTTATAGTTTGTAGCACAACTGTCTATGGCCTTCTGGCTTTTAGAGTCACCATTAAGAAGTAGGGTGTAATACAAATAGGTCTGTCTTTTTATGTTATTTGTCTTTTTTTCTGTACATTTAATGTTTTGATTATCATGTATCAAAGAGATTTTTTTTTTTCTGGTCTGGTCTATTTGGTGTTCTGGTTGGTGCTTGTGTCTTTATAGGCATCTTCTTTAGGTTAAGAACAATTTCTATTATTTTGTTAACAATATTTTGGGGGGCTTTGAGCTGTTTCTTCTCCTTTCTCTGTTTCTATTATTCTTAGGTTTGGTCTTTTCATAGCTTCCCCTTTTTCCTGGATGTTTTGTGTCAATATTTTTCTTTTAGATTTAACATTTTCTTTGACGCTTGTTCCTATTTCTTCTATCATATCTCAATGCCCGAGATTCTCTTTTCCATCTCTTGTATTCTGTGTGTGGAGCTTTGCCTCTGTAGTTCCTCTTCCAATTCCCGAAACTCTCATTTCTAGGATTCCTTTAGTTTGAGTTTTCTTTATTGACTCTTTATGT
This sequence comes from Cricetiscus sungorus, assembly GCA_030556225.1. Taxonomy (NCBI): domain Eukaryota; kingdom Metazoa; phylum Chordata; class Mammalia; order Rodentia; family Cricetidae; genus Cricetiscus; species Cricetiscus sungorus. The sequence continues at coordinate 24,186,227 of JANBXA010000729.1, forward strand.
CCATTTTCAGATCTTGAATAACTTTTATTCATTTCTGTATACTGTTTTGTGTTTTCCTGAAGTTTTTAGGATACAGAAGAGGCCAAAATATTCCAGAAATCTTAAAGTTGTTATAATTATGAAGTAGGTTAGGGAGAAAGGTGAAGATCACAATAAAAATGTTTAAATTAATTTCTTCTTTAAGGATCTCTATTGTCTTCATACAGGCAATTTTAAGGTCTTATAAACAACCCTATCCTACCACAGCAGGCACTAGTAGAGACATATTTCCCTGGATGTTATTGATTTCTTTTTTATGCTGGTGTATGTGCATTTGGGGTTGGGTTGATTATCAGTAGAGCTGTTGATTTTCGATTTTGTCTTCATTGAGTGGTATTCTGATCCTTGGTTTCTGTTTCCTCTCTGAATTTTCAGAGAGTGTGATGCCCGTGTGTTTCCTGGTAAGAATTTTTCTTTGGACCTTACAGTTGTGGCCATGGTAGTTCCAGGAAAAATGTGTTTCTGGGCAATAGGAGCTGATTCTTAGGAATGGCTATAGGCTAGGGGTTTTAGGGGGACCCACAAGAGAGTAGAGAACAGAGTGTTGAAGAATGTGCTTATTTCATCTCCTTTGGGTGGGGAGAGACAGCAAAGAGAGGTCTCCCCAGAGGGTCTGCCATATACTGGGGATGAGACTTTTGGGTTTGAGTTGTGTACTAGGGATAAATACTGGTTCCACTGTGAGAGGCCCCATAGACTGCCCAGGCCTCCCAACTGACATCCATGATCTGAGGGCCTAGTTCTGTGCTGGTTCCCCAGCTGTCAGACTGGGGTATGTGAGCTTCCATTTGTTCAGGTCAGCTGTTTCTGTGGGTTTCCCCAGCATGGTCTTGACCCCTTTGCTCATCATTCCTCCCTCTCTACAACTGAATTCCAGGAGTTTGGCTCAGTGCTTGGATGTGAATCTCTGCTTCTGTTTCCATCAGCTACTGGATGAAGGCTCTATGATGGAATTTAAAATGGGGTGGTCAAAGAATGGAACCATCCATAATGGGTTGAGCTCTCCCCATCAATCTCTAATTAAGAAAATGCCTCACAATCTTGCCTTCAGCCTGATCTTATGGATGCATTTTCTCAATTGGTGTTTCTTCTTCTCAGATGACAATAGCTTGTGTGAAGCTGACACAAAACTGTTCAGCACACCACATTATGACCACAGAAGGCAAATATCAAATGTAGCCAATCTGGATAGTTCTGTATGTCACTTCCTTCCATTAGCTATAAATAGAGTCTGTACATGTGGTAGGTTAGGACGTTGTGAATCAATTTCTTTTAGAAATGCTGCTCAGTGACTTTCTTCATTAGTCATTCTTTAGTTTAGCTCACCCCAGATTTATCTTTAACAGTGTGCAGTTTAGGACAAAAACACTAAGCAGGGTAAAGAAGAAACAATAGAACTATAATACACAGATAAAACACATTGCATCTATGTGAATCATAGCCCAGAAGGCTGAATACACGAAACTGATCAAAACCTCCAATAGCACAGGAATCCATGGAGTCAGCCCATGCTAGACTTTTTTATCTGAGGGAGGTTTAGAAATCGAAACACACACTCTCTTGATGGCTTCCTTCTTTATCCTCTGTTCTCGCATGTTCTTTCTATGTGTTCTTTCTACAGCTTATATATCCCAACAAAGTTTTTCAGGCAATATAGAAATTACAGTGTGGTTATGTTCTGTTTTTCAAGTGAATGATTATAATGAATACTGGTAAAAACATATTTTTCATCTCCCTTACATGATTAAACATTTTGCATATTATAGGCGAAAAACAAATTATCCCAAGAACCCACATACATTCATAATCAAGCAACTTGTTACAGATTAACTGTGTGGGCAAGCAAGGTATTCTTGTCAGGTCTTTTACTGGCAGGCTGCCTTTTGCAGTTACAAAGAAAGGGTCAATTACTTTATTACTTATCTTGAAAAATGATCTTATAAGGAATCTTAAAATAATCACAAACCTAAAGTTTTGTATATGAAAAAGAATTAGTCAGCTCTACTTTAAATCTGTAGGTTACATATCCACTCATTAATAGGTTTTTTGTATCAGGAGATTGAGAGCAGAAATGAGTATAGGGAATTAATCATCACCTTTCACCATCAACCAAACCTAGCAAGAAAGGTATGTCAGCCAACAATAATTAGGATGCTTTGTCTTATTCCTTGACCTTAATGAGTTCCGAATTCAACTATGTACCTTTCTAAAACTTTAGATTGCCTTCTTGGTTTTTTGTTTTGTTTTGTTTTGTTTTTTAACCTCAAAACTATTTAACAAAAACATCTTATTCTAACATTGTTATTTTCAAAGATTTGTTTCTGCTGTGATGCACTTTGAAACCTGTGAACACATCTTACAACATTAACGTTAAAAGACACAAAGACCTCAATATATCCAGCCACACTGAACTTCTTAGAAGAGAAAGTGGGAGGTACCCAACAAATTGGTACAGGAGACTACTTCCTAAACATAACTCCAGTAGCACAGACACTGAGATTGACAATTAATAAATGGGACCTCCTCAAGCTGAGAAGTAAGGCAAACGACACAGTTAACAAGACCAAATGGCAGCCCACAGACTGGGAAAAGATCTTCACCAATCCTACATCTGACAGAGAGTTGATCTCCAAAATATACAAGGAACTCAAGAAACTAGTCAACAAAACACCAAATAACCCTATTTAAAAATGGGGTGCAGAACTCTCAATAGAGAAAATCAAAAAGGCTGAAAGACACTTAAGTGCTCAACATCCTTAGCTATCAGGGAAATGCAAATCAAAACAACTCTGAGATACCATCTTATTCCTGCCAGAAAGGCTAAAATTAGAAATACCAATGGCAACTTATGCTGGAGAGGATGTGGAAAAAGGGGAACACTCCTTCACTGCTGGTGAAAGTACAGACTTGTACAGACATTTTGGAGATCAGTATGGTGGTTCCTCAGGAAAATGGGAATCAGTCTACCCCAGGACCTGGTAATCCCCCTCTTAGGCATATACCCAAATGATATACATCCATGCAACAAAGACATGTGCTCAACTATGTTCATAGCAGCATTATAATAACAAGAACCTGGAAGCAACCTAGATGCCCCTCAACTGAAGAATGGATAAAGAAGATGTGGCACATCTACACAATGGAATACTACTCTGCGGAAAAAAACAAACAAACAAAAAACAATGGAATCTTGAAATTTGCAGGCAAGGGGATGGAACTTGAAGAAACCATCCTGAATGAGGTAACTCAGTCACAAAAAGAGGAACATGGAATGTACACACTCATATATGGATTTTAGACATAGAGCAAAGGATCGCCGGCCTATAATTCACACCGCCAGAGAAACTAGGATACAAAGAGGGCTCTATGAGTTTCATATAAGGTCCCTCTCAGAAGGAGAAAGGGAAAAGATCTCCTGAGCATATGGGAAGTGGTGGGGGCAGTGAGTGGAGAGAGAACTAGGAAAAAGAGAAGGGGAGGAAAGGAAAGCACATGGGACTAGGAAGATTGAGTCAGGGGAGGAATAGATGAAAGAAGAGAAGAGAAGAGAAGAGAGAGAGAGAGGGAATAAGGGAGGGAGGGAAGGAGGGACCATAAAAGAGGGAGCCATTATAGGTTTGAAGAGAAAACTGACTCTAGGGAAATGTCCAGAGATATACAAGATTGACCCCAACTAACAATTTGAGCAATGGTGGAAAGGCTACTATAAATGCCCTTCCCTGATAATGAGATTGACAACTAACTTATCCACCATCATGGAGCCCTCATCTAGTAGCTGATGAAAACAGAAGCAAACACCCACAACTGAACACTGAGCCGAACTGGTCCAGATGCAGAGAGGGAGGACAAGACCAGGCTACAGAAACACATAGAGACAGCTGACACAAACAAGGATGAGATAAATGGCCCCCAGACTGATAGCTGGGAATCCAGCATGGGACTGACTCAGACCCCCTGAACATGGGTCTCAGCTAGAAGGCCTGGGCAGTCTAAGGGACCTCAGACAGTGGAACCAGGATGTATCCCTGGTACACAAAAGAACTTTGGGAGTACATCCTCCATGGAGGGATACTCCCTTAACCTAGAGACAGGAGAGAAGGCCCAGTACCTACTTCAAATGACTTGACAGATTTAGACCCCTCCTGGAAAGCATCACCCTATAATGTGGAATGGGAGTGAGTGGGTGGGAGGGGAGGGTGGCCAGGGGGCATAAGAGTGTGGGAGGAAGGAAGGGGGGAGGGAGAGGGAACTGGGATTGATATGTAAAATAAAAATAAAAAATAAAAAAAGGAGAAAAAAATAAAAAGAATTTATACTAGCTGGGCTACTGGGACTCAATTATTTTTTCTTAATCATTAACTTGAGCTACAATGTATGCAGCTCCTTAGTTGAAACTCACAGACCCTGGCTGTGAAACATGTCCTTGTATTTATTTTTATTCATCAAAACTCTGTATAGGCTATCATTATTATTGTCAATTTAGACAATACAGTATTGTCATCTTCTTGACAATCCACAGGTAAAAATGCTCAGTACAATGGAATGTTTCCAAGAAATAAACACACTATATTACAGGCAGTGGATGGAGATCTCCTCACATTCACTCACACAATGCTAGATACCAGAGAAAGAGAGCTGCAGAAAACATATAAGGGCACAGCAGAAGCAAAAGACATTCTAGAGTCTGCAGTCCCATGGCCTTGCCTAAACAAAATTGGCCCATCTGAGAGGTTCCTCCTAGTGGGCTAGAACTTCAGTTGCCACCTGATTCTCTGCTGACATGACTGACTACTGGCACAAAACTAACCAGTGAACATCTCAACCATCCTTCAGAATTGAGTGTGGTTGTGTATACACCTTTAATCCCAGCACTGTCAGCCCTCAAGAGGCTGAGGGCAGGAGTTTGAGGGTAGCCTGGGTTACATGGACTCTGTCTCAAACAACAAAAATAAACAAGAAACAATCTGGTTGACTTTGGTTGTTGTTGTTTGTTGTTAACTTGACACAAGCTAGAGTTATTTGGAAAAAGGAACCTCCTTTGAGAAAATGCCTCCATCAGACTGCCTACATGTAGGCAAGTCTATAGGAAGCATTTTCTTGATTAATGATTGATGTTGGAATGTCCAGATCACCGGGAATGGTGCCACCCCTGGGCAGGTCATCATGGTGGATATAAGAAATCAAGCTGATGGGGGATATCCTTCTGTATGTATGTTTCTCATATTGGCTGATGAATAAAACACCAGTATCCAGGCAGAAGTATAGGTGGGGCTACCAGACCAGAAAAAGGCAGGTGAGAGGAAGGTAGAGAGAAGCTGCCAGAGAGAGATGACATGTAGCTACCAGGAAGATAGGATGCCAGAAATTCTCTGGTAAGGTAAAATCATGTAGGAATATATAGATTAATAGTTATAGATTAATAATTAAGAGAGAGCTAGACAGTAAGAAACCTGAGTCAATGGCCAACAGTTTAATAATTAATAGGTCTCTGTGTGCTTATTTGGGGCTAATCGGCTACAGGACTAGGCCGAACAGAAATTTTTATCTACAGCAAGCCATCGCCTTACTGCAGCCAGGTCTGAGGTGATGTCCATACCCATGCTACAACTGAAGGCCATTGGATGACCATGGTCTGTGCTGAAGCCTGCAGCCATGTTGTTATTTATGGGCTGTGCTGCCACCAGGGGCCATACTGATCCTAGTGGCCTGTGCTGCCACCTAAGGTGGTGATGGCAGCACACCATGGTGATGGCAGGGAAGGACTGGAAAGAGAATGTGATATGTGTGTATGTAACTTTTGTATGAAGTTACAAAAGAATCAGTAAAAATTATGTTGGGGGAAAAAAAAGAAAGAAAGCTGAGCAATCCATGGGGAACAAGCTAGTAAGCACCATTCTTCCATGGTCTCTGCTTTAGTTCCTGCCTCCAGGTTCCTGCCTTGAGTTCTTTCTCTGACTTCCCTTAATGATGGACTAAATCTGCAAACTGCAATAAACCCTTTTCTTTCCAAATTGCTTTTGGGTACAGTGTTTTATCACAGCAATGGAAAGTAAACCTAAAACATGATTTGATACTATAATTTTCTTTTATTTTTAAGTTTTGAAAAGATATATTAATTTATTCTTTTATGTGCATGAATATATTACCTGCATATATGTCTTGTATCACATATACCTGGTATGCATGGAGATCATAAGAGAGCATTGGTTTCCCTAGAACTGAAATTATAGATGGTGTAAGCGAAACAAACCAAGGGCTTCTGTAATAGTAACAAGTGCGTTTGACCACTGAGCCATCTCTCCAGCTCACATCCACATTTTTAGAATAGAGATAAAAGAATAAAATTTAAAGATTGAATAGAATTCCTATTCACCTTATATCAATTTTTCCTATTAACATCCTACAATACAACACTGTGGCACATTTGTTATAATTAATGGAATGACTAAATGTTATTCATTTTTTCTTAGTTTCTACCTAATGTTCTTTTCTATTTCAGGATCCCTTCCAATGTACCACATTACACTCAGTCACCATGTCTCCTTAGGCTCCTCTTCTCTGAAGCAGTTTCTCATATTTTCCTTGTTTTTGATGACCCTGAAAATCATCAGAAGGTTTAACAGTCCATATACTAAAATTGGTTGCTCCTGGGCCCATGAGGAGCCAGAACATCACAGAGGATGGCACGTGTTGGAGCAAGATAGCTCACTTCATAGTGGGCAGGGTATAGGAGGAGGGAGGGAGGGAGGGGAGAGAGGGAGAGAAGGAGGAGAAGTGTATTCTTCAAAGTTATTCCTCCAGTGACCTACTTCCCCCAACGAGGCCCTACCTCCAAATAACCCATTCATCAATTAGCTCATGAGTGAGTGAATATTCCTTACAGTGTCACCCCTAGCTGGGGTCAGGCTTCAGCACACTTCAAATTGTAGCATGGCTATATCTTGCAACTCTGTTCATCTTACTAATAGTTTTGAGTATACATCGATTATTTAGTTTGACTTCTTTTGCAATTAGAATGGATTTCTTTTCCTAGACCAGTTACCCAACTAGAACTTTTGGAACAATATTGTGTGGCAAATGTGAAAACGGGCTCCTGATCTTTGGGGAAATCTTTCAGTCTTGTATTGCTTGTGGTTTTTCAAAATGCTCTTTATTAGATTTAGGGAAAGTTCTTCTATTCCTAATTTACCCTGAAAGGGTATTGAGTTTTTGAAAAAATTTTTTTGCTTCTACTGGGGGTAATCCTGTGGTCTACATTTATAATTACATGACATATTACATATAGTATATTAAATTGATTAATTATCCATTGCTAAGCCAACTTTGGATATCTGAGATAAATCCAAGTTGGTCATGAGGGTCTGTTTGACATTTTTGTATGCAATAGGATTCAATTTTCAGTATTTTGTTAAAGATTTTGCTATATTTCTGTGTGATTTTCTTAAACCTTTGTTTGGCTTTTGAATAAGGGTAATAAATCTTCCCTGCTCTTTTGGGAAAGTAAATTTAAATTTATAATAGATTGTTGTGAATTTGAATCTCTTTTATGTTCTTTATTAATTACATAAAAGTGTTTTATTATGACATCCTTGCACATGTAAATAATGTATCTCCATCACATTTGCCTCCACTATTCTTTCCTCTCCCTTTCCTACTCCTGTTGGTCCTCTCCCTCTTCCTAATCAATCCCCAGCCCCCTTTTGAGACAGGGTTTTTCTATGCAGCTTTGGAGTCTGTCTAGAACTTGCTGTGTAGATCAGGCTGGCCTCAAACTCAGAGATCTGTGGGCCTTTACCCCAGGAGTGCAGGCACCTGACCAATCAATCCCTTTCTATCCCCTCCCCCCCCTTCTGATGGCCTAATGAGTTTCATTACAGTTGTTTACCATGAGCATCCATAAAGACTTGTTTACAGGAATTTGGACACCTTATTGGTGCCTACACCACTGAAAATTAGTGGGTGGTCCCTCCCCAGTATTCAGAATTAGTGGTCTCAATCTTGTGCAGGTGTTTCGTGCCCAGGATTCAGCATTCTACACCCCTGCCTGCTCTTATTTTGTTTCTAATATTCGCTCTTCTTTTGTGAAACTTCCTGGTACTTAGAGGAATGCTCTAGAGGTTTCATTTATGACTGAGAATGGTGTGAGTTCAATTATGCATTTAGTAGATAGTAGAATTACTACCAATTACTACCAATGACACACACACACACACCTCTGTATGCATGGGTGTGTATGATTTTTATTTATAACTCAAACACTTTCTTATATGCCTATTCATATATTTTCTCTCTTTTTTAGTAGTTTGTCTCTTTCTGAAGACACATTATATAATTTATTGTGTGCTGGTGCCCAGCCCATCAATCCCTTTGTATCTCTCTCTTTTACAAGTCTTTTTTAAAAATAGGGTTATCTTTTTAATTTTTAATTTTAGTAGTTTGAATTCTCTTTTTTTCTTAATCAGTCTAACTAGAAGTTTTCAATTTTGTTGATGTTTTCAAAGAATTAACTTTTACCTTGATTTCCTCTATTGTTTTTCTATTCTTAATTAACTTTAGTATTTATTATTTCTTTCCTCCTGGTTGTTGCTTTTAATTTTCTCTCTTCATTCTAATTTTGAGGGGGAAGGTTAGATTACAGATTTTTTTGTATGTGTTGGTACATATAGTGTGTATGTTGTACATGGTGTATGTACTTATTTGTTAATGTGGATGCATGCAGATGTGTGTGCATGGATATGTGTGCATAAGCACATGCAGGCCAGAGGTTGGTGTCAAGCATCTTTCCTTGATCTCTTTACATCCTTGTTTTTTGAGACAGAATCTCTCTGAACCTGAAGATTATTCAGTCAGCCTGACTGGCTTGCCAATGTGCATATGGATCCTCCTAACTCCACTTCCCCTCTATCCACCTTAAGGTAACAGGTACCTGGTACTGTACCCAGGTTTTTTTTTTTTTAATGTGAGTTCTAGAGATCCAAACTCAGGATGTATAGTGTGACAGACACTTTAATGAGTGAACCATCTCCTTAGCCCTAATTTTAATTTTCAGATTGTAGAGGTTGACATTTATTGTTATTTGTACCTTGTGAATTCATTGAATTACAAGTATTTTCTGTTTTTTTCCCCTTGATTTTGTAACATGATGGTCATTTCACACAAGTTTGAATCTATCAAGTTTCCTTTACATATTTATTTCTATTTTCATTCCACAATAATAAGAAAAAATAATCTGTATGGATTCAGCCTTTTCAAATTTACAAAGCCTTGTTGACTCTATCCCAAAGAATGTTCCATGCCCACTATAAAGGTATGAGTGTCCTACTCTCATTGGGGGAAGGGGTGTACTATGTAGATTCTTGTTGAGTTGAATTGGTTTATTGTATCTTCTTGTGTGCCTTTTGTTTAGTTTTTCTGTATGTTATTGAAGATGGGATATTAATACCTTTAACAATGATTGTAGAGCTACCTATTTATTCCATCAATTGTCTTTTTTTTTGTTTCTTGTATTTTGCAGTTCTGTTGTTGGTTATGTGGAGGTCATGATAATTTTATCTTGTTGGTAAATTTACTCTTAATATTACAAAACACTTCACTCATCACCAAAAGAGTTTTTCTTAAGTTCCAGTTTGCCTTCTATCAGTTGTAAACATTCTGGCTCTCTCTTGGTTATTGTTTTCAGGAGACTGAGTAGACTTAGGAGCAGAGTGTTTCAGAGTTAGTGGTATTTGTACCTATAGAGTAAGTATCTTTGGGATGTTGTTCAAACTTAGACATGGCAAATTCATGCCTGCCCCTTCAGTGTTGAATATATGACTCACACACATCCATGAAGTTCATTTTTAGTATGTTTTCATGTATCCCTGCTTTGAGGTCAGGTAGAGTATCTTGCACTTGTGGTATCATGTTTGTCTGGAACATTTTGATTTTGTAACAAATTGGTCTCAGATTTTAGATTAGAGATGCTAACTCTACATACCTCTCTATGTCTCTCGAAACATTCATGTCTTTGAATGTAAAGTGAATTTTGTGTAGCACATAATTTTTACCCCTTATGTTGGTCTCTACCCTTATTACATTTATATTTACTGTAATTACCGATAAAGGAGAATTTATGTCTGATTTCTATTGCATATACCATGTTTTAGAAAAACAAATATCTATGTGCATGAATATGTGTGTGCATCATACGCATGCCTGTCATCCACAAAGACTAGAAAGGGTATTGGATTCCTTGGGACTGCAGTTACCAGTGGTTGTGAGTCCCCACCTGTGTTCTAGGAACCTGGTCCTCTGCAAGAACAGCAACTGCTCTTAACCACTGCGCCAGTTCCCTAGCTCTTCTTAGCCTTCTTGAGCTCATGCACAGGCTTATTCCTGCCTGAATTATAGCCTCGTAGCCTTATGGAGATATCCCTTCAACTTTTTGTTTTAAATTTTTGGTTAGTCTATTGTTCAAATGTTATTCATAGCCTAAAGCATCCAAGATTTTAAATTTTTTGACAGATGCATTGCAGAGAAAAGATTTTACGTGGATATGATTCTAATGAAGTTATATAAATGCAAGCCAAAAAGCCACCAAAATAGTCAAATAATGGCGTCTCTTTGACAATGAATCTTGGAAAGAGGGTTTAGCTCCATTCTGTTCCTTCTTACATACGGAATGCTCCTATTACTTCATGGGACTTCCAGAGTGCTGAGGGATGTGGGGAATGGGAAGGAGTAACTGAAATGCACAATGTGGTTTAATCTTACTAAAGTCAGATTTGTGGCTTGTTTTTGCTAAAACCTCCCAAAGTTTCTATGACCCTTACGTTAACTCCCAGAGTTCTGGAAGAGCTGACTTTAAACATTTCTTTCCCATTACTTCTTTGGAGAGACAATTTTTTGGGGGTCCTCCATCTGACGTTTTTGTTGATGTGTCAACCTTGACACCTTTTATTGTTAAATATTCTGGAGTCCCTTTACTAAGCTGTCAGCAAGGATTTGGCCAAAGTATATTCTAGGGAAGGGCACTGCAGAAATTGAATGACTTTCCTATTACAAAAACATCACTGGGGCTTCTCACACAGACAGTCATCTCAATCAGTAGGTGAAGTAGCACTTGTGTCACCTACTGGAAGTTACTCTGTGCCCCTTCCTTTCTGTGCTATACTTGGAGGAAAGGAGTCACAAGACATTGCTACTCTTGAGAAGTGTGTAGTTAGGGTCACATCATTGTGGGTGGAGTTGCTGTACAAATTATTTGGAATTTTGTATGAAAAAGGATTTATCAGTTTCACCCCATTTTAATCTAAGGATTTCTGTACAAACATGAGTTTGTGACTCTATTTTATATTTGGGCTGTATTAGGCAGCTTCACTGTGACAAACATCTTAAAAGAAAGAAAAATTGTTCTGGCTCCTGGTTTCAAATGTTCTAGTCAATTGTAGATGGATTTTTCTTTGGGCTGCCAGTTCACAAAAAGGAGATGGAGACTTATTATTAATTATGAAAGCTCAGCCTATAGCTTAGGCTTGTCCCACCAGCTCTTATAACTTAAATTAACCCATTTCTATTCATCCATATGTTGCCACATAGCTTTTGGCTTTTACAACTCCTCCCACAGGTCTTGTATCCTCTGTGTCCTGCTGGTGACTCCTCCTTCCTTCTTCCTAGACCTCTCTTAGTCCAGAAGGCCCAGTTTTACCTCCTGGCTAGCTACTGACCATTTAGCATTCTATTAAGCCAATCACAATGACACATCTTCACACAGTGTAAAAGAATATTCCACAACAGTCCATGGTTTCTGGCAGCAAAAAACTTCACAGTCCTTCTAAGTGGCAGAGGTTTCCTAGCTCACAGCATTCAGAAAGAGGAAGAGAAAGAAGGGGCCTAGGGTCCCAACATCCCCTTCAAGGACAGACACCAGTGACCTCACTTTCTTCCCTGGGCTTGGTGGTCCTGTCATCTTCCAGGAGTCACTCAGATCCAGGTTAGAATAATCCCACACCAGTTTATTTAGTTTGCTTCTCAAATCACTCATGGTCGACCACCCGATGCTCTTTAAGTTGGATTCTCTGCACATTTGAGAAAGAAAGAAAGAAGGAAGGAAGGAAGGAAGGAAGGAAGGAAGGAAGGAAGGAAGATGAGAAGGAATTGGATCACATGTGTTTGATCTAGTAACTACAAATAAATGTTTATGTCATTGAAGTACAAAGGACATTGTTTTCCTATGTTTTTATTAAAAACTGAAGTTAGCCATGAATCAAATCTTTAATTCTTAAAGAAAAAAGACAGAAACACTTCAAAAGCAAAGCACTAAGCATTTAAAATTAAGAAAAGTAACCACATAAACTAAGTAACTAAGAAGAGGGAATTAATAAGATGAAAGTTGAAATAGTGGAATAGAAAGTGAAAAAAGATAATTGCAGAAATTGGCTCCTTTGAAAAACACTGTAGCTTTCAAGCCTAATTAAGGCAATAAAGAACAAAAATAGGCAATATTTGGCATGAGCAAAAGGCTATATCCATTTGAAAAATAACAAATAAGAATTGTGTGTAACTCTGTGACATTCAGATTTAGAGCCTTAAGGAAATAGAGAATTTTTAGAAAAATAAAATACTAAATATAACTCAGGAGCTGGAATAGTTGCTTGAACAAAGATTGTAGGAGAATCTAAAATTTTATTTAAATTCTGTCCTGGTAAACACAGTATGGTTGAGTTTATTCCCTAGAGAATAAATTATTCTCTTAAAAATTATTTATTCATTTTGTGTGTATATATCCACATGTGAGCTGCACTTGTGTGTGTGTGTGTGTGTGTGTGTGTGTGTGTGTATGTGCACATATCTGTCTATGCAGTGGCCAGAGGAAGTCTTCTATCCCTATTCCTTGGAGGAGGAGTCTCTTTCTGAGCCTGGAGCTCACATTTTCTCAGCTTGTTTTGAAGCCAGCACACCTCAGCGATCCTTTTGTGTCTGCCCCTCCTGAATCAGGAGCTAGAGCATGTACAAGATGCTCACCATGTTGAGTGAATGCTGGGATCCAAATTCTAACAGAAAGAGCCATCTTTCTAGCCCCAAGGATAAATTAGGATAGTTCTTGTTAGACCATGGAAAACTCAAACCTTCACATTCACTTTATAAAGTCAGTGCAATTTTAACACTGGTTCATGATAGTTTTGCATAAAATTTGCTTTAAACAAATGTTACTTATGAATAAAGAAGCATTTTTAGACTTTTGCCAATATATTTAGAATTTTATATCAAAGCAATAGCTATGATTTATTCAAGGCATGAAAGATCAATGTTATCATCTATCAGTATAATTTATAACAGTAATGAAATAGAGAGTCATATCAGTAGAAAAATATTTGATAAAATTTAGTAGCTGTTAAATTTGTGAATAAAATGGCAGTAAGAGGAAATAGAGTTGTGATGGTAAATAATAGCTCAAAGGTGCAAACAGCAAAGATGAATTTAAACAGCAAGTAAAAAACTTTCAGTCAATCTAATGATAGATTGAGAACAGCCAGTACAGCCAGTGTTTAATACTGAGTCTTCAAAAGTGAGCATAAAAACCTGGCACTAGGGAAAAATCTCAGAAATCCACAAGGATGACCCCAACTAAGAAACTAAGAAAATAGGGGAGAGGCTACCTTAAATGCCCTTCCTCTGTAATGAGATTGATGATTACCTTAAATACCATCGTAGAACCTTCATCCAGTAGCTGATGGAAGCAGAAGCAGAGATCCACAGCTAAGAACTGATCCAAACTCCTGGAATCCAGTTGTAGAGAGGGAAGAGTGATGAGCAAAGGGGTCAGAACCATGCTGGGGAAACCCACAGAAACAGCTGACCTCAGCAAGTAGAAGCTCAAGGACTCAAACTGACAGCTGGGGAACCCACATAAGCCCAAACCGGCACCCTGAATGTGGGTATTAGTTGGAGGGCTTGAGCAGTCTATGGGGCCTCTGGCAGTGGAACCAGTATTTATCCCTAGAGCACAAATGGGCTTTGGGAGCCCATCCCCCATGGAGGGATACTCTCTCAGCCTAGATACATGGGGGAAGGCCTAGGTCCTGCTCCAAATGATATGACAGTTTTGATGATCTCCCATGGGAGGCCTCACCCTCCCTGAGAGGTGGATGGGGGGTGGGGTTGGATGGGGAGTGGGGGGGGGATCATGGGAGGATGTGAAGGAGAGGGATCTGGGAACTGGGATTGGTATGTAAAATGAGATTGTTTTTAATTTAAATAAAAATTAATTTTAAAAAGTGAGCATAAAAACTGGGCTTGTTGGCACACATCTATAATCCCTGCACTTGGGAGGTAGAGTTCAAGGCCATCTTTTACTATGCAGCATGTTTGAAGCCAGTGTTTGTTATGTGGGATCCTGTCTCAAAATGAGAGAGAGAGAGAGAGAGAGAGAGAGAGAGAGAGAGAGAGAGAGAGAGAGAGAGAGAGAGAGAGAGAGAGAGACAGAGAGAGAGAGACAGAGGACAGAGACAGAGACAGACAGAGAGAGACAGAGAGGTGGCAATAATCCAAAGCATGAAATAAGCCATGTAAATATTGACAGAAAAACTAACAATTGTATTACTGAAGATTATTTGTAAACTTAGAGAATCAAAAAGTTAGGAAGAATTAAAAATTGTTTTTTAAAGAAACTGAAAATTTGAAGAGGCATAGAAAAATGAATTACACTATTCTAGAAATCAGTTCATCAAAATATGTAGACATTATTTATAAAAAGCAAGTTATACAGTGTTTAGAATAAAATATACATTTAAAGCCACAAGAGCTATTTGATGGCAATTAAATTACAAATACCTTTCAGAGAAACTCATCCTTAAATGGAAACTCATTTTAAGTCATCTCTTCCTAAATGAATATATGGATATTATGCAATTTCTAAATACAGATACTTTGTGAAACCACAAAAAGTATTTCAGAATATATGTTAAAGAGTAAGTCTCTAGGAATAACCTAGAAAACCACAAAGAATAACGATGATGAAGAAGTTTTTTCTTTTAAGATCACATTTGTATAGGTAGACAAGATGTCTCACTGGGTAAAGGCACTTGTCTCCAGTCCTGATAACCTAAGTAAGTTTCACCTACAGAGCTCATATAGTAGAAGGAGAGAATGATTATTTCAGGTTGACCTCTGACCTTCCCATGAGCATTGTGGAACATATATGAATGAACACACACACACACACACAGAGAGAGAGAGAGAGAGAGAGAGAGAGAGAGAGAGAGAGAGAGAGAGAGAGAGAGAGAGAGAGACAGAGAGAGACAGAGAGAGAGACAGAGAGACAGAGAGACAGAGAGACAGACAGAGAGAGCCATAGAGAGCCATACACAAATAAATAACTAAATGTTATGAAGTGAAATCAGTGTAAATCAGTGCTTGAAGACCAGAGAACTAGAAAAGAGACTTCAAAGTATACATTAGTGTTTGAAAACATTACACAGGACAAAAATGATTACTTATGTGGGGACAAAGATGATGGCTGATTTAATAAATGTGCTGGAAAAATTGTATATATAGCCATATCAATTTTTTTTTCAAGACAGGGTTTCTCTGTGTAGCTTTGTAGACCTTAAACTCACAGAGATCTGCCTGCCTCTGCCTCCTGAGTGCTGGTGCTAAGTATTCTTATACTTCTTTCAAAAATAAGTTTCTCATATACTCTCCAAGTTTCTGGTTATAATGGGATAGAGTCATGTTAGAAAGCACGTGACTGTGGCTTATGTGTGTTCTCCAGTGTTTCATATCCTGGAAGGTCTAGACTGTACTGGATCACACTGGGAGGAGGTAAGACCTTTAAGACATGGGCTTTAGTGAAAGATAATAAGTGGTGGAGGCACTACTCTTTTAAAAGGTATTATAGTTATTCTGAGACCCAGGTAATCCCCACAAAAGAAGGTTATAAAAAGAGGGAGCTTGAGTCAGTCCCATGCTGGATTCCTAGCTATCAATCTGGGGGGGGGGCATTAGCTCCTCCTTGTTCAGGTCAATTGTCTTTGTGTGTTTCTGCAACCTGGTTTGTGCCCTCTCTCTGCATCTGGATTCTAGTTCTACTCAGTGTTTAGTTATGGGTGTTTGCTTCTGTTTCCAACAAGTACTAGATGAGGGCTCCATGATGGTGGATAATTTAGTTAATGATCTCACTATCAGAGAAGGGCATTTATGGTAGCCTTTCCACGGTTGCTCCAATTATTAGTTGGAGTCAGTCTTGTAGGTCTCTAGACCTTTCTTTAGGTTCAGTTTTCTCTTCAAACCAATAATGGCTCCGTCTTTTATGTTCTCTCTCCATCTCTCTCTCTCTCTCCCTCTCTCTCTCTCTCTACTTCTCTTTTCTGTCTTCTATTCCTACCCTGACTCAATCTACCTAGTCACATATGCTTTCCTCTCCTCCCCTTCTCTTTCTCCTAGTTCTCTCTCCATTCACTGCCCCCCCATTTCCCATGTGATCTGGGGGACTTGTCCCTTCTCCCTTTTGTGAGAGACCATATATGAATCTCTTATAGTACACCTTGTACCCAGTTCCTCTGGTGGTGTGAATTATGGGCTGGTGGTCCTTTCCTCTAGGTCTAAAATCCATATATGAGCTAGTACATACCCTGTTCCTCTTTTTGTGACTGGATTACCTCATTCAGGATGGTTTCTTCAAGTTCCATCCACTTACCTGCGAATTTCAAGATTCTGTTATTTTTTTCTGCAGAGTAGTATTCCATTGTGTAAATGTGCCACATCTTCTTTATCCATTCTTCAGTTGAGGGGCATCTAGGTTGTTTCCAGGATCTTGCTATTACAAATAATGCTGCTGTAAACATAGTTGAGTGCATGTCTTTGTTGCATGGATGTATATCATTTGGGTATGTACCTAAGAGTGTAATTGCTGGGTCCTGTGGTAAACTAATTTCCATTTTTCTGAGGAACCACCATACTGATCTCCAAAATGGCTGTACGAGTTTGTACTCCCACCAGCTGTGGAGTTTCTAATTTTAGCCATTCTGGCAGGAGTAAGATGGTATCTCAAAGTTGTTTTGATTTACATTTCCCTGATAGCTAGGGATGTTGAGCCCTTTCTTAAGTGTCTTTCAGCCTCTTTGATTTCCTCTATTGAGAATTCTTTCAATTCTGTACCCCATTTTTAATAGGGTTATTTGGTGTTTTGTTGACTAGTTTCTTGAGTTCTTTGTATATTTTGGAGATCAGCCCTTTGTCAGATGTAGGATTGGCAAATATTTTTTCCCAATCTGTGGGCTGCTGTTTGGTCTTGTCCACTGTGTCCTTTGCCTTACAGAAGCTTCTAAGTTTCAGGAAGTCCCACTTATTAATTGTTGATCCCAGTGTCTGTGCTACTGGAGATATGTTCAGGAAGCAGTCTCCTATACCAATTTGTTCAAGGGTACCTCCTACTTTCTCTTCTAAGAGGTTCAGTGTGGCTGGATTTATGTTGAGGTCTTTGATCCATTTGGACTTGAGTTTTGTGCATGGCGATAGACATGGGTCTATCTGCAGTCTTCTACACACCATTATCCAATTGTGCCAGCACCATTTGTTGAAGATGCTTTCCTCCTCCCATTGTATTCTTTTAGCTGTTTTGTCGGAAATCAGGTGTTCATAGGTGTGTGGGTTAATATCGGGATTTTCGATTCGATTCCATTCCATTGGTCTACCTGTCTATTTTTGTGCCAATACCAGGCTGTTTTCAGAACTATAGCTCTGTAGTAGAGCTTAAAGTCAGGGATGGTGATGCCTCCTGAAGTTCTTTTATTGTACAGGGTTGTTTTGGCTATCCTGGGTCTTTTATTTTTCCATACAAAGTTGATTATTATCCTTTCAAGGTCAGTGAAGAATTGTGCTGGGATTTTAATGGGGATTACATTGAATCTGTAGATTGCTTTTGGCAAGATTGCCATTTTTACTATATTTATCCTTCCTATCCAAGAGCATGGGAGATCTTTCCATTTTCTGGTATCTTCTTTAATTTTTTTTCTTTAAAGCCACAAAGTTCTTATTATATAGGTCTTTCACATGTTTGGTAAGCGTTACCCCAAGATACGTTATGTTGTTTGTGGCTGTTGTAAAGGGTGATCTTTCTCTGATTTCTAAGAAGTTTGGGGGACCTCAGACAGTAGAAACAGGATCTATTCCGGGTGCACAAAAGGACCTTGCAGACACATCCCCTATGGAGGGATACCCCCCTATGGAGGGATACCCCCCTATGGAGGGATACCCCCTTAACCTAGAGACAGGAGAGAAGTCCTAGTCCCTACTTCAAATGACTTGACAGATTAACATGAACCCAACCTGGATAGTATAGCCCTACAAGTGGAATGGGGGTGGAGGGAGGGGAGGGTAACCAGGGTGCATGTTACAGGAGAAAGAGGGTAAGAGGGAGGGAAGGAGGGAGAGAGGGAGGAAGGGAAGGAGGAAGGGAGGGAGAGAGGGAGGAAGGGAAGGAGGAAGGGAGAGAGAGGAAACTGGGATCGACATGTAAAATTTGTAAATTATATTATTAATTAAAAAAAGAGGGAGCTTGATCCCTGAAATGCTCTGGCTTCCACTCTTGGTATCTGATCTCTCTATACAAGCCCTTTGTAATGATGCCAGATTCCACATTGTGACACAACCAGAGGGGCTGGGAAATCCATAGGACTGATGATCCTCCTACTGAGTTAAGTAAATCTCTTTTCTTTATAAAGTAGCTAGCCTCAGGGAGTTTTCAACAGAAAACAGACAAAGGCCCTGTCTTCTGCTGTGGAAAACAAATACAAGACCTTCAAGCTTGAGGCAGCCGAGAATCAGAAACACTTCAGTGGGAAGAGGCCACTTACTTGCAGGAAGGGAAATGAGAAGTTCTACAAGAGCAGGGCACATGGCCAAATTTGCCTTCCTTCTGGCTTAGGGAACAAGAAAATTGAATTTGGACTACTACACACACTGAGGAAGATGCAGGAGGGGTTCTGTGGCCCATACTTGGCTTCCAAACTGTTGAGTATGCAGAAGACTCATAGCAGCACCAATGGAAACTAAACTGAGATTTGGGCCTTGTGAGACTAAGGCTGCTTGTCTAGAAAAGGCAATTAGAGTTTAAATGCAGTCAAAAACAGATCTGCAAGAACAAAGAGAAAAACTTCTACTGTTTAACAGAATCTACAATTGTTACTATAGCTTTCATAATAGAATTGTTACTATAACTTCTGGATTCTATCCAAGATTGTCTAACACACAAAGAACTAAGAAGATGGCTGAATGTGGTGATGTAGGTCTACGAGGGTAGCACTTTGAGTCTGAACACAAAAGATCATAAATTCAAGAACAGTTTGGTCTCAATAAAGCATTCATTATATTCATTTTATCAGCCTGGCCATTATAGGAAAACCTTTACTAAAAAAAAAAAAAATCAAATAACCACTCCCAAACAATCACAAAAGACCTAAGAAAACAGTTCACATGCTCATGAAACAGTGACTATTCCATGGTAATAATTTTGTTTCCAATGACAAAATGGATTGTCAATGAGTCAAAGTCTCAGACAGACAAGGAAATATCATCATAAAAATAAGAATTTTCTAGGATTGAAAAATAAGATATTTAGATTTAATGATTAGATTTAAAAAGTAAAAGCAGAAGAAAATTAAGAAGTTGGAAGTGATAAACTTGAGTGATAAAATTGAGGTATAAAGATTGGGAAGGCAAACACTTTGACTTACATGTCTCATTCACTTGCATTTATTTGGTGTTTGGGGGGTGTTTGTGTCATGGTTCATATTTGGAAAGTAGAGCATAGCTTGTGGGTGGGATTCAGTTCTCTTTCTCCATCATGTGAGTTCCAGGGATGGAATTCAGGTCATCAGGCTTGGGGACAAGTACCTTTACCTGCTGAGCTGTCTTGCTGGCCCTGTATGTTTTATTTTTAAATACTGTCCATGTACCACATTATTTTCAATCTTCTTGGGCTACTCAGAATGCAATCATGATGCTTTTGTTCCGTAACTTTATTGTTAGTGTCGTTTCTGGGTCAGTTTGATTGACTTTCCTCATTATGGGCTGTACTTATGTGTCCTACTTTGCTCACTTCACAATTTTTGCATGTTTGCCAAGATTTGTCAAATTTTCCTTTGTGGGTCCTTTACATTATTACATTTTCACATATACTTGAGCCACACTTGGGGGTGCAGTTCTGTGTCTTCCAAACAATTTTATTCTGTCAGGTCTGCTTTAAGGTTTGATAGCAGAAGAAACAGAGAAACATCTGTTTAGAGAAGATTTTTCTCCCCTACAAGGCAAAACCCTTTCGAATGTTCTCTGAATCCTCAGGATTCTGAGGATTGTCCACTCCAGATAGCGAGAAGAGGCATTATTCTGCTCCTCTGTGCGTCTCTTCTTCAGTCATTTGCTGCCTCTCACACCGTGTGCTGAACAGCACTGGCAGCGCTCGGGACTCCCTTGCTCACAGCTCTCTCCCCTTTAGCATCCTGTCAGGTGATTCCAAGCCCCCACTCACGTCAGTTCCAACTTGTACCCTTCCTGGGCTGCCACTGAGAGTCAGGTGGGAAGTTCTCTCCAGACCATACCCAGGTGCTCTACAGCTCCTCCTACTTGTTGTCTGTCTTCCAGGGATCACTTTCTCTAACCTAGCGACCAACATCTTGAGACTCTCCCATAATGCTTTGTCTGATTGTTAGTCGTTGCAAGCAAGAAGGACAATCTGTTCCCTGCCACTTCTTCACTAGCACAAACCCCTAGTACTGAGCTCTCCCACCCAGGCACTCTGTGAACTCAGTTTCCATCTTTTGGTAACTAATGATATTATAGGTATTAAGCAGTATTAAAACCTAATGTTGAAAAATAATAGACTTATTCACTGAAAAGCAAGAGTAATCTTGGAATACTCATACTATCTGATTTAAAGACTTGCTATAAAACTATGGTTGCCGAGATTGTCATAAAGATGGTCATATAACCAACAGAATGGGATAAAGTTCAGGATAGTCCACATTTGTTTGTGTGGTCAGTTCAGTGTCAAGATAGTTAAGAAAGGATTATTTTTTTTCAAATGTGGGTGGAGCAATTATATATTCACATGTAAAAATATAAACCAACACCCTTGCCCACACTACACAAAATTAACTCCAAGTGAATCTCAATGTAAGAACTTAAATTATAAAACTTCTGGAGAAAGACATAGATGGAAATCTTGTGAATAGGATACAAAAAGTATAAAATGTAAATTAAATGAAAAACAGATCTTGTTCAGGTTAAATGCCTTTGAATTATAGAAAAATTCAGGTGAATAAGCAAGTAATATATAGATTAGGAGAAAAGTTTTGGAAAACATGCATTAGATAATAAAATTGAAGTTGGAAAACACAAAGAACTATGACTGAAAAATAAAATTATTACTCAACAAAAATTGAAAACAGAGCTTTGTAAAACAAGGGCCAGATTTGTAAATAGATATTGTACAAATAAAGATATACAAAGATAATAAATAAGCACACGAAAGAATTCTTCACATCACTATTCATCACAGACACGGCAGTTAAAATCTACATCCTGTTTCATTGCTAAGTACTGACAATAACCAACACCATTGATGATGCTCAAAAAACTCTGTGTTCAACTGGAGAGGTTGCACATCCTTGTTCATCACTGTTCTATTCATAATAGCTGGGGAATAGAGCCAGCCTATCTACACAAGAGTAGACGACAATGCAAACCTGGTACATATACATAATGTAGTTTTATTTAGTCCTAAAGAAAAATGAAACAATTAAATTCGTGGTGAAATTGGTGGACCTATAAAAACTTACCCTGAGTGAGGTACTTCTGTCTCAGAAAGTAAAACACTGTATGCCGTTTCATATGTGAATATAGTTTTGAATTTTTGGATTTGTTTGTTTAACTGGAATGGCTGTGGAGAACTGGAAGGAAGAAAGGAGGTGCTAGAGATCCTAATGAGTATGAAGCTCATAGAATATGTGTGTGCTGTGAGAATAGAGGGCGGGAACACTGGGGGGGGCGCATGGTTTAAACAGGAGTGGGGGAGAAGACTAGGTGCAGGAAGAATGTATAAAGAAGCCACATAAAAACCATTGCTTTATAAGCTAATAAAAAATAACAAACAACCTTGAACAAAGGTATCATGCTTGGGTGGATAATACCAGAAGCCGTGGGCTATTAAACAGAATCCTGGTGCCAGGTGTGGAACACTTTTATAGGAGTCATTGGACAGGAAGGCTTCAGAGCCCCACAAACTACAAGGTTGTGGCCTTTGATGTTGGTTAGCAACCAGAACTGTATAGTAAGACTCTGGTCTACCATATAACTTGGTTGCAGAATATGAAGAAGTTATGTAGGAACTGATCTGGAAGCTTCTTTCCTGCTGCTAGATTTCATAGTACCAAAGTTGTGCTAGCAACTGGAGGGTAGAAGTTACCAATGAGTTCCTTAGCTTTACACCTTACATAGTATATTGGCAACCTGCCAATTAAGAGGTGCTTGTTGATGTACTAGTGACATGACTGTTATAGGGATAACCAGCTGTTTTCTGGTTGGGTGTATTTATAGCAGAGTTTGTCTTCAATACTATGGACCTGGTCAAAGCCCACAGCTGAGGGCATTATAAAGACTGGGGGCAATCTACTGTTATTTTATTATATGTTTATGACATTGTCAAACAATAAATTAATTGAAAAAGAATAGTTTAAAAAAAGATAGTAATGGTTTTTGTCATGAGATCCAGAAATTCCATTCCTGGGTATCTACTCAAGAGAAATAAATGTGTGTCCACAAAGACATATACACAAATTTTATAGTGGGATACTTTGTAATTAGCTAATTGTGGTTTATATGTTCTATAGAATTCTAGACATCAAGAAACAAAGATTGCAATTGCATTCTATATCATGTTTGAGTCTCAAAAACATTGTAAGTGAAAAATCTAACATGCACAACCATACTGAGTGACTTGTTTACATGAAATTCTAGAAATGGCAAAACCATAGTAGCAGTATGCAGAGCAAGGATCACCTGGGTTGAGTGTTGGGGGTATGAGGTCAGAGAAACATTTGATTTGGAATTGTTCCATACTGATCTTACACAATAATCACATCTTATCACACAGTACACTTAAAACAAGTAAGTTTTATTTTACATAAATGATACCTTAATTTTAAAAAGGGCAAATAAATTTCATATTACCAAAGTGCTCCAGTTTGAAAAAAATAAAAATATCTCAAGAAAATCTTGCAATTGAAGAATCAGGGGAAAAATTTTTAGTTAAAATGAGTATACAATGCTATGATTGTAATTCCAACTATTTGTGAGTTCAAGGCCTGCTGGGGCAACTTCATGATAACTTGTCTCAAAATAAGAAGTAAAAAGGAGGGGTGGGGATGTAGTTTAGGGGTAGAAGTGCTTGCTGGGCATTTACAGAGCTTTAGGCTCAATCTCCAGTGTGTGGTGGGGAATGTGGAAGATATGGTAATGTTTTTATGTGACTAAGAAGGCAATTAAAATTAAAAGGCAAGAACACCAAGAAAAAAAATCCTGTAGTATAAAGACACATAAGGTTAAGTAATCTGTATGTTCAAAATACTTGTCCAAACCGACAGAAAAAAATATCCCAAACTGTTTAAGAACTAGCTAAAGAAGTCTTTCAGAAGAGCAAATTCAGATGGCTTAAGGTATGTGAAAAGATGGGTAAAGGCAGGATACAGGACCAATGGGCAGTGACGTCTCAGTTTACACTTATTAGGAAAAGCTGTAGCACTTTGTACTTCAAGGACCCTAAGGAAACAACACACAGGCAGATCCTGATGGAAGTGTTTTGTGTTATGGTCCGTGGCAGAAGTAATATAACATCTTCAAAATCTAAAATCACATAGTATGTATCATTTAACCTTACTAGGTCCCTACTGAGAATGCCAATGGAAATCAAAATAGATATATTGACACAATAAAGTGTTTATTGCTGTGCTGTGTCTAACGGCACAAAACTGGATCACAGTGGGTATCCATCAAGAGGCAAATACCCAGTATATTCTACTATGTATATACAATGTTCCGTTGAGTCATTAGTAAAATGAATGGTTTGGTGGCTTTTTCTGCCACTTACTATACGTAAGACATTAAGATATAAAACAGTCTGTTTGTTTTTATAAAACAAAGTAAAACCAAACTGCATGTACACATTTCTAAACGAATGGCAGGATGAGCATTGTAGAGAGATATCCACCCCGCCTGCCTTCCCCCATCATGTCCTTACAGGTGTGGGCAGGGTAGATATCTCACTACTGAGCATGAAGGCGAAACACAGGAAGCTGGGACCAGTTTTTTAACCCTTCTCTGAAGGCAGCCACATCATTAGTATTGATGACCGCATCGGTGCTGGTGGACCCAAGCTACAAACCCACAAGATGAGCAGTAAGTTCCAATTGGAAAAAGCTTGTCTCTATCCACATACGCAATTGCATTTTGCCAGAACACAGCTACGGCTGTGTGCCACGATAAATCCAGCGCTTATGAATCCTGGGTGTTTCTGGAACCCCCCGGGCGGTTGCCTCACTTGACTGCACTGTAGCCTTGGTTCTGAACACGCAACATGAACATCCTGCAGGCATTGCTGCCATTCAGTGAGGAAGAACACAGCTGGAAACATCTGGCTCAGTTTCCAGATTAGTGTATACTAGGGATTTCAGTGACTTTACAGTACACACAACTGTTCTGCTCTTTCAGACACCTAACAGTTTAATTATGGAAGAATGATTTTAATATTTCCCTACTGTCATTTCTCAGCGTGTAAGTACCAAAGCAGCCCAAAGCACATTAGACTGCTTATTTGAAAACAACTGCTGTACAGTTGCTTACTTAAACTCCATTATAAAAGAAATCATCAAATGAATTCTGGCTTGAGATTGGATCAGGATTTTCAAGTGTCTGAAATGGCCTAAACATATTTCTGCCATTTTGTAGTGTGTATTTATGTGAAGGAGTGTCCCCAGCCATTTCCCAAAACACTGATCAACTCTGAAAACCCTGAAGCTTTCCAGAACTTCCACAGTTCAGCTGTGATTTAACTTGTTTTTTTCTAATAAAACCTAGAATGATGTGTATACCAAATCATTGTTTTAAAACAAATTTCTTTGGGATTTATTATCAATAAATATTTGTGTACTTGTCTATCTGGGTCATGTGACGATTTCTCAGATGGAAAAGGGTCACAATTGGGAAGAACTTAGGAAGGCTTGAGTGAGGTTTCTCTATTTATAAACTACCCAGTGTCTCCATATTAATCAAAAAATCATTTCTTGCTCATGCAAATTATGAGGATCTGAGAGACTTGTTCGTCAAATGTTGTCATTGAGCTGGCTAAAACTTCTATTTGTATGCTATGGAATTTCTCTACTAATGTGTTTTCATGATTGCTGCCATAGGAATGCATGTATGGGGGAGGGGGTGGGGGTGGGAATAGGACCAGACTACCACAAATCTAGGTTTTTCTTCAGAAATGGACATCCCTCCTTCTTCCTTCCTTCCTTCCTTCCTTCCTTCCTTCCTTCCTTCCTTCTTTTCTGTTTGTTTGTTTTGTTTATCTAGGCAAGGTTTCTCTGTGTAGCCCTGTAGACCAGGCAGACCTTGAACTCACAGTGATCCATTTGCTTTTGCTTCCCAAATGCCAGTATTAAAGGTATGCACCATCCCACACAGCCCTTTTTCTTTTTCTCAAATCAAGACACATCAAGGACTAA
Organism: Cricetiscus sungorus; assembly: GCA_030556225.1. Classification (NCBI taxonomy): domain Eukaryota; kingdom Metazoa; phylum Chordata; class Mammalia; order Rodentia; family Cricetidae; genus Cricetiscus; species Cricetiscus sungorus. The sequence continues at coordinate 24,212,020 of JANBXA010000729.1, forward strand.
GAAGAAGGCAAGAACATGCTAGTGAATAGCAAGGCACTAGATTCAATGTATTTTGTTTGTTTGTTTTTCGAGATCGGGTTTCTCTGTATTTCTTTGGAGCCTTTCCTGGAACTAGCCCTGTAGACCAGGCTGGCCTCAAACTCATAGAGATCAGTCTGCCTCTGCCTCCCAAATGCTGGGATTAAAGGCATGCACCACCAAAGCCTGTCACTCAAAGTATTTTTATGCATAAAATATAACATGTAATGTAATATTTTGGAGCATAAACTATTCTATATTATGTCCTGTGAAATATATAATATGTAGCCTTGGTTTTATTACATACAGATGTAGAATATATACATTTATAACATTATTCTAAAGCAAGAATGATTTAAATGACTTTTTGTTGTTTAGTTTTTGTGTTGGTTTGAGATTTTATTTTATTTTATTTGAGACAGGATTACACTAAATGGCCCAGGCTGGTCTTCAAATTTATGATTCTCCTGATTTTACTTTCTAAGTGTTTATATTCAGGAATGTGACAGTAGCCCAGTGTTTATAAAGAATAAAAGTAATTTTTAATAAAATTATAAGAAGGGAGTGATATGAACTCAGTTACACCAACCACAGCAGCTTGTCTTTGGCCCACAGCAGTGTGAGTTGGGACTGAATACCTAGCTGGTGCCCATTCCAGTATGATGTTTTTATTTCCCAACCAGAAGCCTCTTTCTGCAGACCTCCTAGCATGGTGGCACCAGAGTAGTCCTACTTACATTACAGGAGGAAGCTGCTAATAAGCAGGAAGTGGGAGTGGCCAAACTAGCGAGGATTTGTGTATGGACCTACTTCAACATCATATCTGCGTAGTCTGCATATTGAGGGAATCTAAAAGCCTGCTCTAACTCAGCAAGTAGACAATACTTACTGCTATAGAGTGGGAAGGACAGGGAGAGCTCATAGGTTAGGGGTTATGTTGTAGTCACCTTTGCATTTCAGCCTGTGCTGTATTAGGGTTCCACTTTGTATTTATGCTTTTTATATTTAAAAATCAGAAAAAATATTGTAATAAAATGATGTTTTTGTAGGACCTAATTCTTCAGGGTACCTTTTATTTTAGCTTCAGTGTTTGATTTGTTGTTGTTGTTATTGTTATTATTATTATTATTATTATTTTAACATAGTGAACACAAATTGATAATCAGGAAAAAAATTAAAATCATTATTTTATATTTAAAACAAATAGATTCTTTAAAATGGTTTTTTTCACCAAATTTGCAGCACCCACAGCACACATTTAAATGTGTGCTATTTTTTCCTCTGTGGGAAATTTCATGGGGAGACTACATTTCAGTTTCCAAATTTGCAGATGGAGGGGAAGTGATGGCTTCTGTGTAAAACTGAATTTGAGTAGTGAATTTGAATAAGATTCCATTGTTCAGGTTTGTGCAGCCCAGTCCCACCCAGATGGGAGACGGAGGCATGAGGCAAGGAGAACCTGGCCATCTCCTTCTGCACGTGATGTTACATTAGAAACCAACAAAACTGAAAAAATGATGCAGACAAAATCTTTAAAGAAGAAGATCTGAGTGAGTAAGTGCCCTTTGCTGCAGTGGAAATACGATCATAGGATTTTTGGCATCTGTCTGATTCTAGATATTTTCAGCAACATCATTTTTGTAGCTGTCAGTTATCGGAATATCAAAAAATAAATGTGTGTATCCGAAGATTTTCCAATGCTTTCACCCATCTTCTCAGACATACCCAGAAGTCATATGCTAGAATTACATTGACACAATCATCCCCATGGAAACAGAGCCTGGTGCCATCAACATGGCATTATGACTTCTCAGCAGGAGGATGCAGATGGAATTTTGGCACTCAATGTGTAAGGTTTATTCAAAAACACAAATGTCTTGGAGAATAACACCAAGGGCGGGGAGGGAGAGGAGAGGAAAGCATGAATTTCTTCCTATAAAATGAATGTTAAAAAAGATGGCTTTGCTCACCTCTGGCAGACTCTGCTTATTCATTTTCTTGTGTATTCCTGTGCTTGACATGACATGCTCTTGTCTTGGTCTTGTCTATCTAGACTGCATTTTAGAAGGAGAAATTGAGAACCACAGAAACAAACCAATTTGTTCAAATCACACCCATCAGTGGCCCTACTGAAACCTTCTCCTACTTCCAAGCCATGTTTTTCTTTTTGCTATTTCAGTAACATTTCGACAATATAACGTGATCAGTTAGAACACTGGTTGGGTTCTCTGTTATAGTTTAGGTATGGATTTGAGTATGTTTTTCAATAGTTATGCATACTAGAAGTTTGGTTTTCAGTGTGGTCACTGGGGATGGCAGGAGTTGGTAATAACTTTAATAGGCAGAGTCTAGCAGGTGATAATTAGGTCTTTGTCAACATCTCAGAAGAGATTGCTAGATTAGGATAGTTATTTCAGGACCCTAGTTAGCTCCCATGAGCATGCACTGTCCTAATACAGCTTGATGCTTTACCCTCTGACTTCCTCACCAAGTAATCTCCTGCATTTGGTCCCACCATCATGCTGCATTCCAACCTCACCAGAAGCCAAGCAGATGGATATCCTTGATCTTGGATTTTAAACCTCAGAAACTGAGCTAAATAAACCATAAACCTCTTTGTTCTTTATTTTTTTGAAACAAGTACTAAACTCATTTTTGGGGGGGGGGTTAGTGAGAAGAAATGGACCACGACACTGTTATATTGAGGTCTTTCTCTGTACCATCAAAAGTATTTTACATAGGATAGAATTCCCTCTCTCTCACAGTAGGCTATTTTCTGCTAGCTCTACAGTGTTACCCTTATTCACTAGCATAGTCAGTCCCCCACCATACTTGAACTGTAGATGGAGTAAACAGAGGGCACCACTCTTTCAAGACTATAATCTGAAAGCTTCTCATGTTTGCCTCCTCTTGGCCAAGACTTAGTTTCAAAGGAATCTGGTTAGTTTCATCTTCAGCTAAACATGGGAGAGGAGGAGATCACATCCGGCTAACTGTACATCTCTCTCAGAGCAATGTTTTCGTGGACTCTCAACCCCTTTCCATTCACACTTGTGGCAGCTGAGGACTGGCTACAGTACTTATTTGTGCAAGAATATTTATAACTATGCAGATTCTATCAATAATGGAAATTACTGGATCCCCAGTGACCCTGAACACTGAGACCTAAGACCATGTCAGAAATAAGTTGCCCATTACAGTATGTATTGGGTTGTGAACAGAGACTCTATAATACTATGTCTATAAGAATAAATGATTTTTAAAAAAAAGATAGGGTCTCTCTATGTAGCTCTGGCTATCCTGGAACTTTCTTTGCAACTCAGAGATTCACCTGTCTCTGCTTCCCCAGTGCTGGGATTAAAAGAGTGGGCCACCACTGCCCAGCAAAATTTATTTTTTATTTGACAGTCCAAGGCTTGTGGACTAAGGTTAGTGAAGCTATACTATGGGAGATAGCAGAATAGTTATTAGTGGGTAGCTAGTGCTTTTTTCTACAGGCTACATAGTTGGAAGGACTGTCTGTCTGATTCATCTTATTCATCTCTATATCTTTCATTAAAAGATAAAAGTTGGAAAGGAATGAGAGAGAGATGGTTTCCTGGATAGTTAGGTCTAGGTCTGTATTCTTCTAGGTAGCTCCTGAGAGGAAGGAGGGGTTTGGTATGTCTTTATATACTTGGATTACATCCCCACCAAGACCATTCCCAGTGCAGTATTAGTCAGATGTTTCCAGTGAGTTTCCCCTGGATCCAGAAATATTCCTTATCTGTTGTCATGTAGCAGCTGCAGCCCACTGGTTTCCAAGGAGCTCTGGAATTTTCATGTCCTTCATGGCCAGTTATCTTGTCTTTAGTCTCATTGGCCACAGAAAGGCAGACTATTCCATGTGCACATTGATATCATCTCAATACAGTTTCATCTAGGAGCTGTGCACCTGAAGACCTGGGCTTTTAGTAATAGGATTCATTCCTGTTTTTCCACAGTGTCTCAAGCAAGTCTTGTTTCCAGACCTATTACTTCATTAATTCATTAATCAAACAAGATAAGTAGGGCCAGTGCTGTTTATTGCTTTGTCCTTGGGAATTCAAAGATCAACCATCTTCCACCAAGTACTAGTTCAGCTGCTGCTTGGGCATCATCACCCATTTAATAAATTGAGTTCAGCTCTCTTCCTAACCTGTAAGCACTGCCATTTGTCCCCTCTCACCACAAATGGCATTGTTCTAAGTGGAAAAAGGAAGCTGTTGACTTTTGTGGATCTCCTACCTACAAAAGGTGGGTTCCAAACCACTTTTCACAACCAAGTATATTCTTTACTGGAGTACTTGCTGTTCTTACAAAGAATAAAATTTGGTTTCCAGTATACAAGTGTTTTTAACTCCAGTTTTGGGGATCCAACATCTTCTGTCCTCCACAGGCACCAATACTCATGTGTACCCCTACCACATACATACACATAATTAAAAGTCACAATCTTTGAAAAAAACATTATAAAATTATTAGTTTAATTTCATCAGAATTAAAACCACCCATTAACTCTTCAAAACTTAAGAAGTAGACTGCAGAGATAGCTCAGTTAGTAAAGTGATTGTTTCATAGCACGAGGGCCTGAGATGCCAGGAATACATGTAAAAATCCAGAAATGCTGTGTGCTTATAACCTCAGCTTTGGGGAGGGAAGGAGAGAGAGACATGTGGATCCTGAAAATTGCCTGGCCAGTCCAGTCTAGCTGAGATGGTGAACTCCAGGTTCAGTGAGAAACTGTATCAAATAATAAGGCTGTGATCAATAGAGAAAAACATCTAAAGTCAATTCCCAGATTCTACAACACAAATTGGCAAGTACATGATTTATATACCACACACACACACACACACACACACACACACACACACACACGTGCACACACACACACCACATTCAAGAAAGCAAAAAGCTAAGTCACAGGCTGAGAGAAAAAGTTTACAGTACAAATGAGAAAGCATTTCATGTATGGAAAACAAAAATATTCTTAAAATTCAAAATTAAAAACACCTTCAGAATGGGATGGGAGGGTGGTCAGGAAGCATGAGGGAAGGGGGGATGGAGAGGGAACTGGGATCGATATGTAAAATAAGAAAAATAAATAAATAAATAAATGGACAACAGTTTTCTACTTCTCAAAAGATGAAGTATATGTACTTTTCCCTGTTCCCCTTTCTGAATTTAACTAATATTCTCTGGACTTACATACAAACAACCCTCAGGAGAAACATGAAGAGAGGTTGGATCAGTGCAGGACCTTGAATCTACTGAACTTCAGGTTGCTGAGTTCTCTAGCTTCATACATCCCTGACATACAGAGAAAGGAGCTGGCAACTTACGAATAACAACAGATACAACAGACTAAACAAACAGCAAAAGGTGACCTCACAGAGAAGCTGAAAGAGCCCAGGAAAGGTGTGTAGTACCTTTTACATAGTTGTGGTCTGAGACAACTGAAAGCAAGGTAGGTTGGTTTTGTTTGGCTCACAGCTACAGAGGGCTTTCAGTCCACTACACAGGAATGGCGTAATGGCAGGAGGAGCCTACCTGTCATGGTGAAAGCGTGCATCTACTGATGATCTCATGACACACGTATGGAAGCAGCCCTGTGGCTGGGAGCAGGGGCAGAGACAACCTTCAAAAGCCTGATCCTGTGGAGCACAAGGGCATGCTCCTTTAATCCCAGCATTGAGGAGGCAGAGGCAGGCAGATCTCAGAGTTTGAGGCCAGTATGGTTTACACCATGAGTTTCAGGCCAACAAAGGCCACAGAATGAGACCTTGTCTCAACAAATAAAAACAAACAAACAAATCTGCTTCTAGTAACTCCTAGGAAGGTCCACTTCCTAAAGACTCCAGAGCCTACAAAATAGCCCCATAAGCCAGGATTCAGTGCTCAGAACATAAGCCCATAAGAAACGCTTAGGTTCAAACCTATCAAAGCCAAAACCACTTAGGGAACAGCTTCTTGCCTCTAGCTGAGCACCATGGGGGGAAAAATGGCTTTTTATTCCCAAGTTAGAAAATGTAACTGTCATCTTCAAGAGCTGTACAAAGGCCTCCAAACCCACCCCAAAGAGATGACATGACAGAAGACAAAGCAGGGAGAGCTAGGATCTCTGCTCTGCCTGTAGTGTCAGCCAAGCTTCTGGTCTTGTACTGAAGTCAGAAGCTATTCAAGGACCCCCCTTCCCCCGTCTGATAGGCAGGAAGGCTGGAAGAGGAGAGAGCTGGGTCTTTCTCTACCGCATAGTGGCATTGATGCCACCTCTGCTATAACATCAGTGGAGGCCACATGGGAAGTCTACCTCTGTTTAGCAGAAATGAGGGGGCCCCAACACTGAGGGTCATGGAGGCTGAACCTCTAACTTTCACTCTCACTTGGTGGTAGCAAGGCAGGACCCCTTCCCTACCACAGACCCTTCAGAACATACAACTAAAAATGTTCAAAGGATTTGAGCTTCACAATGTAAATAAAAAGAAATCATTGGCCAATTAAAAGAAATCATTCATCTGAGGGAGATGAGGGCAAGGCTACTAAGGAAGGCTGGAGGGAAGTAGTGGTCAGTGGAGATAATCAAAATACTCTGTATAAATGTGTGAAATGTCCATAGAATCCATGCAAATATTATTAAAATTTACTATGTAAGAAGGAGATTCAGAACAATATCAAACTTAATAAAAAATGACAACCAATACATGTTGATTCAGAAATTTTAGAGTTCTCTGACACAATAATAAAAGAAATTCAATGAACAATTACCAATATTATGTCAGAAGTGAAGAAGTAAACACATCAACGAAGCAGAAAATATAAACAATGAAATGCAAATTTAGGATTGAGGAATGAAGTAGCTGAAAACAATCCCAGGGAGGCAGTCTACAGCCTCCTAGTCTACAGCAGAGGCGGGAGGAGACTGAGAATAAGCAATAGAGGTTGCTTAACCTAAGCAAGAGAGAGAAAAACAGCCAGAAAGCTTGGCAGCACCTCAGGGACACAGGAGTCTATTACTGCAGATCTACTGTGTGTGTCCTTCTGGTCTCAGAAGGAGCAGAAAGTGCCTGGCTGACAGAGAACCTGGAGAAGTAATGGCTGGAATGTCCCCAAAGTTGCCAACAGATAGAAACCTACAGATGGAAAATTCTGAGCAAATTCCAAGCAGGATAAAGCCCTCCAAGTTCCACATACCAATAATGGCCTCTTGAAACTAAGAAGAAAAACAGTCTTGAAAGGTGGGGGGAAAGTAACAAAAAAGGAACTAGAATAACAGTGTGTTTTCAGAAGTAATGGTCCAGAGGGAAGCCTGCCAGTATGTTCTGATACAGAAGGGAGAGAGCTTCTAGACCTGAACCCAGGGTGTGTGGTTTTCAGGAATGAAATAGAAATCATGATATTCATGGATGAAAAAAATCTAAGAGAATTTATTGCCTAATTTCGGGAGGGAAAGATAAGGCCCAACAAGCCCCTCCTCCATCCATGACTGATATTGACAGGTCCAAGCTCATGCAGGCCTAGTGAAGGCAACAACTGCTGTGGGTGGTAGTGTCAGCCCTTCTCCATATCTTCTGGCTCTTACAATCTTTCTACCCCCTCTTTGGCAGTGGTCCTGGAGCCACAGAGGGGTAGTATAAATGTCCTGTTTCGGGCTGAACACTAAATTGTCATTTATTCTCAACACCCTGAGCACTCAAGAGTCTCTGCATCCCTCATAGTTTACTGTAAAGAGAAGCTTTGTGTTCAGGGTTGAGCATGATGCGGAGAGGGAATCTTTAGTTGTGTACTCACTAGGGGGCCCAGCAGGATCCCGTAGACAGTTCCACACTCACGGTCATGTGCATGGCCTGGCCTGGTTAAAAGCAGGGAGTCATGAACCAGAACAAAACACAATAATACAAGAATGAACTCAGTGGTGAAAGGACTTGTAGGGAGGAGGAAGGTTGATAGGGATAGGGGGAAGATAAGAGAGAGTTGGGTGTGTGTGTGAGAGGGAGTAATCAGAATGCATAATAATATATAAGTATGAAATTGTCAAATAAATGTTTAATTAAAAAAGTATAAATCTCAGAATATGAGCAAGGAAGTCAGAATGTGATAAGAAAAAGTATGATTGGAACAACAGACTTCCCTTTTCTTATTTATCGAAATTATATGCTTTTGAAGTCAAAATATCATAATCTTCTGTAGCTCTAAATGTAAGATACATGTGGAATAGAAAGCTCCAGGAAGTAGGGTTTTTCTCTTTAAGTTGCTAAATGGTTGGCATATAGGCTGAGGCCTGAGGTGTGTGTGGTGTGTGTGGTGTGTGTGTGTGTGTGTGTGTGTGTGTGTGTTTAATTTTGTGTATGTGCATGTGATGTGTGCATGTATGTGTGTGTGCACATATGTGTATGTTTATGCATGTATGTGTGTGATGCAAGACTCAGAATAAGCATGTAAATCTGTGGCTCAAGGCAGCTATGAATTCAATATAACTGCAAATCACAAACTTATCTGAAACATGAATTTCTGTGTGATTTTTTTTTGTTTGTTTGAAGCTTGATTGTATGGTTTTGGTTGTGGACTTTGTAGATGATAGCATCTTGCCACAATGTCACACAATCGTGTGTGCTTTTATTATTTGTGCTCAGGTGTGGCTTCAGCCTCACAGAGGTGTGCATCTTCCAGTTACCTTCAGCACAAATAGTTAAATTGGTACCATAGTCATTATGTGTGTCCATGGAGAGCTGGCCAGTGAAAATACCAACAGTCAATAGTGTCTTAACCCACTGTCTTAGTTAAGGTTTCTATTGCTGTGAAGAGGCACCGTGACCATGGCAACTCATATAAAGGAAAAATATTTAGTTTGGGTGGTTTACACTTTCAGAAGTTTAGTCCATTGTCGTGGTGAGACATGCAGCATGCGGGCAGACATGGTGCAGGAAAAGGAGCTAAGAGTCCTACATCTTGTCCTGCAGGCAACAGGATGTGGTCTGTCTCATTGTAGCTTGAGCAAAGAATACCTCAAAGTCCAACCCCACAGTAACACACTTCCTCCATCAAGGCCACACCTACTCTAACAAAGCCACACCTCCTAATAGTAGTGCCACTCCCTTTGGGGGCCATTTTTTTCAAACCACCATACCCACCATTGTAAAATAATAGGCATTTAATGATCTTAAGATGACAGGTGTGTCTTATTGGTTACCAAGGATGTTTCTACTTGCTGGCTGCACCTCAGTCTTGTGGTTCACACTATGTTAGAAGTTGAGATGTGGAAGGACCCATTCTTTGCTTTCTATTGCCCTGTCTATTCATTTTTATAGCAAAGGCAAACCTAGTCTCTTGTCACTTATGTTTTCAGTTCTAGCATGACTTCTACAAAGTCTTAAGAGAAAACAGAACCCAAAGAGAAAACAATAATACATATATCAGATTAAATCTGTATTATTTTTTGTTTGTTTGTCTTCTTCAATTTTTGTACATGGATTTCTGTGCATTGCATGAACATTTCCAAAACTACATATCATTTATTTATCAACATAAGTGTCTTCGTATTGCATCTTCTTCATGGCTACTTTAGGTTAGGGATGTCTGAACTTTCAGCTTCACTGAGCTATACCGAACGAAGACTTGTCTTAGAGCACACATTAAGTTCACAAAGATTAAAGAAAGCTGTTGCAGTCCAACCCTACTCCCCAAAAGGATTGTGTGTACTTTGTGGGCTATATACAAACTAAATAACATAATTGAAAAAAGTAGGCAAATGACCTTAAACAGACATTTCTTCAAACATGGTACACAAATATCAATAAACATTAAAAAGCCCAATGCCACATCACAACATACTAATCTAAAACTAACAAGCCCTAGGAAACAAGTTTTAGTGCAGGTGTAGAGAAGTTGGAACATTGTTCCCTGCTGGCGGGAATGTACAATGGTGATGCCACTATGGAAAATAAAACATAGTTTTTAAAAACATTAAAATAAAATTATCATATGATCCAGTAACTATAATCCTGAGATTCACTCAAGAGAATGAATCTGTCTGTCTGCCTGTCTGCATGCCTGCTTGCCTATCTATCTATCTATCTGTCTGCCTGCCTGCCTATCTATCTATCTATCTATCTATCTATCTATCTATCTATCTATCTATCTATCTATCTATCTATCTATCTATCTGCCTGTCTGTCTGCCTGTCTGTCTGTCCATCTGTTATGTGCTTATTGTGTGTGAGGGGTAGAGTGGGAGGATTCATGTTGAAGCAGAAGGCCAATGTCAGGTGTCTTTCTTGATCATTCTCCTTATTTTTCAGACAGTCTCTCATTGAATATGGAGCTCATTGATTTCACTAGACTTGCTGGCCAATGAGCACCAGAGATTTGCCTGTCTCTGCTCTACCAGTGCATTGCTGTGCCTGGATTTTTACATGGCTGCTGGGGATACAAATTCAGTGTGTGGAAAGCCTTGCCAACTCAGCCACCAGCCCTACTCAAGAGAATTTAAATCAGCGCCTCCAAGATATTTATATACCTGTGTTCATACAACACCACTACATAACTGAGAAGTGGAAGCAACCAAAATTCAACTGATGATGAATGAGTAGATACATGTGATTATACATACATGCACACACACACTTTCCTGTGTATAATCATCTGTAATATATTTAACTCTTGATGACATTAAGATCAGTGAAATAATCCAATTTCCCCAAAAAACAAATACCATATCATTCTACATATGTGAAATTCTTTTTTATTTGTTTGTTTTTTGTTTGTTTGTTTTGTTTTTCAAGACAGAGTTTCTCTGTATTGCTTTGGAGCCTGTCCTGGAACTAGCTCTGTAGACCAGGCTGGCTTCAAACTCACAGAGATCGGCCAGCCTTGGTCTCCTGAGTGCTGGGATTAAAGGTGTGCACCACATACATGAAATTCTTAAAACAGTCAAATTCATACTAGGTTCCAGGGTTTGGTTTGTGTGTGACAGAAAGTAGGCAGAGAAAAGAGGACAGAATCTCAGTTTTGAGTGGTGAAAAAGTTGGAGGTCTCTTTGTGATTGTGTGAATAAACTCAATGTTTTGAACTGTACATTCAAAGAAGAACCAGAGCCCTTGGCTCAGTGGCAGGAGTGTCTTTGTCTGCAATGAGGTGATGAAGGAATGAGGAAGCCCTCCAGAGTTTCAGAGCAGCTCTGATCACCAGCAAAGCCAAGCACAGCTTTGAAGGGTTAGGTCTTTAGCTTTACTCCACTTCTCAAGAGTGGAGTATGGTTCATTTACCAACAGGTGTTATTTAATCACTTATGCCGTGTAACGAAACTTCCTCTAAAGCTTGAAACACGGAATCTGGGAGAGCTTACAGGTCAGCAAGGCACATCTGTGCCTCAAAGTAGGGTCTCTAAGGAGGGTATAACGTGCCCACCTCATGCCTTGCTTCCTGAGGTACATCTTTGCTCATTAAAAGGTTATCATGTCAAATGTAGCCCACTCCAGAGATCTTTGAGTTCCTCTAGCTAATTTTCTGACTTGTGTGTGTGTGTGTGTGGGGGGGAGACTGAACTGGGGTAATCTTCAACTCCACTCTGCACAGAAGTGCAGATATTTTGGGAACCTCAGCCAACCCTGGCTAAGTTCTGAAGTGGAGGCAGTCTTATGGGACCAAAACTTTAACATGTAGGGATGTGTGATAATTTTGAGAGTTAGTGTCATAAGTGAATCAAGTTATAGGAAATCAAGTTGATAACAGATAACTGGGGATTGGTTATTGAACAAAAGACACAGTACAGGGTCACTGTAACCATTGTCTGTCTGGAAGGTGGAATGATAAGGACGAACTACAGGAGATTCAGGGGGACAAGTCTCTAGCCCTGAGTAGTAACCCAGGGAAGACGGATCAGTGGACAAGATGAGGCTTGTTTGGATTATGTATAGATTGTGAAGCCTGGGCCATGGTGATCTCCTTATGAATTCAATATGGCCCCAGAGAGAGAGAGAGAGAGAGAGAGAGAGGAGTCAAGATTCACTTAAGGGTTTGGAAATGTGGATCAAGAACATATTTAAAGAGAGAAATATTATCTGGGCTGCTTTCTGTCTTTGGCCCCAAATGGCTTTTTTTTTCCATCTTGGAATTGATAAAATGTCTGAGTGCTGATTGAGTAGGAGGGAAGTTTATTACTGGCCAATAATGGAGGGCCTGGGGTGACAAGCTCATAAATCAGCTTCTCAGCTTTTGGAGGTTGGGAAAGTTGCAGGATAAGAGAAATGAGAGGAGACAGATTCTTTTGGGGAGGGATATCACACAACTTTTGGGACTAGATGGGTTTTTCAGCAGCTTGTGAATCATCTCTTTTCACTTCTTTCATGGTTCTTTCAGTAGTTATGACAACTGTCAACTCTCAAGACTCTGAAGGGCATGTCCTACAGTAGGCAGTGGGTTATATTGAAGGGTGAGTCCTACAGTAGGCAGTGGGGTTATACTGAAGGGTGAGTCCTACAGTAGGCAGTGGGTTATACTGAAGGGTGTATCCTTTAGCTGTCAATGAGGTTATACTGAAGGGTGAGTCCTACAGTAGGCAGTGGGTTATATTGAAGTTAGAGATAATCTGGAAATTACTCTGTCAATGGTTTTAGCTCCACCAGGTTTTAACTAGCCTAACTTAAGAGCAACCTCTGCCATAAAAGTATCCTGCTCTCAAAAACCAACAGGATTGTGACAGGGAAGAAATTGATTTGAGTCACTTTGGCAGTGCACAGGCAGCCAGCCTTTAGGGAGAAACGAGAGTTGTGTGAGCAGGTTACATGTGACAAACCCATTCTGGCACTCCTGCCCTATTTTTTTTTTTTTTTTGAGATTTTTTTCCCCCCATTACATGAAGGGGTTTCTTGCACTTATACTGTATTCTGTGCAGATCATCATCTAGTCTGGTTCTACTCAGATAGATAAGCAAATGGAACCTCAGTGAACTGGACTACTGGATTTAGTGTTTGAAAACATATTTGCATGTGTAGATGTACTAAAGCTGCTCCTGTCTCCTGTCTAACAGAGTTTATTTCAGACATTCCTCCAGATTGTTATTAAGAAATCTGCAAACCCTGAAGAAGTTATCTATCTATCTATATATCTACCTTATTTTAGTGTTTTGGCTTCTTCTCTGAGGCTTGGCTTTGAGCTTAGTCTGACTCTGTAGTTGGAAGTTCAGCCTCAAGGCAAAGGAAGGTTTTGGATGTGGAGTACAAGCAGAATTAATGTCCCTTGAAATGTAAAGGCCTAAGGTGAAGTTACTATGAACTCCTCAATAGAAGCAGAATTAAAATCTGCAGACAGAGCAGGGGCACTGTCTCTAATACATGACAATTATTAGGGAGTCTTAGGGGCTAAAGATACTCAGAGACAGCCAACTCCTCAAAAATCACCAACTGAATCCACAAGGTCACACTTTTCCTTATTCATACCCAATGTTGACAGAAAACATTGCAAGATTGTATGAGTCCAAACATGACAAGGTCTGAATTTTATCTGGATTTTGCTTGTGTCTACCCTATGGATATACAAGCCATATTTTATACAATTGTACAAATTATATTTTTATACAATTATACAAATCATCTTCTGTAAAATTTTGGGAAGTTCCCTGGGTCTATTACTGTGTCTTGAGCTGAAGAATATAATTCTTTTCCAGTTATTAACATATTAAGAAATAGGTCACATTCTTCATGAGGCCACAATGCCCTATCCCATCAACCATTCTGCCCTGAGCTTTGATCTCAGTAGGTCTTCAATTTCAGATGACCACATAACATTTACCATTGGGTCTCAGGACCACTGGCTAGATGCAACGTAATAATGGCAGCAAGATGCCGTTAGTCTTGTCTTCATGCCCAACCACAGCCAAGTCTATATTCTCAGTGTCCTGAAGACTTTAGTCATGAAGCAACTACAATCTATCCTGACTTACTTTATTGAGTGGAATTCTTAGGGGGAAAAATGTTTATTAAGAGCTGTGGATAGATGGCAGAATCAATCAGAGTTTCAACTTGATAGACAATAGGATTCCAAGATATGTGGTCAAACATTATCCTGGATGTTCCTGTGAAGGTCTTTTCTAAGATTAATGTTTAAATAAGTAGACTAAATAAAGAAGATTGGCCTCTGTAATGTGAGTCTAATCAGCTAAAGCAAAAGAAAGATTTCTTTTCCCAGGAAGAATTGACTGCCCAACTGTCCTCTAATTGGGTCAGCAGCTCTCCCTGTTTGGACTTGAACTCACCTTTATCTCTTTTCTAATTAGTCTCTGCAGCTCTTGGGATTTGCCAAGCCACCACAATCACATGAGCTATTTCCTTATAAAAAGCCTTTATCTGTCCCTTCTACCCAAATAGTCTTCTTCCTCTGGAGAATCCTAGCTAATAAGAGTCTAGGCAGATCTCCTAGTAACTGAAAATTTAACTGTAACAGTAGGCAATTGAGGAAGTGCAGCCCTTGCCACAGGGTGGAAGTTATCACCGTGGTCACAGTCTCTGCAATATTGGGAAGTACATCAGAATGTAATTAGCCAGTCCAGGATTGCTGGATGCTTTCAGTAAGACAGTGTAACCACAAATGGAACAAAATTAAGAGACACCAAACCTTGGAGTCCTCAGACACCAGAGATGTCCAATACAACTACTTATAGTTACAAAAATATTATGAAAATATGCTATCAGAAATATCCAAACCAATACTTCTATCATATGCCCTACTCAATTCTTACCAATTTCTTCCTAGTCAACTATCACCTAAATTTAGTTCTTCTAAGTCATTTCCTATGCCTCTGTAGATGCTTGCACAGATTAATATTCTTCTAAGTGGTGACCATGAGTCAGAGTGCCCTGGTGGGTGGGTGGGAGTGCTGATTCAATATCAATCTCTCTCTGTCTCTCTGTCTCTCTGTCTCTGTCTCTCTGTCTCTCTCTCTCTTTCTCTCTTTCTCTCTCTCTCTCTCTCTCTCTCTCTCTCTCTCGGTCCCCTGGTACATCTTCACTGGCTGAGATGACAGCTATTGATGTGGCCTATAGAGGTTAGTCTCAAAGCACAGAGAACCTGGTAAGAGCAGGCCTAAAGAGGTCAGAGAAAGCTGTCCATCCAAGGGTCATTGGGAGGCAAGAATGGCAACTTGTGGGTGGTTGTGAAGAATAACAACACATCGGGTTGTTCTCATGGTCAGTTGCTCCTGTATCTTGCAGAAGCATACATGGAACAGATATGTCAGCATCATTACTCTACAGCTGTTCACAGCCAGTACAGCAAAGAGACCCATGGCCAAGGCGTCACTTCCCTACCCGTTCTTGCCCATTGCTGAACATTCTTTAGCTGTAAGCCACTGCTCACAAGGTCAAGTTCATTTAATTCCCTGGAAGACATAAGGGAAGGCCCAATTTCTTTGTGGCAGGGCTTGCTGATCTCTCATTATTCTCAGCTTTTATCAGTGAGGAAAGAAAAGTCACATTTTTTTTTCCTTGACTCCAACTATAGGAATAAACACACAAAAGAAACATCCGTCTGACCCACAGATGTGGGTCAAGCATTGACATTTTTGGGATTCTAAAGTTCACAAATCCCCAGCAGACCTTTTGCTATGCTTTGGATGAGTGTTCCCCAACAGGTCCGAGTCTGAAAGGCTTGCTCTCTGGGGTATTGTGGGTGAAGGTGGTGAGGCCTTTGTGGGGTAGGACCAATGAGAGCTCCCTCAATTATGGAGGGCCATGACTGCAGGCTCTGTCTGCCTGCTGGATTGTGGTGTCTGCACTTTATTCTACTGCATGTTCAGGCTATGGTGTGTTGCTCTCTCCAGAGAGGCCCTATGCTCCTTCTGATCTTGAATTGGAATCTGCAGTGTCACAAGCAACACAAACCATCTCTCTTTCTTTGGTGTCTTAGGTATTTCATTGTGGGGATGTGAAACTAATGCCCTTTTCATGCATTGCTTGACTTGCCCTGTGCTGCTTGTGTCTGTGTAGACAGGTGACCCTGACTCCCTGTTTTCACTCATTCATTATTAATGTTTTGAGGACAAGCATCAGTGAAAGCTCTTTACTCTTCCAGACTAACTGAGGCACCTTCATCAAATGACCTCAGCAGCTGGAGATTCTTCATAGACTGATACTTGTCTGGGATGGTACAAACTCTGCCATGAAAGCTGAATAATTGTACCTTGTAGAACATTGTGCAAAAATTCCTGTGTCATACCTTCAAAGAGGGACAACATGGTGAGCTACAGATCTGAGGTAATGACCTTGATGAGAAACCTTGGTATTTTCAGTGGCTTCTTCTCAAGAGCCTGGAAGTGAGTTGACTTCTGCTGGACAGATACAGCACATTGTTGAGAGCTAGGCTGGTTCAAGGCTTTTTAGGGGTCCTGATGAAAGAACAAATGTGCTTATGTCTGTGTCCTTGCCCAGGAGCGGGTCTGGTCTGGGGCTGGGGCCAGGGTGGTCTGGGGCTGGGGCCAGAGCCTCATAGGAGTTGAGGTTTCCTGGAAACCATAGATTTTCCAACCGTAAAGAGACTGGAGTTATTGGGCCAAAGGCTGCTATGTGCTTGGCCTGTGATGCCTTTGAGGTATCCTGTGTTCCCTCTGTGCAAGCACAATGCTTGATTAGCTTCTTGTTGACTTTGCTTCATTGCATGGTAGTTTTCTGTTGACACTGTACTGTTTTCCCTTTCAGAAAAACTGTATGTAAGATGTTGTATTTTTTAAATAAACTTGTTTGCATGAGTCACTAGCTGTGTAAGACCTCCTGATTCCAAACTTTTTAATCTTTTTATTGTTTTCATCCCCTGGTTATCCCTTTAAGACTCGGTCACTGAAGAATGGCTTACTAGTCCAGTTCAGGGCATGGTCACTACTATTGAGCTATTTCCTGTACTTATAAACAGATATTTCACAGAGCCACTGTACTCATGAACCCATTCAGCTGTGATTGTCTGTGTAAGATAAAGAAAACTGATATTTCAACCTACACTAGGAAGTGTTCACAAAGCCCGCTCCAGCTGAGAACAATTGGTAATTGATGCCTGCTTGGAAAGGAAAAGTAAGTTTTCTTTGGGAGTTTGGACCCTGCTAGATTGTGCAAACTAGACTCAACATGTTATTAATTATAAGAAGAAGATGACATGAAGCTGGGAAGAAATATGAGGAGGAGGATAAGATGAGGGTTGGATGTGATCCAAATATATTGTATACATGAATGAAAATAAATAAATGAATAAGACATTTTTCAAGATCAAGAGATTAAGTGACTTGCTACCAGACCCACAATCTATTGATGATTTTCATTAAATCTCCACCAAGAACTGTCTGAGTAGAATTCCAGGTTTCAGGGGGTAATAGCAAGAATTGACAAGTAGAACTGTGTGAAGTTAAAAAGTTTTCATACAGCAAGAGAAACAATTATCAGATGAAGAGGCAGCACACAGAGCAAAGAGGCAGCATATTTCTCTGATAGAGGATTGATACCCAGAATACATAAAGAACTCAATCATTATACATGTACAGAAAAAGATATATAATCAATAATTGAGCGAGTGAACTGACTTGATAATTTGTAGAAGAAAAACTACAATTGTAACAAACACATAAAATATTGTTTGGCACCCTTTTCACTAGGGAAATACAGATCAGAACTATCTTGAGATTCTACCTCAAAATGGCTTAAAAATCAAGAAAACACAAAACAAAAATTTAGTGAGGATGTATGCGGAAAAGAGCCCTTAAACATTGTTGACAGGAATTCAAATTAATGAAGCCAACAAAAAAAAATGGTATGGAGGTTCATAAAAAACCTGAAATTAGAGCTACCCGGGGTAGTACAGGGACACCTACATAGCAATGGTCATGTGGCTCTTTGCAGCCATCTGGTTATGTTCCCAGCCTAGGCAGCCATCATCAGACAAATGGAGGAAATGCAGAGCTTTATTCTGACAAAGAATGGGATCACTAACAATCTAAGCAACAGTGGAGAGGCTATCTTTAATGCCCATCTACGATAATGAGATTGACAACTACCTTATATGCCATCCTAGAGCCTTCATCCAGTAGCTGATGGAAGCAGGAGAAAACACCCACAGCTAAACACTGAGCTGAACTGGAATCCAATTACAGAGAGGGAGGAGTGATAAGCAAAGGGGTCAAGACCAGGCTGGAGAAACCCACAGAATCAACTGACCTGAACAAGGGGGAGCTTATACACCCCAGCTGGGAAACCAGCATAGGACTGACCCAGATCCCCTGAATGTGGGTGTTAGTTAGGAGGACTGGGCAGCCTATGGGGCCTCTAGTAATGGATCAGTATTTATTCCTAGTATAGGAATGGACTTTGGGAGCCCATCCCACATAGAGGGATACTCCCTCAGCCTAGACACATGGTGTAGGGCCTGGGCACTGCTCCAAATGACATGACAGACTTTGAAGACACCTCATGTAAGGCCTTACCATCCCTGGGGAGCAGAAAGGGTATGGGTTGGGGTTTGGTGGGGGTCATAGGGGAGGATGGGAGGGTGAAGGAACTGGGATTGACATATAAAACAACCTTGTTTCAAATTTAAACAAAAAAAGGAAAAAGGGAAAAAAAGAAGATCAAAAAAAGAATGGGATCATGCCATTGCAGGAAAATGGACGGAGGTGGAGCTTGGTCTTTGAAATAAGTCAGACTCAGGAAAGACAAATACCACGTGTTCTTGTCTCATAACTGGAGACTAGTTTGGGAAAAAGACATGAAAACAAAAGAGAGACTTTTAGGGAAACAAAAGGAATTGAGGGGAATAAAAGTATTGGGGGAGTAGATATGGTCACAATACATCATATGGACATATAAAAATGCCACAATGAATATTTTATGCAATTAATATATGCTAATAAAAGATGTAAAGAGAGAAAAGTAAACTCTCTCTGTCTCTGTCTCTCTCTGTCTCTCTGTCTCTGTCTCTGTCTCTCTCTCTCTCTCTCTCTCTCTCTCTCTCTCTCTCTCTCTCTCTCTCTGTGTGTGTGTGTGTGTGTATAAGTGGAGACCAGAGAACAACCTCAATTGTCATTCTTCCTGTCCACCTTGTTTCTTAAGACAGGGTCTCTCATTACATTATGGACTTGCTGACTATGCTAGATCACGGAGGCTGGCTGCTAGTCTGTCCCAGGAGCAGCTGGTCTCTGTCTCCCCAGTATTAAGATTACAAGTGTGTGCCATCAAATTGGCTTTATTTCTTTTACATATACTGACTGGTTGTTTTTGTGAATATGTGAGGTGGGGGACATGGCAAGGTGCATGCGTGCAGGTCAGAGGACAACTGGCAGGAGTTGGTTTTCTCTTTCCCTGTGTGGGATTCAGTGATCAAACTCAGGTTGTCATGCTCAGTAGCAAACACCCTTACTGCTGAGCCATCTGGTCAGCCTGATATTTTAAGTGCATCTTGGGGGATCAAACTCAGGCCCTCATACTTGTGTAGCAAGCACTTCATTGCTGAGTCATCTCCCAGCCTGTGATGGTTAATCTTCATTGTCAACTTGACTGGACTGACAAAGGCCTAGGAGATTAATGAAGTGCACCTCTGGGTTTCCTGGGATGATTAATCTTCATTGCCTTGTCTGGGTTGATAAAGGCCTAGGATTAGTGAAATGTAGCTCTAGGGTGCCTGGGATGGGGCTTTCAGAGGCAGATAGATCTTAACTCTGGCCTAGTGAATGGATCGGTCCCTTGGTGGATTTAGCATGATAATACTTTTGGAAGGTGATGAAAGGTAGGAGATCAGATCTTTCTCACTGAATGAAGTAGGTCAGAAGGGAGGAGGTGTTGTTATAGGTTATAGACTCTATTTTATACAGGGCCACTTTCTGTCTCTTTCGCTGCTTCCTGTCTAGCCTGCTGTGACCTGTTGTGACTTCTCTGTTATGATGGACAGTCACCTCTGAAGCAACCAGATTTAATCTTCTCTCTGAGTTTGAACCCTGAACCAACATAGCAGGAGAGAATCAATTCCCTCAAGTTGTTCCTCTGACCTACACACACACACACACACACACACACACACACACACACACACACACACACACATACTCTCTCTCTCTCTCTCTCTCTCTCTCTCTCTCTCACACACACACACACACACACACACACACACACACACACACACACCTCAGGGAGAGGCTAGAGATCTCCAAAACAGCACAGACTGCTGCTATTGCCTTGATTGTACACCATAACTCCTTGGTAAGACCCTATATCACACACTGGCTCAAGACACTCTTAAACCAATCAAGAAACTCTCTCCTTTCGATATATCTTTCATGGTACCAGAAGGTTCTACACAAGCTGCTGGGGGGGGCATCAATAGTCCTTCCCAGCTCTAGACTCTAAATGCTGCAATACTAACCTACCAGGCAGGATATACCTACTGATATAACAGTGGCATGACTGTTACAGTGGTAACTAATCACTTTCTAATTGTATTTGAGGCCTGCACCACAGGAGGGAATCTTGGGTCTATGTAATTGTGTTCAAAAGCCCATGATTAGGAAGTCAAAAAAATATGGCTATTGTTCTTTTGCTAAATGGACCATGTTTATAATCGTAGACCTGAACTTCTCTCAACTTTGGTCAGAAATACTTCTTTCTGCAGAGACTGAATGCTTAATCCCTACACAGAGCATCTGTGCAACTCCCCTTGATTACCCTGAGCTCAGGGAAAAAAATGTAAGAGCCCGATGATGGGGAAGAGTGCTGGGAAATACTCCTTTCTGGACATGATGTGGATACTGTACTCATGAACTCACAGTATCTTGGGTTATCTGAATAAACCTACATAAAAGCAAGCCAGCCAAAATTTCTGCACAGATATAGCAGCAGATCAGTGGTTCTTAAACTTCCTAATGCTGCAACCCTTTAATACAATTCCTTGTGTTGTAGTGACCCAACCATAAAATTATTACATTGCTACTTCATAACTATCATTTTGTTACTGTTATGAATTGTAATGCAAATATCTGTGTTTTCCAATGGCCTTAGGCAACCTCTGTGAAAGGTCCTTCAACCTCTAAAGGGGTCTCAGTACTCAGGTTGGGAACTGCTGTTATGATCTCTAGTCCCTGCCCCTTACTGTAGAGCTACTGGCAGTCAATATTTACTGAGGGAGGATCATTTCTGTTTTAAAAGATTTACTTATTGTCTTCATTTGCGTATAAATACCTTCATGAATGGATGTGCATCATGTTTGTGCAGTTGCCTGTGAAGGTGGGGGGATGTCAGATCCCTTGAGATTGGAATGACAGGTGGTAAGCTGCCCGATGTGGGTGCTGAGAACTGAACCTGGGTCCTCATCAAGAGCAGTCAGTGCTCTTAACTGTGGAGCCATTGCTCTAGTCAGGGGAACTCATTCTTTATGCAGGATGTGGCCACTAGCAGAATTCCCATTCTCCAGTGGATGGCTCCATACCCATGCACATACAGTTAGTACAGATTTAGTACATACTAAATCTGTTTGGTGGGAGGTGTGTGTGTGTGTGTGTGTGTGTGTGTGTGTGTGTGTGTGTGTGTGTTATGAAGTTGTGGGGGGTACGTATTGGTGGTGACTTGGGGAGTTGGAGAGAAATGACAGATATGATCATATTTCTTTGTAGTCATGTATGAAATCCTCAAGAATAAAGAACAAATTTAAAAACTGTTTTTTATCCACTTTTTTAAAAAAAGAGGGATTTTAAAGACAAGATTTTTTTTTTAAAATTGGCCATTGTGACCTGGAAGAAGTTTTGTGGGGCCTTCCTTTTGGGTAGAGGTGGTAATGATTAGTGTTCATTAAATCAGCTCCCACTGAGGGTGGATGTTGTGCAGCATGGGGTCATGGTATTTTAACTGTTGGCTTGACACAGCCTGGAATCACATGTGAAGGGGATCTCAGTTCAGGGATTGCCCAGATCAGACTGACCCATGAGCATGTCTATGAGGAATTGTCTTGGTTTTTAATTGATGTGGGAGAGTCCAGCCTACTGTGGGTGGCATCATTCCCTGGGCTGGTGCCTGGACTGTATGAGAGAGCTAATTATGAATGGACCAAGGAGTGAGTCAGTAAGCATTCCTCTATGTTTTCTGTTCAAGTTCCTGCCCTGAATTCTCCGAATTGTGGGCTGTAACGCGTACACTGAAATAAACCCTGTCCTTCCCTAAGTTGCTCTGCTCAGAGTGTTTTATTACAGCAACAGAATGAAACTGAAACACAGGTAAAGCAGTATGCTTAAAGATTTATCTCCATTCCTACACCATCAATGATGGTTGGTGTCAACAGACAGCTGACCTTTAGTATAAGTAATGTAGCACTAGAGACAGATTCTGTCCCTGAAAGTTAAGTAAAGTAGGCTCAAGTGAAGTGCTTAGGGGTGCTGAATGTGTGGAGGACTCCTGCTTCTTGGGTGGGTTCTGGGGTGTGGAGGGGCTTAGAGGGAAAGAAGCTGTTAGCTAGCTTCTATGACTTCCCCTTACTCTCTCAGAGTAGCAGGTTGAGGCCAGTCCCCTTATGGATCTCTGCTTCCCTCCACGACAGTGTGTCCTGTCTTTCCCATTTGCTTCTGCGTTTCTAGTAGCTCAGCTCTGACTTTCCACTATGGCTCATCTCAGGAGCCACAGCACACCCACCCCACCCCAAGAGATCTCAGAAGGGACTCAGATTCAGAGCATGGAGACCCTCCATCAAGGCAATCCCACAGAAAATGTGATCATCAGTAGCTCCAGCTTAATTACTGCTTAGTACTGATCTAATACTTCATCCCCAAAGTCTCCTCAGACATGGTTTCATTTCTCTCTGAAATAGCTATGGGGCAATTCACAGCCGTTTCTTCACTTAACTGTTTTTCATTATATTCCACAATAAAAAGATGAAATAATACATATACAACATGAGCAGAATGGTAGCTCTGATTCCCCCCCTTTTTTTTTTTACATCTGGGGGAAAGGACACAGAGGCTGTGAGGCTCAATTGAACAGAGATGCTGTGTAGAGTTGTGCAGAGTTTTCATTGTGCAAGAAATCCAGCAGAAGAATGAATGGAAATACTACAGCTTGGGTTATCGGTACCCATCTTCCACTAGCATCATCTGATTGAAGGAAGGGATGCCCTTTCCCTCTTTGCCTAAGGAGTCTTTAAGGTTAGGAACAGCCACTGGCAGGGCCAATAGAAAGGTCAGTAGCATTGCTGTGTAACATGAATAATAAAAGACAGAGACAGATATTGGAGTTCAAGCTGAAGATCAGAAAAGCAAAGCAGTCAGCCAGTAGTTCTTACCTCTACCAAGGCTAAAATGGAGATCCTGTCTTCTCTATGACTGGAAAACTGAATTTCACATGAGACCCTTTGCCTCTTCCTTATACCTCTCTAGTTCTGGGATTAAAGGAGGGATTAAAGGTGACTGAGCCACTCTCATGTAGCTCTGGGTGGCCTTGAACTCATAGAGATCCATCTGCCTCTATCTCCTGGGTCCTGGAATTAAAGTTGTGTGCCACTACTGCCCACCTTCTATGGCTGAGGCTAGTTGCGCACTCTGATCCTTCAGGCAAGCTTTATTAAATAATAAATAGTATATCACCACATCTTTGAGCACAGGGGCCTTGTGTCCAAGCTATTGGAAGTCACCCAGCACCCTCACTTCTCTGCCTTCTGCTTCTCCACCTCCATCTACCTATACCTGGGCTCTGCTTACCTGCACCCCCTTCTCCTAAATCCAGCAGTGCTGGGGAGAGAATGAAAAACTAAGATAAAGGGGAGTCAGATGGAAACAAAACTTTCCCCAAAAGACAGCAAGGTATAGAGTTCCATGAGGTCATGTTTGCACCTGCCAGCTGCAGCTCAAGGGTCTCTAACACATCATTTGGTGACTTCTGCTTGGGCGTTTCTGCAGTCTTCTCTCTCTGTGTGTCTCTCTGTCTCTCTCTGTGTGTCTCTCTCTATCTCTGTCTGTCTGTCTGTCTGTCTGTCTGTCTCTCTCTCTCTCTCCCTCTCTGACCTGCCTACAACTTCCTTCAGTTTCCATGTGTGCCTTCCCTCCCTTGTCCTCTCATTCCCAGATAGCAGTGGGTGGGGGGAGAAGATGGTGTTGGTTCCTGCAGTCTTGGCTGCTCTGAACACCAGCAGGAAGCTCTGCACTCCCAGAAACAGCATCTTCAGTGCCAGAAGATGAGGAAGGTGGGAAAGCCTCCTACTTTCAGAGGCTCCTTGTCAGCAGGGCAGCACTGACCCCAAGGTGTGCATTGCTCATTTCTGCAGCCCCGAATCTACCTTTGTGCTGTTACCCCCACATTTTTCAGTGAGTTTTCTCTCAGCATCTGCCATTGGGAAAAGTGGCTTCCTCTGGGAGAGAAAAAAATAAAAGGGACACCGCCTTCTACAAATTACCACCTGGGTGCTAAGAACTAGACAGTAGATCATGATGGAGATTGTCAGAGTGGAGGCCACACACATGGGAGACTCCTGGAATCCTATTCCAGTGGGCGCTGGGCTTCTTAGAAGTTGCTGTTGCTAAGAAGCATTGACTCCTTATTTAGGACAGGACCACAAGGCAGTTAAAAGCGAGATGGAAACCAGATTTTGTGTTTGTTTCCCTGGAAGTCATAGTTGGAATTCCTATTGCTGTGATAAAACACCATAACAAACAAACAGAATAACTTAGGAAGGAAAGGGCTTATTTCATCTTACAACTTGTAGTCCATCATGAACCCAAGGTAGGAGCAGATGCAGAGACCACAGAGAATGTTGTTCACTAGCTTGCTCCTCGTTGCTTGCTCAGCCCCTTTTCTTACAGCATCCCCTGTGCAGGGGCAGCAACCCCCACACTGAGCTGCTCCTTTCCACATCAATCATTAATCAAGAAAATGCCTCAATGCTTGCCCTCAAGCCAATCTGGTGGTGGAATTTTCTCAATTGAGATTCCCTCTTCCCACGTGACTGTAGACTGTGTCAAGCTGACAACAAACTAGCCAGGACACTGGGTATAGGGCAGACTTTCTGCTAGACTCTGCTTGTTAATCACTGAGGAATGTCTGTCTAAAACCTGGAGATACCTAACCCACTTCATTCCCTTGCAGTGCTGAAGGCACAAAGAGAAGAGGAATTGAGACAACTTTTGTCAACTTTACAGCATCCTACAAAATCATTTGAAAGTTTCCAGTCATGTCCTAAACATGTAGTCACCTTGGATCGTAGGATGGGTGAAACCTGACAGATAGATGAGACTCCCTCCCCCCCCACACCCTGTAAATCGGAACAGATTATCACAAGCAATGAGGACTTCTTAAGCATCTTGAAGAAGCAGAACTGAGCTAGCGATCAACCGGAACACAATCTTGATCAATATGGCTTAGCTCTTCTTAGCTTCCCTATGATCTCTGAGGGACAACGCTCTGTGGGACAGTTTCCTTGCTGTCAGTATGGACAAACTACATAGTTCTTTCATGACTCTAGGTCTATCCAGATGCACAATGAAGTCTACAGCATGTGTAGGGCATACTTTCTTTTTCTACTCTCTTTCTCTGTCTCTCTCCCTCCCTCCTTCCCTTTCTCCCTCCCTCCCTCCCTCTCTCCCCCTCTCTCTATATATACATCTTCCTCCCTCTCTTCCTCCCATTCTCTCTCCCTCTCTTTCTCTCTCCCTCTCTCTGCCCCCTTTCTCAAATCCTCTACTGTAGACAGAGACCTATGTCCTTGGTTCCTGGGGGCTCCAGACCTCTTGGCCATTCACACAGCTTCTTGTTCCTGTAATTCACCTCCCTTAGGAGGTGACAGCACAATGAGGCACCTCCAGAGACGCAGTCCACTCAGTCTGGAGACTCAGCTCCTCTTCTCACTCCAGCTTGCTGTGAAAAAGCCTTCTCCAAAGGGCAGCCTCCTGGGGCCTGTGGAACACCATCACTGAGTAGGGAAAGAAGGGAGCTCTCAGGCCCTTTTCTAAGGACAACTCCAATGCAAATTACTAGGATCTTAGCACTCAAGAGCTCCAAGTAACACTTGACAATTACCAGCCTGTGCTGAAATGCTCATAGCATTGAAATTACAGAACCCTTCCAGCAAAATCATCAGAAAGGCCTGGTCTCTTCATTCTGTGCAGAGGCATTGCTAGACAAGTCCTCACTCACAGTAAGGTCTTCTCAGACTCTCAGAGAGTAGTGTGCAATTGGGTTGTTAACATGTCAAACTGAGAGCACTGGAGAAGATGGTTTGCACAAGGAAGAGATTCTCTGGCCACCTCTCCCTTCTGACTCCAGTTCCCTTGAGGTATTTGCTGGGTAGTCTGCGTCTACAGAGTATCATGCTCTCTTCTGGTACTCTGGTGCTTCTTTGGAACAGTCAGCCTCCCATTGCCCTGGGGAATTTGAAGCTGGCTGACTTTTTTTCAGGTCCCACTACAGATTTATAAGTTTAATAGTTGACTTTAGGGACACAAATTCAGAAATGGGAGATGTTACTAGAAGAAGTCAACTCTTTCTTCTCTCATGAATGCAAGGAGACTTTCTCACCCTAGGGCCTTGGTTACTTGTGTTGTCTACATACAAGTTAAGCATTTTCAAGCATGTTGGGGTTTCATTCTTTAGGTAATCATCTGGGTTATTAGTTTGGATTGGGGTTTTTGGTGCATAAGAGGACCATGTTTTGCTATTAGGTTTTAATGTTAAGGCCTTTAAATAAAAGACTGGAGAAGAGTTTCATTGAAGAGAGATTAAAAAAAATTTTTTTTTCAGTGAAGGAACTTAGAATTCTGAACATTTACATATGAAATTCAGCTGCAGCGTATCTGGATATAAATAATACAGTGAAAATTTCATGTCGTTAAGCATCACAGGAGTCCGACAATTTCTGCAAGGATTTGCATTTAATTCTGTTTTTTAATGTGTTAACTAAAAATAAAGTAATTTCAGGCATATGGAGTAACCAAGACAGTAAGGAAATCTGCAATGGAAAATGTTCCATTTAATTCACTGCCTGTGTCTTGAAAAATCCCTGAGATTAATTTATAGGAAAAGGTCACTCAGGGTGCAGGAGGAAGAAGACTGCTGGGAGTTTGGTTTGGTTTTCAGATATGCCCCACTCTATTTGTTTCTGCCCACTGTTGGCCCAGAACTCCTTTTGTTTAGACAATGTTAGAGAAACACTCCTGCAGCTAGAGCTACCAGAGGTGTGGAGACAGGAGCCAGAGGTGTGGAGACAGGAGCCAGAGGTGTGGAGACAGGAGCCAGAGGTGTGGAGACAGGAGCCAGAGGTGTGGAGACAGGAGCCAGAGGTGTGGAGACAGGAGCCAGAGGTGTGGAGACAGGAGCCAGAGGTGTGGAGACAGGAGCCAGAGGTGTGGAGACAGGAGCCAGAGGTGTGGAGACAGGAGCCAGAGGTGTGGAGACAGGAGCCAGAGGTGTGGAGACAGGAGCCAGAGGTGTGGAGACAGGAGCCAGAGGTGTGGAGACAGGAGCCAGAGGTGTGGAGACAGGAGCCAGAGGTGTGGAGACAGGAGCCAGAGGTGTGGAGACAGGAGCCAGAGGTGTGGAGACAGGAGCCAGAGATGTGGAGACAGGAGCCAGAGGTGTGGAGACAGGAGCCAGAGGTGTGGAGACAGGAGCCAGAGGTGTGGAGACAGGAGCCAGAGGTGTGGAGACAGGACGTGGGAGGGAAGGGGCAGGGAGACACTGTACCCTTTGTGTTCACTTTCCTCCCGCAGTCATTAGAGCTGTGGCTCTTTTGGATGGAGCACTTGAGCAGGCATACAATTGAACAGTCCTTTAGCATTGTTTTAGTCTGCCTAGCTACCATTGCATAGCAGTGTTAGCTTAAACAATGAAAATGTGCTTTCTTCCTGCTCTGGAGTCAGCAACGTTGTTTAGTGCTGGAAGGTTCAGTGTCTGTAGAGTACCTGCTTCCCAGCTTATAGATGGCAAGCAACTCTTACTGTGACCTTGAGTGAGGAAATGGCTGTTGGCATTTTTGGCATCTTCTTTAAAAGTGCTCTATACTGACCAAGACTGGGTGTGGTGAGCACATCTAAAATCCCAGCATTTGGGAGGTGGAGGAAGAAGGGGCAGGAATTCAAGGCCATCCTTAGAGGCCTGTCCCTAAAGGAGAACAAAAGGCACTGATCTGAATTTCAGTCACCTCCCAGAGGCCTGTCTTCCTAATTCTATCAAATAGGTGCTGGATGGGGTGGGTGTGTGTGGGGGTAGGGGGTAGGGGGTGGGCAGCAGGGGGTTGAACCCAATCAACTCTTTCCTGGACAGGCCCAAGAGTGGGATTCTGGGTCACATGATAACCATTATTTTTATTCTCATTTAACACATGAAGAAATAGAGGCTTAAGACAGTTCAGTCAATTTGCAAATATAGCTAGCAAACAACAGAGCTGGGAGAGCTGGGAGAGCTGGGGTCAGCCTTCAGAAGTGTTTATTCATTTATTTATTTATTACATGTGCACGTGTATGTGTTTGAGCACTCATGTACTTTGGCACGTGTGTGGAGGTGAGAGATCAAACTGCACTGTGTGAGTGCCGGAGACTGAACTGAGGTGGGCCAGCTTGGCCAACTGTTAACTGCTGACTGAACTTCCTCACTGCCCCAAGCTGGCCATTTTGAGAGGAGGTTTGGCTAGATCTTGAAAGACAGGAAGTTGTCTTTCTTGATGACAGTAGAAGAGTGATTTGAGGCAAATTTAAGCACTAGAAGCATGAAAGAGCTTTATGAGTCCCCCACGGAGGGGGGGGGGTAGTTAAGGACACCTGAAGCTCTAGCTTTTAGCTAGTCACAATAACAGAAGAGGGGCAAAGGAGCCAGACTCCAAAAGGCCTGTCATGCTTGCTCCCAGGAACTAAAGGCAGAAAGATTGCGAGCACAAGGGTACAAAAAAACCCTGTATGTAAAACAAACCTGCAAACCACAATGCAAACAATAAGACAGGCCTGCTGAGAAAAGAATGTGTGCAGCCACAAGACATTGACTTAATACATTTGTTGTAGAGAGAACTCTTTAAAGGGATTATTGAAACCTTTGATTTGGCTAGATAAATGAACAGGGAACACAAACAGATGACTCACAAAGAAAGAAATAAGAATGCAGCGTGACAAAAAAATCTTGGAGAGATGTCTGACTTTCAGCGCAGTGTGAGACGCACAGCAGAGAACCTACTCTTTGTCGCTCACGCTAGCAACTGTTTGTCAGAAGAATAGCTGAAAGCATTGCCAACTTGCCTGCAGCTAGTGAAGTCACTGATCTTAGGGGAGAACCTACACCTGACAGTCCACTAAACAAGCACAATCCCTAACTACAGTCTAAGTGTTTGTCCTTATAGCCACAGATAAGTGTGATCCTCACTCCTCATCAGTGAAACTTCTCTTTGCTACAGAGGCCATTACAGAAAACCACAACTAATCAAATTGCAGAGTTGTGGATCCCAGTCCCGATAGACACATCAACAAAACAGCTCTGAACCCCAGGCTCAGAAAGCATGCAGAAGAGGGGGCTGGAAGATTTGTAAGAGCCGGAGGATCAGGGAGTTTGTTGTGAGATTGTGTCTCCTAGTAATGTCAGAAGCTACACCCATAAAGTTTCACTAACATGGCTGCCCAAACAGGAACTGAACAAGGACAACAGACATGCTGAAGTGGATGGGGATATCTATGAGGCCTCTATTCTAGACAAATAAGTATAGGCTGAGGAATAAGTCAGAGAAATAGTCTTCTCCAGGGCAGGGGATAATGATGTAATTATATTATAATCTCTAAAATAAAAGAAAAATGGAGGGGGGTAATTTATGATATTTGTCATTGGTCTTACCATGTTGTTTTGAGATGTCTTTTCACTATTTCATCTCAGAGACCAGGAGTCTCTTGGAGACCTGGTGTCCTGTTTATCTTTGTAAATTCCAGGCTGAATGTAGGACAGAAGGTCCTGAGCACTATTGCATGGAGGAAAAAGGTGAGGAGGAAAATGTGCTCCAGAGAAGGAGGCCTTTCCTTCCTCCATGAAAATCCGAGACAGTATGAACAGAGTGTAGGAGATTCAAATTGGACAACAGGGGAATCAGTGGCCAGAGATGACTGGCAGAAGAGAGCAGGGAATCCAAAGACAGAAGGACCTTCATACACTCCAGGGTTCTCTGAGAAGCTCAGCTCCAAGACAATCTTCTAGCTGTAGGGAATGTGGGCACCCATGGCTGCCACCAAGGAATTTCCCTCTGCCCAAGGAAGCCACCTTATCTAAGTCCACTTCTCTTCCCAAGGACAATCTCTGACCAGTGATTTGCCAGTGAGGGGAAAATAAGTCTGGACCCATTATCTCTAGGTTGGACAACTGATATCCTGTCCAACCATTAAAGCACTGCATGAATCACTGGGGCCCTCTTCTCTTCTCTTCTCTTCTCTTCTCTTCTCTTCTCTTCTCTTCTCTTCTCTTCTCTTCTCTTCTCTTCTCTTCTCTTCTCTTCTCTTCCTTTCTATTTGCAATAAAGTTTAGACTTGCCCCCTGCCCATTCCCAGTTCCTCTTTCAAACAGGTGTGGGTTCCTACATCACTCCATTGGCAGTTCCCAGCATGCATGTTTCCATCCTAGAGTCACTTTCCAGACAACTGAGTCAAAATGAGTGATGTTTCATCTGCATATGACTCTAACCCAATGTTTTGTTTTGTTTTTTTTTTTTTCTAAACAGGAAAATCTTTTTTTTTTAATTTCTGAGACAGGGTGTCTCTGTGGCTTTGGAGCTTATCCCGGAACTAACTCTGTAGACCAGGCTGGACTCAAACTCACAGAGATCCATCTGTCTCTGCCTCCTGAGTTCTGGAATTAAAGGTGTGCACCACCAACACCTGGCCAGGAAAATACTTCTTACACACAGTCACCACAATTAACTCCAAAGTCATTCTGAACATTTGTCAGTGGCCTCAAAGTCACTCATCAATGGCCTTCTGTTCTTCATTTATGACTTGAGTCATGTTTTGGGATGTGATATCAGTTTCTAAGGTGCTACTTACTTATCTGAGTGTCACATTATTTAGAGTTTTTAAAACATAAACTGCTATGAACTGGGAGTTGAAAGAAAACCCACATGCTAGCTCCCTCTCTGTTAGCTGACATTCCAAAACACATGTTTTTGACAAAGTTTCTCAGTACAGGCCAGGCGGTCCTTTCTAAGAAGTATTATGATGGTGTGTGTGTGTAGTGGGGACAGGCATGCAGGGGTGCATATGTGTAAATCAGATGCAACTTTGTGGTATGTCCTTCCAGCTTTATGCAAGTCCCAGGGATCAAACTCAAATGACCAGGTCTCTTATTCTGAACCATCTTGCCAGCCCTTAGCTGACTAAAAAGAGCATTTAAGAACCAGTAAGGTGGCTCAGCAGGTATTAAATACTTGCCCTCAAGTGGGGACACCTGAGCTCTATCTCTGGGTCCCAGACTGGGAGGAAAGAATCAACTCCAAAAGTGGTTCCCTGACTTCTATGCACGCAACATGGAACGTGCTTGCCTGCCCTCACACCTCACCTGCAACACACATACAATCACTCTTTAAAAATGTAGTTTAAAAAGGACAGTCAAACTCTTGGTTCTTTTGTGATGATGCGTGTGTATAACTCTAACACTCAGCAGACTGACGTAGGGATGTCTCAAGCTCAAGGCCAGCCTGAGCTACACAGTGAGACCTTGTGGAAAACAAAACAAATTCTAAGAAATATCATGACTTTTAGAGAGAAATGACCAGCAAGACATGGTTTTATTCTTAGTTCAGTGGGGGAGATAAATGTCTGTTTACTTCAGATCAGTGAGAAGTAGTAGTTTGGGAGAGATGAGTAAATTATGCTGTGTGGTGATATCTTGCTTGCACAAATAAAGCTTGTCTGATGATCAGAGGAAGGAGCTTGCCCCTAGAGGTCTGTATTCACAGATAGGAAGTGAGATGGCTGGGTAGAAACAGGAAGTGAGATGGATGGGCTGAGAGAGGATGTAAGCAGGAAGAAATAGGAATTTACTCTTTCCTGCTGGGAAGTTAATGAGGTAAGGTGGCTTTGGCTTGCTCCTTCTCTCTGATCTCTCGGCATTTTCCTCAATATCTGACTCTGGGTTTTTATTATTTAGACCAATTAAGAACTCCATTTACAATGCTGGGGATATTTTTTATATTAATTTATATTATTTTGTGTGTATTAGTGTTTTTTCTTCATGTATGTACACAATGTGTGTTCCTGGTGCCCAGGGAGTTTTGATGAGGGTGTTGGATCCTCTGGAACTGGAGTTAAAGATGGTTGTGAGCCGCCATGTGGGTGCTGGGGACCCAGTTCAGGTTCTCTGCAAGCACAAGGGCTCTTAATCACTGACCCATCTGCCCAGCGCCCATGCTGGAGATTTTTAACCCATGGCCCAGGATTGCAGCTGCTTACTTGGAACAGTGAAGGCTGAGATGGTCAGACATACAACACCATGGTGTTTGCCCTAAATGGTTCCTGCTGCCAATTTCCCGCCTTGCTTTGAGGAGATGGGTTGCTATGGTGCTACACTGGAATGTAAACAAAACCTGCGGGAAGGCTCTGGAGGCTTAGTTACATGCTGAGGTCTTCTTACCTTTCTTTCATGTTTAGAATTATTGTCATTCTTTGGTCTCCAGTCTGACCTGGGACATTGCCTCTCAATCCCAACAGTGTTAATGCCTTCTCTCTAGTACTGTATTTCCATGCATTCATCTTCACATTGTGGAACCTTTTTTATAAAATTGGTTCTTAAAGTTTATGAATTCACTTATCCTGCAAATATTGTAATCAAGTCAAGAGTGGCTGTTAGAAGTTCTGTCTCCCTTCTAAGCAACTGCATAATATACCATGCATTATGTCAAAGATGGTAGCATTAGGACTCTTCCAGACTACTTAACGTTGCAGAACAGTTGCCATTTTGCCAAGCCCTCTAAGAATTAGATGCAGATTCCAACTTACCTTGCCAACTAATTCAGCATATAATTTTACCAAAAGGCAGCACTTTTTCATTCTGGTAGAGAGTCATATAGATGTTTAAAAATGCTTAGAAATCGGAGTGGGTTAGGATATCTACCCTCCCTGCTATATTTAGCATGAGAACATTTCTTTGCCAGAATCTGTTCCCAAAATTTCACCACTTTCAGGGAAAAAAGTCATGCACAGAGAAGCAGCATGTAGATATTGTTGCTATCTGATTCATCTCTAGCTAGGCATGCTCAGTGTTATGATGCTGAATTAAATCCTAACGTGCTCCTACAGCATGGTACCAATTCAAGAACACATGGGGGTGACTTTTAAATAATTTCCAACTATGGGATGCTTGTTTCATTTTCGGTTATTGCCAACTTCTAAGAATGGAAGCCAGCCAAGACTGTACTATTAGCAGGCAGGGAATAAGGACTTGGTGTGAATTCAGCAGTGCTTGGCTGCATGTTTGACACTCCTTTCTCAACGGTTTCCATCACCTGACTTTGGTAACTTTATTTGCCCTTGAATGCATATGTGATGTTGCTGGATGAAGTGTGTCTGCCTGGTTTCAGAGCTCCCAGTCACATGCCCAGCACCTTCCTTTTCTAACTGAAAGGGGATGAGGGAAACAGTTACAATGCATTTTAAATGAATGCCCTGAAAGAGATTCATGTGAATTCCATAGTAGGCCAGTCAGCAGCTTTAGAAATAGTTTAGAATTGGATATATATCTGTATAGCTCTCTATATAAAATGTTACTCTCTATCCTAAAACTCCCCAGTTGGTTTTCCATTCCACACTGATTATACTTTGGTCTTACATCGTGCCCCAGAACCTACCAGACCCTAGGCTGGCAGTCACCAAAGCCCAGGGCTCCATCTCACTCCACTGTCCATATCCATCCCGTTGTTTTATTACTATTTTCTTGTTGTTCATTGTCTCTTCTACCAGGATGTTAACTCCATGACTGGAGGAGTCTTGTCTTACCCACTTCTGGTGCTGAATTCTAGGTCTAGCATCACTGAGTTCACTAATAATTGCCAAGTGAGTGCTGTCAAGAGGGAGGCTTTATTCTTTGTGAAAACAAGGTGAAGGGGAGGGGAACTTGGACCAGAGAACACCTCTGGAGGCAGGTCACCCAGTCCCTATGCTTCTGCTTCTCACCCCTGCTCGAGCTGTGTCTCAGGGCTGAGATGCTGTGACTGCTGTCACTCAGCCAGGTGCTTGGAGGAGAGGGCTTAGTGGCCAACTCTAGGGGCTGTGCTGAACTGCAGGGCTCTCCTTGGGTCATGTACTTGTGAAGCAATGGAATAATTCTGGAGCAGAATTAGCAAAATCTGGAAGGGAAGGCCTGCTCACTACTCATTGCTCCTGTGTGCAGCAGCTCTCCACGTTCAAGAGCAATGCTCAAAGGCAATGCTCAGTAGCAGAGTGGTTCAGGCAGCCACCTAGTCCCACCACAGGTAGGAGGAGCAGATGCTCTTGGGAGGATGACTGCCTGGGCTGGCTACTCACATTGCAGCCACTTTAATGGAATGTGTTCTTGTGTTAATCGATGCACTTCTTCGAAGCTGCTTTTAACTCTCTTGCCTCCTATTTGTCTTTGTTGGGACAAGTTTTTCAATTCAACTGAGCAACCTGCTGTTAACATTGCTGAAACCACTTTTTTTCTCTTTTCACAATCAATTGAGCAGAAATAACAGTCCTGCAGCCTTCCTCCTCTTTGATGCTACAGGGAGATTTATTGGCTTCAAAACTCTTTTCATGCATTCCTTTATCCCTTTCCCTCAGAGTTTTACAGACTACATCAGGAAGATGTTCTTTTTCCCATCACTTTATAGATTAAAATTCCTTAGCTCAAACCAAAACAGTTGTCCTCCTATGAGAATTTCTCCTCTCCTCGAATGCCTCTTAACACAAGTTTTAACATACACAAACAAAGTTATTGTGGACACTTCTAGAAGGGTAGCTAAACAATGAATAAACAAAATAACTTCATGATTTTGCAATATCTATAGCTTCTATTCATGTTTTAGCAAAGCTCTTGGTAAGGATAGACACTACACAGAAAACACATTGTGAATGAACAACACATACATATATTTACAGCCTTTATCTGGGAGATTATTAGGCATTTTCCCTGTTAATAAATATACTTCCATGGCCTTTCAAAATATGGGTAATATACAGTTGTGGCTTTGTACCATGATTTATGACTAATTTTTGTCAGTCATTTAGATAATTTCTAGAGGCTTCCTGATTGCAAACACTACTGTGGTAAGAAGGCCTGCAGCTGAATTGTATGCACAGTCTCATTTATTTATTCTAGTCGATTCTTGGAGTTAGAATTGCTGGTTCACACATTTAAGGTCTTTTGATCCATGATGCTAAATAGACAATTTGTATTCCCACCAACAGCCCATTTTCATCTATATTCTTCTACACTGAGTATTATCATTTTACAGCTTTTTATTTTTCATTTTATGGGTAAATCTGGTATCTTGTTGTTTAATTTACTTTTCATACATGAATAATCAGGTTGGGTATTTTTCCAGAATTTTTGGCCTCTGGGATCTTAACTGTCTTCTTATGTCCTTGCCTATTTTTCTGGCCGATAATCAAGACCTCTGCCATGGATCCATGGTCCTTCTCCTCGGGCCTCCAGCGATGCCAGTTCTTTGAAAGCCGATGCTTGACTGACATGCTTCACCCCTCCTGCTCAACTCCCACAACACCGGAGAAGCAGACAGAGCAAACCCTGGAGGCCATACCATAGTGGAGATTGGGGCCAACCGAGACTGAGGGGCTTTCTGTGGACGGATCCCTAAGCCATGGCCATTTTTGTACCAGGCTCCCTCAGGAGTCTTCCAGGAAAACAATCTAATAAGCTAATCACACTGATGTTTAATGACTCTCATAACTTATTATCTTTTCCAGAGTTATTTGCATTTAAATAGAGAAACCTGAGGCAATTGCTACTTAATGTGCCCTGTCAAGTCAGGGAAAAGAACTATTTTGGGGCCTGGCATCTTCCTGCCCCTTAAATCACACCGCGGAAGCCCACCTGCTCCATCTGTGGGTGATCCTGGCATTTGTCAATCTGGCTTGACATAAAACACCAGCAATAGTGATATGAACATGCACAGTATAAGGCCAGAGGGAATCAGACACAGCCCTCTGACGAGGTTTTTCTATTCTCTTCACGTTTTTGCCTTCTCTGCTCAGAAACCTGTTTCTCCATTTTCTTCACAGAATTACCAGGAGCCACTGTTCCTTTTTCCCCAATGCTCGTGAGTTGCTGAACACCTCTCAGAAGCGTGTTTCAAAATTAAAGAGGAATAATAGTTTCTGAGCTAGAAAGCCCCATTGTTTCTCCCTGAACTCATGCTTCAATTGAGGTATGGCTTCATACAGACCTTATATGTAGCTCTACCATGGACCAGAGTGAGTGTCCCTGTGTCAGAGGTATAGATCTGAGTTCCAGGGTACTTGCTGAAGTTTCTAAGCCCCTAGGGTCCATGACAAAGAATTAGACTAGAGGCACAGGGCGGGAAATAGAGCTAGAGGAAGGGAAGAAGCGCTTCACAAAGTGAGTGGGCTTGTGAGCTGGGGGAGAGCGCCCACACAAAGCACTGGGCCAGGACTCAGGGTCCTTCATAGCACTTCAGCGCACAGCGGGCTTTTCTCTGCCTGATCTTGTTTTTGCATGTAGTCTAAGTGGGAAAGAATTTCCATTCTTTCTTTGCCAACTGGCTTGATGGGAGATGTTATTCTGTAAATATGTTTCTTATACTGGTTAATTAATAAAGCACCATTGGGCCAATAAGAAAGCAAGATAGGCGGGGCTAGGAGACAAGGAGGAAAGAGGAAGTGGTTAGGAGGGGTCAAGATGTAGACCGGGGAGGAAGGAAGACGCCAGCTGTGGCTCCCGATGTGATGACCACGTGGAAATACTTAGATGGGTTGGGATGGGTTGATAGTTAGAACAGAGCTAGCCCATTAACAGTGATAGTCATTGGCCAACAGGATTGTATCAAGTACAGAGTCTCAGAGTGTTATTTGTGGCCGGTGCGCCAGAATAGCGTGGGAGGGGCTGGCGGAAAACATGCACGCTACACTGGCTTCTTTCCTTTTAAAAAACAATTGGCTTTACATTTATTTATTTGTGTGTGGTGTGCACACAAGCACTCATAACACACACACACACACACACACACACACACATGCCACATCAAACATATGAAGATCAGAGGACAGCTTGTAGGAGTTAGTTGGTTCTCTCCTATCATATGGGTCCTGAGGATTGAACTCAGGTAATCAGACTTGGCAGCAGGTACCTTTACTCACTGAGCCATCTCCCTGGCCATAAATAGCTTCTTTCATATATTAGTCTTAATATAACTTTTCTAGCCCCTACTCTCTTAGCATAACTGCTCCTAAGAGCTGTGGTCTTGAAAGTCCTTTTGGAGAAGAGAAGGACAGTGACCGGCCTTTTTAAAAATTGCATTCATGCTAATGAGAATGTAATCCTGGAGAGCCATCTTGTGTAGCTTGTTTTGGGTAGTTGATCATCCTCAAAGCAATAGTTCATAAATTTATTATCAAACACAAACTACAAAATAAACAAACAACAAATACATAGTCTGACCTTAATAGGAAAAAGCATCACCATAAAGGAGATGGTTTTATCCTTCCAGAGACACAGAATACTTAGATAAATACATGTATGTTCTGGAATAGAATTAAGTGTAGCTCTTTAATATTCCTTCAATCAGAATTTATGTAGGAGAGCAGCTTTAAATGTTTATAGTTTCAAAATGCTTCTTCTAGAAACAGTGTGCATGTGTGTGATGCTGTGATTGAATCTGGAACCTCATGAAGGCTCCAGTTCTCGATCTTTATTGAGTCTTTGTCATTCTTAAAAGCATGGGTCATGTTTATCAAGAAAACCAGAAGGACCACATGGAGTCCAGCACTCTGACTTTGAATGACCTCTCATCGCATATCGTTAATAAATAAAATGCAAAATATTAGCTGTCCTTTAATTCCAATATACTCATGGGTGTGCAGTTATCTAATCCCCAGAGGGTAAGCTATGTTAATATTGAAAAAGAGCGTGGGCACAGGACACATCTGTTTTACAAACCAGATATATTCAAGAGATGGTACTGAAGCTGAAATTGCCAGTTATTGGGCATTTTTTTTCTGACAATTGACTTAAGCTACTTGATGACACTATATGAGTAAGGAAAGGTGAATTTTTTTAAATGTGGGGGTAATGGGGGATGGCCTTCTGTATATATATATATATATATATATATATATATATATATATATCTTATTGGATGATGAATAAAACACTGTTTGGTCAAGAGCCAGTAGAGGCAGAAAGATAGGCAGGACTAGGAGACCAGGAGAATTCTGGGAAATGTAGGCAGAGAGGGTGCTCGAGGAGACACCATGTAGAGACTGGGAGGATAGGATGTGCTAGGCATTCTCTGGTAAGATAGGGCCATGAAGAAATACATAGATTAGTAGTTATGGGTTAATAATTAAGACAGAGCTAGCCAGTAAGAATCCCTAGCCATCGGCCAACAGTTTAATAACCGATATAGCATCTGTGTGTTCGTTTGGGACTGAAGCAGCAGGATCTGGTGGGACAAAAAAAAATACTAGAGCAATATGTGCAACTAATTTTACTGAGTATAGGGAATACATTTAAAAAGCAAAAGGAAACAAAAGTTTGTAACAATTGGAAAATGGAAATTACCTTAGTAACAAGAACTAAGTTTTGCATGTCTGGGAATCAGTATTAGCATGCAAGGCTCAATTCTAGAGGTATTTTTGACTGGCAAGAACTAAATCCCAAAGCTTACTGAGAATTAGGGCAGCATGCTTAGCCCAACTCTAGAGTTATCTCAGTCAACAGGGACTGAGTTTCCTGAGTGGCAAATGTAGGGCACATAGGTACCTTGAGTGGTGGTGGGGGTCCAGATTTAATATAGCAAACAAACAACAGAAAGTATGATTACCTCTTTTAGATTTCTTTTCTTTTCTTTTCTTTTCTTTTTCTTTTTGGTAAGGATCTGGAGTGATCAGGAAGATCACTTCCAAAAGGGAAGAACCACTTATTTTTACCACTGAGTTGGT
Organism: Cricetiscus sungorus; assembly: GCA_030556225.1. Classification (NCBI taxonomy): domain Eukaryota; kingdom Metazoa; phylum Chordata; class Mammalia; order Rodentia; family Cricetidae; genus Cricetiscus; species Cricetiscus sungorus. The sequence continues at coordinate 24,251,155 of JANBXA010000729.1, forward strand.
GGATTATGGCTCCAGAAGAATCTGCAAGATCCAGTTGGTATATCATGCAAATTAACTCTTAAAACCACAAGATGCCATCATGGGGATATGGTCCATTAGTTTGACATAGGAAATGTTTTGACTTAATCACATGCAGATGGGAACATCCAGAAAACATATATATTATGTCTTAATAACAAACATAGGTGAAAAATATTACCTGTCTTGGCTACTGTTCTGTTGCTGTGAAGAGACACCATGGCACTTATAAAAGAAAAGCATTTAATTGGGGACTTGTTTAGAGTTTTAGAGGGTTAGTCTATTATCATCACTGTAGAAAGCAGGCTGGTATGGTGGTGGAGTCATAGCAGTAGCTTCATCTTTCATTCACTGGCGGCAGCAGAGAGAGAGAGAGAGAGAGAGAGAGAGAGAGAGAGAGAGAGAGAGAGAGAGAGAGAGAGAGAGAGAGAGAGAGAGAGGGAGGGAGGGAGGCAGAGAGAGCTTCCAGTGACACATCTCCTTCAACAATGCCACACCTTCTTCAAGACCACACCTCCTAATCCTTCCCAAACAGTTCATCAGCTGGAGACTAAGTATGCAAACATGAGAGCCTAGAGGGGCCTTTTTCATTTAAACCACATTAACAGTATCAAATAAAAAAAAAATTAAACTAGAAAATTTAGTTGACCAAATTAAGTCATGCTATAACAAGCCTTTAGAAACTACTTTTGTTTAAAAGTATTCATTTTTTAGTTAGGCTCATGAGGTAATCAAAGCAGGATTAAGGTTTTGGCATTTTTGTTTTTGTTTTGTGTAATGTGTACTTCTGTAGGTGAGCATATTAACTATTCAAGGAAAACTGAATGCATAGCGCTAAGTCATTGATTGTACCAATCTTTGGATTCTAGGAATAACAGAGTGTAGATTCCCAGATGAGAGAGCCACTGTCCAAGAGGATGAGGCTGAACCTGAAGAAGGAGCCACCATGTCCCCAAAGCCAGTTTATTTTTGAAAGAGGCAAGGGCTTTGTGATCACTTGCAGACAGAGTGGAGATATCAGTGAACCAAGCAGCATCTTTATTAAATAAGTGTACTTGTGTTTTAAAGTTTTAGTTACATTATAGAGTAAGAGAAATTTGGAATAATTTAAAATTTTTAATTGGTACCACACAGCCTATGTAAAAATATAAGTGTGGGCATACTCATGTCCATATATAAAAATAGATTTTAATTAACAAAGATTAAGTATTACCAGTTTTAAATTAGACTGTTGATCAGATTTTTTTGTAATATTAATGATACTTAATCCAAATATCTATTCATTTAAAGGCAGGACACTTAGTATAAAGCAAAAGCTTTATTAGATCATAAACAATATATCACCAAAATACCCCCTTTTGTCTAATACAAAAAGGTTATAACTTATAGAAGAAAAAACCATATATAGTAAGTACAATAACTATATATAATATATAGGCAATAAGTGTATCAACAATGTCTAGTCTATTTGCATTTGAAAAATTTAGAGAAAATATTCCATTAACCTATCTTGGTGAATCAAAAAAGTTGTACCTAATTTACTTTCTATACTAATTTGAATTATCAAGTTATCTTTTAATGTTTCTCAAACTTTTAGACTTTATACCTCCTTAATGAGCTTCTTTTCTGAGTCTGGTAAACAAGGAAAACTATAACTATCTAGTCTTCAACTCCCTAAGAGACCTGTGGACGAAATAATATTAATCTAGTAAGCAGGAAATACAAGCAAATGACTTCCAAAAAATGTGAGAATGACAGAAACAGCTGACTTCCTGGACAGTCACCCATGTTCCTCTGCAATGTTGGGGCATCCATCTTTGGCCTATGGGCCTAGCATATCTGACAGGCTTCTGTGAAGCAGGATTTTTGAAGGAATGTCCTGCCTTGTCTTGGCAAGGTTTTTCAGTCACTCTCTTTTGGGTCCCGTTTGTCCGATTGGTACAGCATATTGTCAGTAGTCAAGGCAAGGGCACTTTCTTTCCCAGTGGCTTCTTTTTGCCTCAAAGAAAGGAAACTCTATGTGGATTTTCTTCAATGTTCATCATCTTCTCTGTAGTAGATTGTTAAGTGTAAGGGCCTAGCCTGGTTATTGATAAGGCTTTAAACAAGCTGAGAAGGCACCAATAGTTTCTTTTCAAATCACTAATTAAGATAAGAAACTCGAAAAACCTGTTTTTTAAAGAGGAGAGTGAAGGTAGAGAAGGCAATGTTTTTATCTTAATGTTACAAATCTAAGTTGAAGTTTATTTTAAAAATAGACATCGATAGTTATTATTGTCTTATGACTTAACAGTTACTTTACTATGTGCAGAAAAATATATTTTTGTTATACACTTACATAAATTTTGAATGTTGCTGTTTGTTGAAATTATATCCCCTGTAATCTCCATTATGAAAAGGAAATTTAGAACAGAGGCGTTTGGTATTTATGTATAACACCACACAGCCTTAATACAATTCTACATTTAACATTTAGGGGTTTTTTTTGTATATTTTAATGTTAGATTTAAAAAAAAATGAAGAGGCCAACAAAAAGGTTCACCAGATAATTTTGTAAGCACAGTAATGAAATAATCCCCAGCAACCATTTCTGTAAATACTCAACTCATGGAATGTGTTCCTTACTACCCAAAATGTTTTTATACTTACCTGAGATAAATTATACAACAGTCCATCTCATTGATTGACATACTGTTTGGCACTTAACTAGCAAAGTCTACATGTTCTTCACTTAAGGAATTCACAATAAGATTTTGTTTTATATTTCAAATATGAAAAACATAGGAAGGTATTGAGACCCTGCCACAAAGGTCACTGACCTTCATTAGAAATCACTGGATTTCATTCTGCTGTCTTAGACTTCATGATGTGTGCACAATCCAACTTTAAATCCAATGAAGTAGAAAAATACAGCAGCCCTTGTAGATTATACAGTGATTCCTTAAAATGGGCCTTGGGATTGTGTGAAACCCAGCCTCCATTTAACGATATCATATTTAAAATAATAAGTATGTGCAGTAGAAGAAACTGTACGTTGAGACAGTCTGGGAATACTCTTTTGCAATATTCTGTCTGTGGTGTATCTGCTTGCTGCAGAATGATTTCATGGTATGTGTGGGTACAGCATACACAACAGTCTATAAATTACAAGTGTCTTAATTCATTGCTATCTCAAATTTGTGCTGTACTAGCCACTCTAATGAGTTATTGAATGAACAATGATTCATTTGTTATTAACATTTATTTTTTTAAGACTGTGAAGAAAACATCCATAGCAATTAGTATAATAAGGTTTTGTTTTTAAGATTTACTTATTAAAAAATGATGTGTATTTTTGTGTGTGCATGTATCTTGGTTAGGGTCTCTATTGCCGTGAAGAGACACCATGACTATGGCAGCTCTTATAAGGGAAAAACATTTAACTGAGGTAGCTTATATTTTCAGATTATATTTCCATTAATGTCATGGTGCAATGTGGTGGCATGCAGGCAGATGTGGTGCTGGAGAGGTAGCTGAGAGTTTACATCTTGTAGGTGACAGGAAGTGGAATGGAGCCAAGTCCAGTGTTTAAGGAGATAAAAAGATTAAGAAATGAAATAAAGGGAATGGTAGTTTCAGGGCAAGATCCCACGAGCTAAATTTCCAAGTTGTGAAAAGAAATTATAGAAAAACTTAGAGCAGAGCTGTGTGTGGCAGCACATGCCTTTCATCCAGGCACTCCAGAGGCAGAGCCAGGCAGATCTCTAAGTTGATGCCAGCCTGGTCTATAGAGATAGCTCCAGAAAGCCAAGCTTAGAAAGTGAGGGTAACCACCAAAATAGAAATCTGGCGAAGACATAATTAAAAGATCTCTGAGTTCAAAGCTATATTCTAGTCTACAGATCAAGTTTCAGGACAAACCATCAAAGACAAAGTTGGTGAAGTTGTACTTGAACAAGGGGGCCATGTTCAAGCCCCAGTAAGCAGCAGAATTTGGCAGCTTTTGCCTCCTGATTCTGGAGTTAAGGATAGAGGAAAGGTGATATGGAATTTGCCTCTAAGACTAAGGAAAGTTGCTGAGGCCAGTGATGTCCCTGATTGGAGGCCTACAGGAGCCACTATGTGAAGCTGTGAAGTTGAAACCTGGCTTGATTGCCTTGAAGACCCCAAAATGTTGGAGATGCAAGGGCCATGGGATACCCGCCGAGCAAGGAGAGCTACCAACAGGGAGTGGAACCAGCCCAAGAGAGAGAAATGTATTGCAGTCAACAAAGCTAAAAGGAGTTGGAGAGCTGAAGAATGTTTTGATAGCAGACATCAGATGCAAAGTTTGCCTGGCTAGTGTTCAGTCTTGCTTTGGTCCAGTATTTCCTCACTATGCTCCCTTCCCTATACTTTGGAATGGTAATATATATCCTGTGCCATGATATGTTGGAATTATGTTGGAATCTGCTTTTTGATTTTGATTTATTAGGAGATTACAGTTAAGAGATCGTGTAAATCTCAGAAGAGACTTTGAACTTTTAAACATTGTTGTCACTGTGATAAACTATGGGACTTTTGAAGTTGGACTGTTTGGGTTTTCAAAGTAGGATATGATGGGAGATGTTATTCTATAAATATGTTTCTCATACTGGTTAATTAATAAAGCCCTATTGGCCAATAGGAAACTAGGTAGGTGGGGCTAGGGGACTAGAAGGAGGAAAGAGGAAGTAGTTAGGAGGAGTCAGGATGTAGAGCATGGAGAAAGAAGATGCCGGTGGCGGCTCCCCGATAAGATGACCACGTGAAAATACTTAGATAAGTAGAAATGGGTTAATAATTAAGACAGAGCTAGCCCATAAACAATAATGGTAACTGGCCAACAGGATTGTATCAAATACAGAGTCTCTGAGTGTTATTTGGGGCCGGCACACCAGACAGGCAGCGGGCAGGCTGGCAGAAAACATACATGCAACAATGATACAGTTACCAGTGTTTGGGAGGGGCAGGGAGTGGAATGTGGTAGTTTGAAAGAAAATAGCTCCCAAAGAGCTATTTAGGAGGTGTGGACTGATTGGACCACAAGGCAACTATGTGGTCTTGTTGGAGGAAGTGTGTCATTGTGTAGGTTTTGAGGTCTCATGTATGAACTATGCCCAGTGAGATAGTTCACTTCCTGTTGCCTGCAAGATGTAGAACTCTAAGCTCTGTCTTCAGCATCATACCTACATGCATGTCACAATGTTTCCCACTGTTTTGATAATGGACTAAACCTCTGTAACTGTAGGCCAGCTCAGAAATCTTAACTAAGATAGTATGTGGGAGGTGTGAGGGGCAGGGAGTGCCCATGGAGGCCAGAGGAGGGTATCAGATCCTTTGGTGCTGTATATTTGTTAATACAAATTTGAGATTAATTTGTTAAAACATTATACATATGTTTCTAATCTTATTCAAGGTATTGTATCTATATAGCTCATTTATCAATGTAATTATAAATTTATAGTTCTAGTTGTTATTACCAACTGTATAAGATAATAAGGAAATACAGGTGAGTAACTACTCACCTATTACAATCAAACTTGTAATCAAAGTCAAAAATATATTTTAGAAAGACACGTTATCTTCAAACACTTCAGAGATCTACAGAATATGGCATTTGAAATGTTTTAATAACAGGTATATTTTTTATGACAATGAGACACATCTGCTCCTGGCAGCAGCAATCTACTTCAGAGAAGCCCATGGGAATCAAAGAAACTCCACATGGAGTTTATATTCTTTGTGGCAAAATTAAGGCACTTGGCAAGAAAGTTTCACAGAAAAGTCTATCAGAAATGCTAGGCTTATAGGTCAAAGATGGATGCCCCAACATTGCAGAGGACCCTTGGGTGACTGTCCAGATAGTCAGCTGTTTCTGTCATTTCTCACATTTTTTGGATGTAGCCTGCCTGCACTTCCTGTTTACTCAGTTAATATTATTACTTCCTCATGTCTCTGAGGGAGCTGAAGACTAGGTAGTTATAGTTTGGTTGTCATTTTTTACCAGACTCAGAAAATTAATTCACTAAAGATATGTAAAGTATAAAAGGTTGAGGAACATTAAAAGATAATTTGATAATGCAAATTAGAATAGGAAATAATTTAGGTATAAGAATTTAGACTTACCAAGATAGAATAGATAATAGATTATTTTCTCTGAATTTGTCAAATGCAAATGGACTAGACATTGTTGATGAACATATTGCCTGTATATATTGTATATAATATTGTATTTATTGTATATAGTTTTTCTTATGTTAGTTGTAGCCTTCTTTTATATTAGACAAAAAGGGGATTTTTGTGATATATTATTTATGATTTATTAAAGTTTGCCTGAGGATTCAGAAAGCAAAGTCAGCCACAAGTCATAAAAGCCAGAAGCTAGGAGGTGGTAGTACACACCTTTAATCCTTGGACTAAGGATTAAGAGATAGATGGATCTCTGTAAGTCCAAGGCCACCCAGATCTACACAAGATTGATCCATTCCTAAAGAGAAAACAGCTCACACAAAGATGATCTCAGCACTTGGGATCACATGCCTTTAATCCCAGCATTAGGGAGGTATAAGACAGGAGTAAGGTCTCAGTATCAGGCATTCATTCTCCAGACACATTGAGGATAGGAATGCATTCAAGTCTCAGGATTCTCCAGCCACACTGAGGAGAGGCAGCAGTCTGAAGTTTGGTGGAGACAGGATTGCCTTTCAGTCTGAGGTAGAATGAAAGCTAGTGACCAGTACTTTGCTTTTCGGATTTCTAGCTTGAACCCCAATATCTGTCTCTGGGTCCTTTTATCATATTACAGTAACTAAGATATGAATCTACTCCTCTTTTTTTATTGTTCAAGAACCATTGTCTTTTTTAAAATTTATTTATTTACTTATTTTTATTTTACATATCAATCCCACTTCCCTCTCCCTCCCTCCCTCTTTCACTCTCTCCCACCCTCTCATGCCCCCAACCAACCTCCCCTCCCATCCCCCCACCCCACCCCCAACTCCACTTGTAGGGTGATGCCCTCCAGGAGGGGTCATCTAAATCTGTCAAGTCATTTGGAGTAGGGACTAGGCCTTCTCTCCTGTCTCTAGGTTAAGGGAGTATCCCTCCATGGGGGATGTGCCCCCAAAGTCCTCAGACCAATGTCTTAATAGGGTTTCTACTGCTGTGAAGAGACACCATGACCGTGGCAACTCTTATAAAGGAAAACATTTCATTAATGGCTGGCTTACATTTTTACAGGTTTAACCCATCATCAACATGGTGGGACGGGGTGGCATGCAGGCAGACATGGTGCTGGCTATATTTTGATCTAAAGGCAACCTTAAGTGGGCTGTCTTACTGGGCATGGCTTGAGCATCTATGAGACCTCAAAAGCCTGCATCAAGAGTGACACACTTGATCTAAGAAGACTACATGTACTCCAACAAGGTCACTACTCCCATTACTGGCCATTTCCCCTCAAGCCACCACAACTATTACTCCTAAAACTGAGATGAGTGACTCTTCTCGGCAGGCATTAGGCATATTGCAGGAGGTTCTACAAAATAGTAACAAAAATATTGCAAAGCCCCCTCTCTCATAAGGTATTTGACACACCTAAAGTCATTGCAGGCAGAAACACCTCAGGTGAAAACAAAGGCAATGAGGGCAATGGGAGGCAAGCAGGTAATACGGGGGATCTGCTCAGAGATGTTAGATGGCCCATAGTGATTCTGCACAAGGAGAAATGACACCACACAAAACCCAGCCAAGAAGAGACATTTGAGTGCGGGAGCAGAGCAGGGAGGTTAACATATGACCTCCTTGGGTAGCAGTGCACATATGAACATGCAGGCAAAACACTCATGCACATAAAATAACAAACAAAGCAAAATAGATCAATTTAAGGTGGGGGGAGGAAAAGTTCAGCCAAAGGATAAACATTTAAACTACAGTACCACCTCACATCTCTGTGGCTGGAGCTCTCACTACATTCCCTTGTGTCACTCTGGGTCATCTTCTGAAGAGTTTTCTGTAGGTCTGCTTTTGGTACTGTCCTGTGGAGTTAAGACACTGATAAAGGAATCCCGAGGCTTGGCGTAGATAGGTACCCTGTACAGTATTGTGGGTTTTCCCCTCTTGTGAAAATGATAAAAATTGAGCCACAATCAATTCTCCATCAGATGGTGATTGTGAGGAGAAAGATTAATCACGGAGCCATAGTTGGGTTATCCCAGGGTAGATTAATCATGAGCAAGGTTAGGAAGGGCTAGGACTGTTCTCAGAGGTCCAGGGGAAAATAATCAGGCAACAAATATTTGCTGCTGCTGCTGCTGTTGCTGCTGCTGTGTGTGTGTGTGTGTGTGTGTGTGTGTGTGTGTGTGTGTGTATCTGTGTGTATTATTGTGTGTGTTTGTACATGCAAATAAGTGTGTGTGTAGTCACCAGTACCCTGGAACAAACACATTAAGTAATGGTTTGTTTTACACCATATTGGACAAACACTGACTCACCTTGGACCTATTCATAATCCACAGACACGAGGATATGTGGTCATGAGGTCCTGTGTGTCTTTGAAGAAAACATGTCAGAAGCTAGAATGACAAGTACATAAAAATCAATTTTTGTAACAAATATTTTTCAAATAAGTAAAGAGCTTATACCTACCTACCATCTTGGCACTTGGGAGGCTGAAAGAAAAGGATGGTAGGAAACCTGAGGTTAAACTGGTTTACAAAGTGAGTTACAGCCCAGTTTAGGGTATAGAGTGAGATCCCGTCTCAAACAAACAATAACAAGACAAGACAAAACAAAACAAAACAATAAACAAAGAATATTGTCTCAGACAGACAGACAATAGCAAAAACAAAAACAAAAAATGATAATATTAAAAGGAACCAACGTGATATTCCTCAGAGAAAGGCATTTCCTACTTAAAGGAGTCCATTTCTTAGAGTCTTCAGTTGTTTCACATCTGTGTGCAAAGTAGCAAAACAATCCAGAGGAGCAGGCTGGGCATTAGGCTCAAGGAAGGCAGCTGCTCCTGCTGGAATCATACTACACTTTCCTCCCATTCTGTCAGGAACAATGTGTTATTTTTGTAACTCTTTATTCCCCACACTGAAGCTTCCATGTAATTATTGAGTACAATTTGGTACTCCATGTTATGTAATTAATCAGCTGTCTATGACTCTGGATGCTATGAAAATAAATCATCATGAAAGTCCACGGTGAAAAGCCAAGCTTTCTACTCACCTGACACTGAGTCAGAATCAGACAAAACAAAATTGAAACATTTCTTTTTTTTTTTTCTTTTTCTTTTCTATCTGCTATATGCCTGAAAGTAAGCAGAGCACACTGGTTGGGCAAACTTCTCTTGTTTAAGCTGTAGCTTTGTATTCTGGCTTGTGAGAGCATCCAAACAAAATCTCTATATGACATGGGAAATGGAGTGATGGATAGATCAGAGTCCAGATACATCCCATGAGTACAGCATAACTAGTGAGGGCATAGGGTAGCTGTGAAGTCCTCACCCCTGATGCAGAGTCAGTCTCTCAGACAGAGAAGAAAGAATAGCAAAGTGTATTAAGGTAGAGCAATGGTGTCACTTGTTATATACACTGATATTTGCCAGAGCTCTTCAATTGCAAGTGACAGAAACTCAATTTCAGCCAGTTTAAGCAAAGATTGGATTATTGGTAAGAAACAGGGCTATCCCTGAGATAAAAATGAGCTGCTGGACTACATGATATTCAGACACAAGAACTGGCAATTTGGTGACACCAAGACACTATATTCCCCATCTGTTTCTTGTTCCTGTCTCTCTTTTGGTCTTGGCCCCATTCTTTTTGGGTACCTTGTCAACATGGCAGCTGATGATCTTCCTTAGTAGAAACTTTGTAATCCCACCTCTGTATCTTCTAGTAAAGGGATATGGGAGCCTTCCATGTTAAGCTCTGTAAAAAAGAAAAGAAAAAAAAAAAGTGGCTGGGTAGTGGCACATACCTTCAATTCCAGCACCTGGGAGGCAGAGACAGATGGATCCCTGTGAGTTTGAGGCCAGCCTGGTCTACACAGAGAGTTCCAGGACAGTTAGGTCTCAAACAAGCAAACAAACAAAAAAAAAGTAACACAGAAACCTCCATGAATTGCATAGCCTAGGTCTAGATATCCTTTGCTACCTACTGTAGGCTTGAAGGGTAAAGATAAAAAGATTGGGCCACCCTGGGTTCCAAACCCAATCCTACATGGGGAGCAAGCTTCTGACCAGAAGATGGGACCTTGGATGAGGGACACATGCTGGTTAGGTAATAATGGCCACAACTTCCACATTAAACTTTGTATAAACTTAAAAGACATGGGGCCCAAGAAAATAACTCAGGACAACCAAGTAAGAACACTTTATGTAGAATCTCAGAATTCACATTTCTGTTCATGACCTGCTATTTCCTGTCTCATTAACTGGAACTCTTTATTCTCTAGTGAGGTCATGTAGAAATGCACAAAAATTACCTTCAAATATGCTTCCAGAAGAAAGCCAGCATCAAAATCCAATGAGTAGCAGCTGAGAATGGTGACAGTGAGGACAGTCAAAAGCTTAAGGAGTCAACAGAAATTGTTGTTCAGTTGATGATTCAAAGTAACAGCTGGCCATGGAAAAGAGAAAGTGAGTTATTTCCCACATACAGATAGAAGTCTCAGAAAGGGGGATCTGTGACTTCTTGCCTGTCCTTTGCCTCTTTTGAAGATCGTTTTTGAAGGGAACTGTATTCCTTTCTATAGACAGGTGGATGAAAACACGTGCCGAATGGAACTCTATTTCCTAAAACAATCACGAGGCAAGAGGAGATCTGAGTGCCAAATTTCACATTATTCCTTTGTCCATGAGCACAATATATTGGCTCATTTTCTCAGAAATCAAAGTCCTCTGGTGGCCAAGCTCACATGTTACCTCTTTATTAGAAAGAAAATCCTGGGTGTAAGAGGAGTGGGGCAGAGTAGGAAGAACCATCAGCTGGCCAAGGCTTTGCAAGTGGTACCCCTCGTGCTCTCACAGGACCATATCCTTCAAGGTCAAAAAGAAGGCTGATAGTTAGATTGGTCCCTCCATCAAGTGAGGAAGAGACTTCATCTCCCATTGACCAAATGTTTGACCTCTGGGTATGAGTCTTTGTCTTTCAGATGGCACAGTGACGAGAGTGTTTCACACTGAGGTCAAATGAGGACCTCCTAGGACAGGAGGTTGGGGTTCGTGGTAGAAGCCTAAGTTGTTCTGTGAGGCTGAACCTCGTTCAAGTGGACTTGCTTCCCACAGTGCCACGCCGTCTGGACTAAGGGGCCCTGAAACCCAGAGGCAGGTGAAGCCCAGAAGACTGAAGTGTAGGATGGGAGTCCCACCTTCCCGTGCCTGCACCTTCCCCCACACTGTCTCCTTTCACAGCCAGAATGTCAAATCTCAGAGAGATCTTTGAAACCCTTTTAGATAAGATAATCAAACCAATCACGGCAGTTAACGAAGGAGCTTAGAGCTTGCCCACTTACTCGTAGCTCTCTGTCCAGATTCTTCACAGTTTCCCAAACCTCAGACCCCTGTTTGCATTTGTGTCAAAACTTCCCAGACACCTTACACTGCCAGAAGCAAGTCAACAGCTCCTAAATATTCATGTGCTAATTAACAACTGGATATCTGTGGGTAGAGATACATTGATCTAAATCTATTTATCTTCATTACTTCTCTGCTGTTTTGGAGCCAGGCATAAATAACTCATGATGTGCTGACAGCACAGATGAATGCCACTCAGTGTGAGGCCCAGAAGCTCTTCCTGCTAATAGACCCCAGAGGTGTGGCTTTAAGAGGACAGTAGTAAAGACTGGTGTTTATGTGTCTAGCCCTCCACGTACTCAGCAGTGTGTGTCTGCCTGAGCCTGTGCCACACTGGGTATCTTCATAATAGGACCCAAAGAACCTCTACATTCTGAAAGCAGTGTGACACACAGTGAGAGGTACAATTCTGTGAGCTTAGTATTCTTATACTCCTAATATTTTACTATCTTTCAGATGCAGAACTCAGAAACCAACTTCCTTAAATTCCCTCTGGATTTTGGTGAAGATCAGGTTTCTGAAAGTAAACACTTCAGTTTACAGCCAGGTAACTCTGCCATTTAGAACTGCTGTTTTGGAGCGCTAGCTTGAATTGAAAAGCTAATGGATGCTATGCATTTTCCCAAATGATGCACATTTATTATTCTTGGCTTCTCACAGCTCCCTGCATTCCTGCTATACAAATACCCTCTCATATAAGAGCCACCCCCAAGCAAGACACCATGTTAAACTTTCCTGCCCCTGCCATATATATTATGGGAAAAATTATCTATTGAGATCTGTTAAACATTATCCACATTTATATAGAGGAGAAAGGGGAAGAAAGGGCTAGCACCCATTCAGGAACGGAGATGGCATATGTTGGCATTTGAAATCTAAGCCTCATTGGTTAGACCCACCATCTAACCAATCACTATCATGTCCCCACGAAGCCTTGAGAGATGGTGTTTACAGCTTAGTTTACAGCTTACCTCATCTGTAATGTGTTGGCTTAGACAAATTGCCTGTGTACCTCAAAGGCATGTGCTGCAATAAAATAAATAGAGAAATCTAAGAGCATGTTTGAAAAGCTAAAGGATGAGTTGGAGCGATGGCACAGTGGTTAAGAGTATAGACTGCTCTGGCAGACCAATTGGGGTCCGAGTAGCTAATACTTGCTGTTAGCTCCAGCTCCATGAAATGCAATACCTCTGGCCTGTGCGGGTACTGGCTCAGAAGTGAATGCTTACACAGACACACATCCAAAATACAACTAAAATAGCACACACCTTTATCTTGGCACTCAGGAGACAAAGGCAGGTAGATCTCCATGAGCCCAAGGCCAACCTGGTCTGGTCTACATGTCAAGTTCCAGGCCAGCCAGGGCTACATAGTCTAAAACAAAAGCAAACACAAACCCTGAAGTAAGCAGCAGCAACAACAAAAATAGTTAAAAGATATGAGGAGAATGAGTGATCTGCCTTTCTCTTTCTGCTATTGTTGGTCTGTTTCACTCCACATTCTAGGGTGTTATTTGTGTCTCCCCGGGTGACCCTTGCTTCTTCCACATGTGAGACATACCATGCTCCAGGAAGACACATGTCACAAGTCTGCACATCTGTCTATTTGACCTTCAGAATTCTGTGATCTAGATATGACAGGTGATTTTCAAACAGCGTTCTGCATTCTGAGTGAGTTTTGTTGGTATTGGTGTGTGTGTGTGTGTGTGTGTGTGTGTGTGTGTGTGTGTGTGTGTGTTGTGTGTGTGTGTGTGTGTGTGTGTTCTTGTGTGTGTATACATGTATGTGCTGGTCCAAGTGCATGTAAAGGCCAGAGATTGACATCAGGTGTCTCCTTTATTGTCTCCCCACCTTATTTAGGGGGGACAGGGTCTCTCACTGGCCCTGGGACTCACTAATTTAGCTAGACTCACTGGCCAGCATGACCAGTGAGTCTTCTTGTCTGCCTCTGCACTGGGATACCAGACATACATCCCTGTGCCGGCTTGTTTTGTGTGCAAAGGGCATATGAACCCAGGTAAGCTTGTCTGTACAAGAAGCACTTTACTGACTGAATCATCTCCCCAAACCACTGTTTTGGATCAGAGTCTCACTTTATAACCTAGGCTCCTGTTAGACTCACAGTCCTCCTGTCTCAGGCTCTTTGCTGTGAGTACAAATGTGTTCCACCACTCCTGGAGCCCAAACTAAGTTTTTACATGAGGAAATCCTGATACCAGTGTGTGGTTTGTTCTGGGTGGCCTCTGGGACTTGAGCACAGAGCAGGTTCTGGAGATGCCTTTTCAATGTTCAGTTAACCCCTCACATCTATATTGTCATACAACTTTTCCACTCAGCTATCTGCTCACACCAGAAAGGAAGAAAGCTAGAAATCCAATGTGGTTTCTGAAACTAATTCTTGGCTTAATTACTGCCTCTCTGGTTTATAAGACTTTGATACTGGTTATGCACTTACATGGATAATTTACAAGGGACATGGACATTCGACATTCACTTGCTGACTATGGGGGTTCTTTAGATCAAGGTTCAGTATACTATCTTTTAAAGGACCAGATAACAAGTTGTTTAAGCTTTGTAGCATATTACTCAGCTGTGCCATCATAGTAGGAAAGCTGCAGAACACACCATGTGCTGCTAAAACTTTATTGACAAGATAGTGATGGGTCAGATTTGGCTTGCAGCACATTTTCCAATTCTTCTTTATTCTGTCTTAAAATATGCATGGTAAAACATTAAATTATCTGTGTACATAGTGTTATATAGCAATATCTCTATAATTCATGATAAAGGAGTGAGATTGTAATTGTAAGATCCTGGCAGGCATGCTATGTGCAGACAACAACCATTCAGCAACAGTAATTACCCAATAAAAGTAAACTTCTGTATGAGTGAGTTAGAGTATTTAGAAATTATTCCTAAAATGTTAGAGACAATAAGTAGTTTCTCTGAATGTTTAGGTTAAAAAAAATCCAATTTTGCCTGAATTATTTAAGCTGACTGGTGAGGCTTGGCTTGGTAGTTGGGTGTCAAACGGGCAGATCTGTCCTGTCTCCAGAGCCAGTGATCTACAGGCTTCAGCCACCTGCTCCGTGCCCCAGGCTGGGCAGGTGCAATTCAAGGAGCAACAGTCCTGCTTTCAGATAGCCATTGTCTCCAAGGGTTACCAAAGCCAGTTCTCCCCTCTGCTGCTATCACTTTTGTTTCCATGGAAACTTGCACCTCCTAAGCTAGAACAAGGTACTCAAGCTTTAAAACAGTAATTGTTTGGACTCTTTTAGTTTCTATGAAAATCACAGTTAGTAATCAAGGACCACTGTTTAGATCATGACTGTTTCATCCCTGAGATGGGATATACCAGGTTTCATAAAGTGGCCTCATCTATAAAAATAGGTGTGATAATTGTATCAGACTCATGAGAACATCACACAGATGAAATATGTTCCTGTATGCAAAGCACTGAGCACAGGGCTTGACACTGGAGAACCCACTCAGATTAGTAAAGACAATTGACAAATTTAAGATATTGTGTGAGTATCAAAACAACATTATAGAGAGCAAAGAATGATAGAAATTTTCTACTGAAAAGTTAAGTGAGAGAATTATCTGTCTGGTATGATCTCAGAAGCTTAGAAACACACAAGGAGAAAAACTGGACACATCACTCTAACTGGGGTTTTTAGTTGTGGACTCAAGTTATTTGTTTATCTTTGCAAAGTTGCTTATATTCCATGCTCAACTTCAGCTTCTGTTGTTATACACTGTTCTGTAGTGCCACATTCTATATGTGTTTAATTTTTTATGGTCTGGGGGAATCTCAAAGAGAATGTGGAAGTGGGTTTCCTGGGGGCAAAAAAAGCTGTTTAGGAGTATATGTGTTATAAAATGATGAATCTTTATAGAGTGACTATAGCTTTCTGTGTTCTGGGTTTATTATTCTGGGAAAGACTGGTGCTGTCCCACTTTCTCCCTCTCACCAGGGTGGAGCCAATGGACACAGGTTCTGACAACAGTGACATTTGTTGTCTTACCTGTGTATGCTACAGAACAGTCCAGGATCGGAGAAGTGATACAGCCCCCAAGTGACAAGCAGTAGAAAGACTAAGTGCTCTAGCTGGAAGAAAACGAGCTTGTTTCATCCGCCCTTCCCGGAATCTGACACACTCTGCTTACTCCCCTTCTAGATGGAGGTACTCTGTCTCCACCTGTGATGGCTGATCTTGTTGTCTACTTGACTACATCTGAACTAAAACCATAGTGGGCTGGGCAATGGTGATGCATACCTTTAATCCCAGCACTCAGGAGGCAGAGGCAGGTGGATCTCGAGGCCTACCTGATCTACAGAATGAGTTCCAGGATATCCAGGACTGTCAGGACTGTTTCACAGAGAAACCCTGCCTCAAAAACAAAACAAAACAAAAAGCTCAAAGTGGATCTTGAGGTGAGAAAACACACATTTAATCTGGGTCACACTGTCCCTTGGGATCCTATATAAGAACATGGAAAAAGGAAGTGTTTGCTCTTTGCCAACTTGTTCTTGCCTTGCTAGAAAGTTCATTTCTTTACTGACATTAGATCCTATATCTTTGGGGTTCCAGCATATACTGAAGACCAGCTGAGACATCCAGCCCTGGGGACTGAGCAACTACTGGATTTGTGGACTTTCCATTCACAGCTGGCCATTGTTGTATTAGCTGGACCATACCCTATACCTGTAAGTCATTCCAATAAATCCCCTATATCTAGATCTGTATCTATGTCATCTATCTTTATCTATTCATTCTATAGGTTCTGTTACTCTAGAGAACCCTGACTAATACACCACCCTTTCCTTTTATTTTCTCCACAGTGAAACTATTTCAGACAAGTAACAGACTTTTAAATGAGATTCCTATAATGACACAGAAATTAGAAAATTGTTGAAAACAACATTCCAAACTAGTGGTGATGAACTCTCTTTCTGAATTACTATAAGGCAGAACATTTCAAACCCCTAGTGATGTTTACGCCTTTCGATTCATTGATTCTCTTCTGGGAACTTACCCTGAGGAAATAACCCAGCATGTTGACAAAGATCTTCCTTGACTATTATATTTTCCATCCTGGGAGGGAAATGTACAGGGGGTGAACAGTCATGTGCCTCACAGCATGTTTATATACATGGGATATAAGCAATCCTGAAGGTGCTTAGATTTTTTTTTTTTGACAAAGAAATTCTTGTGTCATAATTAGTTTATAAAAGAAAAACCAAGATTTTGATTAAAAAATATAGTCTATGCTTATTTGCTATAACATGAGCATACAATGTAAAAATGCAAAGAAATGGGTCTAGGGAGATGGCTCAGTGGGTAAAATATTTGCCGTGCAAGCATGAAGACCTAAATTTGATATCTAGATCCTTTATAACACACACACACACACACACACACACACACACACACACACGCACATATGCACGCACGCACGCACGCACACACACACACACACACACACACACACACACACACACACACAGAGGGAGAGAGAGAATAAAGTAAAATGGGCCACAAAACAAGAGGATTACAATTTATTTTAAAGTTAATGTCTAGGTATAAGAAATGTTTGAATATGCTTTGCAAGCTGCCCAGGAATGAATCCACAGGTCGTTGTTCTTGATTCCTATCATAACTTAAAGGGAAACTTACACAAAGTCCAGATTTCTTGATTTCCTGCAGATGAAGGAGGAGGGCATCCTCAAATTCCTTGCTGTAGGAACCCACTGCTATCTACATCGAACATCCCAAGAGGACCCAGAGAAGCTGTTGCTTGCAGCTTTGGCTGTATTTGCCATTGGGAGCCCTGCTGATGACAGCCTATCTCCTTCAGCATCACTGGACAGCAAGTCGAGATGAAGTCTACTGGAGCCACTTCAATTGCTGGATGTTTCATCCCTGAGATCCTCACTAACCAGATCTAAGCAGCCTTCAGGGAGCTGCAGCTTCCGGTGGTGATTGACCACTGACCCAGGGGTGACCACCAGCCCCTCAGAGGCATCCTATGTCAACCTAATGCCATTGCTCTTTTTAACATAGACTTCCCTGTGACACATGGACACTGACATCCCATGAAACAGCAAGGGAACTCACTCTGTGTATCTGATGTGGTGGATGCTGGCCTGCCCAGCAAGTACTGCGCATGTGTGGCACTATCTTCTGCGAGCGCCCATGGAAGCTTATGCTTGATCTAGACTTCTACAGAGACCAGGAGGAGACCAAGAAGGAGGAACAGGCTGCTGTTGAGAAGACTGTGACAATGAGGAATTTCAGGAGGAGTGAACCACACCAGCTTCTGAGTTCACTGCTGCTCAGCCAGAGGGGGCAGACTGATCTGAGGGTTTGTCAGTGTCCTCTGTACTCGTCCAGCAGTTCCCTACTGAAGGCTGGAGTGCCCGCCCAGCTACTGAGGACTGGTCAGCAGCACAGCACAGGCCCCCTAGTGGGTTGGAACCACCGCTGAGTGGTCCTTGGCTGCTCTGCAGATGCTTGGGCAAAGAGGGGAAAAAGTGGAAGGAAAATAAAGTTCCCAAAAGCTGAATAAAGTATGAATACATTAAATGGCTGCGGCAAGGCCGTTACCTTTCCACCACACACAGGCCCATTACCTTCTCCTCTGAGGTAACCCTTGACATTGGTTTGGGTGTACTGATCTTTTAAAGCAATCTTTGTTATTCGTTATGGTCTTTTAATTTTTCTGTATTTTTTTTTTCGACAATAGCATATGTATGGGCATCTCATGCAGCCAGAAACACTTTAAAAGAAAAGTGAAACTTTAAATAAAGATACCATCTTACGCCCATCTAAGTAGAATATATATAACAATTCATGCAATAACACTATCTGCTGGGATGTGAGAAAGCAGTGGAGACTGTTGCAGTATTTCTAGCATAAGTGTTAATTGACAACTGCTTTAGAAACGGACTGCAAAGTTGAGTGTGCCTCTTTTTAACTCAGTGGTGACGATTCTAGGTGCACATCCTGGGGAAGCTCTCATAAACATAAAGAAACAGGCTAAGGGACATGGGTTACATCCTGTGACAGTAAAACTCAGGAACAAAATCTATATTTATCTGTGGAGAAATGATGTAGTAGTTAACATAGGCTTATATATTACATCTGCATTATAAATATAATTAATTCATTAGTAATAGGGTTTGCTTCAACTTCTATAAAACTTAGAAATATACAGTGAGAAACAGTGGTACATGTCTGAAATCCCAGCTACTTGCAAGGAAGAAGTAGAAGGGATATGGATGTGAGGCCTGCCTGGGCTTCATGGTGAATCTGTCTCAAAAAGAGAAAAATATTCAAACCATTTGTAATTTCAATTAAGATGGAGAATCCCACTCCATTATGTTTTCCTACTGAATGTGACTGAATGAAGGTACAAACAGAACTTGTAGGGTGGTTGTCTGAGGACTAGAAGGTCATGATATCAGGCTACAGAAAAGTCTGGCTTGAAGCAGGACTGGCTGGTGGTGAGTTCCCTGCCTCCCATGTGTCCTCTGGCATGTTCTCAGAGAATCTGGGCCCTGGAGAAGCCCCTGAATGTGGATAGAACAAGCTCTAAGAGCAGCCTCCTTTCTGGTCTGAGGAGTTGGAAGAGGAGCACCTGTCAGAGAGAGAGAGTGGGGGGGGCTTCACGTGTTTGTTCTTTCTCTCCCCAATCCCAAGTGTGAAATCAACAGCAGCGATGACAACAGCCAGGGAGTCCTCTCAGACTCTGGAAACACAGGTCCTCTGTCTGACTGCTACTGGCTGCCCTAAGAGGAGAACCATATTATTCCTTTTTTACACTATCAACCCACATGGCCACCCCGGCAAACCATAGTAATAAACATAACACAGAAAAACAAAGCCTTAGATTTCTAGGCTGAGGACAGGAAGTGTTCCTGAGGAGAGAGTTTAGACAGCTTGGAAAGGGCACACTTCAGTATTCAGAGTCCCTCATACTCAATCTCTAAGTTGCACTTGGGTGGATCAGGTTTCAACCTGCACACAATGATTCTGAGAAGAGTTGAGGGGTAGACCATCACTCAGGTCCCTGGCTGATCTAGGATGGCAGATGTCCAGAATACATCTGAATGATGCTGCAAAGAGGCTTAGGAGAAAGCTAAAGAGATTAGTGTGTGATTCACACTGGGCCATCCTCTGGCACTTGAGGATAGAGAGATTCTGAAGATTCTTGTCAGCTTTGATTATTCCCTCCTGTCTAAGCCACCACCCACCTTCCAGAAGCATTCTTTGTTTTCACACCTGGTCATCTTCTCCTTCCTCAGCACCAAGTCCAGGGTGAGATAGCCCAGAGAGGAAAGAAAATAGCAGCCTGATATTTCTGCAAGTTTTTCTTAAACTACATCACAGGTCTAGTTTCTAACACCTTTTGATGGTTCATATTTATATCATATAAATCCCTAAGTGCTTTATATAGGCTGTAGAGGGGACTTAAAATGGTGAGTTTTGGCCCTGACATTTGCCTTTCATGAGTTGATAATTACTGAAGTGGAGTGAATTATATCTGTACATTATAAACATAGAACATGTATCACTGTGTATATCTAAAAATTAAGAGCTACATTTCAATGTTATACATAATACTAAAATGTCTGTTATAGTTAGCTTCATTTGTCAACCTGATACACCCAGGAAGACGGAATCTCAAGAAATACCTCCATTTGATTGGCCTGTGAGCCTACCTGTGGGGCATTTTCTTAGTTGCTAATTGATGGAGACGGGATCAGTCTGCTGTGGGATGGTGCCACACCTGGGTAGATGGATCTGCACTATATAAGAAAGTAGATTGACACTGGATTCTGTAACCAACAAGACCCACTCATCTGCCCAAACCCACCAATTCCATCACACACACACCCTATGCCAACTATTACCTATAACATCAATGGCCTGTAGAGGCACACCACCTACACCAGTTGGAAGAACAGACCCACTCTGCTGCTCAATCCTACCTACCCCAGCAGCATTCTCCTCATGAACAGCCCTCTCCAGCAACATTATCAGACCCTATAGACATACGCATAACCCACATTAGTTAGAAGAATAGGTACAGACAAAGTCTACAGCAACAGTTGGAATAACAGACTCCATAGGTACAGGCACAACCCACACCTATGGGCACATACCCTATGGGCACAAGTAAAGAACATACCCTATGGGCACAAGTAAAGCCCACACAAGCCAGAAGAACTGGAGGATAAGTTATGCTTAAGCACCCAAATGCCCACAAACTTCAGCTGAGAGAACCCTACTAGACCTGACAACCAGCCAGTCACCAGAACCCTTGGCCATTCAGGCCAAAAGACAGACAATAAAGAAAACAGACAATAAAAGAACAAAAGATCCATCCAACAAGGACATCATGAGAATCAACACTGATGGGTATGTGACAGTGTAAGAATACATTCAAAAACATAAAGAAAAATATGGCACCTCCAGTACCCAGTGGTCCTACAACAGTAAGAACTGAGCATCCCAATGCAGATGAAGCAGAGGAAAATGACCTTAAAGATAACTTTATGAAGATGCTAGAGGCCCTTAAAGAGGAAATGAAAAATTCCCTTAAAGAGATTGAGAAAAAGACAAACAGGAAATTGGAAGAAACCAAAAACATCCCTTAAAGAAAAGTAAGAAAAAGCAATCAAACAAGTGAAGAAAACAATTCAAGACATGGTAACAAAGAAAACACAAACTGATGGAATTCTGAAGATGGAAAATCTGGATAAAAGATCAGGAACCACAAATGAAAGCATAACCAACAGAATACATGAAATGGAAGAGTCTCAGGCATTGAAGATACGATAGAAGAAATAGATTCATCAGTCAAAAAAAAAAAAAGTTTAATGTTAAATTCAACAAATTCTTAACACAAAACATCCAGGAAATCTGGGACACCATGAAAAGATGAAAGCTAAGAATAAAATGGATAAAATAAGGAAAAAAACTCCAGCTCAATGGCACAAAAAATATATTCAACAAAATCACAGAAGAAAACTTTCCTAACATAAAGAAGGACATGACTGTGAAGGTACAAGTCACTTACAGAACAACAACAACAATAACAAATAAAAGTCCCCTCACAACATAATAATCAAAACAATAAACATACAAATAAAGAAAGAATATTAAGAACTGCAAAGGAAAATGGCCAAGTAATATGTAAAGGCAGACCAATCAGAATCACACCTGACTTCTCCATGGAAACAAAAACCAGAAGGTCCTGGCCAGACATTTTGTAGATGCTAAGAGACCATGGATGTCAGCCCCAGACTACCATACCAAGCAAAACTTTCAATCATCATAGATGGAGAAAACAAGATACTCCACAACAAAAGAAGATTTAAACAATACCTATCTACAAACCCAGCTGATGGGAGATGTTATTCTGTATATATATGTTTCTCATACTGGTTAATAAAGCCCTGTGGCCAATAGGAAACAAGATAGGCGGGGCTAGGAGACCAGGAGGAGGAAAGAGGAAGTAGTAGGGAGGAGTCGAGATGTAGCCCGGAAAGAAGCAGGATGCCCGGCTTGGCTCCCCGATAAGACGACCATGTGGAAATACTTAGATAAGTAGAAATGGGTTAATAATTAAGACAGAGCTAGCCCATAAACAGTAATGGTAACTGGCCAACAGGATTGTATCAAATACAGAGTCTCTGAGTGTTATTTGGGGCTGGCTCAGCTTTGGGCCCAGACTGGCTGGCTGGCGGGCTGGCGGAAACATACACACTACACCCAGCCCTAAAGAAAGTACTAATAGGAAAACTCCAACCCAAGGAAGTAAGCTGCATCCAGGAAAACACAGGCAATAGGTAATCTCACACCAGCAAAAACCAAAGAACACACACACACACACACACACACACACACACACACACACACACACACAACAACAACAACCATCACTAACAAAACCAAAAAATAACAGGGATTAACAATCACTGGTCATTAATATCTTTTAATATTAATGGACTCAATTTATTTGTCTATAAAATGACACAGGCTAACAGAATGGATATGAAAACAGAATCCATCCTTCTGCTGCATACATGAAACATACTTCAACTTCAAAAACAGACATTGCATCAGAGTAAAGGGTTGTGAAAAGATTTTCCAACCAAATGGACCTAAGAAACAAGCTGGTGTAGTTATCCTAATATCTAACAATGTTACAGCAGGTTTCCCTGCAGGCTGCCGCTGGTTCTGCCACCATGGTCCCGCAACCACGTGTGCCCCAAATAACACTCAGAGACTCTGTATTTGATACAATCCTGTTGGCCAGTTACCATTATTGTTTATGGGCTAGCTCTGCCTTAATTATTAACCCATTTCTACTTATCTAAGTATTTCCACGTGGTCATCTTATCGGGGAGCCGCGGCGGGCGTCTTCCTTCCTCATGGGGCTACATCTCGACCCTCCTTCCCATTTCCTCTTTCCTCCTTGTCTCCTAGCCCCACCTATTTTGCTATCTCATTGGCCACAGGTCTTTATTAACCAGTATGAGAAACATATATACAGAATAACATCTCCCATCATCTCCTCTTTTCTGTCTAAAGTAAAAGAAGGGGTTTAACGTTAACATAGCAAAATATAACATACAATAGTTATCAAATAAGAATCACAGTAAACAAAATTTAGTCCATTAACATTTTGTAAGACTTAAAGAAGATATCATCTATCCTATCTTTGTGAGTCTAAAGTCCTATATGTAATTTATCTTTAATCCTAACTAAGGAAAACTATAACCATAACTACCTGTCTTCAACTCCATCAAAGACCACAGAAGGATAATATATAAACTCTAGAAATGACAGAGACAACTCATTGCCTGGTCAGTCACCCGAAGTTCTTCTGTAATGTTCCATCTTCAGCCCATAGGCTATAGTGTGTCCAGACTCCTCAACAAGGCAGGAAACTTTTCTCTGTGTCCTGTAGATTGTCTGGCTGTCTGGCAGCCTCTTCCATGAAGCAGGAATCCTGTAGCAATGTCCATCTTGCATCAACAGTCACCTTATTTTGGGTCCTGCATGTCCAGTTTCTACAACATAAAGTCAAACAGTCTAGACAAGAGCAGTACCTTGCCCAAATGGCTAGTCTTGCCATATTAGAAGCAAACTTCCTAACGAGTTTCTTCAATATCCATCTTCCTTTTTGATGCATGTGGTGTTACCAGGAGCAGTTGTGCCTCACTGTCAAGAAAATCCCTAAACCATTTTAAATGCCATATTCTGTAGGTCTTTGAAAGGTTTGAAGAATGCCTATTCATCTCAAATATATCTCTGCATATCTAGAAATCCTAACTAACTTAACTCCAAGTTTTAATTATCATAGGTAACTCTCAATTATACATTACATTTTCCAATGAGCTATATAAACACAATACCTAAACAAGAGGAGAAATATACATATTACAAAATTGACCTTAAATTGTATCAATAAAAGAAAATCCATTCCAAAGCAAAGTATTCATATCTATACCATAATTTCCTTTTTACCTTTATAAAGATTGCTTGTGTCATTAACCAGTTATAACCAAGCCCATTTAAATGAAAACAAACATTTATAAACAGTATTTGGGAATTTGGGCGTCGTTCTTTCCAAACTACTTCCTGCTGGTAGAGGGTGCTGTCATGGGGGTCCAAAGAAGATGCAGAAATCTTGGCAGTAGTCTGCAAGGCTTTGTCTCAACTGCTTTGAATGTTGGATCACCTGGGTAGCTGTTTCAGGGGGTCTGGCTTGATCAAACCACATAAGTCTGGAAAGAATCCATAGCCTTCCATTTTCTGTGGAAACAAAAATAGAAATCCTTTTCCCCAGTAACTTGTCCTTAGGCTCAAATTTTGGAGTCAAAGCATTTTTAAAATATATAAATTGAATTAATCTAGCAGCATTTCTTTTATCAGTAGTTATTTTCTCAGCAATCAAATAATTTAAAGACAACAGAATCGCGTATAGTATCCAAAATTTCTCTGTGCTTTCCATTTTTACGTGGCTTTTTTATTACTCTATTTCTTCTACTTCTATTTTTGCATATTTTGAGACAGGGTTTCTCTGTGTAACTTTTATCTGTCCTGGAATTCATTGCATTCCAGGTTTGCTTTGAAATCACAGAGATCTGCTTGCCTCTGTCTGCCGAGTGCAATGGCATGTCCCATTATACCCATTCATTCTACTTTCTTTTTTAAACCATTGTACCCTGTTTCTTTTTCTCTCCCAAGCCAGCGTATTTTTTAAAACACAGTGTAAACCTTCATTGCAACTCTTGTACACACCAATGAATTGTTAGCAGAGCTCTTTAAAAGCCAGGCGGCTTTTTGCCGCTTATGCTAATTTTGGAAACTTCCCTTAAAGGAGCCGCGCAAATCTCTGTCTACAGCAAAACAAATCCAATCAAGAAAATGCTGCTACCAAGAAGTCTCTGTTCCCTTGTTTCTAAAAACTATTTTTTAAGCTTTTGTTAAGTTTTAAATGAAAGTTCTCAATCCCGCTTCTGACACCATTATGTTACATCAGGTTTCCCTGCCGGCTGCCGCTGGTTCTGCTGCCATTGTCCTGCAACCACGTGTGCCCCAAATAACACTCAGAGACTCTGTATTTGATACAATCCTGTTGGCCAGTTACCATTATTGTTTATGGGCTAGCTCTGCCTTAATTATTAACCCATTTCTACTTATCTAAGTATTTCCACGTGGTCATCTTATCGGGGAGCCACAGCGGGCGTCTTCCTTCCTCATGGGGCTACATCTCGACCCTCCTTCCCATTTCCTCTTTCCTCCTTGTCTCCTAGCCCCGCCTATCTTGCTATCTCATTGGCCACAGGTCTTTATTAACCAGTATGAGAAACATATATACAGAATAACATCTCCCATCATAACAAAACACACTTGCAACCCAAATTAATCAAAAGAGATGGAAAAAAAATAGTTCATATTAATCACAGGAAAAATCCATCAAGATGAAGTTTCAATTCTGAATGCTTATTCCCCAAATATAAGGCTACCCACATTTGTAAAAGAAATAGTACTACCGTTTAAATCACACATCAAACCCCACACATTAATAGTGGGAGACTTCAACACCCCACTCTCACCAATGGACAGGTCTGCCAGATAGAAACTTAACAGAGAAATAAGGAAACTAATAGATGTTATGACTCAAATGAACTTAACACATATCTACAGAACAGTTTGCCCAAACACAAAAGAATATAACTACTTCTCCGCATCTCATGGAACCTTCTCTAAAATTGACCACATACTGTGTCACAAAGCAAATCTCAATACATAAAAACATTGGAATTACTACCTACATCTTATTAGATTACTATGGTAGAATTCAATAACAACACAAATTATAGAATGCCTACAAACTCGTGGAAACTGAACAATGCTCAGTTGATTCGCCACTGGGTCAAGGAAGAAACAAAGAAAGAAGTTAAAGACTTCCTAGAAGTCAATGAAAATGAATGCACAACACACACAAACTTATGAGTCACCTTGAAAACAGTGCTAAGAGGAAAGTTCATAGGACTAAGTACCTACATAAATGATTGGAAGAAATCTCACACTAGCAGCTTAACAGAACATCTGAAAGTTCTAGAACAAAAGGAAGCAAACTCACCCAGAAGGAGTAGATTGCAGGAACTAATCAAACTGAGGGCTGAAAATCTACAAAATAGAAACAAAGAGAACAATATAAAGAATCAATGAAGCAAAGAGTTGGTTCTTTGAGAAAATCAACAAGATAGACAAACTCTTATCCAAACTAACCAAAAGGCAGAGAGAAATCCAAATTAACAACATCAGACATGAAAGGGGGGCACACAACAGAGATGGATAAATCCAGAGAATTATATTAGGTCATACTTTAAAAAAACTATACTTCACAACATTGAAAAATTTACAAGTAATGGACAATTTTCTGGATAGGTACCACATAACAAAATCAATTCAATACCAGATAAACAATTTAAATAGACCTATAACCCCTACGGAAATAGAAACAGTGATCAAAAGCCCCCCTCCCCAAAAAGCCCAGGACCAGACAGTTTTAGTGCAGAATTCTGCCAAAACTTCAAAAAAGAGCTAATGCCCATAGTCCTCAAATTGTTCCACGAAATAGAAACAGAAGGAACATTGCCAAACTCTTTTTTTGAGGCTACGGTTCTTCTGATACCCAAACCACACAAAGATGCAACAAAGAAAGAGAATTACAGATCAATCTCCCTCATGAACATTACTGCAAAATTTCTCAATAAAATACTGACAAACCAATTCCAAAAACATGTCAAAAAAAATAATTCACCATGATCAAGTAGACTTCATCCCAGAGATGCAGGGATGGTTCAACATCCAAATATCTGTCATTGTAACCCACCATATAAACAAACTGAAAGAAAAAAAAAAGCATGATAATCTTATTAGATTCTGAAAAAGCCTTTGACAAAATCCAGCACCCCTTCATGATAAAGGTCTTGGAGAAAATAGGGATACAAGGAACATACCTAAACATAATAAAGGCAATATACAGCAAGCCAACAGCCAACATCAAATTAAAGGGGTGAAACTCAAAGAAAGTCTACTAAAACAAGGAGCAAGACAAGGTTGCCTACTCTCTCCACATCTATTCAATATAGTACTCAAAGTTCCAGCTAGAGCAATAAGACAACAAAAGGAGATCATGGTGATATAAACTAAAAAGGAAGAAGTCAAATTTCACTATTTACAGATGACATGGTAGCATACATAAGTGACCCCCAAAATTCTACCAGGGAACCCCTAAATCTGATAAACACATTCAGAAATGTGGCAGGATACAAGATTAACTAAAAAAAAAATATCAGGAGCCCTCCTATATACAAATAATAAATGGGCTGAGAAAGAAATCAGAGAAACAACACCTTTTACAATAGCCACAAATAACACAATATATCTTGGAGTAACTCTAACCAAACAAGTGAAATACCTGTATGACAAGAACTTTAAGTCTTTGAAGAAAGATATGGAAGAAGATGTAAGAAAATGGAAAGATATACCATACTCTTGGGTAGGTAGGATCAACATAGTAAAAATGGCAATCTTACCAAAAGCAATCTACAGATTCAATGCAATCCCCTTCAAAATCCCAACAGAGGATTCATTCACAGAGCTTGAATGAATATTCAACTTCATTTGGAAAAATAACCCCAGAAGAGCTAAAACAATCCTGTACAATAAAGAAACTTCTGAGGTATCACCATAGAGCCATAGTAATGAAAACAGCATGGTACTGGTAAACAAACAAACAAACAAAAAACAGACATGTGGATCAATGGAATGGAATTGAAGACTGTGACATAAATCTACACACTTATGAACACCTGGGTTTTTACAAAGAGGCCAAAAATATGCAATGAAACAAAGAAAGCATCTTCAACAAATGGTGCTGGCACCACTGGATGATGGTGTGTAGAAGAATGCAAATAGATCTATATCTATTTCCATGTGCAAAAACAATTCAAAGTGGATCAAAGACCTCAACATATATCCAGTTACACTGAACCTGCTAAAAGAGAAAGTGGGAAGTAGACTTGTGTAGTGAGATATTCACCTTGTCTGCACCTGTGGCATAGACCACGCCCATTGGGGGGTGGAGACAGGGCCAGACGTGACCTGGGGGAACTAAGGCTGAGGAGGGGGCTCAGAGAGCTCTCTTGCTTGCAGCACAGGGACAGGAGGACATCAGGAGGCATCCTTGGGACCAGGAACCTGCTGGTGTTCATCTGTCTATGTTGTGAGTTATTTCTCCCTGAATAAACATCTATTCGGCCTAATTGTTTCTCCTGGTTTTTATTAAACATCAATATCTGGTGTCAGAAGTGGAATCCAGATTTTCACCGGACCTGGTTTTTACCCAGGTGGCAGACACCTCTCCCTTCCCCCACCATCCCTGAACGGGCAGGGTGGGGGAAGGGAACCAAGACACCCAAACACAGATTACATAATGTTTTATTAACATTAAACTTTCTTAATACTAACGAAAAAGGAAAAACACCTGCAGAAAGACACTGGACAATAGAAAAAACTTCTAAACTAAATCAGCTGGTGTACTTCAAGGGTGTATTAACCTCAGTATGGAAACAAAGATATGTGTTATGTTGGGGTAGGGGTTTCACCTTTGTATCTACAGAAGAAGAAAAGCTGTGGATACCATCTAAGTTGATCAAGATCCGAATTAAATAAGAAAAACATCTTAATGATGAGAAATAACAAGTCATCCAACAAAGTAGTTGAGTTGTGCGGAGACCTCTGAAAGGTAGAGGAAGTGTTCTGTTCTTGTCCTTGCAGGAAAACAGAAAACACCCATCTTCAAACAGCCAAAAGACACTAAACATGAAGGTACCTACAAAAGAAAAGATAGCTCTCCAGAAAGAACCATTTAAGGAAGAGGAATCTGATTCATGGTAAAAACATTTAATTCTAGTAAACTATTTCTATACAGAAATCTATTTCTCTGTACTATCCAGTATTCCTCTAGTCCCAGTTCATGTAAACCAATGCTGGCTTTGGAGTTGGATTTGGCTTTTCTTCTCTAAATTCAAGCATATTGTTAAGATTAAATTCACAGTTCCTGCCTTATATCAAGAAGCCAATTGGTGTAAGGCAGAAGAAAACAAAATGTGGGGATTGTTGTTGGCCTATACGCAGTTTTCTCTCTGAAATCCTAATTTTCCTCAGATACATTTTCATGAATATTGTTGCCTTTCCCAATATACATACCTTAAAAGTTAAAATTTTTATGTTGACATTGATTTTTAAGTTTTCCATAAGGAATAATAACAATTCCTAACAGCAATCTTTGAACTCTCCAGAAAGAAGATGGGGCCCCACTTGGTTGTTTCCACTTGACTCAATCTGATGCATCTGGACTACAAACATCACCCTAAAACTGGGGTGGGGCTGTTGAGCTCGAGCCAACTCCTGACTAGCTAGCTGAAATGGTGCACCTTTTTATTGCACCCTGCCAAAGTTTCAGATAGAACTCCAGTCAAACATTTCCTGCCACACAGAGAATAGCTACATATGTCACAGCCAGTCCCATCGAGAAATTTTGTTGTTAAAAATTTCCTTCCTACAGGATCCCATGGAGTAATCATGGTCCCATTTCAGCAGAAAGTAATCTTAAAATAACGACACCCCCTTTCCTGTCTCTTGGCTTTTAGGGATAATATTCATCTTCATAGGGTTGGTTTTAGTTACTTAGGGTTGGGTAGGAAAGGTGATGCTTAGACTCGGGTATCTCTTTTAGACAGATATAGGGTATGGTTGGGAAAGGTATGGTTTAGATGGTATATAGGTAGATTAGCCTATCTTCCTGTAAATTATTTTAATAATAGTGAGATATTAGTATTATACAGCTTACATTGTTATCGACTCTTATATGTGGTAACCTAAGTAAAATTAAGTCTATATTCTCTTCCCTGATGAATTGTATATTATATTTCATCATATTGTGTAAAATCTTTCCATTTATAATGGTTTGTGCACAATATCCTTACCATATTCTATGTATGTATACTTTTACTTATATTCAAGACATTTTGTATATCAATACAATAGAATATTTTTATCATGCTACACTATATACTCAGTTCTACCTCTGGTCAAGACATTTCTACTCTACCTCTGTTTTAGAGATTTACATGTATACATATGTACATAGTTATATTGTTTAGGTATTTTTCCCTGCTTTACTCAGGGAAGTTTCAATCAGTTTTATAGCTAGGTTTCTGAGTATTGCAGATTATCTTCACCCATGTTTCTTATAACTATGAGATTAGTCAGACATAGATGCCTAATCTTCAGACACTTCATAGACATGCAAGGCATGGCATTTAAATGTTTTAATATTAGTACTCCATTGACATGAGGCATTGTTGCTTCTGACAGTACCATGCATTTTCCCAAAAATATGTTGGACACTGTTGTTGCTCCTTCTGGAGTTCATCATCGCATCGGCTAATGGCCTCTTGGGCAAAGAACTGCCCCCATCTCGACCACTGATTTGGACGTACAGTCCTATATGCTTGCAGGAGACAAACATAGAAGACTGCTGAACCTTGCCATGTCAGGGTAAGACAGCCTTTCTACCTCCCTGCTTCTGTAGTGGTCTGTCAAATACTCTAGGCTTTAGCCAAAACATGTTGTACCAATGTTACTATGGGACTTTGGGTGACTGTCCAAGTAGCCTGCTATTTCTGTCCTTGCTGTACCATTTCAAAGTTGCCCATCTGCACTTCCTGCCTACCCTAGTATTGTTATCTTCCTTCTCAGTTCTTTGATGAGGTTGAAGATTAAACTATCACAATTATTATTCTCTCTTCCTAGTTAGATATATTAGGTACTAGACTTAAGCTTTCCAGCTTAGGATAACTCTATTGTAAACTCCGTTATGCCTTCACCCTAGGACTAGATATGTAGGTCTTAAGTTTGTATGTTCTCAATTTTCCTTTTCATAGAGCACACTTATTATTTCCTGTTTTGTATATAGTTTTGTATCAAGCCTAAATCTTTTCTTTAGACTAAAAGATATTCACTTTGTCCACACCTGTGGCACTGACTACACCCATTGGGGATGGGGACGGGCAGACATGACCTGGGGGAACTAGGTCTGGGGAAGGACTCCTGGAGCACTCTTTTGCTTGCAGCATGGGAACAGAGAGCATCTGGAGGTATCCTTGGGACCAGGAACCTGCTAGAATTCATCTGTCTCTGTTGTAAGTCATTTCTCCCTAAATAAACATGTATTCATCCTGTTTTTTTCTGATCCTTATTAAACCACAATAGATCTTCACTAATCATACATGTGAAGGAGGGGTGGTTTCCAAAATATATAAAAAAACTGAAGATGCTAGACATCAAAATACCAAAAACTCCAATTTAAAATGTGATGCATGTTTAAACAGAGAATTCTCAACAGAAGAATCTCAAATGGCTGAGATATATTTAAAGAATTATGCAACATTCTTAACTAGCAGAGAATCAAAATGACTCTCAGATTCCATCTTATACCTGTCAGAATAACTAAGATAAAAAACACTAATAAGAGCCTGTGGTCGAGAGGATGTGGAGAAAAGGGGATGCTCCTCTATTGCTAGAGGGTGGGCAAACTTGTACATCCACTTGGGAAATCAGTATGGCTGTTTCTCACAATTGGGAATCAAATTATCTCAAGACTAACCAATACCACTCTTGGGCATATACCCAAAGGGTACTCAATCATACCATAATGACACTTAACTATGTTGATAGCAGCATTATTCACAATAGCCAGAATCTGGAAACAACCTAGATGCCCCTCAATTGAAGAGTGGATAAAGAAAATGTGGTATATTTACACAATGTTGTACTACTCAGCAGTAAAGAACAATAACATCATGAAAATTTTAGGCAAATGGATAGAACTGAAAAAAAAATCATCCTGAGGTAACCGAGACCCAGAAAGACAATCACAATATGTACTCACTCATAAGTGGATATTAGATATAAAGCAAAGGATAACCAGACTATAATCTACACCCACAAAGAAGCTAGGTAACAAGGAAGACCCTAAAAAGGATTTATGAATTGCCTTGGGAATGAGAAATAGATGAGTTATTCTACAAAACTGGTGGTGGGAGTCTAGAGGTGAGAGGATTGAGGGTGGCAACATCAGGGATCAGGAAGTTTGAGTTGGAGGAGGGAGACTAATGAAAGAGAAATCTTGATAGAAGGAGCCATTATGGGGTTAGAAAAAGGGCCTGTTGATAGGGAAAATTCCAGAAATCCACAAGGATGGTCCTAGCTAAGACTCTTAGCAATAGTGGAGAGGGTGTGTAAACTGGACATATCCTGTAATCAGATTAGCAATTACCCTAATTGTTAGCAGAGAGCCTTCATCAACAAAATAAGGAAAGCAGATGCAGAGATCCACAGCCAAGCATAGGGCTGAGCTCCAGAAATCCAGTTGGAGAGGGAGAAGGATTAAATGAGCAGGAGGGGTCAAGACCATGAAAACAGAGCAAAGAGGAATAAAGGGAGAAGGAACAGATTGGCACTCTAAGTCAACAAAGCACACGATTTTAATTAGGTCAACATAGTCATTCTTTGGACCCTGGTGGTGGAGCACACCTTTAATCCCCACACTCAAGAGGCAGAAGCAGGGGGATCTTTGTGAGTTCAAGGCCAGCTTGGTCCACAGAGTGAGTTTCAGCCCAGCCAGGGCTGTACAAAGAAACTCTGCCCTTAAAAAACAAAACAAAATAAAATAAAATATAAAAAACATTGAAAACCTGAAGAAGAAGAAGGCCCCACCGTCGTGTCTTTCCTTGTGAAGTCCCAACACAGAGAGATGATCTGTGCTCATATTTCACAGGGAACACACACAAAGTAGCCTGGAAGCAAGGCAACATGGCTAGGGTTTACGGAGTGCTTGGGCAATCAGGGGTGAGCTGAGGATTAGGGTAGGAGATGCAGGTCAACAGTAGGCACTCAGGTGGCAAAGCTGAGGTACTGCCTGTTCCCAGACATCCCCGGGAGCAGTGGAATGGGAAGCCCCTGTGTGAGGGTGTCGAGTAGTGCAGCTGGGAGGAGGGAGGGGACCTAGGGGACTGTTGGGAAAGCCCCATGTGAGGAGGAGACTCGGGTAGGGGACCCCGGGAGTGACCTCACTTCATTAGATGTGACCCAACAATGCAGAACCTTGTAACCAGGCAGGCAAGTGCTTACAGACAGCCCAGCAGGCTCACTTGTCTCGAGACATTGGAGAAAGCAGGATGTTTTCTTGCTGTCTTAGGATTACTCGAGGAGGCTCAGACCTCGGGAAAGAGAAAAGTGGAGGCCGTGGAGGAGGCCGTGGAGGAGGCCGTGGAGGAGGCCGTGGAGGAGGCCGTGGAGGAGGCCGAGGTGGAGGCCGTGGTGGTTCCTGGAAACAACGGGCACACTCCTGGCTCCAAGGCCTCTGGCCATTTGGCCGGAAGGAAACAAACTTGAGCCCGGCCAGCCAGGGCCAGGACCTCACAGAACGGGTGAGCTCTCTGAAATCTCAGTTTTCCCCAATTTCACTGTGGGTGTTTGGCAGTGTAGAGGTTCGGGAACACTTGACACAATGACAACCAATCAGAAGGTCGCAGTCCCGTGCCCGGCTGAACCCTCCACCTTGGTCTCTCCTCAGCTTGGGGAGGAGTCTGCCCCTAAGGTCCTGAAAGAGTGCCATAGATTCCCCCACTTCAGCTCTCTGGAAGAGACGCTGAGTCACCTGGTGATATGCATGCGTGATGGAGAAACCTGCTTCGTCCTGGGATTCCTGTGCATGTACCGAATGTTCATCACCACCCAGCAGGTGCTGGACCAGCTCTTCAAGCGGTGAGTGCCCAGCTCCAAGCTCGGAGGCCTCAGGACCCAATAGCATGAAGTCAGAACGTGCTTCCTCCAGGGTTTTGCCCTAGAGACTGGCCTGTCCGGAGCTGAGAGCCGAATGGGGGTGGGTGTCCTCTGAATCTTCAAGAAGCTCTCTGTCCTTGGCAGCACTTCTCCCATTGTAAAGGAGGTTCTAGAATTCATAGTGGAGGATGGAAGAGAGCTGTGTCCGGACTGGAGAGCCGTGGAGGGTAACGTGAGGGAGGGACCCTGTGTCCACTGAGATGTCTGAGATGTCTGGACAGAGGTGTTTTTGATCCCCCACCCACTGCGCGCGCCACACACACACACACACACACACACACACACACACACACACACACACACACACACGTGAACCCCTGCGTCTGTGTAGGGGAACTAGCAGTTCTGAGAGCAGACAGAACTTGTAGGCTCCGGGTCTTTGATTTCTCTCCAGGAATCAGCAGGCCTCCCAGGTGTGTTTCAGGTGGGGGACCTGGGATTCTCCAGGTGACGTGCTTGCGGGTCTCCTCCAGGTACTCGGCCTTCCACCCTGACTGTGAAGAGGATGAACAAGTAAAGAAGTGAGTGGGCTTTGCGGGAGAGAAGTGCCGCCTAGGCTCTCCAGAGTGGGGTCGTTTGGGTTCTAAGGGTAAGGGATGGCCGATGCTTGGGTCTCACCCTCCTGGTCTCTACTGCCATACTGAGGTAAGCATTGACTGGAGGCTGAGAAGCATTGCCCGGGCAGAGTCCCTGCAAGTAGGGATATGGAGGCCTGTGGTGCCTGTGGGAGACAGTACCCTCACCTCAGCCGGTGCCGTGCAGGCCGGGTCAGCTGGGCTCCCTCAGAGCCTGAGAAAGGGGTGTGTGGAGCTCCCTGCTCACACGGACCTCACAAGGGCTGGATCTCTTCCACCTTGAGGTCTCACATGGGCGCAGCCACCCCTCCCTGGGTGGGACGGGTGGCAAAGGAAAGTGCAGGCCACCGACCGTGCTGGCTATCCCTTTCTGCCAGCACCCTCTGTGCCCTCCTGGACTACTGGATTGACAAGCTCCCCGAGGAGTTTTGCAAGACCGAACACCTGCCCCTTCTGAAGCAGGTGAAGACCTACTTGATTGTGAACATGCCCTACTCAGACCTTCTGGTCCGTGTGCACAATCTCCAGACCCAGTTGCAGGCAGAAGTGGCCAGCGATTCAGAGGACAGCGATGAGGAAGCCTCAGGTTAGGTGATTGACACCAGTGAGGAGGATTCAGGACCTGGAGTTCAAGGAGATCCTCCTTGCAGAAGCTGTGGCTGCACCCTAACCCGGACACATATCCTCCTGTGTCTGGGACTCCAGGCAGACATTGTCTTCTCTGTGTTTGGAAAGGCTGATCCGGGCCATGTGTCTCCTCCTGTGCTCCCGAGGCCTCCTACCTTTCTAGAGAGGCCTGCATCAGCAGCTCATCTGTCTCTATCCTTAGACCTAGGAAGTCGCACATCCCTGGATCTAGAGCTTCAAGGCTGTTAACCAGCAATGAAGATGGCTGCTCTCAAGGCAGAACCATCCTATTCACTAGAGCTAGAGAGCACACAACCAACGGAAGGCTCTGTGACACTTGTGCAGCTGGAGCCAGATGTGGCAGCAGCAGGCGCCTCACCACGCCTCTTTGAAGCTGTGGATAATACTGTATCTCTCTCCAGCCCAGACAGCAGTCATGGTGCCACTTTCAACGTCTTGCTATGGCTATAGTGGTTTACCTCCCCCAGGGAATGGCCCAGCCACCCTTTCCTCCTCTGATAGTCCTCATGTCCCTGATTTCAACCCAGCAGCATCCCCAGCCCCACAGCCTGACTTACCCTCCCCTGGCTAATAGCCTTTTTACTATTCTTGTTCTGTTCAATGTTGCATTAGAGTTTAGTTTGAGTATTGGTTTTAATAAATTGTTCTTGTTTGGTTTTCATTGTGTAAATTGTAATTATGTCCTCTACTCAGCAGGCATGCACGGGGCTTAGCAGTTTTTCCAAGCAGACCACAGTGATTTTGTGAGAGGTTACTTGGAGAAAGAACATACTGAAGAAAGAGAGACAAAAGCCCCGGCCTTGACAGACACCAGCAGAATGTCTGCAAGTGGTGCTAGGAGTACAGAATGTCGTGGCTGGCTGCCATTTGCTGGGGTCCCGTTGGCCAGGCTCCTGTGCTTAGAGGTCAGGCTGACCAGGTGTCCTTCAAAGGGGTTTCTGCTTGAGATGCAGCCTCCTGTGTCTGGGTAGCAGCACTATTTCAGGGCCAATGAGGATAAAGTAGTGTCATGAGATCCCTGTTTTCCATGAGCATAAAGGCCAAGTACACTACCCTTTCTGAGGAGAGGATATGGGGGGGGGTAGAAATGAGGTGGGATAATTGGGGGAATTGAGTGAGATTAACTTTTTTAGTGGTATAGAAAGTAAATAAAAATTTTAATAATACAAAATAACATTAAGAAAATAAGTGGCTTGTGCTTTTCATGACAGTCACCTTTCTGGGGATTAGTGTGCCTGCTATCCCTCCTAAATAGCCCACCTTTCTTTACACCCAATTGAGACCAGCCACAACTTAACTCAATATAGAGATCAATGAGTTATGTGGTGCCCAGTGCCACTGGATACATTGCTATTACAGCTTCTTCTGTAGGCTCAGGCAACACTGCCAAGGGAACATCGTGAAAGAATGGGTGAGAATATTATCAAAGATAGAATGGCAGCAAGTCTGCTGTGAAAGTCACTCAGGAACAGCCACACAAGGAAGTCCATAACAATGGCAATATCAATGAACATGTTAGTGTGTAAGAGTTAGTGTCATGGAGTCACTTCGACAAAGAACTATAGTTACCTAACGATTATGGGGAAAGCAGAATTAGCCTCTCCTGGTGTTGAGTCCACTCTTTGCTTTTCTCCTGCAGTGTGGCCATCCTTGAAGTTATATGCATCCAGCAAAAATTGACTCACTCAATATTTTGTAATTTTATATATATTTGTGAATACACATATATGTAACCATCAATCGAAAAAGAGAGTGCTGATATTGTGTTTGTTGGAGGGATTTGATATAAGGGTGGCTGGGAGGAACTGAAGGGAAGATAAACATGGTAAAATGCAACATATTTCAACTAAACCCATTAAAATAAAATAAATCTTTTACAAAGTCACTGCAGGCACATGCAGTTTTAATCTAAACCTTTTAGCCAGTTTTATTGTGTTATTAGGGAAAATCTAATCCTTTAGATTAAAGGATTCATTAAGAAAGTAAGACAAAGGAAGTTGAATAGGCCATTTGAATCAATCTAGTAGACAGCTTCCTGCCATGTTTTCTTTTCCGTTCCTTGTTTCAGGATGTTTGATCACGCACTGTGAAGACATATCTCTGTCCTTCCTTGCCTGCTTAAGGCATCTTACAATTGGTTTTATAAAGAGCTGAAATGAAGGTTGTTTGTTTTTTGTTTGTTTGTTTTACTCTTTGGGGAGCCTGCCACTCATACCCAGATAATCTCACAGAGACTTATTCTCATGGAATGCCTATGCCTGTCCTTAGCTTAGCTTGTATCCAACCAGCATTTTTGTTTTTATTTTAACTTCAATCGTTTCATCTAGCTTTGGCCTCTGGGCTTTTACCTTTCTCTATTTCTGTATATCTTTTCTTTACTTCTTACTCTGTGGCTGGCTGTGTAGCTGGGTGGCTGGTCCCTGGAATGCTCTTTCCTTTTCTTGTGTTCTTGTTCCTCCCTTTCCTCTTTTTCTCCTATTTATTCTCTTTGCCAGGCAGCCCCACCTAGCTCTCTCTAGCCTAGCTATTGGCCATTCAACTCTTAGTAAACCAATCAGGTGTTTTAGGCAGGCAAAGTAACACAGTTTCACAGAGTTAAACAAATGCAACATAAAGAATGTACTATACCTTTACATCACTAAATAAATATTCCACAGCATAAAAAATGTAATACATCTTCAACTAATATTCCACAACACTGAATGCCAATAGCTAGGCAGGGGAGGATAGGCAGGACTTCAGACAGAGATAGGAACTCGTCAGGGAGCTGAAAGTATAGTACTGGCTTCTAAGGAGATGTAAGGAGCCACATGGCAGAATGTAAATTAATATAAATGAATTAATTAAGTTTTAAGAGCTAGTTGGAAACAAGCCTAAGCTAAGGCCAAGCTTTCGCACTTAATAAAAAGTGTCTGTGTCATTTATTCAGGAGCTGGTGTTCCAGAAAAAGTCCTGGTACAATTCCTGACTTCAGGTTCCTTCCTGGAATTTCTGCCTTGGCTTTCTCTGGTGGTGGACTATAACTTAGAAGAATAACTCTTTTCTTCTTGGTTAATTTTGATCAGTGATTTATCATAGTAACAGATAGCGTGTTAGAATGATGTCTCTTAAACAAATAGAGAAAAAATTGAACCGACTGTCTTCAACAGAGGCCAAGTGTGGATTTTATGGTCTTTAAGAACTTCTCTGTCTCAATTGGAGATGACATAGTTCATATTATTTCCTACTGTTTAACAACCTTGTTTAATAGTTACATTTTCACTGAGTCTGCTTTTAGCTCACCAAGTCAAAGTTATTTTTTTCTTCCTTTTGTCATCCGAGGACATGTGTCTGTCACTTGTCAATCTTGGTGCAGCAAACATTAAGGGGAAGTTTTCTTAAATTTTACATTTAAAATTTTCTTGTGGAATATACTGAAAGCTGTGTCTAGAGGGAAAATGGTAATTTCAAATGCTTGTTAACGGAAGGAGAATAATATAAACATTTCAAGAAACCAGTAGCTTAGGACATAGCTCAGTTGTAAATTTCTTGCCTGGGCAGTAAAACTTCAAATAAATAGAAGAAAAGATACAATAATTATAAAATAATAAATGAAGTAATAATAAATTATTTTAAAGGATAATACTATTTGACATGTCAGTTGAGATTGATTGAGAAAATATAGAGTATGTCTAAATAGTCATTCTGCCCAGTGCTACAGAGAGGAAAAAGCAGGTGCCAGGCCAGTGCTCAACTGCCGAGTGTCATCTGTAGCCTTGGAATAATACACAAAAAGACAAATTCCTGGGCAAATGCAACTTGCTAAAATGGACACCAGAAGAACTGGAATCTTATAATGCCCTTTTACGTGTATGTGATATATGCCAGGAAAAAAGGTCGACATATTAAAAATTGAGAGTCAGAGCTGTAAGTACATCCAGCCAGTACATTGCTTTATAATTGGCCTGGAAGAAGACATGTCCAGATTCAAGCTTTAAGAAACTTCAAACATGCAGTACCATACCAAGCAATGGAGTCCATTACCTTTAATCTAAATTAAGACCATTGTAAAGTTCTTGATTATGTTGCAAAACTGGGCAAATGGATGTTGAACTTAATAAAATTAGGTTCTTAGCCCAGGAAAGAGAAGCTGGCCAGTCGCCTTCTCCACTGATGCCTCGCTGTTGCTCACCTCTTGGCAGCAAAAGAGTTCTTACTATCCTAATGCCAGCACACTTTCTCTTTGAATTTTGTGGAAAGACTGGTCTTTATCTGCCTTGGAGTATCTTTCTCTTCCCTATTCTAGGATGACTTGTCTATAAACCATAGATGCATACTTTTGCAGAGGGTCTACCAACAGTTTATAAAGGTAATTCCTTATAGATCAAGCTGCAGCGTTTTAGGCGTCATCACAATGCCAGCACTTGCTACTTGTTACCTTAGACTAATGAGTTATGCTCATTCTTTTCTTATCACTCTGATAAAAATCCAGGCACAAACAACTCAAGGAAGAAATGATTGATTTCAGTTCACAGTTTCAGAGATTTAGTTTACGGTGGCAGGAATGTGTGACAAATGGAACAACTCATATTATGGTGGTCAGGAAGCAGAGAAAGACATTAGAGAGAAGCTACAGCTTCAAAGGGCACAGACCCAGTGACCTATTTCCACCATCTAGATCCATCTTCAAGTTTCTACCACCTCCCACAATAGTGCCACCATGAAGAGAAACAAGCATTCACCATGGCCAGTAGCTAGGAAGAGGACGGACAGGCAAGGCTGGCAGACAGAGTAAGTAGGAGGAGAAATCTAGGTTGAAAGAAGGAGAGAATGTAGTGACATCTTGCAGCCAGCAGCATGCTTCTTGGTGATGACATGGACCTAGAAACTCGACAGAGTTGTGGCAATAAGCATGAAGATAGAAATGGAGCTAGACTCTCAGAAAACCAAGGAACAGGTTAATTTTAGTTATGCTGTTTAATATATTGAAGACTTTGTGTGATCAGAAAAAGATAGCGATGTACAGTAAAGACTGTACAGATAAAGAAAAACCTCTAAGTGATTTACAGTGTGTTTTAAAATATACATAGGCTTGGGAGAGAAAAGAAAAAGGATAAAATACTTAAAAAAATTAACAGATGTGGTTGCACATGCCTTTAATCCCAGATCTTGAGAGTCAAAGGCAGGTAGATCTCTGTGATTTCAAGGTTAGCCTGGTATACAGCCTGGACCAGGTCTACA
Source organism: Cricetiscus sungorus (assembly GCA_030556225.1). Taxonomy (NCBI): domain Eukaryota; kingdom Metazoa; phylum Chordata; class Mammalia; order Rodentia; family Cricetidae; genus Cricetiscus; species Cricetiscus sungorus. Next base: position 24,291,704 of record JANBXA010000729.1, read on the forward strand.
GCCTGGTCCAGGACAGCCAAAAATACACAGAGAAACCTGTCTCAAAAAAATGAAAAAATATAAAAGCAAAAGAAACAAAGTAATAAAAAAAGTCACATAAAGATGGAAAATACACACAGTCTGGATACTGTATGTTATTGTGCTGTCTTTGAATTGTTTTATTGCTGAGGAAGGAGCAACAGCTGCTAAAAGACATTTGATTATAAATGCTGTTGGATTAATCCAACATATATATTTTTAAAATGCCTTGACTTCAAAATTTAAGTCTAAGGACATGTTACTTTGGAAAAGAGTTTCTGCTTTTGTTTCCACAGAAGGTGAGAAAAGCTGTGGATTCCTTCCAGACTAATATGGTTTGATAAGCCAAGATGCCACTACAAGAGAACGAGGGAGAAAGGGAGGAACACACCTGGGTCCAAAAGCCAGGCAGCCACCAGCCAGCCATGGAGACAGCAGGAAAGTAAGATCTACAGAAAGAAAGAAAGAAAGAAAGAAAGAGAGAGAGAGAGAGAGAGAGAGAGAGAGAGAGAGAGAGAAAGAAAGGAAGGAAGAAAGGAAGAAAGAAAGGAAGAAAGGAAGGAAGGAAGGAAGCTAAAAAGCCCCAAACAAAATGTAGATAAAAAGAAATAGAATAACTTTAAAGAGCTAGCTAGAAATGAGCCTAAGCTAGGATGAGCATTCATAACTAAAAATAAATCTCCATGTCTTGATTGGTGACTAAAAGAAAGTCTGCAACTGGTTTGCAAGAGCATTAGCAGATATTTAGAAAACATCATATCTGGGTTTATACTCCTATTGCTTGAATTTCCATGACCAGAACTTATTCTTGCTGTGCCTGTCTTCTTGAAATATGGGGTGTCATCTGAAGAACTTACATTCTTCTTACAATCTTCCAGTGACCTAATTTCTTCCAATCTACCCTATAAGATCATGGTCCTTAATTTTTCTGCATCCATGCCAATACCTTAAAAGGGAAAGGCAAGAACCACATGTTTTAATCTCAACTGGATACATTATGATTCTCTTACACCACTGTCTAAAAGAGCTTGGTAATGGTGTATGTAGGTGAAGAATTGAAGTCAGAGCTTGCCCACTGAAACTTTCAGGACCCGAGGAATATTTTGTATAGAGAATTGTCTTTATTGGTTTTTTATAGATGTGACAAAACACTGTGACCAAGGCAACTTAGGTGGAGGTGTTTATTTGGGCCTACAGTTCTTGAGGGATGAGAGGCTATCATAATTATGGTAGGAAAGCATGGCAGCAAGCACCAGGCATGGTGGCTATAGCAGTAGCTGAGAGATCACATCTTAAACTGCAAGCAGGAAGCAGAGAGCCTCCATGCTGAAGCTGTTTAAAGGTCCATGTGGTTAAATTTCTCATCGAAACAAAAGCACATTTGTTACTCAAGAAATTTAGAGATTCTTGGAGTTTCCATGCCGAGAAGCCAGGATGAGCTTAGACTAAATTAAGAGGTTCTAATTTTCCTAAAAGATTGAAGGTGCATTCCAAAGCCAGAAGGTGTGGGATGAACAAAAAGCTAGAAGATGGGCATTTGGAACCCATTCTGCTCTTGATTTGAATCAAGTAAAGGGGCACAAAGTTAAGGAACTCATCAAATGATCTTTTGTTGTTGGTGGTGGTGTTGGGGATGATAGTTATCTGAGACAGGGTCTCACTCTGTAACCCAAGCAGCTCTATAACTCTATGTAATCCTGGCTAGCCTGAAACTTGTCATCCTCTTGCCTCAGACTCCTAAGTGCTAGGGTTCCAGTTGTGTGTCCTGTATAGCTGACACCTTTGTCACACAAGCTTTTCTGATTTCTCAAGAATGAGTGTGGCTGGTGATGAATTCTTCTTAACTAAAGATAGCAGTTAGGACTATTACATATATTGTAAAATTTATTATTTGATAATTTCATACATGTATACCTGGCACTCTCTTATCTTTCTAGTTTGGACATTTTTGCTTTACAAACATAATGCTTTTCCTAAAGCAGGTTGTTAGCTGTGCTTTCTGCTTCACAGTACTTTTTAATGTTATGGAGAAGTAGTATGAGAGAGAGAGAGAGAGAGAGAGAGAGAGAGAGAGAGAGAGAGAGAGAGAGAGAGAGAGAGAGAGAGAGAGAGAGAGAGAGAGAGAATGACAGTCTGGGCTCAGCTCAGGCTGGACTCTGACAGGATAAACAGGATTGCTGGTGGATAAACAAGAATCCAACATCAGCCTTACTCAGGAGCTTGTGAAGCTGGTTTCTGTCTGTCAGGAAGAGCAGCTGATAGTTTGCTATTGAAAGAGTACACTTCCCAGCTTAACTTGTGGTCTACAGAATAATTTCTATACTTATAAGAGGCTGCATCCCATCTTCTGTAGGCATTTGGCCATCTTCACACATGGGTGAAAAAGATGCCCCAACCTCTCTTTATTTCCCTTTCATCTCACTACAGTTGCTCTTAATTAATCTAACAATGGTGCCAGACTGTATTTATGGTTTAAAGTTTTATTTTGATGCTGAAGTAACTCAAATTCCATTTTTTGAGACAGGGTTTTTCTGTTATAACAGCCATTTCTGTCCTAGAACTAGCCCTGTAGACCAGGCTGGTCTTGAACTCACAAGGATTTGCCTGATTCTGCCTCCCAAGTGCTGGGTTTAAAGGCGTACGCCACCACCACCTGGCTCCAATTCCAGTTTTAAAGGCTCAAACTTGACAGAGACAAAACTATTAAATTCTAATCTTATAAAAGGTACCAACTTGTTGTAAACTGTTAAAGATAATTGAAATATTCAAGTTAATCATTACCTTATAAATGACCAAATTATTTAATATGACCAGAACTGTTTGTATACCATGCTAAGTGCAAATATCATTTATTTATAGAGACAAGCCTAGTGAAAGAAACCTATTTATATCTCCTATCTTATAGTCTCTGTCTATATTGTCAAAGATAAGCCTGAAACAATTAATTCAAAATAAGTTTAAAGTAAACTTATTTTAGTGTAATATAACATTCAAAATAGGTTATATAAAAATTGATTATGAAAAATTGAATGTTTGGATTAAATTTACAATATATTTGAATGTGGAAAAAACCCTAGTAGTTCCCCTGGATGGAGCTCATATCCTGTTAGAGGAAGTTGCATGCTTGCCTCCTTAAAGGATGCATGGGAAAAAAGACATGTCAGAAGTCTGCTGCTTCTGCCTCTGGCTATGTAGGCCTGACTAACTCTAGCCATGTAGGTCAAAGCAGGAAAACAAAATGAAGCAAAACGTCTTCCTTATTTAATGATGAATTACTCCTCCTGTCTCACATGAGAGGGGGATGGATTCCCTTGCCCGGAGGAGGATATCAGAATCTACACCTGCACTCTAAACATCTCAAACAGCAGAGAGGCAAATACAAAATATCTGCCCTCAGTGTCTCCTGAACTGACACATGAGGCTGCTGTGAACAGGGAACAAACCCTGTAAGTAAGCCTACCACCCACTGGCTTGGGACCTGTAGGCTAGTTCAACGGGCTGTGCCCTTTACCCTGGCATTCAGTTCCTCCTCTTAGCAAAAGCTAATTTCAGGATCCTCACCCTAACCACCTATGTTCCCTGATTATAGGAGGATGCCAGACACTGCCATCAATCTCACAGCTTTGGGAAGTTATTCAAAATATCCAGTGATGTCTTTGACAGTTGGCTTCGTGTCTGTAGAGTCGACAAATGATTCCATTAAGTGATATCCCAAGCCTCGGGTTCTTCAGGAGGAGATGACTCAGAAGAAGGAGTTTCTCTCCAACCTGGCCAACCTGTGGTACTTTGAAGATATTATCCAGTCTCTACCAGGCAGAGGGTTCTGGGGCTGTGCCCGTGTTCTCACCTTGAAACCTACAAGGAACATAGGGCTTTGGCAGTGAAGTAAAGTGTCTGAGTGAAAAAAAAGACATTACTGTTCTCCAGGCACTCAGTGAGGCTTTTGGATATTTTCTTAAACAATCCAAAAGCCAAAATCTCATTTAATTCAATCTTGCTTTAAATAACCAATCTATTTTTAACAGACCGATGTTAGGAAATATGCTTACTGCTGTCACTGTGTGGTGACCTGGAGATTTGTCCTTCTGTGGAAGGAGTAGAGGGTTGGCTGTAGCCTTCTTTGTTAATTCAGTCCATGTTACATGTAAATAATTTGTTACAGACTAGGCGTGACTGCCTGCTTTCAACTTTCGTCTGCAGATTGAGTGTATGGAATAACAATGTTGTAGAGAATTTTTTTAAAGGTTTTGTTAATAAGATTAATTTTAGAAAACTTTGTAAAATGGATTATTTACTCTTGACAAGGCAATAATCCTGTCTGTAGGATTATTCTTTTTAAAAATTAGAAACTAGAAATAATTTCTTTTTGGGGAATACAGTTTAAATTGTCTCTTTATGCAGACTGACAATATAAAACATATTCACTATATAATCTTGCAATGTAGGTATAACAATTTGATGTTAACAAAAATATGTACTGTTATGTTTTCAAATACTAGATATGGTCACTTAAGGTAATAGTCACAATTTTTAAAATTTACTTTATCAAGTTGTTTGTAACCAAAAAAATTGTTTTATTAGATGTCTGAGTTAGGGTTTTATTGCTATGAAGAGACGCCATGACCATGGAAACTCTTATAAAGGAAAACATTTAGTTGGGCCTGGCTTAAAGTTCAGAGATTCAGCCCATTATCATCATGGTGAGAAACATAATGGTGTGCAGGCAGTCATAGTACTGGAGAGGTAACTGAAAGTTCTACATCTGGATCTGAGGGCAGTAGGAACAGACAGTGAGCCACTGGGCTTGGCTTGAGCTTCTGAGATCTCACAGTCCAGTCCCTAGTGACACATTTCCTCCAACAAAGCCATGCCTACTTCAACAAAGCCACACCTCCTCATAGTGTCAATCCCTGTGAACCTATGGCGGCCATTTTTATTCAAGCCACCACACTTGAGATATTCTGTTTTTGTGTGCTAAGAAATACACCAAGTTCATCACACTTAGAAGCAAGGAGTGCCATTTAGACACCTTCTGTTCAGATTCATCCATGGGATCCTAACTTTAACTGACTTCTTTTCTAAACCTTCCAGATACCTGTTCCTCATACAGGAGATTGATGTTCAAACAGCTCCTCAGTCACCGTATCCTTCTACAGAACTCTGGCACATGGTGTAGCCAGTTGTACAGTTGTGTTTAATTCATGTTAATAGTGATGTAAAAGTTTCCCTCATACAACTCTGTCCCTTAATGTCCCCCACAGAATTGTACAGTTATTGTCTCCTGGTTTATGTTCTGGACCTTTGTCAACTATCAGATTTTATCAGGGCCCCTTGCATGGACCCCTTTCTGTGACACTAACTGCTGTTCCCTTCTTCGCCCTTCTGTCAGCCTCGAAGCAGTTATTGAGAAGTCATTCCTACCCCTATTAGGGACTTCAACCCATCTTCTTCTGAAGGCATTTTGGCCATCCACATACTTGGATGAAAAGATGCCTCTTCACAGTGAATAATCATGGTCCCACCTAAGGTCAGACCAAGCCTCTCATTTCCCCTTCCATCTCCCTAAGCTGCTCTTTAATAATCGAATAGCCACGACTTCCTTTATCTTTCTCCACAGCTGACTGCCTACCTCTAGAAAATGGGGACATTTAGTTCCCTATTAACACACATACCTGTAACACATATCAAAGGCCCTATGATAGCTCTTAGGCCCTTCTGACCCACAAACCATCCCCACAGCTCCTCTAACATCTGAGCTGGTCTAGCCTACAGGCTCCCTTCCACAACTGCAAACATACCTCTTTAGAGGCAGGAAGGCTTTCCATGCTGTTTGCTTTCTCTTTGTCCCTAGAGAGGTAGTTGTGGCAGCTTTCAAGTTCCCCCAAAGACACCTTTCTTTCTATCCATGGAGTGGCTTGGTTTGGTGGCTTCACAGCACCCTCACAATAGTGACAGTGATGGTAGTGGCGAGAGCAGGAGATAGAAACTGGTGAAGTGAGAGCAGGCCTTCAAAGTTGTAGTTCTGAGAATGTGCTTGTGGGACACTTCACCAGAGAGCTCTGCCTCCTGTTTCTTTGTTCTCTCCTAATAGAGCATCCCATCCCCACACTTGCCAGCATACTTGTGTGCACCAACTGGATGGTCCAGCCATCCCATCCCCACACTTCATTCAACCTCTGCCATAAGTCCTTTACAAAAGCCTGGATCTATACTTTTATGCTACCCACCGAGGTGCCTGTAGATGTTTGAGGAGTTAGTTCCCCTAGTCTGTTAGGCACCTCAACTAAGACCAAAGCAGGATTCCTAGTTTCAACCTGGAAAATAATTTCAAGACTGGACAGAATGAAGTGGAGTTTGGTTTAGTAAAGACATTTTAATATACACTTGAAGTGAAAGGATCAAGAGAAAGAAAAATCTCTTCATTGTCTTTGCAGTTGTCTTATACTGTGGTTTGGATAAGAACTGTCCCCATAGGCTCATGTATATGAACACTCCCCAGTTTGGGGGAAGTTCTGGAATATTTAGGGCACGGAGCCTTGCTGGAGGAAGTGCATCATTGCAGGTAGGCTGTGAGAGTCTATGGCCTTGCAGAACTTCCGCTTCACTTACTCTGCTTCCTGTGTGCATATGGGAAGTGATTGCTCAGCCATGCCTTCCCAGCTGTCATGAACATCTAGCTCTCTGCTACCACAAGCCCGGACCAACCTTCCTTGAGTTACTTGTAGTCTTGGCATTTTATAATAGCAACAGAAAATAAGTAAATACATCATATATGTCATTTTAGAGGCTTTTTATTTAGAGTTGCTGTCTTCAAATGTCTACATGTGATGGCAGGTGGCTTCTAAGAGGCACCTGGAAAGTTTGGAGTTGCTACAATCATAGGGATACAGAAAGGTAGGAAATCTTTACTTCAAAGTTGAGTCTTGTTTGAAATTCCAAGACAGCATCCTAGAAAGGGAATAAATCCCTGCCCAAGGTCATACACTCACAGGCCTGAAGAATTTTCATTACGGGTTTAGCTATATATAAAAAGAATGTATGTCTATGCTGGCAAACTTCATACAAATCTTAATTGTGCTTGCCAGCAAGAGGCTTCAGCCAGACTCTGGGAGGGGGGATCTCTACCTTCCCATACAGCCTGTCCTGCCTCAGTGGTGGTCAGGAGTCTGTTCTTGAAGCTGTTAGTCTGGGAAGTTTATTATGGCAGATTATTAGTAATGATGATGAAGCTGATGAAATGAGAGTTAACATTTTCAGTGTAATTAAGTGCCAGGAGTTAAGCTAGGACCTGCCTTTGTATTATCCTGCTTTCTTTGTGAGACCTCTGATCATGGTTGCTCATATCTGATCTCGGAAGAACCCCCTGTCATAGGCAGTATTGCTTTCTGTGATTTACAAATGAATTCACTGGGGCTCAGAGAGTTTAGATAACTAGTTTAAAATTCTTTAACTAAAGAAGCCTCTTTCCAACATGGGATCTTACCTTCAAAGTACATATTCCTAATAGTTAGCATGTACCACTGCATTCCAGTTTATTCCTAATGATGCTGGTGAATTTCTCATATGTTGACCTTAAGTGTCTTTTGTCTTCAGGTCTCCCTATTTGCCACTGATTCCTAGGAGATCCTCATATGGGACAGTACGAGAGTGGTTGTGGTAGATGGGTCCTAGGGTGAGATGCTAGCAGCTATATGGTGGGGGGGACCAAAGACAGAAATGGTCTTGTTACCAGGATCTAGTTACACGCCTGGTGGCTTCAGAATCGAGAGAACTTTCTGGTCCCACCCCAGAGTATGCCACTGTCTGGAGGTCATCTCACAAACACTTTTGTAGATGATTAGTGCCACCAAGAATGTTGACCTGAAATTACCTCACAGATTAGTAACTGCCCCAGGTCACAGTAAGTCAGAAAGTGAAGGTTCTATTTGGTAGAGGATGACACATATCTTCCAAGGCTGGTGTAGGCAAAGGAAAGTTTGGGGAGTCTCATCAGAGAATCAACCCTCAGTCTCACCCATTTCATTCCCCTTGAAACCTTTATGAGATATATGACTTCACTTGTTCAAGGTGCCACATTTAGTAAAACATACAGTTCTTACACTCTGAGTTTTCTTCAACAAATCTATCTAGGCTAAGCATCATGGGAATTCAAAGATAAATAACCTATGATCAGTGCCTTGAAAATCCAAAGATTTATGTGAAAGATGAGATGGATCCACAAATCATATAATGCAAGGCAAGACATGGCATCAAGTGGCCTGAGGGAGAGAAGCGTAAATTGATGTAGTATATAAAAGAAAAAGCAAGCATTTCCTCTTGATGGTAATCAAAGACTGCTACACCAAGAAGGCAGGTGTTAAACTAGATATCACAAACTAGAGGCTGCTCTCTAAGTCTAACCCATAAACATGGGGAAACAGAGTAGAGACTTACGGTGGAGCAGCAAGCAAGCATAGACACGGTGGTGAAGTCTACTTACTCCAGTTCATTACAGACAGGACTGACCACAATAAATAAGAAATGGGATTTAGATTATGGGCCAAGAATAGATGATGGCGCATTTGGCCATGGAGCATGAATTTCTCATCTTACTAAGTAAGCTTGTGAGACACTCACAAGCATCCTCTAACTAGCCCCTCTCTCTAGGGAACATTTATGAAGGACAGAGGTGACATTGTGATCTACCAGGTGACAATATCATATGCTAAGAGGGAGCTATGGTTTCAGGCCTGGGAAAAGATTATCAGATGAGCATTTTGTGTCTATGGATAAATAAGAAACAAGGGGCACATCACTAGACACACACTGTAATGTGTGTGCCTCATGTTTGCATAATCCACAGATAAAGATCCCCAAAGAACCTGGCTGGGGGCCATGGCTCTTTTGCTATAAATACCTGGAACCCTTTATCCTGCTCTGCTCAACCAGCTGTTCTCTTTTGACCCTGCCTTGGACACTGAAAGTCGGGAGAACTCCACCTTTACACTAGTTATGGCTATCGTTAATATGTTCCCAGGCAGTTTTCCAGAGCCTGGTCTCATTGTGCTGATTAAATCAATAGTGCTGACCCTGACCCACTAAAAACACTGATGGGAATTATAACAAGTCTCTTCTGTCTCTTGTCCCTGATTTGAACCTACAGCTTGCTCAGTGATCTGAGGACTCTATCTCTTGGCCCAAGGAATATTGGATTTACCAACACCCTTCCAGACTCAGGGCAGAATTGTCTAAATGCAAAGCTATATTAACAGAACTTTAGTTGCTTTTCCAGAATATGATGAAACTGTGGATCCAGAGCTGTGAAACCTGGATTTTAGCCCTGAGTCTGCAATAACCTTCTGTGGAAGACTTTCATGGATTGTGTGATGCCCATCAACCATTTTGTTTTTCTCTTTACAACAATATCCAATATTTCTAAGTCAAGAGATTCTGGTGAATTCATTGTAACTCCAGTTCTAGGGAGAAGCTCTGTTTAGCTTCAGCTGGTCCACATATCTTCTTCCAGTGGCTACAGGACAGAGATGTACCCTGAATCAAGACAATAATTAGAGACAATAAAGTTAACCTCCTGAGCCTTGTTTGAACTACTGATGAACAGCATTTCAAGGAGGAAGCACATAGTTCTGAGGTGTCTTGGGGTCCATGTTGGTTCCACCATAAGGGAGAGGGAGAAGTGGAAAGGGAGGAAGAGAAGGAGCTAATATTATCAACAAGTTTCCAATCTATAGTCTGAGTAAATGGGAGATGTATCTCTAAACCATAAAGTCATATGAGCCAATAATAAACTCATTTTGTTCCACAAGCCTGTTTGGAACGAGACTTAACTTCCTTGCATCTCAATCATCTGGGCTGTGTGATGATAAATCCTGAGTTATGTTCCCTCAGAACTTTGGCTCCCTTGTCTGTCATATGAATATGTAGGCTGCTGAGTTACATTCCAGAGTTTGGCTTGGAGTTCTCTGTGGGAAACCAACCAGTCTGTTTCATCTAACAAGAAAGAAGGAAAAATTGAGTGCAGACTTCCTTTGGTAGATGGTGGTAGAACTGGGTCATTCTTAGGGAACTACCGGTTTTAGTTGAGACCTGAATTGGAAATGGTGGCAAAGAAGGTGTTTTCTTCCCAGATACAACGAGGAGTAAGTAAGAAGTAAGAAATCTGGGGATAGATTGTCTCAACGCCTGCAAATTATAATCACAAAAGCAGACAGCTTTCTAGTCCTGGGGTGCACATGCCCACACCTTTCCTACATCTGTCCCCATAAGGCAGAGTCTCCCCACCTTCATTTGTATTGTGTCTGTGAATTCCTGGAGCATAAAGTCTGTGTCTTAACTAAGGTTCTTTGTGGCACCCAGTTTAGTTTTCTCTCTGTTCACAATGAGTTGAGGCAGAACAACTGAGTAACAGCTCAAAGGCTGGGCAGTACACACCGAGCTCCAATTAGCAGCCCCAGGTGAGAGCTGAGAGGAAATGGGGTACAGAATTACATTCCGAGAGAACTTCAAATGCCCAGAGAAGGTGTTTGGTCCATGCAGCACCTTCCTAGAGAGGGTTAAACACTGAGGCAATCAAACGACACACCCATGCAACCATAGTGTTCTTAGAGTGGTGACAAACCATTTGACAAGGAGAGTTTGTGTGAACTAAAACATATTTTTCTGAAAGGCAGCTTGGAAAGGTTCTGGCTTTTGCCTTTGGCACCCCTCCAAGAATAATCAATTTCCTCTTTAGGCTCATTCTCTACAGGTGTGAACAATCAGGGAGCTGGGAAGAAAAAGCAAAATCAGACAGATATTGGGTACACAGACCCAGAGCAATCAAAACCCATCACTGCTTAACAACCCCACTAAGGACACACACATGTAGAGAAACACACACACGCACACACACACACACACACACACACACACACACACACACACACACAGAGAGAGAGAGAGAGAGAGAGAGAGAGAGAGACAGACAGAGACAGAGACAGAGACAGAGACTGGACATACGACCACAACCTGCAACCCGTATCCCACACAGCTCTTTGGGATGTTCCAGTGCTCCAGTCGAGCTGGTGGGCAGACACAGCTCAGCTACGTGCTGCACTTAATTGCAAGTTTATTCAGTCTGCGCCAACGCCATCTCTTCTTGACTTTTCTGACCTTAACAGTCTTGAAGACTGTCGGTGCTTGGTGGGTGATTTGGTGTGCCTCACAAGTGGATGACGTTCATATCTTTGGCATGACATGATAGAAGTAACATGACACACTGCTCATTGATTTCACGTTATCTTTGATCACTTAACGAGGGGTTTTTATTCAGTTGCATAAAAGTTTTCTTCTTTAGAGTTGACAACTTTTCTTTTCCTTTTCTTTCTTTTTTTTGAGGATAATCAATTTTATTTAAAATTACAGAACACTTAAAAATAAAGAATATAATGCATTTGTGTTTTTATGGTGTAACTTACAAAACTTGTTCTTAACTAGCATCAGGTTTTACCCGAATGAAGTATGCTGTGTGGCTCACGGCTGCCTTCTGACCGCACTATCAGGAGGCTGGGGCAGAGGTAGGAGACAGACATCCCTGTGGGTGGGTGGGTGGCTTATTCCTACTCAGACTGACAGTTTTTCTTCTTCCTAATGTGACTCTTAATTTCTCTTCTCAGGCCTTCATCCAGGATCCGATCCAACAGTCTCATGCCTATGTGGCTACAGTCAATTCCAGGAGATCAGACCTTGTTTCACTTGTTCTAGAATTTGTTCACTGTAGTTTCCTCTTCATAGGTGTGGCTACACATGGTTAATGGCTTCCTCTTTACAGGTGTGGCCACACATGGTTGATGGCTTCCTCTTCATGGGTGTGGCCACACACTGTTAATGGCTTCCTCTTCATATGTGTGGCCACACAAGGTTAATGGCTTCCTGTTTACAGGTGTGGCCACAGACTGTTAATGGCTTCCTCTTCATAGGTCTGGCCATACACTGTTAATGGCTTCCTGTTTACAGGTGTGGCCACACATTATTTCTCACCGACTTCTTTTCCAGCTGTGGTTATGGGGCAGATGAAGTTGGTCTGGGTCTTGGTCATAATCATGTCTTCAACTCCCTCTGTCGCTCTGGTGCCTCCGTCAATGTGCATACCATATTGCTTCTTCAGTTCTTTTAGCTGCTGCTTGACTGTATAATGCATTCATTGTCTTAAAAGTCAGCCTCAGACTTCTTACTCTGTAAAGCCAAAATTTTCTTCTCTACTAGCAAGCCTCAAACGTTTCTTCTTCTTTGACTCAATTTATTGTAGCCTGGACAACCTTAATGTAGGGATTTAGTTTAAGATCCATCTTAGCACTTTCAAACATGGCTTGTCCATATTTTACTCACTGCTTACTTCAGGCAGGTCGAAAACAACACTAGAAATGTGTCCGTTCTGGAGCTGAGGCCTGACTGGACTTTTTTTTTTCTTTCTTTTTTTGAGGAGAATGAAGACCAGCACCACTAAAGGATTTGAAATGAGTTGAACCAGAGTTTGTCCTGGAACGCCCTGGCATTTTGAAATTGTTATCTGACTACCTGACCTAGCTCAGTGATATCCACCCGAACATTACACTCACAAACCCCAGTTCCTTTCTGCAGCTCCCTCCCACACTGACTATTATTTTCTCTCTTGAAAGGAAGGAATGATACTTTGAAACTATATAAATACTCTATTCTCACCTTTCAGTTTATTATTTCTTCAATCTGGAGTTGCAGATTCTGGTTTTAACCAGTTAGACTCTATTGTTATGATCTAGTTTGATGCTCACACTAGATTTGATTAGTAGTGGACCTTTTGTAAGACCCTCAGAATGAGGAGTCTTCCCGTTTCAGTCGGTACCCCCAAGAACTCAATGTCCAGTCCAGTTGATGCAACACGCAAGAGGCTTTAATGAATGGGAAACGTTTGTGCAAACGGGCTCCCTTGGCACACAGGCTAGAGAAGCAACATTTTCTGGGACTGGGGTGTGCTAATTAATCTTGTGTGGGCAAACCAGAGTTGCAGCTATCTCTTTGTTTCTTAAGGACCCTGTTTACTACCTGCTGACACACTGACAGGAGGGGCAGTGTGAATTCTTGGTATCCAGCTATCTTAGGGCCTTGTGAGGGAAACTTGCGGGTGGTTAGCAAATTCCAGGGAACTGATAGTGGTCTGGGTTAGCTTTCCAGGTCAGACTGCCCTTCATTTTAAGTGGGGGTTTTCCTCAATTTTACTTTTGGTCTTTCACTTTCATACAGCATTCTTACTTTGATGTTTTCTGCACGCGTTGATTTTTTTTTTCTAGTATATTCTCACTTTCTGGCATAACATCTAGGCTTGCCTTGTATGTGCCCATCTCAGCTCTAAAAAAACTAACTTCTGTGATATGTCTTTCATTGAAGAAGTACATTTAGAAATCCAGATCTATATGGTAGGTGCTCATTAGGGTTAGATTGTCACTACTCAGAGGCACTATCAGTGGACAAGCCCCAAAACTGTCTCACACATTTCCAGCCCTGGTGATCTCATCTCTACATCCACATATATTGAAAACCCCGGTTTATAGCAGCATGACCAGTTCATTATAATTTCTCCCTTTGCATATTTGTAAATCTCTGACCACTTAAAGACTAGTCCCCCAGTCTTCCAGACCGTGGATTTTAACTCTGTGGTAGAGCAGTTGCTCAGGATGTACAAGGCCTTAGGTTCTATGTCCCACGTGTGTGTGTGTGTGTGTGTGTGTGTGTGTGTGTGTGTGTGTGTGTGAGAGAGAGAGAGAGAGAGAGAGAGAGAGATCTTTAGTTGTCCTTATCATATTTATTTCTCAATCCTTGTGTGTGTGTGTGTGTGTGTGTGTGTGTGTGTATGTGTCCCATCACCCTTACTGGCACCGCTGCATCTAAAACTGCTGTATCTTAGTCTCTGTGACACCCATCTTGGTGCCCTGCATCCTAGGTGTCATTCTCTTTCCGGCTGTAGCCTGAGAGGTTATGCTCCATACCCTGCCTGGGCGAGTACTCCATGACAAGATGCCATCTGTAAACTGCAAGTAGCTTCTCTATCCCTTCTGGGCTCTGGTACACTGAGCTGAGATGTCTCTTGTGTGTCCTTTTCATCGCCAGTGGCTCTGAAATGCTGTGCTGTCAAGTAACAAGTGTTCCCATCTTTCTTGGGCACTGCCCAGGACCTCCATGTGCTACTGCATTGGTGGAGTGTCTCAGGTGATCTTTTGTCTGTCCCTCCCGTGTCAAGCTCTAAACATCTTTCTACTGCTCAAAAAGCTCTCAGAATAAACCCTCTGTTTAAAAACCTTTTGGGAAAGTCCTCTTCCTTTTCCTTTCTTCCTTCCTTCTTTCCCTAATGAAAGAAATTTGGTTCCATACAATACATTCTGATTATGGTTTTCCCATTTACCAACTCCTCCTAGATCTTCTTTACTTTCCAATTCCACGCTCTTTATTTTTAAAAAACAAACAAACAAAAACAAGACACACAATTAGAAACAGAAGTTGAAACACACAAGGAGAAGACTAATAAGGCATGAATGCCTGAGCAAAACTGTATCAGACAAAATCTACAAAAATACTGTTGAGTTGTGTTGGCCACCTGCTGCTGAACATAGGGCTGCCATGCAGTGTGATTAATATACCCTCTTGAGTCTCCATTAGAGAGGACTGATTTTCCTTAGCCAGTAGGTATCAATTGCATATGGCTTCTTGCTTAGGAGTAGGAACCCTTATCCACTTCCTCCTTCAACACTGAAACCCCATCTGGCTAGACCTGTGCAGGCTCAATGGATGCTGCCAGAGTTCATCGGTGCAGGCTCAGTGGATGCTGCTGCATTCCCTGTGATCTGAAATGCTGTGCTGTCCCTTATCAGTTCATAAGGGACATATTTATGTTCAACACTCCTGTTGTGTCTGGAGGACACTGTTTCCTTAGTCATTCATCATCTCTCTCTGCCTCTTACAATCTTTCTACCTCCTCTTCTGCATAGGTCCCTGAACTTCTAGGAGAGTGTTTGATGAAGACATCCCATTTAGGATTCGGTGCTCCAATATCTCTCACTCTCTACACATTGTACAGATGTGGGTCTCTGTGTTAGTTCCCATCCACTGCAAGAAGAAGCATCCCTGATGATGGCTGAACAAGGCACTAATCTATGGGTATAGCAGAATGTCATTGGGAGTCATTTCATTGCTGTGTTCCTTGGGCACCATAGTATTTGGTTTTCCCTAAAGTCCCTAGTCTATCCAGTCTCAGGCTCTTGGCTACCCTAACAGTGTCAAGCATGGATTCCAGTTCTTGGAGTGGGACTTAAATTTAACCAGAGTGACTGATTACTTCTGCAACATTTGTGCCACCATTATACCAGTTTATCATGTAGGCAGGTCACCATTGTAAATTGTAGGGTTTGTAACTGGATTAATGATTACCTTTCTCATCTGGTAGCATGCAAAGTGCCTTCCAATACCATGAATACTAGTCAGAAGGGGTGAAACCTCTAGTTAGGCACCTGCTCAACTTTTCCATATTCAACGAGATATGTAAGTATTGCTTCAGCAATAGGGCCTTCCATTGCTGAGTAACCAATAGCTGTAGGGATAGCCTGAGATGTTTGGAGGTTTTGATGGAACCCCTTTGGCCCATGTCACTTGAGAGTTATTCATTAGTGGTAGAAGCACAAACTTGCACAGCCACTATGCAATTCAATATGGTGGTTCAGTAGGAAGCTGGGAATATATCTACCTCAGATATATCTATCTTCAGCTGTACCACTCTTTAGTATACACCCAAAGAACTCTACATCCTATCACAGAGATGCTTGCTCATCCATGTTCATTGCTGCTCTAGTCATCCTCACCTCTGGCTCCTGAAATCTCTCTGTTAGTTCCCTTCTACACAGATCCTCCAGCCTTGAGAGGAGAATTTTATGGAGATGTACCATTTAAGACTTATGTTCCATGCCTCTCCTGCTTTACACATTGAGTGTTATCTTTTCGTGATGCTTCCATTTCAGGACAAGCTGAAGTTCCTAAATATCATGACCCTTGTCATGAAGCCCAGATGTGCCACCTGATTTGTTGTCAGCTAAATAAAGATCAAATCTGATTCTTTTAAAATTAAGACTTGGGCATTCTGAGCATTTGGGCCAGGCTTCAGCTCCACTTTCACATTCTGCTCTTTAACAGTGAGTTCTTGGCTGAGCTCTTGTGTCATCGTTTTCAAGTTTAATCCAAAAGGATGGTATCCAGGTGGAGCATTGTGTAAGTACACCAAGTGGCCATTCGCCCATATCATTAAGTTGTTCCCTTGGAGCTTGGGGACTTGGTGCAAATATCACCACCTTGTTATTTCGTAGGATTTTTAAGGGACAAAAGCAGCTTCAGGCTCTCTTCCTGATCTTCACATACACGTTTCTAGATCTAGCTTGTTTTCCACAAGCATGGTCAGCCTTCCTACCAATAAAGTCACCTTGTGCAGAGAACACTAGGAAGGGGTGTTTTTCTCTTTTCTAACATAACTTTTCTCTCCAATAAAAATTTTTAGAGGACTGGTTCTTCTCTTAAGAGAAATGAGTTCAAAACTCAAGAAAGCAACCAACAGGGGCCAAAGCAGGGAGCAGAGCCATAGGTGTCTTGAATGTCCTGTCCAACCCAGCCCACTGCAGCTCTACAAGCCCCTATGATGCAGGCTTCCTGATAGTCCCTCAGACTCCAGTATAATTTGTAGATTGTTACCATGTACTGAGTTCTACATATGAGTTCTCTGTGGCCTGTAAATACACGGATAGATATATGTCGGCTTATAACAACTCAGTCTATGGTGTTGGTCCCAATGTTAAGCTGTTGAAAAAGTAACACACATGGCCAAGTGTGTACACCTGTAATCCCAGCACTTGGGAGGCACAAACGTGGGTCTCTGTAAGTTTAAGGTCAGCTTGGTTTACACAGACTTTCAGGGAAGCTGGAGTTATGTAGTGAGACCCTGTCTTTAAAAATAAGAGGGTGGGGATACACATAAAGTTGGAAGCATACTTCAAATTTTGAAATTTGATCTAGTAATATTTCCCAGGCAAGTATTGCAGCATAACACTTTCTTGCAGTAAGGTACAGAGCCACTGCATCTACTAGTGAGCCATAAGACATAAGATCATGAGGCATCCTAAGCTGTGAGGCTTGGTTAGCTAGGTGTATTATGTGCATTTTCTGATCTATATTTCTAACCCATGATGTTTTTATGATTAGACCTAACAGTAATTGAGAAGTATATACATAAGCAGGTGGAAAAGTGGTCAGGGCCTTGGGTACTTAGATTATGAGACTGACATGCTGCCTACTGTGCTAAGGAGGCACATCCTTGAGTACTTAAAATCCAGGCAGTGTCACCCTAATACCTGCAAAAAGTACTGGAAAATGGTGAAAGTTCTGGAAAAGACGTGAAACAAAAAGTGTATCTATCTATATCATGTTATATACATAAATGTATATTTATATTTGAGAAAAAATGAGAGAGGGAAGAAAGGAAAGGAGGAGAGAGGGGGAGGTTCCTGATATATACTTTACACATAGTAAAATGTACTCTTTTTTGTATTCAATTCTGTGTTTAGACAAAAGCCGATAGTCATAATTACCACAGTGCTTCTTCCAGCAACTACTGGTGTGTGTGTCACATAAATGGAGCAATGTGCAAGGAATCTTATATGCTGTGAAAGCATTTGCATTCAATTAGCGTAATACATTCAAAACTAGGCTATATTGTTGTGGGACTCAGTTGTTATTCCTTTTTTTAAAAAAAATATTAGGTGTGGGGGGGTACCACTGCCATATAGCACATGTGTGGAGGTCAGAGAATAGTTCTGTGGGTGTTAGCTCCCTCCTTCAACCATGTGGGACCTGGAAGTCACTCGGGTTTTTAGATTTGCCTGCAGGCACTTTGGTATGATAGCTGTCTCATGGCCCCTTTCATTCTTTTTGTGGATGAGTTAGTATGTGGGATAATAATTTTTCAGTCATACCTTTACCCATTGAAGAACTTTTGATTATTTCACAGTTTTAATGATTGTGAGTAAAAGCAGTATATAAGCATTTAGCTATGATTTTATTTAATCATGCATTACAGTTTCATAAGATGAACATCTAGGAGCAGATTTTGAGTCATATGGTAGGTTGCTTTCTGAACTGGTTTAACTATTTTGCATTTCATTCTTAAACCTTGCCATCTTTGGGGCCAGTGACATGGCTCAGAGGATAAAGGTGCTTGTCACACTTGACAACCTAAGTCCAGACCCCAGGACTCGGGTAGAAGGGGGAGAATTAGTCTTGTGTGCAGATTGCCCTCTGACCTCCACTCACATATCAGGCTACAAGGTCACACATACTAAAATATAATAAGAGAAGGGTGTGGTGTCTTCTCCTGGCTTTTGTTCACATTTCTCTCAAGAAATTCTGTCTACAGCCCCAGAGGATCCAATACTCTTTTCTGGGCACTAAACTCACTGCGTTACAGACACACATATAAGGGCATAATTAAAAATACATCTTTTTTTTTTAAAAAAAGACCCAAGGCTATGAAGATTTTCTTGTGTGATGCTTTTCAACAGTTTCATATTTTTAGATTATACAATTTTGCCTATAACCTATCTGCACACTTATGTATTTAAGTATGTATTAGGGTTTTGTTTTGTTTTGAAGCTATGACAAAATATCTGACAGAAACAACGAAAGAGAGAGATTTACTTAGGCTCATGGTTTTAGAAGCTTTATTTGTGTTGCTTGGCCCTATTGCTGTTGGTTGGGGTGACACGGAACCCTGGGAGGAGGAAGGCATTGATTTGGTCAGAGCCCTGGACTTCCTATCACCTCTCAACAGTTGAGGACCAAACCCTCCCTTAGTCCTTTCCTCCCTGCCTCCTTCCCTTCCTCCCTCCCTGTGTTATGAGCATTTTCTTGTCAGCTTGGTCCCACAGGTTCTATAATTAATAATATTTATAACTATATTTAACAATATTTAGTTCATTAACATTATCAGGAATTAAAGAAAATATTCTATCTATCATCTATCCTATCTTTGTGAGTCTTATATGTAACTTATCTTTAATCCTAACTAAGGAAAACTGTAATGTAACTATCTGTCTTCAACTCCATTAAAGACCACAGAAGGATATAAACTCTAGAAGTGATAGAGTCAAATCACTGCCTGACCAGTCACCAGAAGTTGGACATACTGTCCTACTGTGCTTGCAGAGACAAACATAAAGACTGTTGAATCTTGTCAAGTCAGGGTAAGGCAGCCTTTCTACCTCCCTGCTTTTGTAGTGGTCTGTCAGATACTCTAAGCTTTAGCCAAAACTGGTTGCCCCGATTTTGCTGTGAGACTTTAGGTGACTGTCCAGGTAGCCTTCTGTTTCTGTCTTCGATGCATCTTTTGGAAGCTGCTCACCTGCACTTTCTGCCTATGCTAGTATTGTTATCTTCCTTCTCAGGTCTTTGATGAGGTTGAAGATTAGACTGTCGCAATTATTGTTCCCTCTTCCTAGATAGAAATACTAGGTACAAAACTTAAACTTTCCAGCTTAGGACAACTCTATAGTAATCTCTATTATGCTTATACATATCCCTATACCTGGATATGTAGTTCTTGCTATTTGCTCTTGTTACCTCACTGGCAATAGGTCTTAAGTGTATATGTTCTTAATTTTCCCTTTCCTAGAGCATACTTGATATTTACTGTCTTTGTATATAGTTTTGTATCAAGCCTAAATCTTTTCTTTAGACTAAAATAGGAATCGTAGTGAGATATCCACCCCGCCAGCACCTGTTGCACTGACCACACCCATTGGGGTATGGGCACAGGCGAGGGCATGACCTGGGAGGACTAGGTCTGGGGTCCTGGACTCCAACAACTCTCTTACTTCTTGGTCAGAGACAGAGAGCATCCAGAGGCATCCTTGGAACTGAAACCTGTGGTGGTCATCTGTTTCTGGTATAAGTGATTTCTCCCTGAATAAACATCCATCAGCCTATTATTTCTCAGATTCTTATTTACCACACTTTTTCCCTGCCTTCCTCCCTCTATCCCTTTCCTCCCATCCTCCCTTATTCCTTTCTCCCTTTCTCCCTCCTCCTTTCCTTCCTTCCCTCCCTCCCTCCTTTCTTTCCTCCTTTTTCTCCCTCCCTCCCCACCACCCTTCATTTCTTCCTTCCTGTCTTTTAAAGTGAGAGTGGGAAACAACACTGTGATATTTCTGGGGCTGTGTTAGGGACTGGCTTCTCTCACCTTTGGTTGGAATACTGAAGGCAAAATGGCATAGTTTAGATAGTATGGATGCCACTCTGAAGAAAATAATCAAGAACTTCAATGTGCTAATAGCAGGGAGTCTGTGATTCCAACAGCAAGCATCCGAGAAGCAAAGGGTGATGAACAAGAGACACACAATAGAGGTGGAAACTGAAGGCTCCCAGACAGAAGCAGAGACAACCCTCTTTAGAAGGTAGCATAGTTTAAAGCAGCCCTTTATATTGGAATAACAATACCATCCCAGGGAAGATGCACACTAGGGAAATGTTTAAAGGCTGGAAAACTAGCTAGGCAGATCGGTTTCATCTTCCCCTGCATAAAGCCAGCCCATGAAGACTGGAAACAGTGACTGTTTATTCAAATGCCTACATCTGAACAAAAGCTCATGAAACATGGGGAAGAGGCAGAGAAATGCAGGTCAGACGAAGAAATGATAGATAGAAACTGACCTGAAAGACACACAGGTCTCTAAATGGGGAGTTAACACAACTGTCAGGGAGTCAGGCATAAGTAGATAAAGTAAAGCTGGAAACAGACAGAAAACATACTGAAAATACATTTAAAAGGGAGGGGAAACTTATATTTTGAACGGACAAAACATACATTTTGGAGCTGGAAGTACAATGATTGAACATAAAACTTGGATGGTAGGGTTCGCTATCCTATTCTATCAAGCAGATGCATCCGTGAGCTTGGGGATAGGTCGTTTGAAATGATGAAGTCTGAAGACTGAGATAAAGAATGAAAAAGACAAGGTAAAGGATGCTGTGGGATTTACTCATGGACCAAGCTAGCCGGGAGGAAGACTAGAATAAGAAAGAGAATGAAGAGGCTTATTTGAAAGTAGTATCTAACCCCCAAATTTGAGGAATTAAAGAGCATATCAAATTAGAAAACTAAAACACCCCCAGCTGTTATAAACGAAATAGACCTACACAGACTCAGTACAATCAGCTCATCAGAATAAAAGGCAAAGGGAGGGGCTGGAGATACAGCTCAGCGGTTAAGAGGGCACATTGCTTTTGCAGAGGACCCAAGTTTTCTTCACAACACCTATGTTGGGGATCTGATGCCCTCTAACCTCCATGGGCACAAAGATTCATGTACACATACCCACACACATATTAAGTAAATTAAGAAAAAAAAAATAAAAGTGGAAAAGTATACCCTTGAGAACAACACATGATAAGCAGCTGATAACATGACAGGGAACTCAGTAAGATAACCCACAAACTACTCAGGAGACCCCACATGACCAAAGAGAGCAGGATGACACATTCAAACTGTTGGAAGAAAAGGACTGACAGCAAGGACAATCAATACGCCACAGCTGTCCTTCAAAAAAAGACTTCCCCAATAAACAAAAACTAAGGGGTATAATCCCACTAGGCTTTCCCGACAAGTCAATGGGAGCCTCCAAGTTGAAACCAAAGAATGCTAGAGAACAAACTTAGACCATATCCAGAAAAGGCAAGTAGATGGGAAAACAGAAACCCATGTCATTTCTGCACAAACCTGCCTTTTGTGCTTGTTTAGAATGTGAAGACGAATGTGTAAATATAACTCTTCACACTCAGAAAACTAGAAGTAGAAAGAAATAGCCCAACCTGACAAAACCACATATGGAAGACTTCAGAGCAAACATACACAGGTAAGAATGCCTACCCATGTCACTTTTACTCAAAAGCACTGAGATTTCTTGCCCAAATAATAAGAAACAAAAAGGCATAATGGGCATTTAAATTGGAAAAAAAAAAAAAAGAAAGAAAATGGCAGGTGATATGATCTTACACTAAAAAATCCTGTTAAACTAATAAGCTAATTCAGCAATGTGCTTAGATAAAGTAATATATAAAAACCAATTGCATCTCTATAAAGTATCAGTAAATAATAGGAAAAGGAAATTATAAAAAAAAAGTTCTGCATGGTAAAAATAAATTTAAAAAGTTCTGCATGGTAAAAATAAATTTAACAAAACACTGAAATAATTAAAGATTGACATATAAATGCATCCTATGTTCATGGATTACAATATTTAATATAATTAAGATATTAACATTACCCCCAAACAACCTATAGATTCATTGTAGCCTCTATCTAAAAAGACTCAAGATATTTTTTTAGAAACATGCAAAAATTCATCCTCAAATTCACATGAAATATTAGGAGACTCTGAATAGCCAAAATAATCTTGCTAACAGTTTTTTTTTTTATAGTCTGGATCTGGAAGATTCTTTAAAGGTTGGCATGTTTGAGACTTGGACCCAGCTATTAGTGCTGTTATAAAGTTGGTAGAAATGACAGTAGGTAGAGCCAGGTTGAAGGAATTAGGTCACAGGGGGCAGGTCTTTGCAGGGTACACCTGAACCCTGGACCCTCCCTCTCCTCCTGTTTGCCACACGATGCCACTGTGTTCTACCACATGGTGTCCCACAGTGACACTTGGCCTTAGTCACAGAAGCAGCATGATGAAGTGACCATGAGCTGTAAACTAATGCAACCTCTCCTTCTTTTAAGCTGTCAAGAGTATTTTCCCACAGTGATGGGCAGCTGGCTGTCAGACAGTTGAAAGATATACTTCCTGATTTCAAACTTTACTATCTGCTACAACAATCAAACCAGTGTAGTACTGGCAGAAAATCCAACAGATCCAACAGGGAAAAAAAATATGAGAATGCCCAGAAAAAAATCCTCACATATGTGGTCAAGTGATTTTTGGTAACTGTGCCACGAATATTCAGCGGAGAATGGACAGTTTTAGCAAGAAATGGTGTTGAGAATATATCTGCATGTATTCCTAGTACCTTTATCTAATGCCATGCACAAAACTAACTCCAAATGGATAGAAGCCTTGAGAGGCCTAAAACTATAAATCCTTATAAGAAAACACTGTGGCAAAATGTCAGTGTTAACTGGGCAATAATTTCTCAGATATGATAACAAAGGCCCAGGCAGGGAAAAAAATTGTCAAATTGAACTTCATAAAAAATTCAAAAATGGTCAAAAATCAATATGAACAAAGTAAAAGGAACCAGTGGGATAAGAAAAATACATAAATACAAATTTAAATTTATAACTGATAACATATTTTTATGCAGAATACAGAGAACTTTTAAAGTTCAGGGACAAAAAGGCAAATGACACTTCAAAATAGTTAAAGGACTTAGATATTGAGTTTCCAAAGAAAATGTACCTGTGGCCAGCAGCATATGGAAAAGATACTAAATATCACAGGTCATTAAATAAATGCAAGAAAACCTACCTCACATCTGTTGTGTTGGCTACTTGAAAAACCAACAAACAGAAAATAAAACACAGTGGTTAAGCTGGACTGGACAGTGTTGGCTCACACCTTTAATCCTAGCACTTGTGTGGCAAAGGCAGTCAGACCTCTGTGAGTTCGAGACCATCCTGGTCTACAGAATGAGCTACAGGACAGTGGAGATGTTACACAGAGAAACCCTGAAAGAAGAGGAAGGAAACAATCATAGAATTAACTCATGATTCAGCAATCTACTTCTGGATATATATCCCAAAGAACAGGAAGCAGAGCTTCAAAGAACTCACTGTTCACTTGAGTTCAACGGCAGCATCAGCCACTATACGCAAGAGCTGACGCTGCCTAGTCCCGCTGATGGATGGTCCACATGCACTTATAAAGTCTCTAGTGCTGCTGTAGAGGGTGGGCAGCTCCAGCAGCAGAATCTTATTTTCCTGCATTCTTGTGACTGGAAACCCAGGTTCAAAATGCAAGCATGGCTGGTTTTTCCTGAGGCACCTCTCTTTAGCTTGCGGAGGGCTGCCATATTGCTGTGTTGTTACCAGATTGCTTGTATCTGTGCCTCTCTATTGTTGCATCTTCTAGGGATGCCATCATCCTATTAGATTAGGACTCCATCTCCGAATCCCATTTCACCTTAATTATCAGTTCAGGAGTCTTATCTCCAAATATAATCACAAAAGTTAGGACTTTTACATGAGAACTTTTGAGGGTGGATGCATAGCTTAATTTGTAACTACATATAATGGACACCATTCAGCTATAAAAGGAAGAATCCTGTTTCATGCTAAAACATGCATGGGTTTGGAGGACATTATTCCCAAGTCTATGTCAAAGACCTCTGTGGTCAGTTTTTGACACTGCCCTCTCTTGCCCACATGCTTTCTGCTGTATGCCTCCGTGTCTGCACATGGCTGTGCATGTTCCTGGCATGCCTTGCCTTCACTCCCCCAAACATGACCAGCTCTTAGAAGCTGATTTTGCTTTAAAAAAAGAAATCAACATCTCACTTGGTGTACAAGGTAACTAAATGCAGGATGGAAGCCAGGTGCCTCTGCCTTCATTTTGTGTGTGCTCTCTTTTCTTTGGGTCAGAATCCTGCTGGGCTCTGCCTAGGCACATTAGTCACCAGCGTCTGTCTACCAGACTTATTCATCCCTGTCTGACCACAGGTCCTTAGGTGCTGCTCTCCCTCCCAGAAAGCAGGCTGCAAACCACCACCTGGAAGGCTGTCTTCTGGGATAGAGTTGATAAGAGAGTGCCATAGTTTGCAGCTACTATAGCAAGCAAGGGCCAACTTCCTCCCTATTACCAAGACAGTTTCGAATTATATACAACTATTTTTATCAAG
Organism: Cricetiscus sungorus; assembly: GCA_030556225.1. Classification (NCBI taxonomy): domain Eukaryota; kingdom Metazoa; phylum Chordata; class Mammalia; order Rodentia; family Cricetidae; genus Cricetiscus; species Cricetiscus sungorus. The sequence goes on from JANBXA010000729.1 coordinate 24,316,649, forward strand.
ACCTTGTGACTTGTAGCACATAGACTATCATATTCTATAGAAACACACACACACACACACACACACACACACACACACACACACACACACACACACAATCAAAACCCACGTGTAAAGAAAGAAACTCCCTTATTGAGTTGAAGGTGCTTTCTCTCTTCAAGTTCCTACATGCTGTCTATGGCATGATATCATATGACTCTCCAAATATTGTGGGAACTGAATTTCCTGTCTTTCCCTTAAGGGACCCATTATATTGTCTATGGTATGATGCTATCACTCTTAATATTCCAAAAATGAGGGTTCTTCCCCCTCAAGACCTTCATCATGCTATCCACAGTGGCCAATTCACTGTAAGGTTTCATGATGTCTACCTATGGCTATGAGCCATAACTCTCCAAACAACACTGTTCTGGAAGGTAATTCCATCCCAGCTTCCTTTCTACAAACCTGTCCTTTAAGGTACAACAACCTCCTTCTAAGGCTGAGGGTTCATCAATGAACTTGCAGGTACTCTGGATTCCAGGAACAGCAAGCCTTTTATAGGTTTATATTAATAGGTTAATAATTTGTTAGACATCTTGCATTGCTGAGACATTGAAAACTGGGGCCATACTTGACTAACACTACTTGATTATGCATTCTTGTTGTCTCTGTGGGAGGCATGGAGGTTCTTGTACTCCCAGATAAGTACTAGGGGGCCAGTAATGTTAAACATGCAACATGTAGTCTGTTCCTTCAAAGGGAGGGGTGTGTAAGCTGTCGTCACACAGAAGTTTTCTGTCGCTGATGGTTTCCTTTGCTGCTTATGCTTTCCCTCAATTCTTTTTCACGGTTGGAAGCTTAGCTGGTTGGAATCTTGCTCTGAGGGCACCACTCCCTTTACTCCATTTTTGAATGAGTCTTGTCTTTAAACTTGGCTCCCACACTACATTTCCTACTGCTCTTTTTCTCCTTAGACTGTACGGTTTGTATTTCCTTTTGCCCTCCTTTTCATTGTAGAGTTACATAAGAATGATCACTGATAACCACGTGACACAGTCAATAAAAGCTTCTCTAATAATGCCATTGGTCCAAAAGTCTTCATTTTAGGCTCAGGTAGAGTCTGAGGACAAGGGCCAAAAGTAGGTGCATTCTTTGAACAATTATCACAAAAACAGTCTGTAGGCCACTTGCTAATCCTCTGAAGCCTCTTGACCAGGCCCCCACAGTCCATGTTGCTCTCAGCACTACAGTATACCATACTCCTACTAGGGTGACTGACCCATCAAGCCCCATTTAAAGTGTTCAACCACTTTTTTCTTTCAAAGTCCCCAAATCTTTCATATTTCCCCATATTTCTATTGCTATGAAGAGACAGCATGACCAAAATAACTCTTATGAAGGAAAACATTTAGAAGGGGGTTTGCTTATAGTTGCAGAAGGTTAGTCCATGACCATCATGACAGGAAAAAGACAGGCATAGAGCTGGAGCAGCAGTTGAGAGCTCATATCCTGATCTGTAGGCAACAGACAGAGTGACACACTAGGACTGGCTTGGGCTTTTGAAAGCCCTTCTCCAGTGACACACCTCCTTCAACAAGGACACACCTCTAATCCTTCCCGAATGGTTCCACTAATTAGGAACCAAGCATTCAAATCTAAGTCTGTGGTGGACATTTTTATTTTAACCACTACCAATAAATACCAGTAATGTTTGCTGGACAAGTACAGGACAGACGTGCTGACTGGGAAAGACCATCATGCCTTAGCCAGATCCAGGGAGGCTAACCTGTGATGTGCTTGTCCACTGGCAGTTCACAGGATGACCTTAGGCAGCATCTGAATGGATCCACTGAAAAATAGTTATAAACTTGTTTTACTATGCTTTAGAAAAACCATAACTATATTTCAAGCCCTCAATGTCCTGGGCTCATTACTTTTCATGGGGCAAAGTGAAAACCAGTAAGTGAGTTCAAGTTAATAAAAGTGAACTAAATAGTATTATGGGTTGTACATGAGCAGGGAAAAACTCCCAAGTGGCCAAAGATAGAGAAACACTGGGCTGGGTTTTGGCCTCATCCTTGAGCAAAAGTAAAATCCTAGGCTGGAGAGGTGGTCCAATGGTTAGGCATGCTTGCTGCTCTTACAGGGGACCCACGTACTGGCTCACAGCCCTCTGTGATACCAGGTCCAAGGGACCTGAGGGCTCCTCTGATCCCCATGGGCTCGTGAATGCACATGGTAAACATACATACACTCAGGCACACACACATACATTTCAATAAATACTTTGTAAAGTATAAAATGTTTAGAGGGTGCTATCTTCTATAATTCCTTTCAGTCTTTACTAGTGAGAAGAGAAGGGGTGAGTTGGGCAGAAGAAATAAAAATGTCCCTAACTATATCTCCACCTGTCTTTCAAGATGCTGTCCGTGGTTTGTTGCAAGCAAGGGATGATGAGCCAATCCTTCAGAGCCCATCAGTGAGTTCCTTTCACAGCCCTGCTCATCAGCATTTATGCTGATTGTGTATTGTAGGCTCTGTAAGCCAATGATGTGTGCTGTGGGCCTCTCTCTCAGGGTGTTTGTAAGACGCATGCTTTAAAAGATGGATCTTCGGTTTGTTTCCAGCCACAAAGATATGAGTACTTTAAAAACTATGTATGCCTAAAGCTGACCTTACAGAAGAGTGGGGCAGGTGATAGACATGAGAAGGCAATGAGGAGGAAGACACAGATGGGAACAGGTGGCTGTGCCATTTCAGATAGCATAAAAAGATTCTTCACTCTACAAAAAGATTAATCACAGCATTCCCATTGAATAGAAAGTTCTGTGCATTTTAAGAGGATTTGATTTTTAAGAATCTTTTCAGCAATGCAGCTGCTGGGCGAAGCAAGCTATCCATGCTGACTTGAAATCCATTTCATGAGCCAGGAGTCCAGGATGTTGTGGAGTGATAAAACTCTTTTAGTTTCTAATTGATGCTGATATTGACTAGCACAGTTAGGAGGCCAAGAATTGGACCCCAGCCAGTGTGCTCCTGTAGTAAATATGCCTGATGTGCAGAGTGCTTGAGGAATGATTCATTTATGTACTTGTGGCTGTTGCTCTTCAAGGCTTAGTGCTTTTTGGCTTTCAAGTCAAGTTGCCTTCCAGAGAACTCAAGTTAGAATGTACTAGGTTGAACAGCATGAATCACTCAGCTCCATGGTCTCTGATGAGGGGACTTGGCCACACTCACTGCTGCAAGGCACATACTTCATGCATATGTGGGTAGGAAGAGCACAGGAGTGAGGGAGCTGCACACATGAGGACTGAGATCTTTCCCTTTGGGTCAAACCCTGGGCTTCCTTCCTGGGAGGTGGTTTAAGCCTTTCCTCCCCTGTAATTCAGGCTGCGATGGTTTTCTTCCTACCTCCCTATTATCTCTCTCCTGTTGCCTTTTCATTATGACTTATGTCTTAAAAAAATTTTTTCAAGAGTTAGAAGGTTCTTAAAGTCTCTCTCCCCCCTAAGATACCTACAAAATGTCCAAATAAGAACCCCAAAAGACAACTAACTGCCATACTGCAGAGTCTTAGCTCTCCACCTCGTACAGAAAACAACGAAAGGTATTTGTTCCACAGGTTCCAAGACCCACTCTCCACAGCATTTCATTCTTGTGCAGGCAAAAAAGAGTGCGACATGTAGAGGGGAACCACTTTACTCTGAGGGTAGACATACGAAAAGGCAATCGCTACTAATGGTAAATTCTGAATGAGTGTCAGAAAGAGGAGGAGAAATAGGTGTTTTTGAGATCCACTTTGCACAATTATGAGAGAAACCCAAGAAGAGTGACCTTGAGTTGGCTATGAACAGAACAGGATGCCTGTTTCCTGTGTGTAGGCAGTGGCTATAAAACTGCTCAAGTGACACCCCCTCCTCTTTCTTGGCTCTGAGTTTTACTTTAAGCCATTGGAATGGGAAGAAGCATAAAACACACCTGGAGCTTTGTTGGCCTCTTCCTTGGCCCAGGAATGTAAAATGGTTCTCTGTTATCTGGATCTTAGGGAGAACATGCCAATGGTGATCCTGGCATGAGCCCCTGCCAACCTGTGGTGACACAGTCCTGTCAGCAGACAGACCTCTGGAGGATTGGTCCAAGGTCCCATCTATGTTTGCCACCACAGGACATGCATGCTGGCTTCATTCAGAGCTGCGGCTGAGTTAGTCCTTTTCTTAAGCTGACTCAGGTTGATTCACCTTTACTTTATAGCAAATGTCCTAGTCTCTGAGAAATGCTTAGAGAATCAAGATTAAAACAGAATTTTGGCAAGTGGGAGAACTTGCACAGTCTGTCCAACCCAGGGATTGACATTCTGCTACAGTTGCTTATTCTTTCTCCAGCTATCAGCCTTCTGCCCACCCATCCATCCATCCCCCCCAGAGTGCACATTTCAAGCAGGTTTCTCCAGCAGCACTCTTAAGGACTGGCATTTCTCCGGCTCATTTTGTGATGGGCAACAGTGGCCCTGTTGGTTTCATATAGTTGTTAGGTAAAGAATGAGAAGTTAAAAGTAGCAATCAAATATGTCTATCAGATAAGCATTCATTGGGAGTGTTAGTGTCAGAAGCAAATTTGCTTGTTGGATGAGGCTTTGAGAACATAAACTAACCTTAGAGCCCCATTTTCCAGGATGAAGTTGGTCTCATTGTCCTGTATTGTTACCCATAATCTTAACATATATCTTTCAAGATCGCCGTGACCATCATTTACTACAGGCATAGATACAGACACTTGGACTTGCTGCTTTGCTTATTAATGTCCTTCCTTCATACTTCAAGGTCTTTGGTATTCAGGGCATAGATACACACTTCCTCAGAACACATTTACACTCACCCATGCAAATTCACGTTCATGCAAACGCAGCTAACATGATGCACAATAGAGTTTGAAAGGAACAAATTATTGTTGTAATGATGGTGTAGAATGGAATGAGTTCTCCCCAGTTCTGAGTCTTCAAAAGCCATTTGTACTTTAAGGACCCATTTGGAGAAGTGGGAAGAAAAACCCACTCTTTGCCAGCATGACTCAGGGCTGAAGAGCAAAGCAGTTTTAGGACCAAGAGGCAGAAGAGATACCACACTGGGTTAGTTGTATCCATGGCAACTCCACAGAACTCAGCTGCTCTCCTTTAGTGGTGGTGAGGATGGGGCCTAGCTTGGCTTCTTTCTACATTTGAATGTCTGTGTCAGCTGATGTCTGGTGTTGGAGGGACAAGTCCCTTCCTATTGCATAACTTAGCAGGGCAATAGGGCAATGGCAGCTGAATGGGAGTGACTGACTATGAGGGACATTAGTGCAGCCTTCAAGGTTCTCTTTGAGATGCAGAGAAAACAGCCCCACTCTAACAGTACAAAATAAAAATTTCTTCTTAGTTAATCCCAAGGTCAAGTTTGCTGAGGCTCTCCTCAGCTCTGCCTTCCATTCTTGCCACTTCAGTGGATACCTGCTGGCTCTAAGTGGCTCAGATCCTCTGTATCAGTAATGAATGTTTTAATTCCAGCTCAGCCACTCAACACTTTATTGGTCCTTTGTTCCTCAGTTTCCTCATCTTTAGAGATGTTAACTGATAAAGGAAATCTTGCTTAGTATTTACAATGGTGTTTACTTTGTTCATTTAATTTTTATTTTGTGTTGTTATTTATCATCATTACTCTTATTTTCTGCTTTTTGAAAGAGTTTTACTCTAACTTAGGCTGGCTAAGAATCCTACCAGTAGCCCAAGCTGTCTTAGAATCTCCTCAGTAGTTCAGGCTGGCTTCCCACTCCTGACATTCTTGCCTTTGCTTCTGACTACATCAGGCCCAGCATCTGTTTTAATTTTAACAGAGGATCAGGCAGAGTAGAGGAGGGGCTGTGGCTAAGGATGACTCAGAGAGAGGAGAGGTGGAAACAGCTCATGTCTGTCAGCTCCTCCCTAACACTCCCCAGTTTGCAGGCCTGTCCACCCCTTCCCTCTACCCAATTCCCAAAGCCATTCTTTGTCTCATTTGCAACTCCCCACTTTCCCCCCAAAGCTCTGCAAATGTGCATTGATAATAATTCCTTCAATAAATAGGACCTGAGCTTTCCCTGAGTATTAGAGAACACTACCCATGTGGATATGCTATGGGGAATTTTTAGGGAGTTGTTGAGAGTAACCATGTTTTTCTTGGCTCTTTGGTGGGCCTTTAAATCGGGAGGTAGGATGTTAGATGCCTGCAGTCACATAAAACTTCTATGCAGTAAGTGCCTTCTGGTTCCTGCCTCACAGAGTTGAAGAATGGAATTCTGGTTGCACAGAGGTGAGTTTCAGAAGCAAGTGATTTTATTCCAAGAAGCTTCAGAGACAGAAGGAGTCAGAGCTCCTGCAGCAAGAACAGGTCCCTGGGAGTGGACACACTGCAGGTCACTGCCTTCAATTAATAGTGCTTCACTGGGTGGAACATGGATGAGTTGGCCAGTCTAGTCCTCATTCCAGTGCCTCTTAGGGGAAGATGTGAAAAACACCAGAACCCTTCTTCCTCCCTTTCTGGCACCACTGCCTCTGGCCAGGGCAGGTCAAAGACATTCTAGCTTAACTCCTGACATCTTGGGCCTCAGACAGAGATGGAGTTACCCATAGGGACAAGGATACTTCCAGATTTTAGCTAAGGGAAAAACAATCCATTCTTTACCTTGAACTGCCCAGCCAAGTTTGGTCTGCTGTTTTCATTAGAAGTGTCAGTTAATAGGACTCAGAAAATGTCCTTGTCTCCCTGAAATGGCAATAGAGTCAGAAAACAAACAAACAAACAAACAAAAACAAGTCAGACAGATAATGTATAAGCTACTGTCAGGGCCTCAGTCCCTACCCTACCAGGAGCAAAGGTGTGAGTGCCCACTGTAAACTGGGGACACACTGCACATGTCCCCTCTTGGTCTTCTTCATTGCAACTGTTGTAAACTGAACATGTTCCTGGTGGCCTTTAACCGGTGGGCACAGTGATGTAGCATGTCCTTTTGTATGCTGTGAATCTGTGTTGCTTTTATTGGTTGATAAATAAAGCTGATTTGGCCAATGTCCAGGGAAAACGTAGGTAGGTGGGAAATCTAAGCAGAGTTATGAAGAGAAAGAAGGCAGTCACATAGATGTCATGTAGCCAAGAGTATCATCCATAAGCCACAGCCTCGTGGCAATACATAGATTAATAAAAATGGGTTAATTTATAAAATGGATAAAATGGGTTAATTTGTAAAAGAGGGTTAGCCAGTAATATGTCTGGGCCATTGGCCAAGCAATTGTAATTGATATATTAGCTTCTGAGTGTTATTTCATAAGCAGATACAGGGACCCAGTGGGTGGGAGAGAAACCAGTCCAGTGGGACTGGATGAGGCAGAAAAACTTCCAGCTACAGCACAGGGCACTGACAACATGTAAGAAGACAAGGGTAACATGGATAATATAAACCCAGAGACAGATATTGGGGTTCAAGCTGAAAGGTCAGAGAAGAAAAGCAGCTGGCCACTAGCTCTTACCTCTGCCTCAAACTAAAAAGGCTACTCTGTCCTCAGGAATCCTCAGAGTACAATGCTAACTGTCCCGCTCTCCACCAAGCCTCAGACTGGAATCCTATGCTTTCCCTGTCTGGAAACTAAATCTCACATGAGAACCTTTGCTTCTCATTTTTACACCTCTCAGATCCTGGGATTAAATGTGTGAGCTTTGATTTACTCTCCTGCGGCCCAGGATGGTCTTGGACTCACAGAGAGCCACCTGCCTCTGCCTCCCAAGTACTGGGATTAAAGATGTGTGATCCCGAGTGCTGAGATAACCTTTGTGTGAGCTGTTTCTCTTTTACATTGGATCAATGGAGTAGCTCAGTATGGCCTTGAACTCACAGAGATCTGTCTGTCTCTGTCTCCTGAGTCCTGGGTATTACCACAGCTTGGCTCTATGGCTGTGGCTAGCTTTGCATTTTGATCTCCAGTGGCTTTATTAAATCATAAACATTATATCACCACAGACAAGTATACACCAAAAGCAAAGTAATTTAGAGAGGGGGGGGGGACAGGGCTGGCAAGTGGCTCAACAAGCAGAGATACTTGCCACCAAGCTTGACAACTTGAGTTTGAGCGCTAGGATCAAGGAGAGGACCAAGTCATTAAAGCCATCCCTTGACCTCCACAAATTTTAAAAAGGGAATAGATGTTAGACATATTGTAAGGACAATTTTTAGTCTTCAGCAAGTCAGAGTAAGCCTCATGGGAAGGTAAAATTTGGGCAACGTAGACATTGATGGGGAGAGGAGGGAGCTTGGAGCAGAGTCATCAGTCAGAAAGCCTTAAGGGGAGTGAGCCATCTGGGAAGGGGCTGGGTGACCAGCCCCAGACAATGGTAGGCTGGTGGGGAGGCCACGAGTCAGGCCACATGTGGCACTGAGAGCATTAGGCAGGGGATGATGGGGATAACATGAAAATAGTGGGAAGCCAGGCATCTCCAGAATTGTTCTTTACTCAGGGACAACTGAAGGGCTGCAGTCTCTCTGAGAAAGTGAGGCTGTGGGTATGTGGAATAGGGGTCTTAGGGTTGTATAGGATGAAAAAGGGGGACCTTTGGGGATGGAAGATCTACCTGCAGGATAGTTCCCTGCAGTCTGGGAGTGGCAGGTACAGGTGGGTTTGATATGTGGTTCCCAGCCATGTCAGAAGCTCCCACAGATGTTGCCAATCAAGTCAACTATTCTGCCCAGCCCTTCTCCTCTCACTGGAGGCTTTGAGGACATTAATACCTCAATTATGTGACTGCCCCAAGCACTGCTTGGGCTGTCTCAGACATTTATTAATATTTTAAATAAGTTAATGCATACAAGGCACAACAATTTAGAGCAATGTAACATCCTGAAATATTTGGAAATTATCCTCACTACACAGAGGATAAAAAGAAGCTGAAAGGCCTTTGTCTGTTCTGAAAATCTGGATTTGGGGTGGCTTCCCAAGAACAGCTGGAGGAAAGCTCCCAGGTGTGTTTGAGTACCATTTCTTGATTCCCAGCCTTTTCCCCCTGTACACCCAAAAGAAACAACAAGAGGCCCTGGTCCCAGCCCTGTTGCCCATCAGGTCTGCCGATTATATAGCTGTACCCATGGGAAGGAAGCTGAGTTTGGAGCACAGCCCCATAGCTTGTCACTGCAGGCTGGGCCCACCAGCTGAGACACATGGTACTTCTGGGCCAGGCTGCTCGGGGCTTTTGCAGAATTCAACTCAACCGGTCTTGCTTGTATACCAATGACCTCCTGACACAAGGGCCTCCCTAAAGTTCTTCTTGCAAGTTCTACCAATACCTTTCTGGGCTCCCGTTCATCTTCTCCAGGTTGTAGTACCATATAACAAAATTCTACGTATGAACAGGGATTTTGCTCCACACACTCCACCTTGCCTTTAAGTCTGGCTCAAATTTGGTCTCTTCTTACCACTTGTCTTCCTCTTTCTCTTCCGTAAGAATCCCTCGTGTCTTCTCTTTAATGGGACATTCCTGTAGTGTGAATTCTAATTGGTCTTATTATAAAAACCCCGAGTCAGATGTAGGGATAAATGCTGAAAGAGCAAAGAAGCAGAGCAGCAGAGCAGCAGCCACTAGTCCTTACCTCTATCAAATCCTCAGACCAAATGGGTGATCCTGTCTCTAGGAATCCTCAGACTGAATGCTAAACTCCTCTCACCTCTGCCCAGCCATATTCCTTCCTGTCTCCTCGGATTGGAATTAAAGGTGTACTACTCAAAATTATTGGGATTAAAGGTCTGAGCCACCACCACCTACCTCTGTTTCATTTAGACTGTATTGATTTTGTGTAGCCCAGGATGGCCTTGAACTCATAGAGATCTGTCTGCCTCTGCATTCCAAATTCTGAGATTAAAGGTGTGTACCACCACTGTCTGGTCTCTATGGCTAACAAGTGACTAGCTCTGTACTCTGATCTTCAGGAAAGCTTTATTTGTTACAGCACAAACAAAATACCATCACACATTCCTTTTGCTGTCTTAGCAGGAAAGGCCAGTAAATAAGGCAGATTGTACAATAGGGAATGTCATGGATTCTGGCCCTGTGAAAGGCATCCATGGGCTGCCACCAGGCCTCAGCTCAGACTTGCTGATTTGTGGAAATGGGGACTCAGTACCACTACCTCGGTTATGTGAAAGTGGAACCAGAAGGATGGCTTTGATTGAAAAGTACAGCTCACGTGAGTGTGTGGCCTTTCCAATCTGCACAGCTTTCACAGCCAGCAGAGGAAAGTGAAGGCCATGGAGTGTACTTTCCAGAGAGTGCGTAAAAACTGTTTCCATACATTTCAGCAGGGCTTCTGGTTTAGAAGATGCTTATCAAGACCTGAAGTGACAAATGATCTGTGATGTGTCAACAAGGCTGAGCAGCCACCAGCTGCTCTTGGCTCATCTCACTTGGAAAGACCTGATTCAAGGCACACAGGTGTCCTGTGCCTTTCACTGCTGACTCCTGATCAGCATGCATTTTCAGGAGTCCTGACTCAAGGCAGCTCAGGACTCAGCAGATACAGCCCTTGCCTGCAGCTCCCTGATACTGTCTGAACCAGCTTCCCACATCTCTACCCTCCGGCCTTCTCCTGGGCTCTGTGGAGGTAGCTAAAATAAGCTTCTGTTTTTGACCATTCAAGCCCAGCCTGTACAATACCACAGCAGAGGAACTGGATTAGATAGGGACCTGGGAGAGGGAAAAGCCCTCCTTAGAGCGCTTGGTTTACATGGACAATTCTAGAACACAAGTAATAAAACTGGATCTGTAGAAAGCCCGAGAAACAGACTTTTGTTATTTCATCAAAATATTCCTGGGGAGCAGGGACATTGTAGAGGCAGGCTATGTGTCATTGTTGGCGTCAAGGGAGAAAAAGAGAGAATTGGTCTGGCTCAGGGACTGGACAACACTTGCAGGGCTCCAGGGACAACAGATGTTCACTATCCACTTTGCTGGGCACAAAACCAGGGATCCTCTGCCTGCCCTCCCCACTGGCTCTAAGTATTAGGCAAAGGACCCTCAGAAGAGGCAGTTAATGTTCCGGGGTTGCTCAGCAAAGGGTGGGGAGGAGTGTAGGAGATTATGAGTTTGAACTGGGTTTGCTTGTCTTAGAACACTCCTGTCCTAACCACAGGCCACTGTGACTGTGAGGGGTCTCTACTCATATCTCAGGCTGTGCTGGGTGAGTCATTTAATCTTTATAACAACTCCAAGGCATAGGGATAGCCAGCTCTGATGTATGGGGAAAGAAACTGGGAGCTTTAGTGATACACAAGTCTGTATTTCCCATGAGTGGCAGGAGCAGGTGTTCAGCTGGATCCAAGGATCTAAGGCTACATTCTCTCCCAACAGCATCTACATGCCCTTCTCAGAGTACCACAATTGCAAAGAGAAACCTGAAAGTATTTTATGAATAAAAACAACAACAACAACAAAAAAACAAGATCAACATCTAACATAGAAAGCAGGAAGAACTTGTCCCAAAACAGCTGAACTAAATGTTAGGTGTACAGAAGCCTTCACCTTTTTGTCAACTTGTTTGCAAGGTGTGTATGTTAAAGATTGAACGAGGCCCTTACGCATGCTAGGCAGGGGCCTTGGCACTGAACCACATCCCTCTTTAGATAAGATCTCACTATGTGTCCTAATCTAGCCTTGAACGTATATGATCCTCCAGCATCAGCCAACTGAAGGCTACAGTTACAGCCATGCACCATAAACCCAGCTGATTGCTTTTTTTAATTCATAGAGATTCTTAGTTTTCTCTTTGGAACTGTGGTATGCTGCGAGGGGTATTCCCTCAGTTGAGAGTGATTTTCTTGCAAACAATAGTAGAGACTTTGAGATCATTGAGTAAAAAAAGATTCACTAGAAAGACAGATGCTTCATTGTTCTTATTCAATGAAGAATTGTTTATTGAGCACCTAATGTATGTGAGACATCATTTCAGATGCTAGGATACATCTAAGAACAAAACAAAGTTTTTTGTACTTATGGAATTCAGTTTCTTTTTGGGAAAGGGGAGGAAAAGTTTGTGGGAAGAAAGAAAATAAACAATAAAGATTTAAGGAAGGCGTGTTGTGCTTGAATGAGAAATATTCCCTTGGCCTACAAGATCTGAGTAGAAGGGTGGTGGGCTCTAATTTTAAATAGGAAGATGAACTCTGGCTGCTGAGGGAACAGGGCCACAGGAAGCAAATGACTGGAGAAGCTGGCAGGCCACTTTTGAGGATGAGTAGTAGTACATCTTGCAAGATAAGTCAACAAGAGGGTGGTGCTGTCAGGGATCTGGACACAGATTGAAGTGAGAGCCTTCCGAGTATCCTCTGTGGTTGTAGGAGCACTTCTCAGAAAAGGCAGGAAGCCACGGGACCCAAGCTTTTCATCGAAGCCGCTAGAGGATGGAGTCACCATCTTTGGGGACAGAAAAGCCTCTGATTACAAGCCCAAGACTACATAGGAGTATGTGCCTGGCTGTCAAAAAAAAGCAGATGGACTTGAGATGAAGTCGAGGAAGAAAGCTGGGAAGGAGATAAAAATATTTCACCAAATCCAAAGTAATTCTTGCATCCTCTTCCCTTCCTAGTAATCCTGTATTGGTTAATTTTCTGTTGCTGTGATAAAATCATGACCACAAGCTCCATAAGGAAGAGCTGATTTTGGCTTACAGTTCTAGATGGGCAGATGTCTATAATGGTTGGAAGTCATGACTAAGAAATCACATCATAACTGTACAGGAGCAGAGAGACCTGGGAATGGGGCAAAACCCACCCCCAATGATGATTGCCTCCAGCAACGCTCCATGACCTCCCTGGCAGCATCACTAGCTGTGGGCTAAGTATTTAAATACATGAGCAATGGGGGACATTGCTCATTCAAACAACAGCAAAGCCACTGGGAAAGGACAGGAACCACCACACCAACACAGCAACTTTTCAGTAGCAGGACGGTCAGGAATTTTTCTCAAAGCAAAATCAGAACATGGCACTGTGTCTCCAGAGGTGTCCAACACCCAGTGGGCATTGGCAGGGATCCAGAGCAGGGTGAGCTCGGAATATAGTTGATGTTTCGTTCCTGGCTTCCCTGCTGTTGTCAAATCAGGGTAAGTGATGTTCCTGACAGCCTGCTTTCCATCTGCTTAGAAAAAAAAAAAAAAAAAGTCCATGTCTGCACGGAGAGTGATGGCACGTGCAGGCTCTCTCATTAAACACTGTTTATCTCCTAAGAGCAGTCAGCAGCAGCTTAATCAAAGTCAGGGCAGATGAGATTTGCAAAACGCCAGTCACTTTTCATTCTGCTTTCTCCTCTTTAGAGAACAGCCCCGCCCCCTCCCTGCATCTGCAAAGAAAGTGACCTGCCAATTACAGGCCCACTTACAGCTGAGGTAGGGACTGAAAGGGTCCAGAGCTCACTGACTCTTAGCAATTCTGCTCCTTGCCCCCAGTCTCCGATTATTTTGGAAATGGAAAAGAATAGGGAAATCAGAATAGAAGTACAATGAAATCTGTAGTAACCTTATTCCTACTCACACAGGAAGGAAGACTAAACCACAGAATAATAAGATAATTGTCTTTTTCCATTTTAGGTCTTCTCACAAAAGTTTATTCCATGTGGAATGGCAGATTCCATTTCTCTTGGGGTTTCAAGAGATTACAGATTTTTATGTATTCTACTCTACTCCTGTGTGTGTGTGTGTGTGTGTGTGTGTGTGTGTGTGTGTGTGTGTGTGTGTGTGTGTGTTTCTCTCTTTCTCCATTCATCACCCTCAATTGCGGGGATTGAACCCATAGGATTTTGTATGCTAGGTGAGCATTCGATGACTGAGCTACTGTCCTAACCCTAGATGTTTGTGATCCTATGTCTTCCATTTCTATCCATAAATATCTGAAAAATGATAATAAACTGTATCTTGGTGTTATGGATTGTGTCTCATATGTTGAAGTCTCAATAATTCAGAATGGGACTACATTTAGAAAATGAGTTGTCACTGTTCAAGCCACTCACCCATGGCCTTCATTATGGCCTCTAGAAAACAAATATACCTGATTTGAGATGAAAAAAAAAATCTCTTAATCGAACCTTGAGGTTTAGCCATTGTGCCTCTCCTTGCCAGAGGTGATGAAGCCAGAACCCCGAATGCTCTCCTAGTGGATAAAACATGCCTTCCTATCTAGCTGCATTCTAAGGGGAGAAAGGCAGAGGCCTGAATTATTAGCACTTGCCTTCGTGTTTAGAAAGTATTTTCAGGATAATTTTATCTTAAAAGCCTAGCTGAGGAAAATATTTATAGATATGCCCTAAGTGGGCAAGGCTGTGGGACAGCTTTGGCAGCATCCGCAAAGCCCTGCAGCTCTGTGTAATGCTTCGTTTTCTTCCAACCATCACCTCATCCACTTTTCTTCAGGAAATATTTGCTGAGGGAAAAAAAAATCCTTCTCCTGGAACTAAATGATTCAGTGTTTTGGAAACCAGCCAATTAAATGTGTCTCTAAGAATGAATGTAACCTTGAAAATACTTTCATTTAAACAGAGAAGCAGCTCAGGGTGAGAAAACAGCCTTTTGCCCCTAGCAAGGCTGTGCTGGTCTATACTCTGTTCATTCAGACAGAAAATATTTATGGAGTGCTTACCACATACCAGGAACATGATGGGTGAGTGGTATTCAACACCAGCTAATGAATCCTAGTGGGGAAAGATGGACAGCAAAATGGATGGTCACAGTCTGCTGTGATGGGTCACAGGGTCTAAAAGGTCAGAGGAGGAAGTGGCAACTCAACTGACTTAAGGCTGGGAAGATCTAAGGAAATGATCAGGCGTGCTCAGGGGACTTGGTACAGCACATGTGACTGAACCTGGCATGGTAGGCAAATCATACCTCATTCTGGATACTGAGACTCTTCTTGTTCCTAGGGACAGCTGCTGACACATGGATTTAAGGCCTTCTGCTGTTCCCACCACACCATATTGGGTATGCATGGTTGCAAGCAATGTCAGCACTCCAGTCAATTTCAGAAAGGCCTTCTGAGATGAGCTTAGCTTTATTCTGCGTGTCCTGTTCATTCTCCACTTGGTGAATTCTTAAGTAAGGATTTCCCAGGTCAGGGAACAGCCAATGGCTAAGATGTCTTGCTGCTTCCTTCTGTTCTGTGGCAGAGGCAGCTTCTTCTAAACATGGACACACAAAGGACAAGGACACTGTCTGCCCCACCTAGAGGCAGTGAGTTTCATTTCTACTCAAAATGCACCATTCACTGCAGGGGTTCCGGGACAGCCCTGGGGCTCCAGAAGCATCCAAGGGTAAAGGTCCTAGGAATTAATATTAACAGGCTGCACTCACTCTCCAGAGGAATTCTCAAGTGCTCATTTTCCAGCTTCTCTTTCCTCCTCTGTCCTCATCGTTTTTTTCCCTCTCCAGTATGGATTTCATAAGTCAAAAATATAGGAAAAGCAAACCTGTTACAGGAGGACAGTTTGCACTCTTCAAATGTTTAATGCCTCCTGGATAAGTGTTCCCAAGGCACGTTGTGGCATTGCTTTTCTGTTGGTGGAAAGAGTTTGGGTGTGAAAGTCTGTGCTTTTAGAGACAAGGTAGGGCTCTTTGCCACATCATTCTTTTGTAAGATGGAATGTTAGAGCTTCCTGTATTCCTGAAGTTTAGATCTGATGGGAGATGTTGTATCAGAATATTCCAGTGTATATGGTGGGGGTCCCTGAATACCCACAGTTACTATGGCACTCTGGCTATAGCCCTGCTGTAAGTCAGCATCAGTACACAAATGAATTGTTTAAAATAACATAACAAGATCAAGCCAATCAACATTCCAGCACTGACCAGGAGAGAGGAACTCATGAAGCTCCACCCAGCCGAGAAGCTATTGGAAATTGATGGTTGTTGGGAGAAGGGGGAATTGTTTTTTGTTTTTTGGGGTTTTTTTTTTTTGTCTTTTTTTGTTTGTTTGTTTTGTTTTGTTCTTTGGTTTCTTTCTTTCTTTTTTTTAAGGGGATGTGGCTACTAGGTTGCACATTGTCTTAGTTACTTTCCTAATACTGTGGCCAGACACCATGGCCAAGGCAACTTACAGAAGAAAGGGTTTTGGAGGTTTTACAGTTTCAGAGGGACAGAGTCCATGACCATCATGGGAGGAGGATGGCAGCAGGCAGGCAAACAGGCACAATGCTGTAACAGTACTTGAGAACTTACATCTTGATCCACAAGTATGAAGCAGAGAGAACTAAGTGGGAATTGCAAGGGCTTTTGAAACTCCAAAGCCCACCCCCAGTTACACACATCATCCAAGAAAGCCACACCTCCTCATCCTTTCCAAGCAGTTCCATCAACTGGGTACTAAGTATTGAAATATATGATCCGGGGAGGGGGGGGGGCGTTTTCATTCAAACCACTACATCTAAGCTCATGCACATAGATAGCACTTATAGGACTCAGTGAGTTATTTTAAAAAGAAGAAATGGAGATGGAGGAAGAGGTAAAGATGGGAGATAGGCATAATGAGGAAGTCCAGGGTACTAGGATGGGGGAGGAGTAGGGGTGGATGCCATAAAATATGTGGTATTCATGTATGAGATTTTCAAAGAATAAATGAAACACCAAAAGTTTAAAAAGAGACAAAGAGGAAAATGTATTGCATTTACAATACTTTTATTGATATATTTGCATATGTAATACTTTTTTATTCAACCATAAAGAAGGACAAAATTATGCCACTTGAATAAAACAGATGGAACTAGAGGCTATGTGAAGTATCTTCTGAAGCAGAGCCTAGATTTCTTTTAAAGACATGGAATTGAAATAGAAGGGGGCTATTTGAGAGAGGGGGCAGGGATGGGGAAGAGGGACAAGAGGATAATAGGGGGTGATTATCAAAATATGTGTGTGAGAAAAGAAATATGTATCTGCCATAGAGGCCCTGATTGATATTTGTGAGGCTGCTGTGCTTGGATTCTTTTTCCATATTAAATAGATGAAATTTAACAAGTCAGTAATATAGTTTAAGATGAGTAGGTACTAAAAACAAAGAAGCCTTTTACTGGATGTTAATGTAGGCGTATGCTGTGGGATAACCCTTCTGTACTCCGTGAGTATGTGTTGCTCCCATTGGTTGATAATAAAAGCTGAATTGGCCTATAGTCAGGCAGAATACAACTAGGTGGGAAAAAAAATCAGAGATACAGAGAGAAGACAGCGGAGCCAGAGAGACTCAAGCCAACTGCCCAAGAAGCAAGATGCCAGAGAACTGGTTAAGCCATGGCCACCTGGCAATACACAGATTAATAAAAATGGGTTAATTAAATGTAAGAGCTAATTGGTAATAAGCCTGAGCTAACGGGCCAAACATTTTGCAATTAACATTAAGCCTCCTGAGTGATTATTTAAGAGGCTGCAGGGCCAGGAGGGAGAGAGAAATCTCCGTTTACAAACATAGAATAGAAATATTTAAGAGGAAAACTATATTCTTAAATTCTTTACATTTCAATCTTTCTAAATTATTAAAGACTAGAGTGAACTTATATAATATGGTTGAATAAATTACAGAACTACTAAGAATTTCTACAGAAAACTTAGAACCTAATCAGAGAAATTGAGAGAATTCTGTAGGACATAGTTCTTGAGGGACACCTAACCGACTGAAGAATATCTAATTACTTGGGAGACAAGCTCCGAAAATCAAGCACACATTTTATAGAATGTGTTAAGCACCTATTTTGTACAGTAGTTTGAAGGTGATTGCCTACCCAGAGAATCCAAGAGAACACTTCAAATAGCTATTAATTCCAATATGAGTTTAGTATTGTGGTCAAATTTTTAAAAATTACAGAAACTGTTGGTAAACATGATTGATATCAGAAACATTTATGGGAAAGTATGACATGCTCCATAGCAATAGCAAAATAAGAGACAAAATTTTATGTAGAAACAACACTGAAATTTACTGATGAACATGGGATCAAGACAAGTAGGGATACATGTGGCATTCTTGGGTGCTCTAATATTAATTCATCTCAAATATACTATAGATTTTCAATTGTAAATTCTTAATTAAAATCACAATAAAGCCAAGTGTAGTGACACACCCCTGTAATCCCAGAATTCAGGAGGCTGAGGGAGGAGGATTGTGAGTTTTTAGCCAGCCTGATCTACAAAGTGAGACTGTCTTCAAGAAAATAAATAACTCAATATTTTATATACTTCTTATATGGGAGAGACAAACATCCCAAAGTAACCAAATAGAAAAAAAAAGTGAAAGAAAAAAATGACAGCATATATTATAGCTAGATTAATATTATAAGCCACTCATTTTAAAAATACCTTTCATTGTACTTTTATTTATTTTGCATGTGTGCACGTGAGTGCACGTGAGGTCAGCTTGCTCCCTACACCACTTGAATCCCTGGGATCAAACAAAGGTCATCAGGCTGGTGAGCCATCTCCTGTGCTCTACAAGGCAAACTTAATGAATGACAACAAAAACATTACAAGTCAAAACCAGTAAGAAGGAGCCACAGCACCATTTAGAGGAACATATCTAGCTTTAGTGCAGACATTGAAACATAGAAAGTATTGAAAATTGGTGAAGTTACTGTGGTTTGAAGCTCTTTTTCAAAGTCATGTTGAAGTTTAATCCCCAGAAGGGTGGTGGTCTGAGATGAGGTTAATGTGGGGATTAGACCATGAAGGTCCTGCTCTCATGAAATCACTAATACTAGTCTCAAAAGAGAGCTTTACTGTGGGGAGGATGAGCTCTATCTTTTGAGCTTTCCCATGCATTTTCTTGCTACTGCTTCTCTACTGTTCTCTCTCACCATTAGACAATCTCTTCTGCATCATAACACAATGTCAGATGCTGCTTCTGGATTTGCTGGATGCCAGAACCACAAGAAATTTAAGAATTACCTAAGCTAGCTTGGCGGTGGTGGCACATGCCTTTAATCCCAGCACTCTGGAGGCAGAGACAGGTGGATATCTGTGAGTTCAAGGCCAGCCTAGGAAAACCTTTCATGAACCCCTCCCCAAAAAAAGAAGAATTACCTACTCTAGTTTCTGGAAAACTAGAAAAGGCAACAAAATAAACCAAATAAAGTTAAAAGTCAATATTAATTCCTATTAATGAAACAGATGAGCTAAATTTGATTAAAAATAAAATTAACTTCAGTTTAGTAAAATACTTGAGATGAACAATAATTATGAAAGAAGTTGAAAGGTAATCAAAAATATAATAACTCTGAACACAACGTAGGTCCATTAGTGTAGTTAGTTCTGACTGTTATGAAATGAGTGACTTCCATGTTATAAACATACACATATATACACTCCTCCAGGAATACGGAAAATGTGAGAGCAAGGCCCAGCTATTTCAGAAGAAAATTTGAGGCCAGTTGAGGTCAGTCTTGAGGTTTGAGATGTTTGCCAGCACTGAACAGGAAGCGGGAACAGTTTCCCCAGAAGAGCTGAGGAAGCTCGTGAAGGCAAACACACTCAACAACCCATTATCAATGGAATGAGGCAGCCTTGCCCTGGAAGAAGATGTCATTTAGGACCCAAATGGTCAGTGAGAAGTCATGCTTGGCTTCGAGCTCAAAGTGAGAGGCTGATGAGGCTGCTAACTTGAAGCTGAAGCCATTGTCCATTTAACGTTCCAACGAGTTCACAGCCTAAAGAAAACAGCAATTCTCTGCTCTGGAAGCAGTAGAGTTGGGATGGATGTGTGTGTGTGTTTACAACCTGTTTTCTCCCTGCTGTGTAGACTCACTGCTCAGAGAACAAAACCCTTCTTTGAGAACTCTTATTGTTCACTGACAGAACACTGGGTCTCTCAAGCCTGCGAACACAACAGCCATTTGGGAGCCTGCAGGAGTCCTTCTGACTTTCAAGTTATAGTATTTAAGAAAGACATTTTTACAGCCTTTACAAATTGTTTAATCTGTGGAAATCAGTTATAGTGACAGAAAATGAATCAAGAAACTCACCTTTACCGTGGGAAACTAGAAAGGCCACAAACTAATCCAAAGAAAGTAAAAGGTCTATATAAAGACTGAAAATTAAGTTCTATTAATAAACAAACAAACAAAAAAGAATTAAACTTGGTTAAAGATACTCTTAACTTCGGTTTAATAAAACAATGGCAGATAGTGATTCCTCCGATGAATCTGGACACTTTCTGGAAAGGATTTAAATTCTGGATGCTATCGGGAACATTTTTGATTCACAGAAGGATGTTGAAATATCACCAGGAGCTGGAGTTGAGAAGAAATCAACCCCAGATTTTTTAGATGACTTTGAGGGGTTCAAGATTTTAGTTGAGGAAGTCACTGCGGAGCTGATGGAAACAGGGTGGACTGGGGTAGCTGGGGGCTGGGGGAGGGGGTGGTTCAAGGACCAGAAGTTGAGCTTCATAGCTGGTTGTGGCCCAGTCAGCAGGGTGTAGCCTAGCACTAGTGGGGCCGGGAGTGTTGACACATACAGATGACAGTAGTACAGCTCTGTTCAAAAAGCCAGAAGAAAAGGTTTTGCAAACTACTATAAAGAAAAGATGCATACTTGAGGAAAGCCAAGTTTAACTTGCTATAAACATTACACAAAGTACATATGTATCAAAGCAACATGTTTCTCCATCAGTGTGTATAATGTTTATGGATTTTACATATCAATTAGAAATAACTCAAATAAAAATCAATACAATAAAAGCAAAGTAATGTTGTTAAGTTCTGGCTGAACACCACTGCACCATACAGGCTCTTATTCTGAACTCTTTCTTTGTTGAACAGTGACATTAGCAAATGTCACAGGTGCTGATGACTGCTTTCCCTCTACATATGTTAAAGGGCAAGCAAGGGCAAAGTGGCTTTCTCCTCTGTGATGTAGCTTTATTTGAGGCATAGTTGGTCCACTCTCAGATCATCTCGGGGTGATCAGTGGGTACACTTCCTGCTCCAGAGAAAGCAGGATGAAGTAATGTGGAGGGAGAGTGCATAGGCCATGTTAAAATAGACACTAGGAAATGCATGCCGTGTCTCAAAGCATTTTGAGGTTGAACTCTGCACTAGAAATTGGGAAGAACAGAGGTCGTTTCGGGTAAGAAGACGTAGATGTAAGGTGAAAGTTAACAGGGACTATGGGGCAGTGATACAGTGGCCTGGTCAGAAGACAGTGTGCACATGGGCTCATAAAGGCCTATTTATATCTTCCTTCTACCAGATACTCCACCACAACCTCTGCCCTTTGTTGTCTTTGGCTTTGCCATCTTCTCTTGTGGCTTTTGTTGGTGCTTGGTCCTGGCATGGAAGGCATTTGGCCAGCTATAGATTCTCATACCTCTTGTTCCAAGATCCAATGGGTCAGGAGATTAGGGATTACTTAGCTCCTACAATTTCCTTGGCTGAAACCACTGATTGGGTCCTCACAGAAAGTCCCAAACTATTGTGAACCAGATGTCATGATGCCATCACCATGCCCAATGTATACCATTACTTAGTTGCTAGATAACCAAATCAATTCATCTTTAAAGAAGGAGCTACAGTGATGCAAAAGATGGCGCACTTAAGTGTCACAGCTGCACCCGGCAGCACCTGCTGTGAAAATGACGAAATTCTTGGCAGTGGGTGCACACCCGTCAGAACGGTGCACCATGTGAAGAAGCCTCATTGATGATTTACGTCACCTCAGGAAAGGACTGGGTCAGAGAAATGAAACAAGCCCATTTCCTCTTAAGTGGGAAGAATGAGAGCCATAATGTTCCCTTTGTCCTGATAGTGGTTTGCAAGCTTTTCCTCACACCCCTGATAACCAGCATCATCCTCTCTAATGTTTTCTTCAGCTGATATGATTCATGAAATAGCTAAGGGCCACTCTGGCTGTATCCTTGGATACAAAATCCCCCTCAAAAAAGCTTAGCCATCTTTATCCTAACTCTTGTGCCCTGCTTGTCCCTTACATAGAGATGCTGTTTAAGTGACCTTTGCCTCCCCGTCAGCAGCCAAGGGAAGGCAAAAACATGTCAGAGTCCAGGTGGAGGAGAGGAAGCTATGAGAAACTTGATCTTCTTTATGGTCTCAATGCACCTCAACATGGCAACATGCCCTCATCATAGAAGCTCGGCTTCTATGTGTGACGAGGGCTGCAATTAAAACCATGAGTCACCAGCTTTCTATTACTTGGGATCTCTGCTTCCTTTCATGCCAAGCACTGGGCAGGTTCTTAAGAGTAGGTTGTTGTTTCTCTTTGCCCAAACGTTTGAGCCTCAACTCCATCATACTGGCCCTGTGTCTCCCTGACATTCTTTTCCTAAGTCTTATTTCTTCTCCTTTTTTCTACACATAAAAGCTTAACATGGAGTTCATTATGTCAGCTCAACCTGGTTTGTCTAGCTCAAATACAGCTTTCAAAAATATCAATCTTAGCTGGGCTGGTGCAGTTCTGACTCACTGTCCAGCTAGGTGGGTGTTTCATAAAGTCTTTAGAACTAACTGGATTGACTCATGTAGCCCAGGCTAGCCTAGACTCATCATGAAGCAAAGTATGACTTTGAATTTCTCATCTTCCTGCCTCCTTCCAAGTGCTGGGATTGCATGAGTGCTTTATGTGAATGCTGGGGTTAGAGCCGGGCCTTATGCGTGCTAGACAAATGCTCTACAAATAAGCCACATTCTTACTCCAGCTCATAGGATGTGGTGAGGACCACATGTGGAATGAGCAAGAGGTCTTTGCAAGCCCAATATGCTGTAGCAATCAGAGAGGAATGATCTCTAGGAGACTGTAAACCTTTCCTAAGAGACAAGGTTTTCTTTCTTTCTCCTTTCTTTCTCCTTTCTTTCTTTCTTTCTTTCTTTCTTTCTTTTTTTCTTTCTTTCTTCCTTTCTGCCTTCCTTCCTTCCTTCTTTCTTTCCTTTCTTTTTGTGAAAGTATTCTGAAAATTGGTTGAATTCTCCCAATTCCTCAGACCCCCAAGTGCCAGCAAGTGATTGTGTGTAGGTGATGGGTAAAGAAATGTTTATGCAAATTGAATCCTGATTAGGTACAAAAGAAGTTGTCTGTTTTGAGTGTGTTCATTTTTATTTGAGGACTTTGTTTGCACATTAGCTGCACACAATGTGATTTACATCATTGGCCTCACCCTGTCTTATTTGCCTTAATGTAATTGTCTGTTCAGATCCACTGATGGTGAAAATTGCATTTGTCCTTATCAGCAAAGATTCTAAAATGAGAGGTTCAAAGGAGGCAAAGGCTTTAAATGCAGAGAAAGTATGTTTATTATTTTTTTAGGTCCTTTGAAACAGTCTTATCCCCTAGAATAGGATAATCTCTTTGCAAAACATCAAAATGAATGGCTCACTGTGACCCCTAATCAAGGAAGTTGCTGAAAAAGAAAAACACCAAAAAACAGAAAAAGGAAAAAAGTGGGTGGACTCTGAAAATCTCTGTCAGTTCACCAGTGCTCTTGTGTAACCTTGGAAGATTTGGGGATTTTCTGAGAAATCAGCACTTGTGTTTTGCCTTGAATAAAAATGGACCTCAACACTTCCTTTGCCAGAATGCTGGTGCCAGGAAATGCCTCTCAGTAGAGGGACAGAAAGTGTGTGGAGAGCACATATGGAATGCATAGGAAGACAGAAGACAGATGTAGAGGTTGGAAAGGAAGTTTCACAATGTGGAAATGACTTTCTCATTAAAGCTCAACACTGAAAACCCATACTTGTAAGGCTCAGACATTTAGTTTCTGTGCAGGACAGCTTCCACTGCAGGCTCTCTTCTAACAGGATTCCCCACAGCTCCACATGCAATTTTAAGCTATCAGGTTAGTGTAGCTTTGGCAGATCACATATAATTAAAGCAAGCTGACATTCGTAGGAGCTATGTACCAAACACCACACTTCAGGGTACACTCCATCTAGCTGGATGGTGTCATGTTGATTCCCGAATAGTTCTCTGAAGTAGAGTCTGTTCACATTATCTTTTGGGATTTAAATCAGACAAATAATGACTATGATCTTAACACCACTATTGGAAGTTCCCCCAAACATGGTGTATCAGGAAAAAACATTTGGAAATACAGTGAAATTATAATGAAATACCCTTGGAGAAGGGGCCTAGGTATGTGTGCCACACGTAGTCATGTTTAGCATTGATTAATAACTGAACATAGTAATGAGACCTTAGTTTATTTAATGTTAAGTGAAAAAGAGCTAAAATGACCCTGTGATCTCAGCCACTTGGATGGACTGAGTTCAATGCTGGCCTGGGCTACATAGTTAATTCCTGGCCAGCCTGAGCTACAAAGTTAGACTATGTCTCAAACAACAAGAACTAAGCAACCAACCAACCAACCAACCAACCAACTAACCAACCAACCAACCAACTAACTAACCAACCAACCAACCATCCAACCAACTAATCAACCAACCAACTAACCAACTGGCTAACTAACCAAACAACCAACCAAAGGACCACTTACTTTCAAAACCACCCATGGTAGTATTTTACTTGTTGGCTTGACTCCCAGAAAAATCAATAGACACTTGTCACAATATGCCAGTTCTTTGATTCCACTTTAAAACTCTTACTTCAGAATAATTTAAGGAAAAGGGATAGAGGGCTGAGTGTTTTAATTTAAAAAACGTCATGAAGAGAAATCACACCAAACAACAGGGCTCACATAGGAGGTTTATTGGAAGAGGAGACAGAAGGGGCAGAAAAGGGGGCAGAGAGAGTAGTAGAGATCAGACCCTGGGAACAGGAGTGGTGGAAGAGAAAGAGAGAGAGGGAGAAAGAGTGAAAGATAGGAAGTTGGCAGGGCTCTTTTAAAAGTGACATAGAGAATGCACACAGGTGACACTCTTAATGGCTGAGGGCATATCCTGTCAGAACCCCAAGGGCAGGGCAGTACAAACAAATGCCTGAATTCTAACACTGGGGTGTCTCTCAGTTGGCAGTATTTGCTAACTGAGCATAGAGCTCTGGTTCCATTCACCAGCAACACAAGAACAGGGTGTGATGACACACACCTGTAACCCTAGCTTTTGGGAGGTGGAGTCAGGAGAATTAGAAGTTCAAGATCGTCTTTGATGACATAATGAGATTGAGGCTAGACTGGGTTACACAAAATCTTGACAAACAAACAAACTAGCAAACATATAATAATTAAAAAGCAACAGCAACAAAACTCCAGACAACTGAAAGAAAGCTGAGCAGGAAGCAGAATAGTAACTGCTAGGGATGTAGGATGGTAGAGGAAAAACACATCTAAGCCAGGCATGACAGCCTGTAATCAAGAGCACTGGGAGGCAAAGGCAGGAGGACCAGGAGTTCAAGGTCCTCTTTGACTACACTGCAGGTTCCAGGCAGGCAAGGTCCAGCCTAGGCTACATAAGACCTTGCCTCAAACAAACAAACAAACAAACAACAGAAATGTGTACAGACTTGAACAAACCACATCATATGGAAATATCAATGAATCCCATTAATGTGTACAATCAATATGTGCCAATAATAAAAATAAAAGTATTTAGGAGCCTTGCTGTAAGTATTTAGGTAAGAGCTTTCCCTGGGTCCTTACCCAAGCATCGTGGATCCAAAGGTACTCATGGGAACTTCCTCATAAACTGTCTGTGGTTTATGGTGGAGAGTGCTTTAGACTAAGCCTCAGAGTTCCTCTGCTGCTCTTTTCAGCTGGACAATCCCTAACATGTCATTTTTCTTTTGAGACCTTAGTTTACCTCACAGAAGTAAAAAAAAAAAAAAAAATGCTAAAACGATCTTTCTGGACCTCACAACTTTGATTAGCATTGGGTACCCCTTGGATTAGCATGGATATGCATTGGGTACCTCTTTTATTTTATGTTTATGGTGTTTTGCCTGCATGTATGTCTGCTCACATGCTTGCCTGGAGCCTGAGGAGGCCAGAAGAAGGCATAGGATCTGTCAGAACTGGAGTTAGAAACAGTTTTGAGACGCTGTTGTGGGTGCTGGGAATTGAACTCAGGTCCTGTGGAAGAGCAGCCAGTGCTCTTAACTGTTAAGCCATCTCCCCACCCTGGGTTCATCTTTACAAGACACGGCTAAACACAGAGCTTTGATTTAGACCACCCAATGCTAATTTTTTCTGTGAAATTGTGCCTCTTCAGAGTTGAGACTCTATTTATCTCTAACTTCTGAGAAAGCAGTCTCTTGCCCATGTTTAACTTCCTGACTAAATGTGGGGCTTATCACCTACTCACTTCTTCCTGTGTTACTGGAAGGCACAGTTGCTTCTCACCGGGGAGAGGTAAGGAGACAGACAAGCAAGTGAGAAACATGGCTTAGCTTTATGGCTGCCTTGGTTTCCCCTTTCATTCCACACCCATGGATTTCTCTGGTCTAGACATAGATCAGGGGCATGATGCTTAGGTGAAGATGGTTGCACAGCTGCTCAGTGTCAAGCTGAGGATCCTCTCTTTCCCAGGGAGGGGGCAGGTGTACTTGAATGGACTGTAAGTAGCGGTAGCACAAGGGAGCCTGCCAGTCTTATTAAGCCTCATCAGCTAGCACTGTGCCTGGCATACAGCAGGCACCAGTAATTACTCATTGAGTGAATAAATAAATGTATGAGTCTGTTCCTCCGTCCCTGACCATTCTCTGGAATTTAAAAGTGGAGAATTACTTTTATAGACAAAGTAATTTTTAGAACTCATGCGACTTCATTAAATCCATCTTTTTTGGATGCCATTGATAGACCATGAGAATGGAATTTTCTAGTGTGAGAGAATTTTCAGAGAAATATCGACTAGCAGTTGCTATCTACCTGTGAGAGATTCCCATCTTTATTCAGCAGGTGAAAAGAGGAGAAATTCATCTCTCCAGAAGTCAGAGACATCAATTCTCTCCTGTAAGGCTTCTGTGGGAAGGTGGCAGGTCACAAAACTATTGATTCTGTTGGTAGAAAAAAAATTATCAGAACTTTGTATCGCAAACTAGCATGATAACCCCAGCAAAGTCCTTCATCTTGAAGTATGCCTCTCAGCACGACTAATTTTGAGAAAAATTCTGACCCCCTTTTTAGAAAGTATGCTTTCCATGAGATGTGATGGAGGACTTGTGAGGTGGCAGAGGAGGAAAAACTAGGGAAAGGAACACGTGTGGGTATGGTGGGGGCACAAGTGTGATTTTAGTACTCAGAAAGCTGAGGTAGGCAGGTGGACAGTCACACTGAGCCAGAGTAAGATCCTATCTCAAGCATGATAAATTAATAAGTGAATTAATTCAATTAAATGAAAAAAGCAACAAATGGAAGTGTAGCCCTGCTGTAGCAGAAACTAGAAACTAAAACAGTCACATGGATTTCGTAGTTTTAAACTTTTCAGCTGGTTACTAAGATGGTTAATTTTAATTGCCGACATGGTCTAGAATCACCTAGAATAGACCTTCAATAAGAAACTGTCCATATTGTCCTGGGCTGTGGCCATGTCTTTGGTGGCATTGTCTTAAGTAACTGATGTGGGAAGACCCGGCCTACTGTGAATGGCATCATTCCCTGCACAGGAGGTCCTGATGGAGTAAGTGGGGAGCAACAGAGGGAGAACAGGCAAGCAGGTGGTTGTGTATATCTCTCTGTTTTGGCAGATGTAATGTGACTAACTGAAGTGCCTACGTTGACTTCCCTATGATGATCAATGGTAACCTGAAATAAACCCCTTTCTCCCCTAACTTGTTTTTTGTCAGCATATTTTATCGCAGCAACAGAAATGACACCACAAACAGTAAAAACATATTTGGAAAATCTAGAGTTCAAATAAAACTTGTCTTTTATTTCTTCTTAAGCACTGGGCCCATGTCCTCAAATGGCCGATAGCTGGCTGGAGTCAAGCCGATGATGTGGTTTCTCAATCTGAGAAAGGCCGCTGTCTTTCTCTGAGAAGATAACATCTCCTGTGTCTGTGGAATGCACTGTAGGTGCCTCCACACGCACGTGATCATGTGAATACACACACATACACACATACACGTACATACATGCACACACACAGGTACACACATATACACGTGTACACACATAGATGCACATACACTACATGTACACACATGCACAAATACACATATACACATGTGTACACATGTACATACACGCACGCACGCACACACACACACACACACACACACACACACACACACACACACACACCACTGTTTCAGGACTTGCTTCTGGAGAACTCATAAGAACTCATAATTCCCTTAACTACATCCTAAAAGAAGAATAAAAATGCCTCGTAGCTGATTTGGCCTGCCTGGCATTTCCTAGTCCAATGTCAGGAGACAAGCCTCTGTTCTCAATGCACCAGAGGCCCCAGACATCCCCAAATGGTAGGTGGCTTGTCTCTAGGCTCTTTTCCTGGAGATGATCTTTCCTCATTCCTGTATCCCTAGCTCATCACCTCTGGATGATGTCTCTGGACCATTTGTCAGTGTCTCAGTATGGGCTGTGAGTAGAGACCCATGCCAGGTAAATGACAACTTCTGGGATGAATCCATCCTTTCTCCTACCATCAATCTCCCACTCCCTCCACAATTGTTTCTGAGACAGGATTTCATTGTGTATCCCAGGATGACACAGAACTCACCACGTAGTCCTACCTGGCTTTGAAGTTTGATTCTCCTGCCTTTGCCTTGCATGTGCTGGAATTATAGTCCCCTGTTTTTGGGTCAAAGAGCCTGCTATTCCTTTTGAAGGACCACTTCTTACCTAGCCTCATCTTGTGGAGCTTAAGAATGGAATTCAAACTCTAACACCTAGTGTAAAAACTGCTCCAACGACCCTGGTCTGTGCTGTGGGGTGGCTAGCCACTTGCAATGTGGAAAGGGTGACAAATTTCAAATTTAGGTACATGTCTTACCAGTTGATCTGGAGTAAGCCCTGGATACCTTTCGAAGTCCACAATTTCTTCATCATGTGTTTGTCATGGACACTCAGGTAGCAGATAGTTAGAAGGTCCTATTAGTATAGTTCTGGGCTCATTGAAAGTGTTCAGCAAAGAGTAACTATTAATATTCAAATTAGTAAGATTCTCTTTGATTAAAGAAAAGTGACAGGAGCAACTATATAAAATGAGTGACTTTGCGAGCCTGGGGCCTTCTGCCAGCTCTCCCACTCATTCTCCACCTGCTTTTCACAGCACTCCAAGCTGTGGCATCAGGACAGAAAAGGTCATCTGCTTTATCAAGGACATCCTGGCCAGGGGTATGGCCACCTCCAAGGTGGCCCTGGCCTGGATCCAGTGGAGCAGGCGGCTGCTGAAGGTGCATCCTGACAGTGCAAGATCATACACAGACAGTAAAAAGGCGCGGTGGGCCTCACTCTCTATTTGCAAGGAATGGGGTAAGCTGTCCTGGAAACTAGCCAGTGGCTTACCTAACTTCCTCTCCAAACAGAAGGAAGATGAGGAGGAGGGACAGTTGGAGAAAGGACAGACTTGTCCCAGGATAAGTACAGATACTCCTCCCTACAGTTCTGAGGGCATTTGACTGTATCAGGGCCTCTGCAGCCACAGCAGGACCACCTCACTTTCTGTGGTTCCCCTGTTGTAACTACCAGACCTTGCCTGTCAGTGATTTGAGGAAATTCAGCTTGAGCACAGTTCCAGAGGCCTGGGAGACTAGGCAAGATCATGGAATCAAGATCTCCACACAGGGCATTGCCATCTACTGGAGGCCTACTTGGTGCGCAAAACCTGGCCAAAATCCTTCTCCCTGACCCCTTCGCACAGCATGACTGCAGATAGTGTGCAGTCCTGGTGTGAGAAGCTGACATCAAGTATACCAGAGTATAGATTGTGCGAAGGTTTGTTGAGAGGAGAGATGGACCTTGTGAAGAGCGCAGGCTCATTGTCCCCTACAACTGGGAAGTGTCATGCTGGTCTTATGCATGGAATTGGAGAAAGCCAGTATGTCTGTTTCCTGCCTAGACAGTGGAGCAAGAGAACCATGTAGGATATATAACTCTTTCTGAACTTTGGCCTTCCAGGGTTCTTGTTCATTGTTGTTCTGCCCATCGTTGTCTGTAGGGAGCTGGGGAAAGTTCCTGAAAAGGCTCTTGGAGTGATCAGGTTTGATGGTGGACACTCCAATTTCATGTATTGATTTGGGTCAAGGATCATGATGGCCCTGCCATTCTAAAGGTGGGGCAGCTCCACTGTCCACTGTGAGAACTCAACGTATAAGCATTTATGTCTTCCATTTGTACCTAAGCATAAAATCCTTTTTCATGCAAATATTACATGTATGTTCTATGTTCATTATGCTAATGCAAAACAATAAAGTAGAATGGTGCCAATATGCCAGGAACCAACATAGGACAGAAGGAGGCAGCATCTGGACAGAGGGAAGCATGCTTCCGTGGGGAAAGACAAAATCCCTTCTAGTCTCCCTCCATGCTCACATTGTGAGTGTGTAGGAACGTTATGTACAATTCACAACCCAGTGAGCATGCTTCCTGAAGCATAGCTAAATGCCATCTCTACCAGGAACTTAAGCACGGCCAACTAGGAATTGAGGCATCAAATAATATTTAATTTCACTTCTCTCTAAATATTATTGAATTCCATTCTCAGCAACTCTTCTTTCTGACTCCTTCTTTTTTGACGCAGTTCAAGTAGAAAAAAATAGCTTAGATGCAAGTGTAAAACCCTCATTCAATAAAAAAGAAAAAAAAAAAACTTTTAGTGTAACGCAAGAGACTTGGCAAGCTTTACTTTCCACATACATTATTTAGCATAACCATAAACCACTGTGTTCTTTTTGTTCTCATTTTGTTTTAAAGGTGGTTTCTTCCAGCCTCCTCAGAAAGTATTTTAGCTCTCAGGGTTATGCCCCCCCCAACACTCATCAATGATTTTATATATATTCCCCATTGGCAAGAGGTTCCACCATTAAGTTTATTCAGGAGAAGTGATGCATTTTTGTCTCTGAATCCTTGGTAGCCTGACCTGATGACAGCCTATACTGTGTCTCCATGAAGCTGACGTAGATTCCAGCCCTCTCTCCTTCCTTCCTTCTGTTTTTCTTTTTTCTTAGAGGCATTTCTACATGACCTACGAACCAGACTCTGATGCTTAGCATCTGTTTGACCTTGAATAAAACACTTTTCTCTGGCTTGCTTTCCTTATCTATAAAATGAAGCTAACAAAGGTTGTGGTGAAGACTGAGTGAATACAAGTAATCACTAAAAGAGTCCTAAGTGAATACTAAGCTAAGTGAATACTAAACTTGATGTCAGCTCCTCCTCCTCAGATTCACAGAAGTAAGGTGGTTTCACCATAGGCTGATGATCTAAACACCAGTCCCTCTGTAGGGATTGTTTCTACAAAGTGTACTGTACTCGCCTGCCCTCACCAGCAAGGAAGATGTGACACCGGGTAGATCTTCTTCATGCAGTTTTAATCAGGACCCTTTAAACATGTTGCTTATGGCCCGCAGGGAGAGAAAGAGAGAGAGAGAGGACCCCTGCACAGGCTTAAATACCCTTGAGCTAACCAACTCCAGTGAGCCACGTGGACCCTGCAGATAGGCTACTCTAATGCGGACAGGCTGAACAGACTCAACCAACCAAGGGCTTGTTTACCCAGAGAGTCTTTACCAGCGGGAAGGTGTAAGGTAGAAGCCAGCACCACTTTAAGGTGTGGCACTACGCGGCTCTCTACAGTGTACTGGCTCTATTACTTGCTCACCCATGAAAGGTGCACCCTAGAACTTGCAGAGGGAGCCTAGAACTTACATCATAGAGAAAAGACAGCCTAGAACTTACATCATGGAGAAGAAGAAGCCTAGTACCCACATCATGGAGAAGATGTGGCCTAAAATTTATGTCATGGTGGTTGTTGTGGTTTGCAAGAAAATGGCCCCCAAAGGGAGTGGCACTATTAGGGAATGTGGCTTGTTGGAGGAAGTGTGTTACTGTGGGGGCAGGTTTTGAGGTCTCTTTTCACAAGCTTCACTTAGTCTGACGTTCAGTTGACTTCCTGTTGCCTGTGAGTCAGGATGCAGCACTCTCAGCTCCAGCACCACATCTGCCTGCATGCTGCCATGCTCCCCTTCATGATCATAATGTACTAGACCCGACCTCTGAAATGGTAAGCAAGCCACCCTTAATTAAATATTTTCTTTATAGGAGTTGCTGTTGTCATGGTGTCTCTTCACAACAATAGTAAACCCTAACTAAGACAAAAGTGGGAGAGTTAGCTGAGTTGAAGAACATGTAGGTAGTGGCCATGGCTGACTATGTCTTACAGGATCTCTTGCTTTCAATTTGGCCCTTCAAGGAGGCTTACATATACACAAAAAGCAACAACAAAACAACAAATTCTCCTTTTTTTCATTAAGAACATATATACTGGCTGCTTTCTCTGCAGCCAGCGTTGGAATAAACAAAGCAGGACAAAGAGTACAAAGATGTCCACAACAAGAGTGATGCTGAAATGACTAGAGTGACCTAGGAATACCTGTCTTTTGGGATGATATCAGGGGTATGTCTGATGGATGTGGGGGACTGAAGGAAGGCTAGGCCACAGGGCAAGGGCTTCTATGCAAAGGCACTGGAGCAGGCCTTCTGCCTGAGGTGACAACTTTCCTTTCTGTTCACCACTGTCTCCTTACTGTTCTCCTCAGCCTTGGGGCAGACATCTGCAAAGGCACAGTGTACAGAGCATATGGCCTTCAGCAAATCCAGGGTGAGAGAAGCCCAGGAAACTTGAAGTCATGACTTGTGTCTGTTAGTTTTTTGCCAACACAACCCACACTAGAATCGCCTGGGAAAAAAGAAATCTCAATTGAGATAATTTTTCCTTCAAATACACCTGTAGGCAAGGCTGTGGAGACATTTTCTTGATGAATGATTGATGTTGAAAGGACCAGACCATTGTGAATGGTGGCATCCAGGCAGATGGGCCTGGGTTGTGTAAGAAAGTAGAAATGAGGAACAAGCCATTAACTCCTCCATGGTTTCTGTTTCAGTTCCTGCCCCCAAGTTCCTGCCTGGATGTCCTTTTATGATGGATTGCAAACTGTAAGATGAAATAAATCCTTCCCCCTCCTACAAGAGATTTTGGTCTTGGTATTTATTACAACAACGAAGAGCAAACTACTGAACTTTCCCCATGTGACCCAATTCCCAAAATGGTCCCTTCTGGGGAAAGCCACATTTCCCATTGATCTCGGTTCCAGATCTCTGTTGTTGTTGGTGGTGGTGGTGATTGCTATGGAGTGAGTAACTTCTTTTCTCACACCCTCCTATACTGTGTCACCTCAGGCCACAAAATGATGAGGCCAAGTGACCCTGGATCTCGGAAGTCATGAGCCTAAATTGATCTCTCCTCTTGATTATTTCATGTATTCTGCTCACCGACATAGTAATATTAATTAACACACCAAAGTGCCAAGAGGCCATCAGCAAAGCAAGTACGGTCAGAAGTGGGGTTGCCAATAGGTGGTTGGCTTGGTATTTGCCATCTAACCTACCCAGATGCCTCTTGTGCTCAGAAGACAGGGGAGTCATCTGATCATCTCTCAGGCAGTAGGCATCATTTAGATGAAGAATTACTGGTGTCTACCTCCTAATGCTTAGCAGTCAATGTATAGCTACATTTTAAGCCACTTAATTTGCCTTAACAGGTTATGTTTTAACAGCAGTTTATACTAATACAATTGTTACAGTAAAGAATACAAATGCACAGCTCATAACTGTTGTGTTATCGTTAGTTACACACAAGAGAACATGACACAAAGTAGGTATTTTGTCTCTTAGAAACAAAGAGAGCTTTGAAAGAACAAAAGATTACACATCAGTTCTTTGGGGAGGAAAATGCCTGCCAAATGGAGGGTATCCTACAGAACGAATGGGAGACAAGGCCAGCCAGCTTCACTCCAGATTCCTGCTCAAACAATGAAACCACACATTTGTTATTTGGAACAAGAATCCTATTTGCATGTTTACTTGAGAGGAAAAAGAAAACTGTTGCTGATATATGAGAACACAAGCCAAGAAAGAAAGAAAAGCAAGTCCTGCTTTATTCCCGGGATCCGATTATTGATCATAATAATGCTTGAGGGGATACTCAGAGGTAGTTTGCTGCACAGCATTGACTGAGACGTTCATGCTGCTCTTCCTTTCAAAACTGGAAAATGTTACGATGTGAGTGTGTATGTATACACACACAATGCCACAGAGCATACATGGAGGCCAAAGGAAAACCTTTGAGAGCTGGTTCCTGCCTCTGCTTTGTTGAGGTATGGTCTCTCTTGTTCTGGCCACTCCATATAACCCAACGTAGGTACCCTGAGAGCTTCCCCAATGAGTCCCCTTTCTGCACATCCCATCTTGATACAGCAGTGTTGGAATTGCAAATGTGAGCGACTGCATTAGCTATGTGTTCACAAGTGCTTGTGTGTGTGTGTGTGTGTGTGTGTGTGTGTGTGTGTGTGTGTGCGCGTGCACCCCTGGAGGACAGAAGAGAGCATCTGATAGCGGAAGTCTAGGTATCAGAGAGCAAACCAGGTCCTCTGTGAAAGTATCAGCAATCTTAGCCCCTGAGCCACTGCAACCCTCTGCATCTTGCTTTTTGTGCGTTCCAGGAATCAAACACAGACTGTCCAGCTTTGCATAGAAGATACTCTTACCTGTAGAGTCATTTTGTGAACCTCCACTCCCTTTAAATTTTCTTTTCCAGTGTTTTGAATTCAGACCTCACACATGTGAGGCAAGTGGTCTACCACTGAGCCATGGTCCAGACTTATGCATTATATCCAAGTGGTGGGCACAATGGTTGGTCATTCCAAGAAATAGGAATTTAAAGGAAGTCAGCATATGCTAAGAAAGGAAAGGCAAGCACATGCTTGTCACTGTGTGGCTAAAACACTCCCAGGTGACTCTTGATAAAATCCCTTTTCCTGTGGGAGCTTGAAAAAACAAAAACAAAAACAGGAAACTAATTGTTCTCTCAACGTATGTTCATTTGCTTTTTCAGCTAAATATAGCTGTGTTTATAGACTCTGAAGTCGTAGCAAGAGGTCTGAAGCCACTGAAAGGTACTTGTAAGAAAGAATGGGGCCCAGGGACAGCCCACAATGTCTATTTTCTTCCTGGGGCAGGGACTACTTAGGTAAAGTCATTTATCCCTTGTTCTAGAGGCCAACACCATCTTGTTCCCCTGTCTCCCAGCAGAACAGAACGAGAGGAGTCAGGCAACAATAGCTCTGAGCAGACTACATGCCACAACAGGTCTGCTGTGTGACCTTGGATAGGACAATTAACTTCTCTTTGTAACAGCTTCCTCATCTGTGAGGGAGTACTCATCTACCTGTTAACAAAACAAAACAAAGCAAAGCACCCACTCTCAGTGTGGTACTGGGCTTGGAATCAACACCTGAGCAGAGC
The DNA here is from genome assembly GCA_030556225.1 of Cricetiscus sungorus. Taxonomy (NCBI): domain Eukaryota; kingdom Metazoa; phylum Chordata; class Mammalia; order Rodentia; family Cricetidae; genus Cricetiscus; species Cricetiscus sungorus. The sequence goes on from JANBXA010000729.1 coordinate 24,352,083, forward strand.
TAACAGTTGTTCTTGGCAGCCATTTGCCTTCCGGACAGCTTCTCCTAGGAAACAATTTTTTAAAACAAATTCTCTATTAATTTCCAGATTCAACATTATTCATGTTTTCTTATTCATGTCCCAAATATTGGCTTTCTTTCTCACATTTTTTTCAGCCACTATTTAAGAGCAAGACAGGTTTCTTTATAAGCTATTGTGGCATTGCTCATCAGTGTTTCCCCTGACAAAACATGATCGTTTGTTATTTGAGACAAAGTCTCACTATGAAGATTAGCCAGCACTGAACATCCACCCACTCCCCCTCAGACTCCCAAAGCCCGGAATTACAGGCCGGCACCACAGACCCAACTTAATTTTCTTTTCTAGCTGCCTGTGCCGTTGTTTTGTGTCTGTTTGCATTTCAGATAGTCTTCTAGCT